>CM044004.1:64553225-64847016 GCA_024085815.1 Flaveria linearis | reverse complement strand
CTGATAGTGATTTTGTGGTGAAATCAGATCTAGGATTACCAATGTGGCAATGTGTCAAGAAAGAATTTCAATATCTTTATATTGTGTTGATCTGTTTAATCAGACAACTTTGTTGTTAGCAATGAAATCAGATCACAGAACAAAGAACAACAACCAAGTAATTGAGTCGGCATGCTTCTTTATTAATCTAGGAAAAAAAAAACAGAACATAAAATTTTGAATACTAAACACTAGAAGATAACTTATTTAAAGGCTAAACAAGCCCAATTACAGTCAAAACACAGTTGTAGTAAATAAAAAAACCTCTTTCTAAAATGAAAACGTGTTATTCCAAAAATAGAAAATCTCCCGGCCATACTGATATTATCCGGAATTAAATAATAATCACCCGTGAATTCCGGTCTTCACTTCGTCATGTCTTTTTCTCTTATGACTGTCATACCCATGAGCTTTCTCATTTCTTCAAATTTGATTCTTGGCAACGCCTTGATAAGTATGTTAGCCTTCTATTCGTTCCGTTAACATGCTTGACTTAATTTGACCCCTTTCAACAAACTCTATAATAAAGTGATAGGTGTGTTGATATGCTTGCTTCTCCTGTGAAAAACTGAATTTTTCATAAGGGCAATAGCAGACACATTATCCATAAAAATAGTCACTCTTTTCTCCTTCTGGCTAGTTAATTTAGCTACCAAGATCTCATCCACATGGCCTGAAATGTTGTTGATGTGGCTGCCATAAATTCAACTCACACGAACTCAAAGCCACCGTACCGTTTGTGAGTTCCATGCCACTAGTCCATCATCAAATAAAACACAGGCCTGTTGTTCATCTCCCATCATCAACACCCACAGCATGGCTGCTATCGTTGAAACCATGTAGAATTTGCTTCCATTCCTTCGATAGCTTATGCCTAGATCAGTAATTCCTTTTACGTAATGAAGAATCTATTTAACAACCTGGATATGGGTGATTTTGGTGCCTACATAAACCTGTTAGCATATCCAACAAAGTAAGATAAGTCTGGTCGAGTATGGGTTAAGTACCTTAGACGCCTGATTGCCCGTCGGTACTGTGTTGAATCAATGGGTCCCCTTTCATTTTTGACAGCTTCAAACCAGGTTCCATTGGGAACTTGGTGGGGTTACACACCACAACCTAACCTGTTGGAGTATTTCTTAACATAACCAGCTTGCTTTAGTGAAATTCTTTCATGTTTTGAATAACCTTGATGCTAATGTAATAAGGTAGAAGACTGAGATCACTCATCTCGAACATGGCTTCCATTTGTTTCTTGAACTCAATGATGCCATCATTATTTCCTCCGGTAACGATTAAGTCATCAACATACACCCCCACAATCAAAGAATCCTGCTCCTTGTGTATACCGCTTGCTCCTGCTTGCATCTTGGAAACCCAAATTGCTTTAGAACACCATCAAGGCGTGTATTCCATGCTCTTGGTGCTTGTCGAAGGCATAAAGCGCCTTTAAGTTCTCCGTGGAGGAAAGCCGACTTCACATCAAGATGATGGGCTTGCCACCCTTGTTGAGCTGCAATCGCCAAGATCAACGGAACAATTACGAGTCTCCCTACTAGGGCAAACGCTTCATCATAATCCACCCTTGGTTGTTTATACATAGCCCTTTGATACAAGTCTAGGCTTGTACTTCGTGATCTTCCCATTGCATCCTTCTTTACCTTATATAACCACCTCAGTCCTATGGTTTATGATTGGATGGTAACTTGTTAGTTTCCATGTCTTGTTTTTCTCTACAGAAGCAATCTCACCTTCTATTGCTTCAACCCCCCATCATTTACCTGCTGCATCAAAATAGAATATGGTACTTTCTCCATTAACATTAAATTAATGTTACCTGTCTTCATGTGCTAAGCTCTTGCATAAACATCACCTAAGGGTCGAAGTCCCTTTGGAGGAGTGTCCATCATAGTCATCTGAATTAATCTGTACGGGATGCTAAGTTCATCAATTCACCTTGAATTGATCCATGTCTATGAACAAAAGCTAAACTACTGGGGGTCTCACTGCCAGATAGTGTTTGGGCAACAGATGTCGGGCTGTTTTGATGCCATGGGCCTTGTGTCACAGACTGACTCGCACCTATTTCGAGGAACGGGCTTCCTGACCATCTGGGTTTGCTGTAAATGGGTTGTTATCCCGTGCTTTGTGTTTTCAACACTGGCAGTGTTCTCTAGGTTATTAGTGTACCTGGGCCACTTGTAGTAGGGCTGAATAATCCTATAGTTGGGCTGAATGATCCACCAAGTCCACTTGATGGCCCAACTTGACAAAATTTTAGTCCATTCTGGACCATTTTTATCAGATACTCGCTCCAATCCCACTTACGGTTTCATCAAATTTAACATCTCGCTCACAACTAGTATCTTTCTTTTGACATCATACATACGTATGCTTTTGAACCAGGTTCTATGCCCAGTGCACCATTGGTACACTCCTATTATCCAGCTTTTGTAACAAGTTTGAAGGTGTTTTGACATAGCCCGCACACCCCGAACACTCACAGATGATCGAGTCTTGTATGTACCCTTTCAAGATTTGTGGCACTTCTGCTGGACCTGATAGAATTTACATTGGAGGCAAGTTTTCTAAAATTGGTTGCTCCTCCAATATTGCAGCTGAGAGTTCTGCTCTGATGGAGGTGCATATTCATATTCTCCACTCGGGGAATGGGCAAGCAAAGACTTTTCATTGCGATAGGAGTTACACATTTCATGTCATTGCGCTAGAGTGAGGAACCACCGAGCAGCTCTCCTTATGAGTATAGTATAGTTTCGAGACATTAAGTGTTTGATTGGGTCACATCTTCACAATATAACTGTGAAGGACATGAAGTCGTGACCTTCTTGCGGGTTTGTTAGAACATAAACCAAGTTTAACCATTTAACTTTCAGAAAACGCAGCGGATATTATATGTTTTCAAACATGATTATAACTGAAAAAAAATCATGTTTTAGATGTCAAATATATGTATAAAACAAACCCATATAACAAGGATCATTATGTGAATAAACAAGCTATGAACATATGTATATGTACATAAAATCACAGCCACAATTGACTGTGATTACTACCTCTTTCAGCAGCAAGAAAACGACCAAAAAAGAAGATTGATGTCCAAAATCGGCCAATACTTCAAGATTAGAGGTCCTCAAGCTTGTATACCCAGCCCTTGAAGCAAACACCACTCTTGCTAGGTAGAGCACACCAAAAACTCTCAAAAACTCCTCCAAATGCTGTCTGTGTTCCAAAAGTTTTAGAGAGGAGAGAGGGAATTTTTTCTTTTGCATGTAATGAGATTGGTGTGTTAAAGAAGTGCTCAAGACATTATATGGTGTTTTGTTTTACAAAGCAAAAGGTCCAATTAGAATTCAAGGGGGCGGCCAAAATTGGGTTTTAAAAAAAGCTTTCCCCTCAAAAATAAACACCCACATATTAACTAGTCTTTTAATTAGGATATACAAGTAACCTTTTTAATTGTATAATCCTAACACTCTTATATTAATTTGTGATGTTATTTAACACACTTAATAACATTACAAATAATATCATTGAACAAAATGTACTAATAATTTGTTCCATCTCAATGCAAATTTTTTTAGAAAACCCATTTTCTAAATTTGGTATAAATATTTAATTGCATGATCATATCATCAATTAAATATTAATTGGTGTTTGCTAAGCTTGTTATTGGGTATAACCCGACTTGGATCATAACGTACTAACCACATCAACATTCTACGTGTCTTGGGCATATAGAATCCTACACTTCTGAGTAATAAAGACAGACTAATGTGAGGCAGTGCCCTTCCATAACTGAGTACCTTGTCCCCGTACCTGTGATGACTCGGCTCAAGTAGTATACTGGGCATTCCTTCCTATCGCAATGCCCCACGAGAAGTAGAAGTGAGATTAAGCTGTAAGGGATTGGCTGAATATTGATCCAGTTTAGGCAGCTTTTAGTCTCTATAAACTTGATGGAATATATGGAGTTTGATCCTTTAGTGCTTTAGTGGGCAATCGGTTTAGGACAAAACAAAATGCCTGGCCCCTTCTGCCCAAAACTTTTATGGTACACCACTGCATTCAAGATACTCCTTGTTATGCTTAGAACAATGTAATTTCTCCCACTCCATTACATTTGCAGTGGAGAATATGGTGCGGTTAGCTGTCTTGTTATCCCTTCATGTTCACAACAAGAATTAAAAATTTAGGAGGTGTATTATCCCTCTGATCAGTTCTAAGTACCTTAATATCCCCGCAAACTTCATTCTCCACACCATTTTTGAACCTTTTAGAATGATCCAGTGTTTCATCCTTCGTTTTGAGCATATAAGCCCATATGTATCGACTGAAATCGTTAACAATAAGGAGCACGCACCTGTTCCCAGCTTGTGTAGCAGGTGTAATAGGCCCACACAGATCTGCATATAATTGTTCAAGAGGTTTTAAGGCCTTAAAAGCTGTTTGATTCGGGAAGGATTGCCGGGTATGCTTGCCAGCCAAACACGCCTCACACATTTGTGTGGGTGGTTTATATGTGGAACCCCATGAACTAATTCCTTTGTTGTCATCTGTTTGATGGCATCAAAGTTTACATGGCCTAGCCGAGCATGCCAAGTCTAAGCCAAGTCATCAATCTTGGCATGTAAACACACCAGTAATCCAATCCGAAGGTGGATCTTATACAAACAGTTTGATGATCTATTCACCTACATTAACAACCTGCCATCAGCCTCATACATCCACAAGTATTCTTCGTTCATCTTCACTTCACAACCTCCTTCGGTAGCTTGACTAAGACTAGTAATGTTGCTTTGCAAAATGGGAAGTAGTAGACGTCCGTTAGTAGACGTTGCACTCCATTCTCGCATTCCAACATAATTAACCCATGCCCTCTATCTCCACACATGATCCATCACCAAACCAAACTTTTCCCCCTACTTTTTCATCAAGTTTTGAGAACATGTTTTGGTTCCCTGTCATATGGTTAGATGCTCTATTATCTAGATACCACATGAACTCTTCATGAGGACTTGAGACAGACTTGGTAGGTATGAGTCTTTCTTCATTCAAATAAACTATCTCTTGTAGGTCTTGTAAATGAACTGTCATTAAAAGAGCAGCTTCTTCGGGATTGGTTTGGGTCAGATTAACTTCTTCTTCCTTCTTTTTGGTTGGACATTAGATGCAAAGTGCCCCATTGCTTCACATCTGAATCATTGGATGTTGGACCGGTCTTTCCTTTGGTTTCCTTGTCTGGAACTTCTGCCCTAACCGTTTGACTGACCACGACCTCGTCCTCAGCCTCGTTTTCGCAGCCATTCCCTCGGCCTCGACTACCTTTCTGATTCTTCCTTTTAACTTGCCCTTCTTCGAAAGAAAACAACAGTCGATTGCTTTTCACTTGACTTGATCCTTTCTTCAAATGCTCTAAGTCTTCCAATTGCCTCTTGAAAAGACATGGCCTTTAAATCTACGAATTGTTCAATAGGAACAACTGTAGGTAAGAAATGATCGGGAAGAGAACCAAGAAATTTCCAGATTAGCTTTATATATTCAAGCGTGGCTCCCAGGCTATTTACTTTCAAGACTATGCTATTGATGCGTCTTGCAAAGTCTTTGATCTCCTCTCCATCTTTCATTTTCAATGCTTCGAATTCAGTCATTAAGGATCCAAGCCGAGCCTCTATAACCCGATCGACCGTTACATAGCGAGTCTTCAAAGCATCCCAAATCTTTTCATTGTTTCGAACTGGGAAACTTGGAGGACCAGCTCTTTGGGTATCGCCTGGTACATGTAGGCTATTGCTATATTGTTCTTCTTCGGGTCAACATTCACGCCTGGCTTGATTGCTTCCCAAACATCGTGAACATTAAAAATTGCCTTGATTTTGACAACCCAAATTTTGTAGTTTGTGGCTGTCAAAACAGGGCATTACAGAGACAGATTGATAGTCTCTTTCACCCCTATGATCTGTAGTAAATACCAAAAAATTACAACCAAAATACAACTGTAGTAAATACCAAAAAAAAACTCTTTCTAAAATGAAAAACGTATTATTGCAAAAATAGAAAATCTTCCGGCCATAATTGATATTATCCTGAATTAAATAATATTTGTTTTAGATTGATATTATTTGTGTCTTGGAGAAATAATGGACTGTTTATCTATAAAGAATTATTCCATCAATTAAATAGTTAACTCTAATGGATGTCTATACACACGTATATCAATTATATATGTGCATGTATATTTACTTTTACTTTTTTAAATAATTTATTTGTTTTGTATTTACTTTCTACAAATATTGTTTTCTTGAGTTGATAAGTAAAAGAGAGTATGCAGAATACTCATCATGTCCATTTCTCATACTTTACTGAGATTTTCTTTTTAATTTTTTTCCTTCTAAATTGCTAGACATCATCAATCATATGCCTTTTCCATCCTGTAGTAAGTGGAGATCGATTCTCTATATGGTATATGGTGGAGATTGCTATTTATTATGTGCAACTTGATAGAGACTGAAGTTACGAATGACTATTTAGAGATGTTAAATATAACATGGCTTGTATGATTTTGCTTCTTGATTATAAGAATATTAATCTTCCTTGATTTCACAAATGAGAGAATACAAGATATATATACACATTCCAATTGTAGGCATTTTCCAAATGATCCCTAGACAATTTTATAGTTACAATATATAATCTAATACACCCCCTTAGTCTAAGGAGGAGGATGACGGATGCTTAGACTGGATCGGAATTCTTCAAATAAGCTTCGTGGCAGACCCTTTGTGAATATGTCGGCCAGTTGGTAACGTGATGGGACATGAAGAACTTTGACTTGGCCCAAACGAACTTTTTCGCGAACGAAGTGAATATCAATCTCGATGTGTTTTGTTCATTGATGTTGAATGGGGTTTCCTGACAAGTAGATAGCCGACACATTGTCACAGTAAACGAGAGACGCTCGAGGTGGTGGGCAACCTAGTTCAAGGAGCAAATTGCGTAACCAACAAAGTTCTGAAACAACATGTGCGACCCCACGATATTCAGCTTCAGCACTGGAGCGCGAAATTGTTGTTTGACGTTTTGACGACCATGAGATGAGATTATCTCCCAGAAATACACAGTAACCTGAGGTGGAGCGTCTAGTATCGGGGCAACCGCCCAGTCCGCGTCCGTGTAAGAGATCAATGTAGAAAGGTTACCCGGGCGTAGGTACATACCCATTGTGATGGTCCCTTTGACATAACGTAAGATACGCTTTAGGGCATGGAAGTGAGTTGTGCGGGGATCATGCATGTGCATACAGACTTGTTGCACTGCATACCAGATGTCTGGCCGAGTGAAAGTGAGGTCTCGAAGAGCACCAGCCAGACTTTGGTAGAGGGTTGGATCTTCAACTGGATCACCCGCCATAGCACTGATTTTCCTATTTGTATCAACAGGTGTGATGGTGGGGTTGCAGTCTGACATATTGGCCCGGTCATGAATGTCTAATGCATACTGTTGTTGGGATAAGAACATGCCGTGACTGGTTCGTTGAACAGAAATCCCAAGAAAATGTGATAGTTCTCCAAGATCTTTCATAGCAAATTTTGCCAATAGATCTTCATGATGAGCTGTGTAAGTGCGGCCGAGGATGAGGAGAGGATAATGTCGTCTACATATAGAAGGAGATACGCCGTATCCCGTCCGTGCCGATAAATGAATAAAGAGTTGTCACATGCACTTTGATTAAAGCCAAAAGTGGTGACAAAATCTGTGAATCTTTGATATCAGGCACGTGGGGCTTGCTTAAGACCATAAAGAGATTTCTTCAAGAGACAGACATGATCCGGATGAGTCTTGTCACGAAATCCCATCGGTTGATACATGTAAACTGCTTCATCCAATTTGCCGTGTAGGAAGGTATTTTTGACGTCAAGTTGATTGATTGTCCATCCGTTTGATAAGCAATAGAAAGAACCATCCGAATGGTAGCCGTTTTCACAACTGGACTAAATGTCTCGTCACAGTCAATTCCCTCCTGTTGAGACCTGCCATCACAAACAAGACACGGTTTGTAGTGCTCTAGAGAGCCGTCAGATTTGAATTTATGTTTAAACAACCACATGCATCTAATGATGTTCATGTCCCGTCTCTTAGGTACAAGCTCCCATGTCTTATTTTGATAAGAGCCTTAAATTCATCATGCATGGCGTGGGACCAAACCGGTGACTTAAGGGTAGAGATAGGGTTCTTTGTATAGGCTCAAGAGAGGAAGTGGTGGAGGCATGTAGGTTAAATAATGTCTTCGGTTTTGTGTGTGCCGACACGTGACCGAGTGATCATTGGGTGGGAAGGGGGAGGTGGTGGGGCTGTTTGAGTGGTGGAGGCTTTGGGCGGGTGGTTGGGTGAGTTGTGCGAGGTGGGCTGGCTACGGTTTGGTGGGGGGGGGGAAGGGGGAACAACCGGCGGTGTTTGTTGAGGTGGTGGAGCATGCTGGGCAGTGGAATCGGGTGGTGCAGGGGAGGCGCGGTTGTGGGTGTTATGGTTGGGTGGTTTGTTTTGAGGTGTTCCCATATAGCCGGATGGGGTTCATCATTAGTATCAAGAAAGGTGTAATTGACATTGGATGGTTTCAGACGAATAAACAGAAAGACAGTTTCATTAAAGATAACATGACGGTTTATGATAATTTTGCGAGAGGACATGTCGTAACATTTGTAACCCCTATGATTCGATGGATAGCCTAGAAAGATGTATGGGGTGGAACGTGTTTGTAGTTTATTGATAGAGGATGATAGGAAAAGAGGATAGCAAAGGCATCCGAAGGTGCGGAGATGTGAGTAGGATGGATGCTTTTGGTATAGAAGAATGGTACAGGAGTTGTAATTTTTTAATTTTGAGGGGAGAATGTTAGAGATATAAGTGGCGAGTTGAAGAGCATGGTGCCAAAAGGAAGTTGGAAGAGATGCATGTGTTAATAGTGTTCGGACAATGTTATTAACGGACCGTATTTTCCTCTCTGCCTTGCTATTTTGGGATGATGTGTGTGGGCAAGAAAAACGAAAAGAGATGCCATTTTGAGAACAAAATTATGGAAGGCGTTGTTGTTGTATTCGGTTCCGTTGTCACATTGTATGTTCTTGATCGGTCTGTTAAATTGAGTTTTAACATAGTTATGAAAATTAGACACAATACTCAAAACCGATGATTTGTTGGTGATAGGAGATGTCCAAAGATAGTTTGTATAATCATCAAGTAATAAAAGGTAATAACGATGACCTCCCGAGCTTGTGATCGGGGAGGTCCACAAGTCACTATGTACGATATCAAAAGGTGCATAAGTTTGTGAAATAGAATCATAAAATGGAAGTTTAACTTGTTTCCCCAAAATACAAGATTCACAAACAACTTGTTAGAATTACTGGAAACAGAGATATGTTTATTTTTATATAAATGCTGTAATGAAGGCTGTCCAGGGTGTCCTAGGCGTTGATGCCAAAGGTCCCGAGAAAGAGCAGCAAAAGCAAAAGGCAAGGACTTGGTGGGTGTAGCAAGAGAGGGCGGCAACGAGTAAAGATCCCCAGTGCTATCACATCGGAGGATAGGAGTCCGCGTCCGGTAGTCCTTCACAAGAAAACCATTTTTGTCAAATTCAATTGAAATATCATTACCTCTAGTTAACCGTCTTACTGATAGTAGGTTTTTAATAAGGTATGGGGAGACAAGGATGTTGTTTAGTTGGAGTGAAGGGTGTGAGTGGTTTGTTTGAATTCTAAGATTACCCATGCCCGTTACCGGAATTTGTGTCCCGTTGCCAACAATGATATTATTTAAATTGCTATTATTGAAATAAGAGGAGAGAGTACCTGACGAGTTTTGCCATGTGTGACGTTGCCCCTGTGTCCATGTACCACGTCAGATCCGATTGAGAGTCATGGTGTTGAATGCTTGCTCAAGTTGGGTTGGAGTGTAGGATTGTTGATAGGCAAGGTGGGCTTGTGGGTGTGGGCCGAGAAGACAAGGAGCGTTGGGCCTGGGGAAACCGTGTTGGGCCTATTTGGTATGGTGGGGAAGGGACATAGTGGTGGGTCGGTGGTCCAAGTGTATGGGTTGTAGGAAGTGGGGACAAGGAAGTGGGTAGGTCGGGGTAGTGTAATGGATCGGTGAACGACCACGAGGCCAGGATCGCCCACGCGATCGTCCACGACCGCGACCGCGGTTTTTGGTTTATGCGGTAATGGGTTGGTGAGTCATGGCAGAATGTTGGTGGGCAGCTGGTGGGTTGTGGTGGGTTGCGACCAAACCATAAGGCTGGTGGTGGTTTGGTTGGCTTTGCGGTTTCCTCTAATATTAGTTGGGAGCGGGCCTTGTTAAAGTCGGGTAGTGGGTCGGTTTGTTGA
The DNA here is from genome assembly GCA_024085815.1 of Flaveria linearis. NCBI lineage: Eukaryota > Viridiplantae > Streptophyta > Magnoliopsida > Asterales > Asteraceae > Flaveria > Flaveria linearis. Next base: position 64,836,577 of record CM044004.1, on the reverse strand, counting down.
AGAAGCATAGCAACACCATCATATTGATCATTTAATCCGGCAATAAGTTGTAAAACCAATGTTTGATCCGTGACAGGAGCGTTGACATTTGCCAATTGATCCGATATCTCTTTTAAAGCTTGACAATAAGACGTAATGTTTGGAAAAGACTCGAGCTTGGTGTTTGAAAACTTGTTTTGCAAATACAAAGCTCGAGTTTGTTTGTTATCATTGAAAATACCTTGAATGGCCTTCCACACGGAGTGAGCGGTCGAACTCGGTTTTAGAATTGTTTGGAGGAGATCCGGAGAAATGGTGCCATATATCCATTGTCGAACAATGGCATCGATCCGCTTCCAAAGTTTGGTTGCATTAGCAGCCGCTGCTGTGGTGGCGACATCGGCTGTGGTGGCCAGTTGAGCCGGTGGTTCGGATGATTCAAGGTGGTTATCACAATCAAAGGCTTCGCAATGAACGCGAAACAATTCCACCCAAGAAGTGTATTTGCCTTGATCCATGTCGAGGGTGATGGGAATGAAATTCTTGATGTTGGTGACGGTGAGGGCCGGATGTAGCATGGAAGACATGTTTGAGAGAGGGGAGAAGAAGGTGACGGCAGCCGGTTGTTAGGGGAGAGATTAGGGTTAGGAGAAAAGAAAGGATCAAATTAGGCTTGATACCATATAAGAATATTAATCTTCCTTGATTTCACAAATGAGAGAATACAAGATATATATACACATTCCTATTGTAGGCATTTTCCAAATGATCCCTAGACAATTTTATAGTTACAATATATAATCTAATATTGATGCAAAATGAGACAGAATAAAAAATCATCTAAGAATGTTTGTATGATGAGTTTTCTTTCACAAGAGTAGAATTAAAAAGAAATTTAATAATGTGTTATAGTAGAAGAAATAGTTCAATTGGCCAAAATAGCTGTCTTAAATCCCTTTTTTGGCATGACAGATGGTGTAGTTTCCATTTCTTTTGTCACTTTATTCCATGTTGATAACTCTATGAATTTTTTTAATTAAAAGTGAAAGCAAATCGGTTTCTATTGTTTTACATACATGCTTTTAAGGAGAACTAGTTTAATACCGGCATGTGTTGTGGCATGATAAATTATAAATTACCATTGACCCGACTAATTTTTGAAAAAATTTACGACGAATAAAATTTATACCATTGAATGAAAACGTAGTATATTTGACTCGACTCTTTTCCAAACAAATTTATGTCGAAACGCAAACCAAATAAAACCTACTTAAAAACACGTGTTCTGGTGCTGTATGTGGCGTGATAAGTATAGATTACAATAGCCCTAACTCGTTTCAGAACTAAATTTATGTCGAAAAGTAGAGTAACTTGGACTTATACCGTCAAATGAAAACGTATTATATTTGACTCGATGTGTTTCCAAACAAAACTTGAGTTAAAACGTAGACAAAATCAAAGTGTATCATATTTGACCCGACTAAACATAGACGAACGTCAAAATGTAGATCATCTTAAAGTGTATATAAATAATCATGAAAACATTATAGAAATTAAAAAATATAAATAATCACAAAAATATTATAGAATTATTTTATGATGAATAAAACGTATCTGTTTGTTTAGATGTCTGAATGACTGTACGTGAATGATCAATAAGTAAAAAAAATACAAAACATTATAGAAATTATTCCAAATGCAAATAATCCAAATACAACATACTAAAATTCAAATTCAATATATTTCAAATCCAACATACTAAAATACAAATACAAAGTAACCCAAATACAACATACTAATATCCAATTACAAATTAATCCAAATAATAACTAATTGAAACTAATTGATTAGCTATCTCATCTAGCAAATTATTTATATAATTAATGCCTTGTGAACCCCATTCTATATCATGAACAAACCGATCATCATTGTTACCACCTTGTGCTTCTGCAGACAGTATGTTCTCGTCATATGCCGTAAACAACTGATCATGAATGTTGCATTTTTGTATAAATTATGAACGGCGAAACAAGCGATAAGTACGTCTCTTTGAATTGTAAAAGAAACAGAGTCATTTGCTTTAAGATTAAGAATCTTGCCTTCAACACACCATATGCGTGCTCAATAACATTTCTAAGTTGTGCATGAGCATGATTGAATCTTTCTTCATTAGTTAGTGCACGTTGTCATCGAAAATCAGCTAACCAATACCTCATTTTACGGTATGGAGTCATAAACCCACAAGTGTTGGTGTATGCAGCGCAAAGATAATACTTATCTACAATGTTAGTAAGAAAGGTATTACAAAAACAACAAATATTGTAATTAATAAACAATGATTTAGAACCTGATGGGGGAAAGGAAAGCCGAAAGTCGGGTTAAAGGCAACTTCTATCACACCCCAACCAAAGCGACGGAACATGCCGGGGCGCGACTATGATTGTTCAAATGCACACGACACTATTCAAGTTGTTAGGACCGTTTTTGTACGGAGTACTAACGGATTCTGCGTGATACCGGATCAAATAGTGCGGAATCCTATTTGATTGGCGATCCAATCAGTGAGAACGAATAACATGATCGATCTAACGATGAAACAAATGTTAAGAACGAATGAGAATCGATCAGGAACGAACTATGAACTTGGATTGATGACTTGGGACACTCTGGACGGCTAGGGTACGTAGGTATTCGAAGTGTTATGTTTTTCCACGAATTACGTGGTATTTATTGGTTATCTGTCTTCATTCGTACGACCGAACCATGACCTAACCATTAGCATGGTTCAGTCGTGCGACTGAATCATGCGATTGACTCATACGCATGACTGAAGGTTTAGTCGTACGACTGACTCAATCTTATGTCTCAGTCATGCGACTGATCCAGTCTCCTGGTTCAGTCGTGCGACTGGTCCATAAGCATGATATATTCATGCGTATAGACCATAAGTATGGTCCATTAGCATGAACTATCACATGGATAAGTTAAACACACTTCTAAGTTATTATTGACCTAGAACCATGTAAAACAACATCAAACCTATATAGTTAGTTCATACACGTGCAACACATTCAATATAATGATAACATGACATAATCAAACATAAATTAACATCACAATGCACTTCATATATCATTCATTCATTTCATTACATCGATTACATATATGTAAGACATGAAAGTCTTTTACATTTCAGAACATAAACTAGGTACATTAATATGTATCAACGTTTTCGTACAGAGTACTAACGGATTCTGCGTGATACCGAATCAAATAGTGCGGAATCCTATTTGATTGGCGATCCAATCCGTGAGAACGAATAACCTGATCGATCTAACGATGAAACAAACGTTAAGAACGAATAAGAATCAATCAGGAACGAACTATGAACTTGGATTAACGACTTGGGACGCTCTGGACGGCTAGGGTACGTGGATATTCGAAGTGTTATGTTTTTCCACGAATTACGTGGTATTTATAGGTTATCTGTCTTCATTCGTAAGACTGAACCATTAGCATGGTTCATTCGTGTGACTGAATCATGCGATTGACTCATACACGCGACTAAAGATTTAGTCGTGCGACTGACTCAATCTTATGTCTCAGTCATGCGACTGATCAGTCTCCTGGTTTAGTCGTGCGACTGGTCCATAAGCATGATATATTCATGCGTATAGACCATAAGTATGGTCCATTAGCATGAACTATCACATGGATAAGTTAAACACACTTCTAAGTTATTATTGACATAGAACCATGTAAAACAACATCAACCTATATAGTTAGTTCATACATGTGCAACATATTCAACATAATGATAACATGACATAATCAAATATAAATTAACATCACAATGCACTTCATATATCATTCATTCATTTTTTACATCGATTACATATATGTAAGACGTAAAAGACTTTTACATTTCAGAACATAACTAGGTACATTAATATGTATCAACAAACTCCCCCTTGGACCTAGTTTACTCTATTGTCTAACATTCTTCACGTGTTCTTGAAACTTCTTGTACTTCTCTTCTCTTGTGACTCCCGCGTGTATCTCAAACGCAAAGCAGATTCGTATAACATGTTGGAATTGTAGAGCTTGTACAATGTCTTGTGTATCATAGAATAGTGGCCACTTGTATAGAGTGTAGACATCGTCTTTAGACAAGTTGGTCAGCCACATAGGGTCAAATACCCGGATAGTCTCTGCAGGACCGGGGAAGGGTATGCACTTACAACACAACAACACAATGAGGAGAGTGTTTAGAACACTTAACAGATCAAATAGGGAACTGGTTATATAAATGCTAAGAACACAAGTAAACTTAGTAAGACAGAACAAGATAACAACACAAGTAATTGGTTTTCAAGGATGCTGTATATTGCTTCTCAAGTTCTTTTACAAAGTTACAAAAGTATTCAAGCATATTCTAAGTTACAAGACTTGAGACACTATATACTACAACCTACAGCCGACCATACTTTGAAAGCCAGCTGGATACATAAGATTAGACAACTACAAAATCAAATGTATAGTAAAAAAGGCAGATTGCCTTTTTGACATGTGACTATGACATGCCATAGCTCACATCCTAATATATTACAAAAAGGATAAAAGTACATAAAGTAGAAAGCACATACTAAAGACCTCAATGTATAGTTTTCCTAAAGCATGGACCTTTTCGTCAACTCATGTAAGTTGGTGACCAAACTGAGTGGCAGCGGAAAGTGGTTCAGCTTTATAGGAAAAGTATATCAGATAAAGCATGTTGTTAAAAGTCTTTGGAAGAATCTATCTTGGTTCTTTAGCTTCGGAAGACTTTGTCTCTGAAGCTTCAGAAGACTTCATTTATGGCTTCGGAAGATATTGGTCTTGGCTTCGGAAGATTTTACACTTAGAATATTCCAGTGTAGAGTGTAAAAATTCCAAAGCATTTCTACTTCTGTTCTTTTGTGCAGCATGCAGGGAGACTTAAATGTTTTGGCTGCATCAGACTTATAGGAATCCTTACAAACTCCCCCTAGGCTGATGCTACCAATACATTTGAAGGTTTTCAGCTGTTGACAGTCCTCAACATGATCATGACCATTCCTTTCTTCATCAGATGGTCAGGATCACTCAAACTCAGAAAGTATCTTCTAATATCAAAGAGATCATGCAGTGGTAGATTGAAAATGTCTTCCCAAGTGTAGACATTTTCTTTAGCTTGATCTCTGATCACATGCCATCTTTCTGGATTAGTTATGTAGGTTCTAGGATAAGATGGGTCTTCCTGATGCAAGAGGAACGACTTGGATTGAAGGTGATTGGGCTTCCTCTTCTTGTACTTCCTCAGGTTGTTCTGATTCATCCTGAGGGATGGAGGAGGTTGATTTGGACATTTTCTTCTTCTTTGACTTTGGTTTAGAAGCCATCCTCTTCTTCCTCTTTGCAGTCTTTAACTAAGAAGACTGGTCTGCAGCACCTTGTTGATCAGTTCTGTGTTGCTCAGTTGGGTGTTCCTCCCTCACAGGTTCAGAAGGAGAGGGAGTTTGACCCTGTTACGGGTTAGATGATGAGGATGGCCTTTGACCCTGCTGTGGGTCAGTAGATGATGAGGATGGCCTGTAAGGCCCCGTTCCCGGAAAGCCTCACAGTTGGTTAATCATAGCATAAAATTACTTTATAAACAAAACATTGCAGCGGAATTAAAGAAACATTCACTTAAACTTGGAAATCATATTGTACTCATACATTTGTCTTTAAAAGGAATAACACATGGTGGATGGTGTTAAATTACAATAAAGATTTCATAGACAGGAATGCCATCCATTGCTCGCCAAGTAGCTCGCTGGTGCCATCCTCAGCATCAGCATTTACCTGTCCACTATTATGCATAAAAGTCAGCTTGCTGAGTGAGTTCTAGTTTTATATAAATAAGAAAAAATAAGCCTTATCCTTCATATAATGACCACGCATACATCATACTACATAACATTTCTTGCATCATATTAAGCATGTTTATTATCTTTCATTCTTTCATTATCTTTCACTTCATCATAAATGAGATTGCACAAAGCAAGAGCTCCATGTTGATTGACAACGAATGTCGATCCCCGTCGGTACACATCATCATAGTAGTTAACCCCCGACAGTTGATCCACACTACAAGGCACATAGCCCGCTCATGAATACGGATCCATCATCATACATCAGACTCACCTAAGTGAAGTCTATCATGGTGCTTGCAAGACTTTTCATCATCGGACGGGCCCGGGGTAACATTCGTTAAGTTCCACTTCTCATTAATATTATCTTCCACTTAATATATAATACGTAACTTATTAAGTACACAACATACCAAGTACTAGTCAACATAACACGTAACCGACCTCCGCGGGACAGCGGGGTTCGGGGGCGGCAGCCCCTGACAGCGGGGTCCTAGGGCCAGCAACCTCTAGTGGGGTCCAAGGGGCAACGCCCCTGGCTGGAAAAATTTAAGGACTTTATATAGCATATTTTGTTATAGGAAAAATTTATTTTCTTGTTAAAACCACTTGAAATCCTTACCTTGAAAACCTTATGTTTACTATGCATAATAGCCCTAAAAACATAGAAAACGTTTAAATAAGGGGATCTAGAACTCACCTGGATATCGTGAGTAACTTCTAAACTAAGCCTTCTAGGCTAGGATCACACTACACAGCCTGCAGATAAGTTGACACTTAAAGGGGTTAATTTTTGCCTAATTTTGCTGTTAGATAAGCAGTTTCGCTGTCAGTTTCGATGGCAGTTTCGTTGGTAGTTTCGCTGGCAGTTTCTTTACAGTTTCGCTGCCAGTTTCGCCCAGCAGTTTCGCATGACAGTTTCGCTGTCAGATGCGCCCAACTTTTGTTGGAATTTCCTAGTTTTGCAATATCTATAGGTCAACCTGGGCACTAGCGAAATTACCAGCGAAACTGTAGTTTTGCACCAGCGAAACTGTAGTTTTGCTGGAACTCTATTAGTTTCGCTGGATGAGTGCATAGTTTCGCTAGATGAGTTCACAGTTTCACTGATCGGGGGCACAGTTTCGCTGGATGAATGAAAATGAAGAACCAGCCCGTTTTTAAGCCAAAATCTTAACTTTTTACGTCCAAATCCTTGTTTTACCATCCATGAAGCCATATCTAACCTTTTTACACGTTTTCATACATAAAAATTTGACCTTTATGTTTTCTTTGAAACTTTTCAAAACCCAAAATCCTAGAATCCGGGTTTGATCTACAGAAGGTTTTGAGGTCGATTCTTACCAGGATTTGTTGCTCCTTTCTTATGGTTTGATGCTCCAACAACCAGATCTTCAATCTTTTAACCTTTGAAGCTCCAAATCTTGAATTTTTTTCTCTTTCTCTCTCTACTTTCTCTCTCTACTTTCTCTCTCTACAAATTTTGGTGGCTAGGGTTCAAGTGTGGAAGGTGGTGGCTGATTAGGTGGGTTTGAAGGCTGATTATGGGCCCTAAATCACTTATGCTCTTGCCCATAAGCCTAATTAGCCCATAAACCATTTTCTTCCTTTATTAAACATCCACAAATTAAGCCCCTTATCCTCGATGACTCGTTTTGACTTTTCGGGGTGTTACATGGCCTTTGACCCTGCTGTGGATCAGAAGATGAAGCTTGCTGAGGTTTAGCTGGAGGTTCTATTTGTGTTGTCTCAGGTTGTTCAAACTTAACCTCTTCTTCAGGTGGAGCATGACTTGGAGGAGAATGTAAGTCAACTAGCTCTCCACTCTTGATCTTCTGCTTGATTACCCTGATATGCTCATCCATAGTAGATAGAGACATAAGGCCAAGTCTCCTTCCGGAGAATCCATATAGCTTCAAGAAGCTCATCATTCTTTGTCTATTAGTAGAATTTTTTCATGTTCTTTTGAATGAGTGCTCTTGACCTTCCAGCTTCTTCCCTCAGCTTTCTCTTTGTTTTGTTTTATTTGAGTATTTGAAGTTCAAGTTGTTTGAGATACTCAAACTCAATATACTCAAAGGACAAGGGAAGAAGTACTGCTACCTGGTAGAGACCTGTGGCACTCAGATAGTTGATCATATTTTGTCTTTCTGTTTCTTTGTCTATCTGAGGTTCTTGTGTAGCAGCCACAACCTCTTGCACCTGGCTTTCTTGAACTGGTGAGAGAGTAGGAACATGCTTGTATAATCTTTGCTGTCTCTTCTTTTCATTGATCTCAAGAAGTATTCTTGCATCCTTAGCTTCCTTCCTCTCTCTTGACATTTCCATGTCAGCCAGATCATTGAGCTCCTTTATGGGGAGAGATATAATCTCATCAATGTCATAGTTCCTAGTCTACAAATAAGTAATCCTGACTGCCCTCAACTCATCATCCTGAGTGTTTGGTCTGGGGTAGCCCTGATTGTAGCTTGCATGAAGCCTGAAGACCCAGAGGAACTTTCTCCCCTTAGCTTCCTCTTTCTCTCTCTCTTCTCCTCCTCAATCTCCTCAGGGGTTAGAACCCTTTTCCCTTTGTCACCCACAGACCTTGTGACACAGGGTGGAGAGAGCTTTGGCCTTCATTGCTTGGTGTAGCATCCAAGCTCTGGCTAGAGAGAGACTGTGATACACCTTCACCAGCAGGTGTTTCACTGAGGGGATGAGTTGCTGAAGACATTGCTGGTGTGACAAGTGTTTCAATCTCTGTCACTGGATCAGTTGCTTGTGAGACAGGGCTCTCAGGCTCTATCACTGGGTCTTCAGTCAAGGTTTTCCCTTTGAAGCAATCTCAGGGTCTGCCTCAACATCTAGTTGACCAATGACATTACCTGATTGCCTTAGTCTAAACTCTTCAATCACTCTTTATTGATTCTCCTGAGCCAACCTGTCAGCTTGTTGAGATTGAGTTGTTTGGACAGGTGTCTTGTGAAGAATGATGGCTCTGCTGTCAAATGGCATTTCCCTTGGTATGACCTCCTCAAAGAGATTCTGAAACAAGGAGTCTAGGAAGTCCACATCAATGTGAACTTGAGGAGGTTGCTGAGTAGGTACAACTGCAAGAAAGGATGGTGAGTCCTCAATGTCCATACTCCCTGAAGAACTCCCAGGTTCTGTGACTGTAATGACTTTCTCCCCCTTTTTGGTAGCATCACCTTCTTGCATAGGTGAGATAGGAGTTAGGTCAATCACATTCAGAGGTTCTTGTGTTCCTGGTTGAGCCCCTCTTAAAGGTCTCCCAGCTAGTTTTTCCCTAAGATAAGATATCTCAAGTTGCTGATCATTGACCCTGTTGTTCAAGGTAGTCACCTGAAATTCAAGGTGACTAACCTTTAAGGCTAAGTAGGTGCATGTTTTTGTCAGTTTTTGCACCTTTAGTCTCAGATTCCCCTATTCTTCATCAGAAGAATCATGGGGGGATGAGAGAATTGGACTTAAGTCCTCTCTCTCATCACCAGCTTAGAATTCTTGGCTGCTCGATTCCCTCTGCTCGTTGACATTCTTAGTTGAAGTGTCAATGGGCTGAGTTGCCATGGTTGAGGTCCTAATGATGTAATCACTTGCTGAAGTGAGAGCCTCTTCCATATGGATCCCCTGAACAGGTTCAGAAGGACCCACCTCAGTAATAGGTGACTGATGTGGGCTAGACATAGGGAAGTCAGGAGCACTCCTCTCTCTTTGAGTAGGGGAAGAGTAGAGAGATTCATGGTGCTCATTGAAGCTTATATCTTCATCAGTATAGAATTCAAGGTTAGGAATTAGGTGATTTAAGTCTAAAGACTGGGGTTGGTAACTGTCCCCTGAAGGTTGTTCACTTGAGTGTTGAGACTCAGAGTGAAGGCTTAAGGCAGTTGGGCTTGTGAGCTCATCAGGCTGAGCATGAGGAACCTCAACACTGATTCTTGAAGAAATGGAGTGGTTTGCTCCTCAGGAGAAGTGGGAGCTCTAATATCCACTTCCTCCTGTATGGGTGAGTGTATGGGGGTCTGCACAGACTCAATAACTTGAGCAGGGTTCGTTTGGATCTTATTTGGTAAGTTAAGGTTATGTGGGATCTTTTTAAGGGTAGGGAGATGATAGGTGTAGGTTCAACACTAGCTTGTGCTGCTAAGTTGTCATGTTGAGCAATGAGCTCTAACATTTTGGGGACAAGGGCTGTTTCTACCCCTGAGAAGCCTATAGTTGGCTTCTTCATGATTTTAAAGATGCCTGGCTTCATCTGTCCCAATTTAAGAATATTATCCGTTTCCCTCAACTGTGAGCCAAGTTCACAGTTGAGAATGTGTTGAACATATCTAGGAAACATATAATACTCTAAGGAGTCCAAGTTTGCAAGCAAGTTTGTATAAACAAATTGAGAGTACCTGAACGTGACCCCTTGAACCATTCCATGGACTATGAAGGAGAGATCCTCAGGAATCTGGTCCCACCCACCATGCTTGTTGGACAAGCTGTGAATCACTACATGGAGTAAGTATTTCCACTGGGATGAGACCTTCCCTTTCCTGAAGGTCTTTACAGAGAAATCTCCCTCATATCCCATCTGCTCAAAGGAATGACTGACAGCTTCCTTTGGGAAAGACAGTTCACCTTCTTCATTATACAGCTAAAGATGGGTGTTGATGATGGCTGGAGTGATGAAGACTGTCCTCCCTGCACTGTGGCAGAGAGTTCCTTCTCCCTATCCATGATGACCTCTTGACAGGTCCTCCAGAAATCAAGTAAATGATCCTCATAAAGAGTAGGATCAATGGTTGGGGAGGTGAAGTAGTTGGATAAAGCCAGAAAACAGCAAACCTCTGAGAAACTATCATCTTTCTCAGAGTGAAACAGAGCAACTTGATTGTGTTGCCTATGAAGTTGCATGGAGAAATCTGGGTTGTTTCTGTTGTGAATGTTAGCCATTTTAAAAAGCTTAAGGTTGAAGAAAGGTGAAGAACAAAGGCGGTTTGAGAGAATTTAGGTTTGAGGTATGGTGCAATTGTGGAGCAGGTAGAGGAAAGAGGGGTAACCGTTGGGTATTTGTATGAAATGGATTTAAGACAAAGTAAATGAAAGAGGATAAACTTTGAAATCCGTGTGTCGGTCCCACCTCTGAAAAGTAGTTTGCTTTTGCCTAAAAAGTAGTTTTCTTGGAAGTCAAGAAATCTTCCGAAGGTTATTTAACCTCAGAAGTTTTGACCAAAAGCTTCCGAAAGCAAATTGGCCTCGGAAGATATTTCAAAGTTTTTGGAGAATTTTGCTTCAGAAGCAATTTAGAACAATTTCATTCTGAGATGAATGAAAGCTTCCGAAGGCAACTTTAAATCTTTCGAAAGATAAAAAGACTAAAATTCTAAAAAATCTAAGGAATGTCTTAAAAGTTTTTCTTCCGAAGAGAAACTGGGGCTTATGAAAGTGATATAATAGACAACATAGAACACACATAATTTTAGAAATAATATGATTAAGTTTTAAGAAAAGCTATTCAAAGTTAATTATCCCAGTAGCTGATATAAGAAATTTAAATCTCTGTTCATCAAATCCTTAGTGAACAGATAAGCATATTGTTCATCTATGTGAACTTTGATTAGTTTGATTAACCTTTTTCAAAATTATCTCTGATCAAATAATACCTGATATTGATGTGCTTTGTCCTTGAGTGCTGCACATGATTCTCTGTGATTGAGATAACACTGTTGTTGTCTATATGAATGGGAGTCTCTTTGAAGTTGAATCCATAGTCTAGCATCTGATTTTGAATCCAAAGCACTTGAGCATAACAGCTTGCAGCAGCAATGTATTCAGCCTCAGCAGTTGATGCAGACACACAAGATTGTTTCTTACATTGCCAAGAGACTATCCTTCCACCAAAGAATTGACATCCCCCTGATGTAGACTTTGCAGTCATATTACATCCACCATAATCACTATCTGTGTATGCATACAGATTGAAGTCAGAATTCTTTAGATACCAAAGGCCAAGAGATGGAGCACCCTTAAGATATCTTAAAATTCTTTTGACAGTGATTAGGTGTGACATTTTGGGGTTGGCCTGATATCTTTCACATATGCATGTAGCAAACATAATATCTGGCCTGCTAGCTGTGAGGTACATAAGAGACCTAATCATAGCCCTGTAGAGATGTTCATCAACACACTCCCCTTCAAGATCAGGTCCAAGGGAGTGGTTTCTGGCTATGGGTGTCTTAGCAACCTTACATTCAGTCATGTTGAATCTTTTAAGTATGTCTTGCACATACTTTGACTGACTTATGAAGATACCAGTGTCAACTTGCTTCACTTGATTCCTAGAAAGAAATTTAGTTCCTCCATGGCACTCATTTCAAATCTGTCCTTCATCAGCTTCTCAAAGTCTTTGCAGAGATTTGGATTAGTTGACCCAAAGATGATATCATCCAAATACACTTGAACTAGCATTATGTCATTCCCTGTTCCTTTGATGAATAGAGTTCCATCAATTGTACCCCTTTTGTAGCCATGCTGACAGAGATACTGAGATAGAGTCTCATACCACTTTCTTGGTGCTTGATGCAGCCCATAGAGAGCTTTGTCAAGCTTACAGACATAATCAGGATGATCAGGATCTGCAAACCCAGGTGGTTGTCTGACATACACCTCTTCATCAATCATTCCATAGAGAAAAGCACACTTGACATCAAGTTCATAGACCTTGAAGTTCTTGGATGCAACAAAAGCTAGGAATATCCTGATAGCTTCAAGTCTTGCTACAGGAGCAAAGACATCTGTGTAGTCAATCCCTTCTTCTTGAGTATAACCTTGAACAACTAGTCTAGCCTTGTTTTTGATGACAAGTCCTCTATCATCCTTCTTATTCCTGAAACCTATTTTGTTCCTATGTTAGTCTTCCCTTGAGGAAGAGGACATAGGTTCCAAACCTTTTGCCTCTTGAATTGAAGCAACTCCTCTTGCATAGCTTCAACCCAACTTCCATCCTTTAGAGCTTTATCAATTTTCTTTGGCTCTATCTGGGACAAGAAACAAGAATGGAGACAGATATTTGCATTATGAGACTGTCCTCTTGTTCTTACCCCTATATCAACATCTCCAATGATGTTTGTGGAGGGTGAGACTTGTGGATCCTTAGTTGAGGGATCACAACAAGTTGTTTAGACATATCTAAATTAGAGAAATTTTGATCTGGAAAAGAAGATTCACCCTCCACATCAACACACTTATCAAGGTTAACTTGTACCAATGAGTGTGTGACATCATTGAGATTTTCTTCAATGGGATGGTTTTCAGCATCAAGAAATTCCCGATCACTTTCACCACCACCATGTTCTCCAACAATTGAAGTTTCTTCATATGAGTTTTGTGCCTCAAAACTGGAAGTTGAAGGAAACTCAGATGTATCAGCAGGATTTGTCATTAATGTGCTGGTAGAAGCTTCATTTGTAGGATTAGTTACCACTGGAGCTGAAGATGTGTGACTAGATGGTCTTCTTAGCTCAAATCTTGGATCAGGATCATCTATGGGTAATATATCTGTGGACCCTGAAACATGCTCATAAGATTTGTTAAAGCAGTTGGTAACTAAATTAAGATCAAACAACCAATCAGGACAAGAACGTTTCACACTAGGAGTGTGCTCATTGAAAGTCACATTGGCTGACTCCTCAACTACTCTAGTTCTGAGATTGTATACTCTATAAGCTTTAGCTTGAGAAGAGTATCCAATGAAGTGTCCATTATCTGATTTCTCAACAAACTTGGCAATTTAGTCTTTGGTATTCAAGATGGTGCAAGGACATCAAAATGACCTGAGAAAACCATTAGCTTTACTCTCCTCAAGGGAATGGTGACCCTTCTTAGAATGCTCTTCTTCACTCATCTCAGAGCCATTCTTCACCATCTCCTCTTCATCCTCTTCAGTCAAAGGATCTATGAGGGGAAGCTCATCTTCACAAGTTCCACACCTAGGAGATATTACAAACAAGATGGTGTGTGGAGGAGCTATCTCACTAGATCCCAATCCCTGCTTATTTTGATAACAAACTTTTGCATGCAAGGATGAGGATAATATGTTCTTGAAGGTCTCTTCTTCAAGAACACATTTTTCTGCCTTAGCTTTGCTGATCACAAGCTCAGCCTGGCATTTAGTTAACTTAGTTATGAGATCTTTGATCTGAGTCCTGTAGTTTGTGTGCTCATGTTTAAGAGTTGAAGTGGTTTTCTCTAAGTCTTCTATTTTGAGTTTATAGTCATTTTCAGCTCTTTTAAAATCAGCTTTTAAGATGTTTAAGGACTTAAGGTCAGATCTCATTTCTAAGTTATAGGACCTATATCTGTTAACTTTAGCAATACATTCAGAAGAGCAGAGATTTTCCAATACCTTGGTTTCATCATGGTCTGCCATAAGAGCTTGGTTTGGAGATGCATCTTCTATTTGAAAGCTCCAGTCAAAGCCTCCTTCTTTAACAGCAACTGCAGCTTGCTGCTTTGGCTTCTCATTCTGGTAGGCTTTCTCAGTGTAGTTTGGTCTGGTTTGTGTTTGGCCACCATTTGTTCTTGGTTCCTTACACTCTCTTGCAAAGTGTCCCATCTGGTTATAGTTGTAACACTTTACTTTGCTTTTGTCCAGCCCAAACTTTCCACTAGATGTATTGCTTGGAAACTTTCTCCTAGTCCTCTTGTAGAACTTCTTGGCTATGTGAGTGAGAAGAGCCATCTGCTGAACTATTTCAATATACTCCAGATCATCTGGATGGATACAGTCCAGGTCTTCAAGAGTGAATAGAAAGTTACCAGAGGTTTCATCAGCTGAGACAAAGGCATGAGAAGAACTTGTCTCTTGGAAAGGACTTCCTTGAGTGTAGCTTTCTCTTGGTGTCTCTGGGAAGGTGATGAAAGGTCCCTTTTGTGAGTTGTCAGGGTAGCACAACAGATGATGTTATGGTTCAAAGCTCTCCCTTTCAACCACATGGAGGGCTGAACTCAGTTGATTGCTGGAGTTACCAGATGAGTTTTGCATGTTCATCTCCATCTGGTATCCACTGAGAATACCATACAACTCTGTAAGAGTAAGAGTCTTAAGGTTCTCAGTCCTCTTGATCACAACACAGTAATGTGTCCATTTTCTAGGAAGAGAGGACATGAACTTCCTTACAATGTCTCTGCTTTCAAGAGTTACTCTAACATCCATTAGAATATCCACTATCTCAACATACCTGAAGTATTATTGAGTCAAGGTCTCACCAACCTTGAAAGTGAAGTTTTCAAACTGTTGCTTTAGGAGATCCTTCTTGTTCTCCTTTGCTTCTTTAGAACCTTCATACATGAGCTTCAGTGCATCCTATAGATCTTTAGTAGTCTTGCACTTCTTGAAGCCTCTGTAGATGGAGTTTGGAAGAGCAGTTTGAAGAGCAGTCATGGCTTTTTGATCAATCTCTATTCTTTTTCTATCTTCTTCAGAGTAATCAGCCATCTTTTGGAATCATACGACCACCAGTAGAAGAAGTGGTGCTTGGTATGTAAGGTCCATTGACAATAGAGTCCCACATCATTGAGTCTTGACACTTGATGAAGCCTTCCATTCTTTGGTACCAAGTATCAAAGTCATCAGGAGTGATCAGTGGAGACTTTGTCATGGTTCCAGTTTCCATATCAGCTTTAGAAAGAGCTGCCATTTGAGTTGTTAAGTATTTTGTTAAGATCTTAAGACGGTGAGATCTTATATCAAGAGCCTGGAATGCTCTGATACCAAGTGCAGGATCGGGGAAGGGTATGCACTTACAACACAACAACACAATGAGAAGAGTGTTTAGAACACTTAACATATCAAATAGGGAACTGGTTCTATAGATGCTAAGAATACAAGTAAACTTAGTGAGATAGAACAGGATAACAACACAAGTAATTGGTTTTCAAGGATGTTGTATATTGCTTCTCAAGTTCTTTTACAAAGTTACAAAAGTATTCAAGCATATTCTAAGTTACAAGACTTGAGACACTATATACTACAACCTACAGCCGGCCATACTTTGAAAGCTAGCTGGATACGTAAGATTAGACAACTGCAAAATCAAATGTAGAGTCAAGAAGGCAGATTGCCTTTTTGACATGTGACTATGACATGCCATAGCTCACATCCTAATATATTAAAAAAAGGATAAAAGTACATAAAGTAGAAAGCACAGACTCAAGACCTCAATGTACACTTTTCCTAAAGCATGGACCCTTTCACCAACTCATGTAAGTTGGTGACCAAACAGAGTGGCAGCGGAAAATGGTTCAGCTTTACAGGGAAAGTACATCAGATAAAGCATGTTGTTAAAAGTCTTCGGAAGAATTTGTCTTGGTTCTTTAGCTTCGGAAAACTTTGTGTCTGAAGCTTCGGAAGACTTCATTTCTGGCTTTGGAAGATATTAGTCTTGGCTTTGGAAGATTTTACACTTAGAATAATTCCAGTGTAGAGTGTAAAACTTCCGAAGCATTTCTACTTCTGTTCTTTTGTGCAGCATGCAAGGAGACTTAGAATGTTTTGGCTGCATCAGACTTATTGGAATCCTTACAGTGTCAATCTTAGCATCCTTGTGCAAAACAATGACCGCTTCACCCGTTCGCCAGTCATAATACCACCATTTGAAATGTGGAGTGAAGTCCTTAGGCATCTCCCGTAAGGGAATCTTTGACATTGTGCGCAGAGGACTCCACTTCAGCACTACCTTTGGTCTTCCAGTGATACGATCAACTTCAGTCTTATGGAAATAACGTTTAGACGGTTGAGGCTTCAAGTTGACCCATCGGGTGTGCTATTCTTTCTTCAGCGCCATCTCGAACCATCCCGACATCTTTCTGGGATTGGCGTACAAAAGGTCTAAATAGGCAAGGTTGTTTAATTTTAAACCAGGAAGAGTCTTTAGATCATGCGGGTATCTGAAGTGCTCTATTCCCTTCTCTCTTTTTACCGCGTACACATCCAAGTCTTCAAAATAAGCCTAACTAATGATCTTGCCAGACACCTTCTGATGCTTCTTTACACGATAGAGTTTGGTGTAGGCATTGGACTTTGCAGGCACTCTTTGGGCTTTCATTTATGCTAAACACACTACCCACTCAGCTTTCTTGATGTCAACATCAGCGTTCGAAGCCTGGGCTTTTCCCTCCTCTTTCTCTTTTTCCTTCTCTGACTCATCAAGGGTCTCAAAAGTAGCACTGCCAAATGTTTCACCCAAGTAGGGGATAATATTTCCCTGATGGTCAGTGTACTGTTGATACTCTTCAACAGTAATCTCTTCAATCTCGATCTCATCCACCTCTTGCATCTCTTCATCGCTCATGACATCAACCTTTGGAGCACCTTTGATTAGCTCATCAGGGTTGAGTCTAAACATATCGGCCAGCTGCTCGTCTATCAAATCATGAATGATCTCTCCCTCTTTGGGGGTATAGGTCACAGACCTTCGAACAATCCCTTACAAATCAAGATCATTGTTAGCTGAGTCTTGATTTGCTGAAGGGGTACTACGTCGTACTCATCAGTCTGTTGCGATTTATCTGTTTGTTTAAACATTCAAAACAAGCACAAACACATCAGTAATCAAAACATTTACATTAATAAACATTGATAAACATTAATTACATCAGTGTAATACATATTTCAAGTACAATAGATAGACAATATCTAAGACATCTAATCATTACTTTTGTCTTTATCGCTTGGCTCTTCAGCATAAGGAGCTGAGGTGGACGGTCTCAACTCTTGATTTCTTTTTGTCCTCCTTTCCTGTGCCGCTGGATCTAAGGTTGATGCAGATGCATCACCTTCAGGTTCATTCTCATCTCCTCTCTCTTTGTCCTTACCACTGCTTTCTCCTTCAACATCATCATCATCATCAGACTCATCATCATCAGACTCATCATCATCAGATGACTCATCGTCATCATCATCATCACCATCGTCACCATCATCTTTGATCTTGAGAGGCTCGCCCTTTGTTCCCTTTAGCCTTAGGCGTAGCTTCTTGTTTTTCTTCTCAACATCCTCAATTCGCTTCACCGATGCCATCAGAAGATCGTTCTGTGTAGTTAAGGCACAGTGAGCTCTGGACATAGCTCTCTCAAGGACAGCTTCTTTCTCAGTGAGATGGGTGATCTGTTGACCCTGAGCTGCTATCTTCTTGGTCAGCAGGGCGATCTGCTTGCCCTGCGCAGCGTTGACAGCCATCAACTGGTTCATCTGGTTTGCTCGAATATCATCAGTTGCGACCAGTTTGAGAACCAGATGGTTGAGGCTGGCAAGCTGTTCCTCTAACCCTACATTGGGCAGAGAGGATCCCAGTGGTGGTACTGATAAGGTGGAAGGTCCGTCTTGAGATGTGGTTGGGGAAGTGGTGGATGTGGTATATCTAAGAGTGGTGGTGGTAGTGGTTTGTGGTGAAAGAGAAGAGGTGGGGGGAATGGTGGTAGCTGTAGTGGTTATGGTAGGTGTGATGGGAGTGGTGGATGTAGTGGTTGTGGTGGTGGTTGGTGTGGTGGGAATGGTGGAAGTAGTGGCTGTAGTGGTAGGGGAGGTCATCAGCACTATACGTCTTTTTTCGGCCTTCTTGCCATGTGGCTGTGCCATCCTCTTCAACCTTGAGCCCTTAGAGATCTGAGCTCCCCCTGGGCTTGGCTGGGGATGTGTGTATGTGGGATCATCAGTATGGGCACCTTCTTCCCCAGCCTGGCGTCCTCCAACCGCCTCCTTGCCCTGTTTGGTAGCCACCACGCGGCTACCGACTGTCCTCGTGAGAGGCTCTTCGTCGGACTCCTCATCTTCGTCGTCCGGAAGAAAGTCCCGGTGGATGGCAGCCTGCTCCGATCCACCAGGAGCTGACATATTACTGTGTGGGGGTGGTGGAGACATAGTAGACGTCTCAGTGGCCCGTGGTTGACTTGGGCCTGTATCTCCACAACCCTGACCATCATCCTGGTCGTCATCGTCATCCTCCTCATCAACAGGAGCGATAATCGGCTCAACATCTGAGTCACTGTTATTGTGATGCCACTTTTTACGAGCTGGCGACACGTAGTTCTCCTTGGCCAGGTGGCCAAACAACATCCTCACCAGGGGCTTCACCTGCTTTCCCCGGTAAACCTTCAACCTCCCCAAGGTGGTGTCGTCCATTACTTCCAGCGACACCGCATCGTCCTTTCCTTGGGGAGGTGAGGAAGCTTCTCATCGATCATCATCTGAAGAAACCTCGGGTACATGCAAAATCCCTCTTTCCCCTTGGCCTCTATGTTCTCAATCAGATATGTGAAGAACATCTGTGAGAATCTGAACGGATGGTTCAGAACTAGAGCAACATAGGCGTTCTGGATCTGAAACCGACGGTTCATCGAATCCTCCTCTCCCGGAGGCTATGCACTTCAGGATCACATGTGCCTTTTACAACCCGACAAAATTAGGTCAACGCCAACTCAATTCTTCGAATTTTAAGCATTAATTTATTATCCTAGTTGACTCGTTTGACTTTCTAAGAATTGACCAATGTTCTTCTTAAGAAGAAATATCTTGCTGAATTTGGGATTGTCACACAGTAAATTACACCCATGAGAGTCAATGATCAGTATTTGACCAATGTTAACGTAAAACCCGTTGACGGATAAACCGATTGAGACAAAATGTTTAATAATAATAATAATAATAATAATAATAATAATAATAATAATAATAATATAATAATAATAATAATAATAATAATAATCATGATTTGTAGCATGATATCTTGAGTGTGGATCTCCTAGTCTTGCATGAAAGACAACTCACCAACTCAAACACATATATAAACCCACATACACACACTAATTCACATTCACCAACACAACACAAACTCTTCACCTTCTCCCTCTCCCTTTCTCTCCATCAGCCACCATCCACCACCACACTCCCACCACCCCACCGAAACCACACCACCACCGCCTGCCACCGGAACCAACACCACCACCGAGAACACCACCATCGCCATCATCACCGTCCCCATCCCGTCACCTTCCACACCCGAACACCCACCACTTCCCCTTCTTCGGAGTGAGGACATCTCCTAATAATTAGACGACCTCGGAAGGAACAATTACCATCAAACCCGAACACCACCATCGTCACCCCGACGCCATCATCACCGTCCGATGCCACCACCACGACCACTATCACCACCGTGACCACCATTCACCACCGCGACCACCATCCATCACCTTCATCACCAACCATCATCTCCTACCCGTCACCTCACCACCATCAAACCGCCGAAACCCCCCTTCCATTTGGTCACCGTAAGCATCGCAAACCCCCCCACTTTCGGAAACCCACCACTACCCTAAGAACCCACATTGTCATTTCAAAGACAAAACCAAGAAGGGTTTTTCAAGCCAAAAACCGGTTTAGGGTTCAAAGGTGAAATCGAATCGTGAACATCGTGAGCTAACGCTAGAGACCGAGGTCTTAGACTCGAGGTATAACCATTTAGACTATCATTCGATGTTATGTTCTTGCATGGGCCATCAAGATTGAAATCTTGATTAGTTGGTTCACCCATTTGATGATTTTGGAAAAAAATGGGTTTTATTTTGATGTTTAAATCTGAAAATTATTGTTATTATAAGTTGTTAGATGATGAAATTGGTATATCTTGATGTTGGGATTATAAGAATGTAGTAGTATAGATTTTGACTTTGGTGTAGGTTTAGGACTAAGGGATTGTAGAATTATGGATTAAAAGGACAATTGGTTAGAACATAAACATATGGACTAATAACAATGTAAGAAATATCGGATGATTAAGTCATGGATGGTAATAAAAGAATATGAAATAATGGATACGACACCTTCAGAAAAACGACTAGGTTAAATGGAGATTAAGAAAAATTGGCTACGACGAAAGATTCGTGAATAAAGTGGAAAACTCGGTAAACAAAAAGGACTTTAGAACATTAGGTATGTATGATGATTGATAAACGTCCTTAAATGTTTGTTACAAAATAAATACTAATTTTCAGAAATAAATGGTATTTTAAAGATAAAATGGAAAAATATAAGTAAAACTCCTCATTAGTAATATATATATATATATATATATATATATATATATCTATATATATCTATTCATTTAACCAAAAATAGATGAAAAGTAATATATTTATTACTATATCTTTAGATTATTTTAAGGAAAATATGATATTAATCTTGTATAAAAGACCATAAGTAATTAGATAGGAAACCCACCAATTAATTGAATTGTTTAAATCAAGGTAGTCCCTATGAGATATATAAGGAGAGTTAAAAATAAAATAAATCGTGTTAGATACTAGCAAGTATAGGTATTCACGATAATAGGTGCATTAAGGAAACTGTGTTATAAAATGATAACCCTTTTCAAAAGCAAAAATAGATTCTTAGAAAATATCATCAAATATTTTGGAAAAATGCTTTTACCAAAATGGTTGGGTGAACAAACAGTTTTGAGCAAAACTTTACAATCTGTTAAAAGAAATTCTTTCACGTCTAGGGTCGTGATTAAACCGGTGCTAGACGCATAAAAATCGGAGATTGAAATTAGCAAAGGTGGGTACTTCGACCCTATTTTTTTAAAATATTGTTTTATTTAAACTGTTTTGGGGAAAAGGCATGTACGATAATAAACTGTTTTTATATATATGATGGATGACGAGTAAATATATGTATGACGGTATAAGGTGAGGTAATAGTTTCGGAGAATACTATTGTGCTCGAAATCCCCTCATAATCATTAACCTCGGGGGTGGGGCCACAGAATATATTGGTAGATCTATCGGGTTAGAAGGGCCCGCTCTCGCGACCAGTCGCACTGGTCAGGAAAAAGCGAGGGAATTTATGTCTGGATAGTTGTGGGGCAAGGACGTGTTTCTTGGCTTGATTATGGACTTATGACCCGAATTGATCATAGTACCTAGCTAGTCTATGTTAAGTATATTATCTTGCTACATCATAACGGATTTGATAAACTGATTTACTTAATGAATTTATAAAAACCTGAACGCTCACCAACTTTATGTTAACTAGTATTTTCATGCTTTTCAGGGTTATAGGTATGCTTGTATGGGAATGATGGGATTAGTCTTTGGAACGATCAAACGTTTGTGTTGACTATGTTTTGAACTCTGATAATTTATAAGTTTTGTGAACAAAATTTCGTAATGTAATAATTTGGTTATTTCTGTCACGTGTTTTATAAGTCAATAATTTAAATATATACGTTTGACCGCGACCGTTGTTATAACTCCCACTTCCGTTACCGCCACGTCACGCGACCTTCCGTTGCGATTTTTGAGGTGTGACAATGCCAAATATTTGAATTGCTGGCACATGTTACTCTTGTTCAGCACTCCGGTGTTGATGTCGTCGGCGTACTTGATCCTGAGGAAACATCCTAGTACCATTAGGGGATGCAGCTTGGTTGGGTGTGCACCATCGTCACCCAAGTCCAAGACTCGCCTGATATCCTCCTCACTGATCTGAATATCTTCCCCGAAGATAGAACTCCTAATGCAGTAGGGCTCTGTAGATGGATCGACCTGTATGGTATACATGGAGTGGATATGGCCTTGAAGATCATCGATCGTCGTAGAAAGGAGATAATCCCAATGAACTCAGAAGCGTTCCGGGATGTGGGGTCCAGATGAGCACATATGTTATGCTTCATGCTTATCATCCATCTATCTGCCATATTTCTGCCATACAAGGGACATATACGTTAGTTCCGTTCATAATAGATAAGCAATTTGACATAGAACAGATTTTGACCAATCTGGTTCAATCGTGCGATCGAACCATATAACTGGGTTCAGTCGTGCGATTGAGCCTGCGACCGAATTCAGTCGTATGCAAGTCCATGTGGTTGAGTCAGTCGTGCGACTGAATCACCGATTGGTTTAATCGTGCGATTGAAGCATGCGACTGGCTCAATCGTGCGACTGAAGTTCATCAGTTTGTCCATTTGCATAAAGCCCTGTGCGACAACATAATCTTAAATCTTGTCACCAAGTGGAATTAGACTTCGTTTTTAGGTTCATATGGTTCGCATGGACCCGATATAGCACTTAAAGTCCTTTAAATCAACATTTTTGATCATTTAAGTGGTCCATTTTAGGGTTTAAGTCTCGGTTATTTGTTTTAACAATTTAGGTCATGTTTGATTCATTTTAACCGTTTGTTTGTCCCGATTTCTTTTGTAAATTACTTGTATAAGAGTACACTATCGGTTAGAACAAGAATCAGAAGGTAATCTCAAAAGCTAGAAATTTTGGTAGAGTAACAGTGGCGGTTTTTGGAGAGTTTGAAGTCTGGTAGAAATTACGACCGAATGAGCTTTTATTTATACTGTTTTGGGTTTCAATCGTGTGACTGGACCCATACGCATGGCTCAATCGTGCGACTGAGGTTCAGTCGTGCGACTGACTCATACTCCTCCCTCCAGTCATGTGACTGGCTCAGTCTTGTGGTCCAATCTCATGACTGTCTCATACTCATGGTCCAATCGTATGATTGGCTCATTCGCATGGTCCAATCGTACGATTGGCTCATACTTATGATTCATCGTACGGTTGGTTCATACTTATGATCCAATCATGCGATTGATTCATACTTATGAGTTGACTCCATACTTTACCAAACCTTCAATTTTAACCTTTGATATATATAACATTATGAGCACCGATCATCTCAGACATGATCCTTTTTGAACGAGAAACCATTTGATCACCTCAGACATGATCTTTTTATTTGAAGCATTTGGTCACCTCAGATGTGACCCTTTTAGTTTTCAAAACTTTATCACCTCAGATATGATCCTTTTAAATTTAAAACAGTTTGGTCACCTCAGACGTGACCCTTTTAATGTATGATTCACAAAGTTCACTTTGTTACATAGTCCGACATTGACAAAAAAAATAATAACTAGAACAGAAAAACAACTTGAAATTAAATAAAACAAAACATATTTTTGAGTTTTTGTTTGAGGTGGGTTGAAAACTATTAACTTATCATTTAACCGATTTCTCCCCCTGAGCAGACCGGCTTCAACTTGGTTTTATCATTTCGGAGAGATTCATATGGAATCATACAGGTGTATCATAATCATTTGGGATCATTTGATATATGTTGTTTAATTTACTGATTCTTATTACTCTCAGAGTCACAAGCACTTACAGTAAATCATACTAGAGCTGTAAGTGGCACACAATAATTTTGACTGTCGAGAGTTGTAGCCACGACGATTGTCAGTATTGTTGTCCACTTAAATCCACACATAGACTTTTAACTCACATTGGTGATTAGATTTCATTATTTCATCAAGCGTTTGTGGATCCCACACTTATATGGTAATCAACATTCCTCAGGAGATTTTTGAGCGGTATACGTGTTTTTGATACAAGAAGAAACTATTTTAAGAGCTTTCAAAGAGATGCTAAGCCTCAGTTCAGTTCCATCGCACAGCAGAGAGGCGCAAACAACAATGAATTCTAGAATATGTAGGTTGTGCTTATCCTCAGGTCAGTGCCATCGTACAGCAAAGAGGCACACAACCTATCTTCTTGTAAGAGCATTTTTTCTTTTACACATAACGCACCAACAACATTAGTCATTCGTATGATTGCGTTTATCATTTTTTCCTTGTGCTTTGCTCATTTTTATGGTCGTCCGCACACATTTTTGGCGTTTATTTTGCTCATCATCCCTTATTGGAATTGATTTGATTGTGTTAACCAGTGATAAGATGGAAACCCACAGCCTGTTGAACAGTTTAGTTTGAATTGTTTCACCAAAGAAGTCTACTTGTCTATTGTGTTGAATCTACCGACACATCGTACAATGGACTAGCAACCCCTAGGTCTACTTTCTCTATGTAACCCCAATAACAGACTAGTGTACTATCATTTTCCCTTTGTTTGGCTTAAACATCTTAGACTTGTAATTTTAATATAACATTTTGATCATTTCAATCTTTTGAAGTCCCAAACAATTAGTTCCCTGTGTACTATCATTTTCCACAATATTGAATCAATCTCACAGATCTGATTTCTTTGCTTTTAGCCTATGTGCCCGTCCCCGTTTTTTTCTTTTTTTTCTTTTTCTTATGTAAATTAATACTGAATCTAAACTAATCTCCCCCTAAAATTCTAAAACCGAAAATATTTTTGTATTTTTGGATTTTTAAGACAGGAAAATTAAAATAATGAAAAAATTAAAATAAATAGAACGACGGACTATGAACTTGATTCTTCTGGAATCACATCACTTTTCTTTTTCACGCCATTGACCTCCAAGAGATATAAAAACCGAGGTTTATCAAATACTTTTGTGTAGAGGTCGGCGCATTGAAAATTCGTATTAATTTTAACATCGATTAATTGCTTTTCAAAACAGTCACGTATAAAGTGATATTTAATACCTATGTGTTTAGTCTTTGGGTGTTGGACCGGATTTTTAGTTACAGCAATTGCAGCAGAATTATCAACAAAGATAGGGGTGTTAGTAAATTGCAAACCGTAGTCGCGCATTTGCTGTTGAATCCAAATAATTTGTGAACAGCAACATGCAGCAGCAATGTATTCAGCTTCACATGTTGACAGAGCAACAGATGTCTGCTTCTTACACTGCCAGGTGACTAACCGTCTTCCAAAGAACTGACAAGCCGCTGATGTTGACTTGTAATTCATCTTGTAAGTACCGTAATCCGAGTCACTATACACTATAAGCTCAAAATCATCATCATGAGGATACCACAACCTAAGTGTTGGAGTACCCTTCACATAACGGAATATCCTTTTAACCCCTATGAGATGATTTACTTTTGGTTTCGCCTGATATCTGGAACAGAGACACATGGCATACATGATATCAGGGCGAGATGTTATGAGGTACATAAGACATCCGATCATCCCTCGGTACATAGTGACATCTACCAGATCACCATTTTCGTCGGGTGCCACACCATGGTTCGTGGCAAGTGGAGTTCCAGCCACCGTTGCATTCTCCATGTCAAACCGACTAAGAATGTCTCCTACATATTTTGTCTGATGCAGGAAGATTCCTTTAGGTGTCTGATCCACCTGTAACCCAAGAAAGAACTTCATTTTGCCCATGGCATCATCTCAAACTCAGCTTTCATCACAGATTCGAATTCCTTACATAAAGCTTCATTTTTCGAACCGAAGATCATGTCATCCACATATATCTGTACCAGTAGTAAATCACCATCTTTCTCCTTAATAAACAGTGTACAGTCGATGACCCCTTTACGAAAACCATGTTTCAATAGATGAGTAGAGAGTTTCTCATACCAGGCTCGAGGGGCTTGTTGAAGCCCATACAATGCCTTATCAAGCTTGTACATGTTATCTCGATGATAAGGGTCCTTAAATCCCTCAATTTGACTGACATACACTGTTTCACGAATCTCACCATGAAGGAAGGCACTTTTCACATTCAATTGATAAACTTTGATTTGCATATAGGATGCATAGGCTAGGAATATACGAATAGCTTCCATCCTTGCCACAGGTGCAAACACTTCATTATAGTCAATGCCTTCGACTTGCCTAAACCCTTGAATGACAAGCTGAGCCTTGTTTCAAATTATGACCCGTTGGTCATCTTTCTTGCAACGAAGAACCCATTTGGTGCCAATCACCTTTGCACCTTTTGGTCTGTCCATAAGTGTCCAGACTCCTAACTTCTTGAATTGAAGGAGTTCTTCTTGCATAGCACTTACACATGCCTCATCTTTTAATGCCTTGCTTACATACTTAGGCTCAACCTGAGATACAAAGCATCGATAAGCACCATCATGTAGATATCCCTTTTCCATGACTGCCTCATAATCAGCTGAATATAGCTGATTTCTTGTTTGGACTCCCGATAGAATATCTCCGACGATGTTGTCGAGGGGATGATGAACGTTTACCCGAGTTCTAGGAGTGGTGGGAATAACTACCTCATTATCTAGATTTGGAATCTCATTTGCTGTTGGAGTATGAGGTTTAGAAGTTTCAGCAACTTCAGGATCAGCTGTGGGTGTACTTGTACTAGCAGGAACCTATTCAGCCTGATCCACGTTTATGGTCTCAACAGCTTCATCATCAGAAGAAGAATCCCTTACCTCAAGTTCTTCCCCTGAAGGGCTCGAAGTATCATCTAATGGAGCAGACGATGTAGTGTCTAGTGTCGGAGAGTTCAACACATCATACATCATCCGAGCAGCTAAGTCATCATCAGAATGGGAAGGTGGTAGATTAAAGGACTTGAAGAATCCATCATAATCGAAGAAGAAGGAAGGTCCTTTTCCAGCAGAGGGGGTGGTGAATCTTTGAACATCAACATTGCACCACACTTCTACCAGACCCGTTGAGTTGTTGTAAACTCGCTTGTCTGGTATACTATAGCCGAGAAAAATACCCTCTTCTGCCTTCTCACAAAATTTCCCAGTCTGATTCTTCTTCAATAGCATGCAAGGTGCACCGAATGGTTCGAGATACTCCAAGTTAGGTTTTCGTCATTGGAGTAATTCATAACATGTCTTTCCATGACGTTTGACCACCAGAACTCGATTTAAAGTGTAACAAGCATTAGCCACTGCCTTGTTCCAGAATTGAATAGGCAGTTTTGAATCAGCTACAATTGTCCTTGCAATTTCAATCAGGCTGCGATTCTTCCTCTCAGCAAGACCGTTCATCTGTCTAGTGTATGCAGAAGTGAATTGATGAACAATACCTTTCTCTTGACAGAATGTCTCCATCCACTGATTCTTGAACTCTGTTCCATTGTCTGATCGAATCTTTCGAACTTTCAACTTGTAGAGAGATTCCAGTGTTGTAACCAGATGCTTGAATGAATCAAATGTTTCAGACTTGGCTTTCAGAAACATTACCTAAGAGAATCTGGAGTAATCATCAGTCATGACAAAGCAGTACAAATCTTTGACAATACTCCTTGTGCTAACTGGGCCAAATAGATCCATGTGTAGAAGCTCAAGTGGAATTTTGATGGAGTTGACTTTCTTTGCTTTGTAAGACTTCTTGGTCTGTTTCCCTTTCTTGCAAGCGACACAGAAATCTGGAAGCTGGAAGTTCTTAATAGTAACTCCCTCTACCAGATCATTCTGAACCATATGTTCATCTTTCTCAGATTGATGTGTCCTATTCTTCTGTGCCATGAGACTGAATCCCTCTCTGTTGCCTTTAACAGGAAACACTGTGCAGTCGATTCAATTGTAGAGGCTTTTGATAGATCCAAGACATACAAATCATTATATCTTGAAGCTGACATTAAGACTTTATCCTCCTCGATGACATACTCCTTCTTCAGTATATAACACCTCTTGTTGTCGAATACAACTTTGAATCCTTTATCACAGATTTGGGAGACAGAAAGCAAGTTATTTCGCAGTTGCTGAACATAGTTGACCTTGTCAAACTTAACTTTCTCATTTCCCACTTCGCCTTGTGCGGTGATATATCCTCCTTTATTTCCAGCAAATGATACGTGTCCCCCTTTAATTTGTTTGACGTTGAAAAGGAGAGACGAATTCCCGGTCATGTGCCTGGATGCCCCACTATCAATAATCCAGGTATTAGTGATAGCGCTGTAACGGACACCCTGCACACATAATGGAAATTATTAGTTCAGGTTAGGGACCCAAGTCTTAACTGGATTGGGTGTCCCAGAGGTATCACACATCATAAACTCAACCCACTGTCCTTTAGAGGATGAGGACATCTCCTTTTTCTTCTTGTCCTCACTATCAGACATGTTCACTGATTTTTCTTTCCATAAGCCAGTTTTGTGTAAGGCCTGTTTGTGATAAACAGACAACTGGCTAATGGTTTGAACTTTAGGTTCACTAATAATCCTAGGTTTAACCTTGGGTGACAAAGACTTGCTTTCAGCTAGTCTGTATGGCCTTTGGTATTTTGGAGGAGTATTAGATCTTGTTTTATAAAATCTAGGTCTTTCATCAAACAGTTCAGTTTTTCTTTTAGGTGTATGATAGAAAGGACAATTTGAAGAGATATTTCCTCATTTTCCACAACTGTAGCAAGATCTCCCTTCTACATATTGTGGAGCATGTTGATTTGGGGTTGAGTGTGGTCGGGGGCTTGGCAATTTCTCTTCTCTTTTAGATGTTTCTCCTTCTTTAACAAATTTAATTGTTTTGACATTTTGAACATCTTTTGCTTTTGATTTATTTGGACTTTGATGATTAACATGTTTAGGGTTGTTTGAGTTAAATCATGTAGGTTCTGAAGTAGACGTTTCTGAACCTGACCCTAAGTTAACTTTTTCAACTTTAATAGTTAAATCATCAACGGGCATCTTATCTTTAGATCCCAAAGTAGTATTCTTTTGATCAGTGACATGCTTCACAGGTTTGCCCGCAGAGTCTGGATCACTGACTAGAGAAGTGGACACCACATGATCCTTTACTGGGTTGTTATTTATTGGTCTACATTTAGTATTCAAAAGTATAGCATGTGGTGGCGGTACTACTTTATAACCCAAATCTTTCCCATCCTTTCGTTCTGTCACTAAGTTTTGAACTATGTGTGAAGAACTTGCCAAGCTGTGCAGTTTTTGTTTTAGTGATTCAATTTCGACTTCCAAAA
Source organism: Flaveria linearis (assembly GCA_024085815.1). Classification (NCBI taxonomy): domain Eukaryota; kingdom Viridiplantae; phylum Streptophyta; class Magnoliopsida; order Asterales; family Asteraceae; genus Flaveria; species Flaveria linearis. The sequence continues at coordinate 64,806,983 of CM044004.1, read as the reverse complement.
CTGCTTTTTTCTTTTTAGTTTCTTCCAAAGAATTTAAATAGAACTTAATATCATTTGATTGATTAAAAGCAACAACTTTGATTTCCCTTAGTTGTTTCCCCAGAAGTTCTAACTTTTCTTTGAAATTCACTCATTTTGTTTTAGCACACGATTTGATTCAGTGCAGAGTTGCAATTCATTTACCAGATTATCCATTGTGTTCTAATAACCTAGCAAATTTTAAATCAATGCTTTCTCTAAATTTATCACATTCAGATCAAGCATGTTTATCAAATAATTCGTCTATAGAATTTACCTGTGAAGTACCAGACGAATCAGCCATCAATGCAGTGTCAGACTCTTTAGTGACTGGAGATTTTGAGTTTGCAGCACTTAGCTCTTCTTCAACCAAATGATCAATGACATCCATAGCTTCTTCGATATCTGAACATGCATGCTCAGCTATGATGTCTCCCTTACTAGCAGATCATCATCCAAGGTGTCGACGAATGCAACATTTGATTCACCCTCAGATACGAATCGGAAGGAACAGTCTTGTCCTTCATCACCTTGAGCAACCAAAGCTTTAGAATCTTTACTTACTGTTGATGCTCTAATCTTATCCTTTTCCTGATGATTGAATGAGGGAAATGGATTTCCATTCCCTATCTTCTTGGGCTTAACACACTCACGCTTGAAATGCCCTTCTCGCCATAGTTGAAGCACGTGACCTTGGTTTTGTCAAAACCGAAAGTAGTATCTTTGGTAGCAACCAAGTTTTGCCCAGTCTTCTTGACAAACTTCTTGGCTTTTCTCACAGCACTAGCCAAGGCCCACATGATGTCCATGCGTTCTAACTCAGTTTCATCAACTTGCTCGTAATCTTCATCATCAAGAGGACAGTTTCCAATCTTTCCAGCAACCAAACGATCATAGGATTGGACAACTACAACTAGAAGATCCATATGCTCTTTTGATACTTCCACAATCACATTCCCTAGATTCTCAGTCTTTAACTTCGTAGTATTTGCCTCAGGAACTATGTAGTGGGTACCAGATGACCCTGACGTGTCTGTTCCTGATGGGCTGCACTAAGAAGGAGCAGATGAGTTAGACACAAAAGCAGTTTGTAATGGTGCACCTAAAGTAGTAGGAGTTGGAACTGAGTTGTATAAATCAAGACTCTGAGCGTAGGATCCTTTCTTTGACTTGTACTTCTGACGCAGTTCTTCCTCCCTGAGCTTCAAAATGATGTCATTTATGTCCAAGGTAGCAAGAGTCTCGTTTTGTCTTAAGTTGGACACAAATGGATCCCATTTGTCTGGTAAACCATCAGCGAAGCTTGAGACTTTGTCTTCCATGGATGTAGTCACACCATGAGTGTGCAACTCACTCATAAGATGATAGAATCTGTCGATGATATCATCCAAGCTCTCATTCCCAATTGGAAAAAAGTTATCGAATTCTTTCTTTAGAGCTTTTGCTTTAAGTGCCTTTAGAGTTGCATTTCCTCCGTATCTCTTTTCCAAGGCTTCCCATAGCTTCTTAGACTACTTGTTCTCAGAAAATTGATGAAAAATATATTTAGGTATAGACTGAGTCAAAAAGGCATATGCTTTCTTTTCAGCATTATGTAAGGTCTTCTGGGCTTCACTCATTCCAGTCAAAGTTAGTTTAACCCCGTTTGCACTGACCGGTACCGTGTAACCAGTCTCGATAGACGTCCATAAGTTGGGGTCAACTCCATTTAAGTAGAACTCAAACCACTGTTTCCATTGAGGATATTCATCCAACGTTAGCAGCTTAGGCGGTTTGTTATGGTTTCCAATCTCATTCTCCAGAAGTAGCAAGTTCTGGATACGAGAGTCCTTTCCAGCAGAGAAGGCAAACTGATCTTCCATTTTTTTAAACTTTGTAAACTTAGAACAAGACAGATTCACTTGTGCGACTGAAGGATGTGACTGGGTCAATCGTACGAATGAAGGATGCGTATGAATTCAATCGTGCGATTGGCTTCAGTCGTGCGAATGAGCAGGACAACTGACAGGAGAAATTCAATCATACGAATGAGTGAACCAAATGAGTTCAGTCGTGTGATTGAGTGGACCGAATGAGTTCAGTCATGCGATTGAGTCAATCATGCGACTGAAAGGCTGCTGTGTTTGAAAATCGAATTTATTGAACACTTTGACGTATGACACGAAATTTCCAGAACCCCTAATCTTCCGTATGAAGAAAATTCAATCTTATGACACAACCAATCGTCAATAACACTTTTTTATACAAAAGATGGATCTTTTGAATGAAAACGTTAGTTTTGACACCAAAACCAATTGAATCCACGCAAAATCACGAGCCTAAGCTCTGATACCACTTGTTAGGACCGTTTTTGTATGGAGTGCTAACGGATACTGCGTGATACCAGATCAAATAGTGTGGAATCCTATTTGATTGGCGATCTAATCAGTGAGAACGAATAACCTGATCGATCTAATAATGAAACAAATGTTAAGAACAAATGAGAATCGATCAGGAACGAACTATGAACTTGGATTGACGACTTGGGACGCCCTGGACGGCTAGGGTACGTAGGTATTCGAAGTGTTATGTTCTTCCACGAATTACGTGGTATTTATTGGTTATCTGTCTTCATTCGTACGACCGAACCATTAGCATGGTTCGTCGTGAGACTGAATCATGCGATTGACTCATACGCATGACTGAAGGTTCAGTCGTGTGACTGACTCAATCTTATGTCTCAATCGTGCGACTGATCCAGTCTCCTGGTTCAGTCGTGCGACTAGTCCATAAGCATGATATATTCATGCCTATAGACCATAAGTATGGTCCATTAGCATGAACTATCACATGGATAAGTTAAACACACTTCTAAGTTACTATTGACCTAGAACCATGTAAAACAACATCAAACGTATATAGTTAGTTCATACACGTGCAACACATTCAATATAATGATAACATGACTTAATCAAACATAAATTAACATCACAATGCACTTCATATATCATTCATTCATTTCATTACATCAATTACATATATGTAAGACATGAAAGACTTTTACATTTCAGAACATAAACTAGGTACATTAATATGTATCAACAAGAGTGATAATATTTAATCAACTCATTCATTACACAACATGTTCTTACAAATACAAGAAAATAAATAGTTCTTAACTAATAACCTAACGGTCTAAAATATAGTAACGTCTTTAAATCTACAATCAACCAACAATCAAACCTGTAGCATTGCATAAAATATATTTTGTCAACATGTATGTTGGTGAGCAATTCCATGACTTTATAAATATAATATAAGGCAAAAATCCACAACTCAAATATGTGAAACCGTAAATAAAAGCGACAATTGAGGTATATAAATCATAAATAAATGAGGCTCCTTTCTAATAGATAAAACTAACATATTACAAGGAGGAGGGTATGATCATACTTATTGAGGATGAGGATGAGGCTAACCGATCAAAAGCAATAAACATGTAGTAATTAATCATATGAGGTATATAACATACAATTGGACAATTACTCTAAGCAACACATAACTTAGAGGTTGTGGGTTGAGGATCTAAGTGTTAAATCGTTTTTGGTTGAGTAAGTATGCTTGCTACCCCCAAAGTATAGAAAAGAAAACGGGGATAAAATTACTCACTTGGAAAAAAGTGGAGTTGATGAATAAACTTAGAATAAAATCCTCAAGTAAGCGAGCCCGACGTTTTAACGTGCGTGTCCCTAATTGAAAGATCTTGAGTAAGTATTGAGTCTTGAAGATGAACTATAAATGGTATAAATGTTCATAGAAATAAGGCTTGGGTTTTTGGGTGTTTTAGTTATATTTTACAAAGTGTGTTTAAATAACGTAAAGATAAAATAAGTTTTACAAGAAACCGGGTCCTTGATGTATAGTTTTACTCAACCTTAGTTAATTTTTACATAGGGGAGTTGGTTTAGTGCTAGTGCACGATCCCGTTAATGTAAGCATCAAGGTCCGACTTACACTTTCTTAAACCCGAGTTTGAGACTTTAATTAATAAAAGTTCGCTTAGACTCGATCTTAGTATAACACCAAGTTTGGTTCCGTCATACCATAATCTTAGAAATATAAATAATACAAAGTGAAACATATGTTAAAAAAGTTAGGAAAGATTTTTGGTGGTTTGAACGGTGACTAGCTCGTTAAGACGATAAGTTCGACTTTTACTCGGTTTTTTTTACCCAAAACTTGGTTTGAGCTAATATTTATTACAACAATTCCAAAATCTTAAGTAATATGAGTAATATAAAGTAAAACATAACTAAAATTATAGGTTGAACTTTTTGGTGGTTTGAACATTGACTAAGTCGTTAAAACGGGTATTCTGTTTTACTCGGTTTTTACCCGAAACTTGGGTTCAAGCCAAGATTTGTTCTACACCTCCATATCAACCATATAATAACTAAAATACAAAGAAAAAATCAGATCTAAAGTGTTTGATGTAACATGGTTGCTTAAAAGTTATTTAAAGTGCTTAAACGTGCGTTCAGTTTGGTTCGGTCCTTGAATCGGTATGAACCCGAGGATGGTTACCACATGTCCAAAACCATAGAACTAAAAATAAGGTAAAAGTTCCAGATCTAAACTCAAACAAGAAAGTTAAGCTAGTAAACTTCCCGAAAACGACCCAAACGGGTCTAAAATGCATAAATATGTGTTTGAATGCCCACAAGCCTTAAATAAAGATGAAAATGGTTTTGTAAACATAAAATAACTTAGAACAACTGAAAATATCCAAAAACACATACCCGAAATGGTTTGAAATGCAAGATTCGGTTCCGTTGACTTTATAAAGTCAAACTTAAGCAAAACTAGCTAGAACAACTTGCAAGATCAAAAATTTGAAAGAAGAGGATGAAAATGTGCAGGTGAAATGGTTGAGAATGAGTCGTATTTATAGGGAAGGATTAGGATTGAGGGAATGGGTAATGCGTTTGTCCGGTGGGTAAAAGGGTGCACTTTGATTCTTTTATTTAAAATTGATTTTGATTTAAATAAATTATGACCTGGTATAAAAACATGTTTGGAGGGTTCTAGAATAATTATGGTTTAGGTATTGGTTGGTTTGGATGGTTAAAATACGAGTCCGGACTTTAAACGCGCTTAAACGAACCGAAAACGTTAAAAAAAACTGATTTTGCTGAAATGAACTGTGGTTCACGCCACGAAAAGTATGATGTATGAAACATGATTACAACATAAAATCTATCATTTTATTAATATCCAAAGATCCGAAGACCAAAACGGGTCGGTTTACAACACAAATAACAAATATAAAACTAGTCGAAAATGACGAATGTCACAGTATTCCCTACTTTTGGAAATTTCGTCCCGAAATTAGGAAGAATCTACGACAAAGAGATGCGGATACTTTTCCTTCATGGTTTCTTCTCTTTCCTAAGTAAATTCGGCACCACATCTTGATTCCCAGCGAACTTTCACTAACCGAATACGGCTTCGTTTGGTTCGTTTCTTGTTACGATCCATAATTTCTACGGGTCTTTCAACAAATTGCATTGTCTCATCGGTATGTACTTTGTCGTGTGGTATATGGAGATTACCCTCGGCTAAGAATTTTTTGAGGTTTGAGAAATGAAAGGTAGGATGAACACCGGAAGGTTCTTTTGGTAAATCGAGTCTATAAGCCACTTTTTCAATCCTTTCGAGGATCTTGAATGGGCCTACGAACGAGGAGCTAGTTTTCCTTTCTTTCCAAAACGGACTAACCCCATCCAAGGAGATACTTTGAGAAGGACAAGGTCGCCGACGTGAAATTTTAGAGGCTTTCTTCGTTTATCAGCATAACTCTTTTGACGACTTCTAGCGGCAAGTAGATTCTTGCTGATTTGATCGATACGATCGGTAGTGTCTTGAACCATCTCAGGACCGGTGATTTGAGTTTCACCAATCTCGTTCCAACAAATCGGAGAACGACACTTTCGACCATAGAGAGCTTCAAACGGAGCCATACCAATGCTAGAATGGAAACTATTATCGTAGGAGAACTCAATAAGCGGAATATGAGAGTCCCAATTTCCACCAAAGTCGAGTACGCATGATCGAAGCATACCCTCAAAGGTTTGGATTGTACGCTGGGATTGGCCATCAGTTTGAGGGTGATAAGCGGTACTAAGGTCAAGGCGAGTACCCAAAGAATTTTGAAGCGATTTCCAAAAATGAGACGTGATACGAGCATCACGATCGGAGATGATGGTCACTGGTATACCATGGCGCATACGATTTCTTGGACATAGATTTGAGCTAGTTCTTCCACGGAGTACTTTTCTCGGATCGGAATGAAGTGAGCCGATTTGGTCAATCAATCGATGATTACCCAAATACTATCATTTTGGTTTCGGGTATTTGGGAGCTTAGTGATGAAATCCATGGCAATGTCTTCCCATTTCAAAATAGGAATCAAGGGGTTGCTCGAGTAAACCGAAAGGTCTTTGATATGCGGCTTTAACCTTTGAGCATGTAAGACATTTTGAAACGTAAAGTGCCATATCCTTTTTCATACCGGGCCACCAATAAATCGAACGAAGATCGAAGTACATTTTATCCGCACCGGGATGCACAGAATAACGTGACTTATGAGCCTCATCAACAATGAAAGTACGAAGTTTGTCATGATCGGGAACCCATAAACGATTGAGAAAGTAAAGTAAGCCATCGGGTTTGGTTTCGAGTTGAAGTTTGGCTCCACATGACATTTCGTTGTACATGTTACCTTCATTAACGGAGGTGCATTGGGCTCGATAGATGCATTTTGAAGATCAGTTTGGATGATAATACTATGAAGCAGAATGGATTTGACATTAACTTTTCGACTAAGAGCATCAACCACGACAGTCGCTTTACCGGGATGGTAGCGAATTTCGCAATCATAGTCACTAAGTAGTTCGGCCCATCGCCGTTGTCTCATGTTGAGATCTTTTTGGTCAAAAATGTGTTGAAAACTTTTATAATCAGTGAATACTACACATGTTGTACCATAAAGATAGTTCTCCAGATTTTTAAAGCGGAAACGATGACACCAAGTTCGAGATCGTGAGTTGTGTAATTTTCTTCGTGAACTTTAAGTTGTCTTGAGGCATAAGCGATAACTTGACCTCGTTGCATGAGAACGCAACCGAGACCTTGGTTGGATGCATCAAAAAATACCACAAAATCATCGTTTCCTTCAGGGAGGGCTAAGATACAAGCATTGCAAAGCATATGTTTTAGAGTTTGGAAAGCTTCTTCTTGTTTCGATCCCCATTCATAAGATTTTCCCTTATGAGTTAATGCGGTGAGGGGTAACGTGATTTTGGAGAAGCTTAGAATGAAACGCCGATAATACCCGGCCAAACCAAGGAAGGATCAAACTTCGGTAGGTGTGGATGGAGTCTTCCAATCTTTTACGGCCTCAATTTTAGCGGGATCAACATGAATACCTTTATCGTTAACGATGTGACCCAAAAACTGAACTTCCTTTAGCCAAAATTCATATTTCAAAAATTTGACATAAAGTTGTTCTTTTCTTAGGAGATCGAGAATGGAACGTAAATGATGCTCATGCTCGGCTTTGGTTTTAGAAAAGATGAGGATGTCTTCAATAAAGACAACTACGAACCGTGGGTGCATTGGTTAATCCAAATGGCATAACCATGAACTCGTAATGTCCATACCGCGTACGAAAAGCAGTTTTGGGAATGTCATCTTCGTGAACACGCAATTGATGATAACCCGATCGAAGATCGATTTTAGAGAAGCAAGTTGCACCTTGGAGTTGATCGAAGAGGTCGTCGACTCGAGGCAAAGGGTAATGATTTTTTACGGTGAGTTTATTGAGCTCACGGTAGTCGATACACATGCGAAACGAGCCATCTTTCTTTTTCACGAAGAGAACGGGTGCACCCCAAGGAGATGAGCTTGGACGGATAAAACCCTTATCGGAGAGTTCTTGGAGTTGGTTTGACAATTCTTGCATTTCTGAAGGACCTAAACGATAGGGAGCCTTGGCTACGGGACTTACTCCGGGCACAAGGTCGATTCAAAATTCGACGGGACGGATGGGTGGAAGACCGGAGACGTCGTCGGGAAAACATCAGGAAAATCACAAACAACGGAAATGTCTTGAAGTTTTCTTTCTTCGGGGTCTTTTTCCACCGCTTGAGCTAGGAATGGAACGTACTTTTGGCGCACGTACTTTTGAGATTGAGAACACGACATGAGGTTGAGCTTTTTAGGAGACGTTTTGCCAAAGATTTTGAGAGTTTTACCGTTGGTGAGTGGAATTCGAATAAACTTGTCATAGAAAACAATTTCGGCATGATGCAAGGCTAGCCAATCCTGCCTACTATGATGTCGAAACTTCCCATTTGCATCGGGATGAGGTCAATTGAGAATTTACGATTACAAATAATGAGGATGCAATCACGGATGACCGAATCGATAGTGATTGAGCTACCATTGGCGACTTCGACAGAAAAAGGTCGAGAAAGTTTAGTACGGGGTATGGCAAGGGTTGATTCAAATTTAAATGAAATAAAACTCCTATCAGCTCCGGTATCGAATAAAATTGAAGCAAAATGCTCATTAACTAAAAACGTACCATTCACCAAGTCGTTGGCAACTTGGGCTTGGTTGACGTTCATCATAAAAGCACGCCCTTGGTTGCCGTGGGTGACTTGTGGAGCTTGCGAAGGCGGGGGAGGAGGAGCTTGAATTGCTTGGAGCAGTTGAACCGGAGGAGCCATGAGTTGCGGGACTTGAGGTTGGTAAGTTTGCAATTAGTAAGCTTGAGTTATGTAGTATGGTGCGGGCATGATTTGGGCTTGAATTGCAAAAGTAAGTCGGGGACAAGCATTGCGGAAGTGATTCGGGTCTCCACAATTGAAACAAGCTCTTGGTTGAGGAGGAGTTTGACCAAAAGGCATGGGTCGGTTTTGAGGGTTATGTGGAACAAACCTTGGTAGAGTGGTTTGTCCACGGGAGGCTTCAAGACACACATTGCTAAGGTGACTGAAACGATTGCAATTTGAGCATTGGCGACAAGCGGAGTAAGATGGGTGGTGGCGTTGACAAGTGTTGCACAAAGGATGGGGACCGGTGTAAGGTTTTCGATTTTCGGCAGCTTGAGATTGAGATTAAGGTTGAGTTGGGTGAGTGACGGCAAATTTTCGATGGTTCGGTTTATGCTTCTTTTTAGAGTGGTGAGATGAGTTGGAGTAATTGATGGATTGGGGTTGGGATTCAACTTTGGAGCTTGGAGATGGATCGGTGGTAGCCTTGACATTTGGTTTCTTGGAATCCTTTCGGGATAAAGTCCCCGCTTTGACATGGTTCTCCGAAAAGGCGACGGCAAGAGTGATCGCGTCATTGATTGTTTGTGGCTTGCTACTCATGACGAAATCTCAGATTTGCATTGGCAAACCCGAAACGTACTTGTCGATTGCCCTCTCAAGTGGGGTTACCAAATGGGGCACTAGAAGGCTATGCTTGTGAAAGCGGTTTGAGTAAGCAGAGTTGTTATCGTATCTTGTTTAAGATCCCAAAATTCAGCCTCCAATTTTTGAATTTCATGCTTGGGGCAAAACTTTTTAAGCATAATATCCTTCAGTTCATACCAAGGGAGAGTCATAGCGACTTCCGCTCCCTTGGCATTCATGATGCTATTCCACCATGTTAGGGTGGTTAGCTCGAACACACTTGATGCGAAAGTGGTTCGCTTGGCCTCCGGGCATTCACAATGCAAGAACACGCTTTCCATGCGTTCAAACCATTGAAGGAGCGTGGTAGCACACTCCTCACCCATAAATTTTGGTGGATTGGTGCCCGTAAACTGTTTATAAGTAAAGGTAGCATAAAAGGATGTGGCTTGAGTAGCAACATGTTGCAGTTGGATAGCTTGAATTTGAGCAACAAGGATGGGGAGTACAGTGGCCGTTTGAGTTGTAACCAATTCAGCTATCTTAAGGTCGGAGTTCTTGGGGCGACGAGTTCGACGTGCTTGACAAGTTTGGCGATGAAGGGGAGGCATTATAAAAATAATGAAAGTGAGACAATATGAGATTTTGGGTAACTAGTACAAATACGATGGTGATTAATGTAAATATGAGATTGTAGTGAAATATTTTATGAACCTTATAATAAAAAAACCATTTTAACACATGAAAATAATATATTTGAAATTTGAAACGTTAAGATTTGAGGCGGGAAATACATACATGAATCACCATGACTTGTTGTCCTAACAGTAATCTTAAAGAAAAACGAGGTAATGCGGGGTGTCAAAACGTTGCGCGAATCACCACGTCTTTCATGTTTCAACCAAGATCATAAAATGGGATAAAATGAGAAGTCAAAAACACTAGTTCACGTATCACCATGGCTTTCATGATTCAACTCACAACAAATCAAAATAGAGGGAGGGATCAAAACACTAGTCCATCTATCACAATGGCTTTCGTATTTCAATCCAACAATATTAATGGAGGTAACCGGAACGGTTACGATGACTGCTTAAAGTTAGCAACCCATATAACGCGCATTCGCTTTGGCTTATAAGGTCAAACACCTTGACTTGAACCTTCCAGGTAAGTAAATCACCTTTGATTCTCAGAATCGTTTTGTCAAAAGTTCACATCTAGGTATTTTCCCTCTTCCAGTTAGTACGAACCCGTTATAATGTCACGCTTTAAGGAGATGAGAAATATCAAAAAATTAGGACCCAAACTCAAATTTTGAGATCCATAATTTATTTATTTATTTATTTATTTATTTTTTGAGGTAAGGTAAGGATGCCTTGGATTTCTATAAGAGTGTGTGCGCGTGTACATGAGGGTAAATGAAACAAATAAGTAAATAAGAGCAAATAAACAATCAAGAAGGGTAACACGTATAGGCAACACGTTTTGGGACCCTAAAGCATAAACTATAATAAGTCGTTACGTCTAACCACCTATGCTATAGTCATGGCTCTGATACCAATCTGTCACACCCGACCAAAGCGGCGGAACATGTCGGGACGCGACTATGATTGTTCAAATGCACACGACACTATTAAAGTGATAATATTTAATCAACTTATTCATTTCACAACATATTCTTACAAATACAAAAAAATAAATAGTTCTTAACTAATAACCTAACGGTTTAAAATATAGTAACGTCTTTAAATCTTCAATCAACCGACAATCAAACCTGTAGCATTGCGTAAAATATATTTTGTCAACATGTATGTTGGTGAGCAATTCCATGACTTTATAAATATAATATAAGGCAAAATCTACAACTCAAATATGTGAAACCGTAAATAAAAGCGACAATTGAGGTATATAAATCATAAATAAATGAGTCTCATTTCTCATAGATAAAACTACCATATTACAAGGAGGAGTGTATGATCATACTTATTGAGGATGATGATGAGGCTAACCGATCAAAAGCAACAAACATGTAGCAATTAATCATATGAGGTATATAACATAGAATTGGACAATTACTCTAAGCAACACATAACCTAGAGGTTGTGGGTTGAGGATCTAAGTGTTAAATCATTTTTGGTTGAGTAAGTATGCTTGCTACCCCCAAAGTATAGAAAAGAAAACGGGGATGAAATTACTCACTTGGAAAAAAAAGTGGCGTTGATGAATAAACTTAGAATAAAATCCTCAAGTAAGCGAGCCCGACGGTTTAACGTGCGTGTCCCTAATTGAAAGATTTTGAGTAAGTATTGAGTCTTGAAGATGAAATATAAATGGTATAAAAGTTCATAAACATAAGGCTTGGGTTTTCGGGAGTTTTAGTTATATTTTACAAAGTGTGTTTAAAGAACGTAAGGATAAAATGAGTTTTACAAGAAACCGGGTCCTTGATGTTTAGTTTTACTCAACCTTAGTTAAGTTTTACATAGGAGAGTTGGTTTAGTGCGAGTGTGCACGATCCAGTTAATGTAAGCATCAAGGTCTGACTTACACTTTCTTAAACCCGAGTTTGAGACTTTAATTAATAACAAGTTCGCTTAGACCCGATCTTAGTATAACACCAAGTTTGGTTCCGTCATACCATAATCTTAGAAATATAAATAATATAAAGTGAAACATAAGTTAAAAAAAAGTTAGGAAAGATTTTTTGGTGGTTTGAACGGTGAGTAGCTCGTTAAGATGATAAGTTCGAATTTTACTCGGGTTTTTTTACCCGAAACTGGTTTGAGCTAATATTTGTTCCAACACTTCCAAAATCTTAAGTAATATGAGTAATATAAAGTAAACATAACTAAAATGATAGGTTTAACTTTTTGGTGGTTTGAACATTGACTAACTCGTTAAAACGGGTGTTCGGTTTTACTCGGTTTTTACCCGAAACTTGGGTTCAAGCCAAGATTTGTTCTACACCTCCATATCAACAATATAATAACTAAAATATAAACAAAAACTTAGATCTAAAGTGTTTGATATAACATGGTTGCTTAAAAGTTATTTCAAGTTCTTAAACGAGCGTTCGGTTTGGTTCGGTACGACTTCATGTATAAGAGTTCCATCTAACGCACCTATTGCTCCTAGAAATATTTGTTTTAAATTTCTATGTCTTTCCGAAGTATTTGTGATGCCATTAGAAGATGTTGGAGCAATAATTTCTTTTGCTAAATTCATCATTGCATTTAGTACCTCATGAAAACATCTATGAATCGTTTTTCTGTTGAGTGTTGAAATCTTCGTTTAACCATCCGAAATCGTTCATTATGTCCTATGATAATAAAACACATAGCCAAGTTTTCTTGAAAGGTTATCAATCTACTATTTTATAACCACTTTCTTTGTTGAAAATGATTGCATAATAGTACGAATGCTTTACGTGAAAGACACATCATCTCATGACATTGTGTAGAAGATCCGTGCAACAACTCTTGCGTGTACGCATAGCCGGTCAATGCAGAATTCAAGTCTCTTGTCCTTTCAATTCTTCCCATGGCTAACCGTAACCATTGCCAACATAGTAAAATGAAGACAACGATAATCTCATCCTCCAAATCCATATGCTACATGTTAACATTCATAAGTTTAAAACCTACCAACATATTATCCATAAACATATCATCCATCGCACCCATCAAAAACTTAAAAACCTACAAACATATTATCCAAAAAGTTTCCATCACATCCAAAAAACATCCATGAACATAATATCCCAAAACCTAACAATCACATCCAAAAACATATTATCCTAAAAACTAACAATCACAAAAAACCCATAAATATATATCCCAAAAACTAACAATCACATCCATACACATAATATCCCAAAACCTAACAAATCATTAAAATATTCCATATTTCGCTCCTGCATTTTTGACCTATATCTCGCATGTCAACGGTTGTAGTCGCAACCACACCTTCCTTATGTCAGGACTTTACCGAAAAGCAAAAGTGCAGAGTTGGTATTTAGCATCAAACATGCCCCACCCTAAACTTTCAAGCTTATCCATACATGCAACCATATTATTAGACAAATTGTGTTTTCAATCAACATCTTTACAACTTGGGATATTGGTCCCCAACTTCTATTTGCTTTGAGTTTAATATTTTCTTATCTTTTTGTTTCTCCTTTTTAGCTTTAGACCGAATGGTTGACTCCTCACTAACACCGACAGTCGGGCTTTTCCTTTTATTTTTTGACCTATCAGTTGACTCTTCACTAACACCTAGGTCCATTTGAGTTCATTTGTAACACCCGAATATTTTTCTTTGAAGCCAACAAAAGAAGAAAAAGAGAAAGAAAGTCCAAAGTCAGGGGACCAAACTCGCCAACGAGAGAAAGCCGGGTGAGTGGGAATAATTAAGGGAGAGGGCAGCCCTTACCCTCTCTCCACACTCACAAACATCAGCCATAGAGAGAAAGAAGAGAGAAAAGGGAGAAGAGAAGAAGAAAGCTTGGTTCGAGCTGGTTCGAGAGTGCAAAATCATCGTGTAGCGTGTGTAAATGAAGCTCTTTTTCTTGGTGTCATTTGTGTGAGTTCTAGAAACCCCTATTTTACTCGTTTTCAAATGATCTGGGGCTGGAACACATAGTAAACCTGTTTTTGTATGTGTGTGTGTTTGACCCATTTGGGTGTGTTTGCGTGTGGTGCGTTTGGAGTATGTTTTCGGGCTTGTTTGTGCTTGAATGGTGTTGTGGTATGCATTCCTAAGGTTTAGGATGGTTGATTTGGGATTAGAATGGGTTTGGATGAGCTTGGAGGTCGAAAATGGCAGATTGGGTTCGGGATGAACTGCCTTCTGCATCAGTTAGGGCTAGGTGACCGATTAAAGGCCATTCGTTGATTGGAGTGCGATTGGAGTCCATTCGCATGACTGAGGTTCAGTCGCATGACTAGAGGGTCAGTCGCATGGGGAGTCATGCGACTGAGAGCCCAGTCGCATAGGTACTCATCCGCATTAAGTCCATCCGCATGAGGTCCATTCACATAAGGTCCATTCACATAGTGTTCAACTGCATGAGGTCCATTCGCACGAATGGGTGTTCATCCGCATTGGTGTTCATCTGTATAGTCCATTCGCATGATGTTCAGTCGCATGGAGGCCATGCGACTGAAGGGTGCCCGTACACCCAAATAGGGCTGTTGTACCCGAGGAGGAACATAGTTAAAGTACTGACTTTCGGGGGAAAGTGCAGATGTAAGTTTTGACGTGGTAGTTCCCGTAAATACATGTAAGATGACCATTGAGGTCTTAGAGGGTAGATTGGGCATGATGATGTTGCATGTTTATGCATGATGTATGTTATGAGTGTATGATGATGCCCTGTATGATGGTGCTATCTGGGTATGATGATGTTCCTTATTATAGTGTATGTTTATCTTTCCTGTGACTTTACGTGTTGTGTTAAAGAATGAAATGAAAGTATTATGTAACGTAAAGTGAAAGATAATGAAAGAGGAACATGATGAATAAATGCATCCACTAATAAAGAATGAGAGTAAGAAAGGCTTGCAAGCAAATATAGGAGGCAAGCGACCTTGTTGTTGCAACAGACTCGAAATGGAATCCTTGTCTTTCGACCTCAGTAATCATGGCTATGTGCCATGAAGAGGGTAGAGCTTTACATTGTGATTAACCATTTGTATAGAATCATTACTGCATATCTTAGGTACTGTGGCCAGGAGGTGCGGTGCACCGTTATAGAAGGTCTATGATAAGCCTAGGTCCAGTACCATGAAACCAAAGGTTATTGCATATGGCAATGGTACACCTAAACTTTACCTTAGGTACTGTGGTCAGGAGGTGGGGTGCACCGTTATAGAAGGTCTATGATAGGCCTAGGTCCAGTACCACGAAACAGAAGGGTAAGGTTTATGGGTGATAGAAAGAAAAGAGGTAATGATGAAAGAGTAAGAATGACAGGAAAATACGATGAATGAATGAAGGTTAAAGAATGAACGAATGAAAGTAATGAACGGACGAAATGTAATAACAAAGTACGAAACGGGATCCTTGTCACTCGACCTCCGTAATCATGGCTGCGTGTCATGAAGAGGGTAAAGTTGGACAGGATCTAGATAGAAGTAAAAGATAATGAATGATGAAGATAATAATGATATTATCTATGTGTACGTATGTTGTATGATTGCATGAAAGTAAAGAAACGGTTTTAATGAAAGTAAAGTATGTTTTATATAAAACTAGAACTCACTGAGCAACGCTGACTTTTATGTGTTTCCAGTTGGCAGGTAAGGTTGCTGAGGATGGCACGGGGTGGCTACTCAGCTCGTTTGGATGGCATCCATTTATATAATTCTTTTATGATGTAATGCAACAATATATATTTTGTAATTGATTAACGATGTATTAACTTGCAAAAGCATTTATATTGAAATGAAAGGTTGTTTTACTAATTCTGCTGCAATGTTTATTAAAGCTAATGAAATGATATGTTTTAAGAGTGATGAATGGACGGTTGTAAGCGTCCTGGGATCGGGGCCTTACAAGTTGGTATCAGAGCCAAAGTTTAAGTGAAACGAGTAAATTTTCAAAATAAACCTTAATTTAAACTGAAAATAGGTTGGAAAGGGAAGGATGCCAATCTGAGTAGCTGCGTGCCATCAGGTATTTTCTTTAATGTTAACCGGTAGTTTGTGCGCATGGTATGTGGTTTATGTGTTGCTGGTAGATTTAGATACTGATGTAGTCAAGACAGGTAATGCTCGGAGTATGAAGAGTAAAGTAAGTGACTAATCACAACTGACTACTGTAGTTAGGGACTTACTATACTTGACATAAACTTAGCTATTCCCTTAAATGACCATGTTGGTGTTTGAATCTTTCAGTGTGTGATAGAGGATGGCCGGTGGTAGATTATCCAAAGCCTGGCGTGGTGGACTTGGTGCTGCATCGCTGCCCAAAAGAGGCAGGCCTAGAGTGGAAAAGGTGGTTCCTGAGGGACCGAGACCCCTCATCCGGAGGGTGGGCATGAAAGTGCAAATTTGAGGGCCTCGGTGAAAGAGGCGGTGGTTGAGGAAGTGCATCAGGTCATAGAGACAATCCTACCATCTGTGGTGACCGAGGTGGTAAAGGCTGTACGGGAAGGAGAACGGAAAGAGAGGAACAGGTCCTCGGGAGGATGGGAGCAACCGGAAACTGAGACGGTTCTTTCGATGATGAAGAAGAGGAAGAAGATGAGCCTGTACTGGAGACAGTACGAGATTGTAATTACGGGGCGTTTCAACGATGCAAGCCCCCTACTTTTGATGGTAACGACACTGCTGTTGCTGCTCACCGGTGGGTGAGAGAAATGGAAGCTGTTTTGAACATCAGCGAGTGCCGGAGGATCAGAAAGTAAAGTTTGCTACCCACTCTTTTGTGGACTCGGCTCTGTGCTGGGGGACAATACAGTCCAAGCTGAGGGTAGCAGGGCAATCGGGAGGATGAGATAGCCTGAGCTGAAGAAGTTGGTTATTAAGGAGTTCTATTCTCACCGGGAGATGGATAAGGTTGAGAGGGAGTTCCTGTAGCTGGAGGCGGGAACCATGACACACCAGCAGTACACCACGAAGTTTAACGAGATGGCACATCTGGTGCCGGACCAGGTGACGCCTCAGTCACGGAAGATTAAAAGGTACATTCAGGGTTTGCCAGCGGATATTCGCAGGCATAAGATCGCTGCCCGACCGAGCACGTTTAGGTCGGCGGTGGACTTGGCGGGGAGACTGTATGATGAAAGGGCTGTAGTGGTGGTGGCTGAAGGTAGTAGGAAGGGAAGTGGTGATCAAAGTTGGAGTAGGAAGAGGTTTGGTCGGGGTAATGCCTAGACGGGTAACAAGAAGGCTCGGGTGGATGTCCGCCGTGTGGTCACATCGGGTGCGGGTATGAAGAAGTGCTGTAAGTGTGGGAGAGAGCATAGTGGGGATTGTAGACTGGGGTTGAATATGTGCTTCAGATGTGGGAAGCCGGGGCATATAGCCCGGGACTGTCATGCGGTCCGATGCTTTAACTGTGGCGTGGAGGGCCACGTAACTAAGGATTGTAAGAAGCCTAGGGCTGAGGGTTCCGGAGTGAAGAAGACGGGAGGTGAAGGACCGAGGGCGAGCGCCAGGGCATTCACTATGACACAAGAGAAAGCTAGGACGGACCCTGATGTTGTGTCCGATACCTTTATGGTGAACCAAACTTTAGCTTCTGTGTTATTTGATTCGGGTGCCAGTAGATGTTTTATTTCTACTGCTTTATGTGCTAAACTGCCTGTTAGTAGTAGACGCGTTGACGCGCCCTTTGATGTAGAAACTGTCATAGGTAAGTCTACCAGGATTTCTGAGATGATAGAGAACTATGATGTGGAATTAGAAGGTCATAAGTTTCCTGTTAAACTGTTTGTGATGATCCTAGGTGGTTTCGATTTGGTTCTTGGGATGGATTGGTTGTCGGACTTCAAGGTAAATATAGTGTGTTGAAAGAAGTTGATTCGTTTGATAGAGCCTGACGGGAGTTCGGTAATTGTTTATGGGGATTGGGTCACGATGATCCCGAAAGTAATCTTAATGGCGGTGGCGGGAAAGTGTATGAGGCGTGGATGTAACACCTATTTGTGTTATGTAAATGATGTGGAAATGCCAACACCATAACTATTTGATGTTCCGGTTGTGTGTGACTTTCCCGATGTGTTTCCCGAAGACTTGCCAGGAGTGCAACTTGACCGAGATATCGAGTTTCAGATTGATCTGATACCGGGTGCCCAACCTGTTACAAGGCACCGTACCGTTTGGCTCCGACAAAGATGAAGCTGATGGAATAATTGCAAGAGCTGCTCGACAAGGGGTTTATTAGACCGAGTATCTCTCCTTGGGGTGCTCCGGTCTTATTTGTAAAGAAGAAAGATGGTAGTATGAGGATGTGTATAGACTACCGTGAGCTGAACAAGTTGACAGTGAAGAATCGGTGTTCGTTACCAGGATTGATGATTTGTTTGATCAGCTTCAAGGTGCCAGTTGGTTTTCAAGGATAGATCTTCGATCTGGCTACCATCAGTTGAAGGTGAAAGAACAGGATATTCCTAAAACAGCTTTTTGCACGCGCTACGGTCACTACGAGTTTCTTGTCATCTCTTTCGGTTTGACCAATGCGCCAGCTGCTTTTATGGACTGATGAAACGAGTGTGTCGGCCGATGTTGGGCAAATAAGTGATTGTGTTTATTGATGATATCCAGATTTATTCGAGGAATGAGGTAGAGCATGCCGGTCATATTCGAGAGGTGTTGGAGACGTTGAGAAGGGAGAAATTGTATGCCAAGTTCTCCAAGTGCGCGTTCTGGTTGCGCGAGGTTCAATTCTTGGGTCACGTGGTGAATCCGGAGGGGATTATGGTGGATCCGGTAAAGGTGGAGGCGGTGATGCAATGGAAGTCTCCAAAGACGCCATCCGAGATCCGTAGTTTCTTGGGTTTGGCGGGCTACTACCGAAGGTTCATTCAAGACTTCTCTAAGATCGCTTCTCCACTAACCAAGTTGATCCGAAAGGATGTGAAATTTGTGTGGGGTCAAGCTCAGGAGAAGGCATTTGAGGAACTGAAGGTGAGGTTGACTCAAGCTCCTGTATTGTCATTACCCGATGGAAGTAAAGATCTGGTGGTTTATTCTGATGCTTCCTACTCGGGATTGGGGTGCGTGTTAATGCAGAAAGGAAAGGTCATAGCCTATGCATCCCGGCAGTTGAAGGTTCATGAGGTTAACTATCCTACTCATGACTTGGAGCTAGCAGTTGTGGTCTTTGCACTAAAGATTTGGAGGCACTATCTCTACGGGACGAAGTGTACCATTTTCACTGACCACAAGAGCTTGAAGTACTTCTTTGAGCAGAAGGACTTGAACATGAGGCATAGAAGATTGTTAGAGCTCATAAAGGATTATGATTGTGAGATCCATTATCATCCAAGCAAAGCCAACGTGGTGGCGGATGCCCTAAGCTGAAAGGAAAGACCCGAGCCGATTCGGGTGAAGGCGTACCAGATGATCATGACCTCTGATGTGATGAAGCAAGTCAAAGAGTTTCAAGATGAGGCCCTAAAAGAAGATCGTCTTAACTCTGAAAGGATGAGAGGTCTGGTTGCGGAATTGGGTGAAAACACACTCAGTGTTAAAACCCGATTCGGGCGAATGTGGATTCCTCGTTTTGGGGATCTAAGGGTGAAGATTATGGATGAAGCTCATAAGACTCGATACGCTATTCATCCCTATATTACAAAGATGTACCAAGACATGAAGAAAGATTATTGGTGGCCGGGTATGAAGCGTGACGTGGTGGAGTATGTGAGTAAGTGCCTTACTTGCTTGCAAGTGAAGGCCGAGCATCAAAAGCCGTATGGAAAGATTCAACCTTTAGATATACCGGAATGGAAGTGGGAGCACATCACCATGGATTTCATTACGAAGCTTCCGCGTACTCCGAAAGGGTATGATGCTATATGGATGATTGTTGACCGCTTAACGAAGAGTGCTCACTTCCTACCGATCCGCGAGACATATTCGTCTGAGAGGTTGGTTGAGCTGTTCATCAAGAAAATTGTAGCTCGTCATGGTGTGCCGGTGTCTATTGTGTCCGATCGTGACACCCGGTTTACATCCAAAATCTAGAAGAAATTCCACGACGCCATGGGGACGAGGTTACATATTAGCATGACTTATTATCCCCAGACTGATGGTCAGTCAGAAAGGACCATTCAAACATTGAAGGACATGCTTCGGGCATGTGTGATTGATTTTGGGGGAAGTTGGGATGACCACTTACCGTTAGCTGAATTCTCATACAACAACAGCTATCATGCCAGCATTGGTATGCCACCTTATGAGATGCTATACGGTAGGAGATGCAGATTCCCTGTTTGTTGGGGTGATATTGGTCATAAAGAGTTAGGGAGCGTCAAGGTGATCGAGGCTACGACTGAAAAGCTCGAAAGGATCAAGGCCTTCATGAAGGCAGCCAAAGATAGACAGAAGTCGTATGCTGATAAACGACGCAGACCGATTGAGTTCCAGGTGGGTGACCGGGTTATGTTGAAGGTCTCACCTTGGAAAGGTATCATTCATTTCCGAAAGTGGGGCAAGTTGAGCCCGAGATACATAGGCCCTTTCCAAATCATTGTTTGAGTAGGAGAGGTGGCCTATAGATTGGAGTTACCAAATGAGTTAAGTGGAATTCACCCGACATTCCACGTATCTCATCTAAGGAAGTGTTTGGCAGATGAAGATATGATTGTTCCACTGGAGGATATCGAAGTAGATGAACGGCTCAATTATGTGGAGCAACCAGTGGCAATCATCGATCGAAAAGAGAAGAGACTGAGAAATAAAGTGGTTCCTCTTGTACATGTACTGTGGAAGCACAGGAAGGGATCCGAGTCAACGTGGGAGACCGAAGAAGAAATGAGACATCGTTACCCATGTTTGTTCGAGTAATAACAGGTTTCGGGGATGAAACCTATATAAGGGGTGGACTTGTAACACCCGGATATTTTTCTTTGAAGCCAACGAAAGAAGAAAAAGAGAAATAAAGTCCAAAGTCAGGGGAGCAAACTCGCCAACGAGAGAAAGCCAGGTGAGTGGGATTTGTCACACCCTCAAAATCCGCTAACGGGATTTTACCATCAGGCGTGTGACACACCAGGATCTCAGATAAGCATCAGTTACACCAAACACAGTAAATACAAAACATCATTAAGTAATTAGTTGTTTAAATCAAACATGAGTGTTTCAGACTTGCGGAAGCGTTTCGAAGACAGAAATCAACAGTGAATCGTTTCAACATGCGCTTCAACAATAGCGTTTCAACAAAATAAACAGTTGAGTAGTGATGTATGCCATGCATGCATCCTAGCTGAGTTCTTAATCTTGTGCGTTTCTGTGACTGAGAAAACATGCTAAAATGTGTCAACATAAAGTTGGTGAGTCCACAGGTTTTAATCAACAAGAAATGTGTCAGAAAAGCGTTTCACATGTTTAATCAACCAGAACTGTGTCAGAAAGCGTTTCACATGGTTTAGTATATAAAGCATATCGATAGGTCGCGAGCCTATAAACAAGTTAGTTAGTGTTTCAAACTGAAGCTGACTGTGTGTGTTTAGTGCCTTTCCACCACGTCTTAACCGACCGTGGCAATTGTTACAGGTCAATTTAGCACCCGTTCGACCTCCAATCAAGCTAGCGCGACTAGCTCGGGCGGGGTTTGTCAGACCCAGAAGTACTACTCAAAATTACCTCGCTAATCGCGTTACTAACGGTTTGATACTGTAAGGACTTTCAAATGCGTTTCGTACTAACATAACAAGCGATATCAATAATACTGGTAACCATGACAAAAATAGTTTTTGCATGTTTCCTCCCCCAAAAAGTAAAGAAAGTAAAAAAAGGGGCCGTGGAACTCACTGAATTGATGTAATGTATATGAACAAGAACTTCAAAGAATAAGGTAATGCACGATCAAGCACGTTCAACACCTATTATTGATCGTATTGAGTCTTTAAAATGTGTTCATGGTGAATAAATATCTTTGGTAAGGTTCGGGTTGGTTTGGTTTAACATGTGACACGTACACAATTAGATGTAGATATGTTACAAGATTTTGATAGGGTTATTTATGTATTAATAAATAAGTGTTAAGTTTACCAAATAATTATTTATATTTTGATTCCATTAGAAGGATTTCATATGTATATTTAAATATTTTGGAATTAAATATAAAATGTTGTGGTTTAATATGTTTTATAATTACCTAAGGATAATTAAAATGGTATTTCGATTAATAATAAGATAGTAATCTATACCATTTTATGAGAATAATATTCTTAAACATTTGGTGAAATTATAAAATATATTGTATCCGTTAATACATAATGATTTAAATTATTATTTAGTGTCCATTTTATAAAAATAATTGTGTATGACATTTGTAAATAATAATTTATATAATTTTTATGATTTTGTGTTTATGTCATAGTTATACACAAATTAGAATCTATTTTTAAAAATAAGTATTTTTAATATCTATAAATAATTTTATAAAAACTTATTAAGGTTTTTAAATAAAAGAAATTTACAGAAAATAATTTTATAATATTTAAAATAAGGAGAATTTATAGAATTTATTTTTATAATTTTTAGAAATTTTTCCATATTTTTAAAAGGGTTAAAAAGCTTTAAAAGAAATAAAAGAGGTTACCCGGGGTCGAACCCGGGACCTCACACTTGCACACACACACACCGAACCAGTGAACCAAGGCTCATAGCCGCGACAGAAAGCAGTTCCATATATTCTTAAAGTGTTTTACCCAGTTTCCCCCAAATCCCTTAGAACCCTAGTTTGAATTGATCCGAATTGAATGTTAATTCGATGTTAACAATCAAATTAATGTTGGGGCTTTTAATCCCCATGAAAAAACCGAGTCTGTGGACATACTTAATTACCCGAATGGATGTTTGAATGATAAGAACAATCGATGAACAAGCCGCGGCCCTAGCAGAATCTGTTCCAGTGGAAATTCTTGATGATAATCGAATTAAACTTGCAGTAAGCTTCCTTAGTCGATGAGAAACAATAACCCTATGCCAATTTCGTACAAGAAAACTCGGAGATTCAACTTCAATTGAGTAGCAGGTTCGAACGAAAGAGGGTAATGGAATCCTAGATTTTGTGTGTTTCAAGTGTATTGAGAGGTGCATTCGATTAGGAACAGATCAATGAGTATTTATACTCGATTAATTGGATTATTATTATCGTTCGAGTGGAGTTTGTTAGGTATATGTTAGTGGGTTCGATTAGTGGCCAAATACCTAAAATTCGGACAGCTTTTCCCCGATTAGTGCATGTATTATTGTTGCATTTTGTCCCGCGAGTATTTTGGTGTATTGTGGGGTTCAAAATATCGATTTTTTTAGGCGTTGGGTGGTTGCCGGAGCCGCGCCGGGGCTTCGCCGGTCGGCGACCGGAAAAGCGGGGGGGGGGGGGGGGGTCGAGGGTTGGGTTTAAGAAATTACAGAAATGGTCCCTGTAGTTTATTTGTTTGTTATTTTATGTAAAAACCTTGTTTTAAAGTTTCAAAGTTGGCAATTTATCCCCCTGGACTTTATCATTAATATTATTATTGATTATTACCATTATTGTTATCAACAATATTATTGTTATTGTTATTGTCAATATTGTTATTAAATTAAAAAAATAAAAATCACATAAATACCATACGAAATAAATCACGAATTTTTTTCCGGGTTGTCACATCATCCCCCTGTTACAGGAATTTTCATCCCGAAAATTAAGAAGTACAGGCAACATTCTTGAACAGGTTAGGATGCTTGCGCATCATTTCGTCCTCTCGTTCCCAAGTAAACTCAGGACCACTCCGGGAGTTCCATCGAACTCTGTCAACCGGAATCTTGCTATGCTTTATTTGTATGATCGCGTGATGTATTACCTTTATTTCCATAATTTAACTGTTCTTACTTTCTAGCTATAGCCATTTCCTAATTCTGATTGTTTCTAACTTGTCCTTGGGTCCTAATCGACCTAGGGCACACTTATGGTGATGTCCCCGCATGTTAGCTCAATCGTATTAACCAACATAGCTAGGTTCACAACATTAGCATTCTTGTCTACCTTACCGCTAGATGTTTGTTCAACCCTCCAACTTTTTTCTACTACTCACTAGATTTGCCTAGTGTCCTTCTTAATCCTATTTGGTCTAATGTCATAAGGTATGACATCAGCTTTGTCAATTCATGGAGTTTGTCAGTATAAAGAGCACAACCTAACCCTACCATTGCATGATTTAGAATTACAACTCTAACTTTTGCATTTCATTCCTTAAGTAATAGTATTTAATCACCAAGGCTTTGAACTCACCTCAATAACCCTATATAAGCATCACCGGTATACTAAGAATGTGCTTAAACCGGTTACACGACATCCTAATTTTCCTTAACATCATCCCAAAGAATAACGTAATATATGTTTAGAGAGTATCATCACTCTTCTATATTTCCTGTAGTCCACTTTCATTCTAAACATTCAATCAGTTCTTCTTCCTCAGGTATCTATGTGTCACAGAAATATGTTAAAGCAACAGTTCTCAGACATTCAAAGTTAATAAGTACAGCTTAGTAATCTATGTGTGTGTAACTAATGCAAATCTAGCTATAGTCTAAAATGCAATGCAAATGAGATGCAAAGTCCATTTTAGTTCGCTATAACTAATGCTCTGATACCAATCTGTCACACCCTCAAAATCTGCTAACGGGATTTTACCGTCAGGCGTGTGACACACCAGGATCTCAGATAAGCATCAGTTACACCAAACACAGTAAATACAAAACATCATATTAAGTAATTAGTTGTTTAAATCAAACATGAGTGTTTCAGACTTGCGGAAGCGTTTCGAAGACAGAAATCAACAGTGAATCGTTTCAACATGCGTTTCAACAATAGCGTTTCAACAAAATAAACCAGTTGAGTAGTGATGTATGCCATGCATGCATCCTAGCTGAGTTCTTAATCTTGTGCGTTTCTGTGACCTGAGAAAAACATGCTAAAATGTGTCAACATAAAGTTGGTGAGTCCACAGGTTTTAATCAACAAGAAATGTGTCAGAAAAGCGTTTCACATGTTTAATCAACCAGAACCGTGTCAGAAAAGCGTTTCACATGGTTTAGTATATAAAGCATATCGATAGGTCGCGAGCCTATAAACAAGTTAGTTAGTGTTTCAAACCGAAGCTGACTGTATGTGTTTAGTGCCTTTCCACCACGTCTTAACCGACCGTGGCAATCGTTACAGGTCAATTTAGCACCCGTTCGACCTCCAATCAAGCTAGCGCGACTAGCCCGGGCGGGGTTTGTCAGACCAAGTAGTACTACTCAAAATTACCTTGCTAATCGCGTTACTAACGGTTTGATACTGTAAGGACTTTCAAATGCGTTTCGCACTAACATAACAAGCGATATCAATAATACTGGCAACCATGACAAAAATAGTGTTTGCATGTTTCCTCCCCAAAAAGTAAAGAAAGTAAAAAAAGGGGCCGTGGAACTCACCTTGAATTGATGTAATGTATATGAACAAGAACTTCAAAGAATAAGGTAATGCACGATCAAGCACGTTCAACACCTATTATTGATCGTAATTGAGTCTTTAAAATATGTTCATGGTGAATAAATATCTTTGGTAAGGTTCGGGTTGGTTTGGTTTAACATGTGACACGTACATAATTAGATGTATATATGTTACAAGATTTTGATAGGGTTATTTATGTATTAATAAATAAGTGTTAAGTTTACCAAATAATTATTTATATTTTGATTCCATTAGAAGGATTTCATATGTATATTAAATATTTTGGAATTAAATATAAAAATGTTATGGTTTAATATGTAATTTATAATTACCTAAGGATAATTAAAAATGGTATTTCGATTAATAATAAGATAGTAATCTATACCATTTTATGAGAGTAATATTCTTAAACATTTGGTGTAATTATAAAATATATTGTATCCGTTAATACATAATGATTTAAATTATTATTTAGTGTCCATTTTATAAAAATAATTGTGTATGACATTTGTAAATAATAATTTATATAATTTTATGATTTTTGTGTTTATTTCATAGTTATACACAAATTAGAATCTATTTTTAAAAATAAGTATTTTTAATATCTATAAATAATATTTTATAAAAATTTATTAAGGTTTTTAAATAAAAGAAATTTACAGAAAATAATTTTGTAATATTTAAAATAAGGAGAATTTATAGAATTTATTTTTATAATTTTTAGAATTTTTTCCATATTTTTAAAAGGGTTTAAAAAGCTTTAAAAAAATAAAAGAGGTTACCCGGGGTCGAACCCGGGACCTCACACTTGCACACACACACACCGAACCAGTGAACCAAGGCTCATAGCCGCGACAGAAAGCAGTTCCATATATTCTTAAACTGTTTTACCCAGTTTCCCCCAAATCCCTTAGAACCCTAGTTTGAATTGATCCGAATTGAATGTTAATTCGATGTTAACAATCAAATTAATGTTGGGGCTTTTAATCCCCCATGAAAAACCGAGTCTGTGGACATACTTAATTACCCGAATGGATGTTTGAATGATAGAACAATCGATGAACAAGCCGCGGCCCTAGCAGAATCTGTTCCAGTGGAAATTCTTGATGATAATCGAATTAAACTTGCAGTAAGCTTCCTTAGTCGATGAGAAACAATAACCCTATGCCAATTTCGTAGAAGAAAACTCGGAGATTCGACTTCAATTGAGTTGCAGGTTCGAACGAAAGAGGGTAATGGAATCCTAGATTTTTGTGTGTTTCAAGTGTATTGAGAGGTGCATTCGATTAGGAACAGATCAGTGAGTATTTATACTCGATTAATTGGATTATTATTATCGTTCGAGTGGAGTTTGTTAGGTATATGTTAGTGGGTTCGATTAGTGGCCAAATACCTAAAATCCGGACAGCTTTTCCCCGATTAGTGCATGTATTATTGTTGCATTTTGTCCCGCGAGTATTTTGGTGTATTGTGGGGTTCAAAATATCGATTTTTTTTAGGCGTTGGGTGGTTGCCGGTGCCGCGCCGGGGCTTCGCCGGCCGGCGACCGGAAAAGCGGGGGGGGGGGGGTCGAGGGTTGGGTTTAAGAAATTACAGAAATGGTCCCTGCAGTTTATTTGTTTGTTATTTTATGTAAAAACCTTGTTTTAAAGTTTCAAAGTGGCAATTTATCCCCCTGGACTTTATCATTAATATATTATTGATTATTACCATTATTGTTATCAACAATATTATTGTTATTGTTATTGTCAATATGTTATTAAATTAAAAAAATAAAAATCACATAAATACCATACGAAATAAATCACGAATTTTTTTCCGGGTTGTCACAGGATTATTTAAGAGAGAGGGCAGCCCTTACCCTCTCCCCACACTCATAAACATCAGCCATAGAGAGAAAGAAGAGAGAAAAGGGAGAAGAGAAGAAGAAAGCTTGGTTCGAGCGGGTTCGAGAGTGCAAAATCGTCGTGTAGCGGGTGTAAATGAAGCTGTTCTTCTTGGTGTAGTTTGTGTGAGTTCTAGGACCCTATTTTACTCGTTTTCAACTGATTTGGGGCTGGAACACATAGTAAACCCGTTTTGTATGTGTGTGTGTTTGACCCATTTAGGTGTGTTTGCGTGTGGTGCGTTTGGAGTATGTTTTCAGGCTTGTGTGTGCTTGAATGGTGTTGTGTTATGCATTCCTAAGGTTTAGGATGGTTGATTTGGGCTTAGAATGGGTTTGGGTGAGCTTGGAGGTCGAAAATGGCAGATTGGGTTTGGGATGAACTGCCTTCTGCATCAGTTAGGGCTAGGCGGCCGACTGAAGGCCATTCGGCCGATTGGAGTGCGATTGGAGTCCTTTTGCACGACTGAGGTTTAGTCGCACGACTAGAGGTTCAGTCTCATGGGGAGTCATGCGACTAAGAGCCCAGTCGCATAGGTACTCATCCGCATTAAGTCCATCCGCATGAGGTCCATTCGCATAAGGTCCATTCGCATAGTGTTCATCTGCATGAGGTCCATTCGCACGACTGGGTTTCATCCGCATTGGTGTTCATCTGTATTGACCCATTCACATGATGTTCAGTCGTATGGAGGCCATGCGACTGAAGGGTGCCCATACGCCCAAATAGGGCTGTTGTACCCGAGGAGGAACATAGTTAAAGTACTAACTTTCGAGGGACAGTGCAGATGTAAGTTTTGACGTGGTAGTTCCTGTAAATACATGTAAGATGGCCATTGAGGTCTTAGAGGGTAGATTGGGCATGATGATGTTGCATGTTTATGCATGATGTATGTTATGAGTGTATGATGATGCCCTATATGATGGTGCTATCTGTGTATGATGATGTTCCTTATTATAGTGTATGTTTATCTTTCCCATGACTTTACATGTTGTGTTAAAGAATGAAACGAAAGTATTATGTAACGTAAAGTGAAAGATAATGAAAGAGGAACATGATGAATGAATGCATGCACTAATAAAGAATGAGAGTAAGAAAGGCTTGCAAGCAAATATAGGAGGTGAGCGACCTTGTTGTTGCAACAGACTCGAAATGGAATCCTTGTCTTTCGACCTCAGTAATCATGGTTGTGTGCCACGAAGAGGGTAAAGCTTGACACTGTGATTAACCATTTGTATAGAATTATTGCTGCATATCCTAGGTACTGTAGCCAGGAGGTGCGGTGCACCGTTATAGAAGGTCTATGATAAGCCTAGGTCCAGTACCATGAAACAGAAGGGTATTGCATATGGCAATGGTACACCTAAACTTTACGTTAGGTACTGTGGCCAAGAGGTGCGATGCACCGTTATAGAAGGTCTATGATAGGCCTAGGTCCAGTACCACGAAACAGAAGGGTAAGGTTTATGGGTGATGGAAAGAAAAGAGGTAATGATGAAAGAGTAAGAATGACAGGAAAATACGATGAATGAACGAAAGTTAAAGAATGAACGAATGAAAGTAATGAACGAACGAAATATAATAACAAAGTATGAAACGGGATCCTTGTCACTCGACCTCCATAATCATGGCTGCGTGCCATGAAGAGGGTAAAGTTGGACAGGATCTAGACAGAAGTAAAAGATAGTGAATGATGAAGATAATAATGATGTTATGTATGTGTACGTATGATGTATGATTGCGTGAAAGTAAAGAAACGGCTTTAATGAAAGTAAAGTATGTTTTATTATAAAACTAGAACTCACTCAGCAACACCGACTTTTTATTTGTTTCCAGTTGGCAGGTAAGGTTGCTGAGGATGGCACGGGGCGGCTACTCAGCTCTTTTGGATGGCATCCATTTATATAATGCTTTTGTGATGTATGCAACAATATATATTTTGTAATTGATTAATGATGTATTAACTTGCAAAAGCATTTATATTGAAATGAAAAGTTATTTTACTGATTCCGCTACAATGTTTATTAAAGTTAATGAAATGATATGTTTTAAGAGCAATGAATGGCCAGCTGTAAGCGTCCCGGGATCGGGGCCTTACATCATTCAATGTCATCAATGTCTAAATTTTGACCAGACGCCTGTTCAGAAGGACGAGAAAGTGTTGAAGATGGTCCCCAACTGTCGAACCCATTGGATGTAGAACCCTTAAATAATTGAACACAAAGGTTGGGGTGAGAAAGAGGTGCACCTCTCAAGCTTCTATATATTCGTTGGACTATGTGAAAAAATATTATAAAAATTGTATAAGATTATTTAATATAATAGTAATTATTATTTAAATATATTTACGAAATACTTTCATCTCTTATTGCCATTCTTCTTCCGACAAGTTAAACATGTTTGTTACGGGATCATAAACATTGCCGGTTTGTTTTTTAGCATTGTCCAGGCATTTTGGGTAGTCATAATAATTCTTCATTTGTCTTTGATCCACTATGAAATTATGTTCTGTTTTCAGCTTTTCTGTTACATTCTTCTAAGATAGTTGTTTAAGACTGCTTCCCTCACGTCAATAAAGTGTCAATTAATGGACACATGATTCTAGAAAAGTTTTTTCGACCCCCTCTTGTTTCCGATTAACCCTAATTGTTTTTTGAGCCATTTTCTTCAAACAATGCAAAAAGAAACAAACTTGAAAACTACCATTGATAATAAACTAAAACACTAGAACAAACAAACTTATGGTCAAAATAAATAACCAACACATGATACTAACAGATCTTCTACCAAAAGACAAACTAATTTTACCCATAAGTCCATAACAGATTAGCATACAACAAGTCGTTGTTTATCAAAGTTTAGCAAACCATAAACCAAGAATTCAACAACCTTAAAGTTCAGTTATCATATTACAAGTAAACAAAGTTCAACTAACCATAAACTAAACTTTTCAAGCAATTTTGAGAAAAAAAAGGCAGAATAAGTTTTGCGCGAACAGGGGTTCTCGCGCGAAAAGGAATTTTCGCGCGAATGCATGTTCTCGCGCGAGAAGCCTTCGAGAAGTTGACCTGGGGTATAAATAGTTGCGAACCCCCATGTCTGGCACTCACTTATGTGAGAAGTGTTGCTGCTAGAGAGAGAAAGCTGCTATTTAGATAGAGAAAGTGCATATTCGAAGTGTTAAGTTTTCGTTCGGTACAAGCTTCGGGAAGGTCGAGTTTGTGCTAAAACTTCACAAGGTGAGTTTCTAGTCCCCCTTTTACGTAAGTTTTCATGTTTTAGGGCTATTATGCATACTATATGTGTGAAAATGCTTGTTTATTCCTAGTATGATGATGATTATGATGTTAGACACGTTAGGCAGCCTTAGACGTGAAAAGTTAGAGAAATGGGCGGGAAACACGTAGTTTTCGCACGAGCAGTTAAAGTTGTATGTTAGAAAGTTCAAATCTGCAGGTTTCGCGTGAAAGAGGGGTTCTCGTGCGAGAAGTACAGTTCTCGCGCGAAATGAGTTTGTCGCGCGATTAAAAGTGCAGGTTTTGAGTGATGTGTTGTTCTCGCGCGAAATGTCAAGTTTTCACGCGAGAAGATGAAATGGACGTAAGAAATGTTTTGAATGACATGTGTGATGTTTGTGATGTGTTATCTTTCTACGATGTAATAGTTTCAAAACTATGTATTTTATAATGTGACTTTATTGAAAACATGCGAATGAATGAGTAAAGAATTATGTAATGAAAGTGAAAGATAAGGGTGATAAAAGTGGAACGTAATGAACGAATGAAAGTCTTATAAGCAAATAATGAAGTTTTACAACTCCACGAGGTGGATGTTACGTCAACTGTGTGCGGCTTAGCTAACCCTTGAGTATGCACACAGGGGTGTCAACCATTGTGGTTGGAAATGATGTGCGATAAAGTGAGATAATGTGCGAAACGGGATCCTTGTCGCTTGACCCCAAGACGGTAGTTGCTTTGTGCATAATGATGGGGCATACCATGAGACATGATCTAGATTAAAGATAAAAATCCGAAATATGCGATAACGTGCGAAAACGAACGATAACGGAAGATAATAATGATTATTATCTAGATGTATGTACGATGTGTGATAACGTGCGAAAGTAAAGGATATGTTTATACGAAAGTAAACTACTTTGCTTACAAACTACAACTCACTCAGCGTTGCTGCCTTTTGTATGCATAATAGTTGGCAAGTAAAGTTTGATGCTGAGGAGGTACGGGCATGGATGCATAAGCTACTGGGATATGTTTGAAGACTGGCATCCATATTTTGGG
Source organism: Flaveria linearis (assembly GCA_024085815.1). Taxonomy (NCBI): domain Eukaryota; kingdom Viridiplantae; phylum Streptophyta; class Magnoliopsida; order Asterales; family Asteraceae; genus Flaveria; species Flaveria linearis. Next base: position 64,775,183 of record CM044004.1, on the reverse strand, counting down.
AAAACATATCATGTTCATGAAACTTATGGGATGTAAAATGAAATGATATGATATGTTAACACGATTTTGTTATTAATGAAAAGTTTAAATTCCGCTGTAAAAGTTGTATTTTAAAAGTTTTATGCGATGAATGACCAAATGTAAGCGTACCGGAACGGGGCCTTACATCAAGATATCAACCATCCTCATATACAAAGATGAAATACCACAAATCAGAAACTCAAATCAATATAATAAAACTTCAACAATCTGCTACATATCAACCATCCTCAAGTACGAAGATGAAATACCATAATTTCTTTATAACAACCAACATAAAAGATGAAATCAAGCAACGTAACATAACAAAACTTCAAATTGATCAAACAACATCAGATCAACTATATCCATGGCTTAGAACAAACAATTTCTTTAAAAGTAGCAAAATGTTTCAATTTTATGAAACCCTAGAAAAGTATCTATAAATCTTATATAATAATAATAAGATGGTAGATTTTTAACCTAAAAACATACAAAACCAAGCATAAATATAAAAATCTACAACAAATTTTGAATGAAACATGAAGAAAAAGAAGGATTTCAAAACGTGTGCGGTGGGGGTGGAGGTCCGGCTGCGGCGGTCGACGGGTGTGGGTGAGGAGGTAGATGACAGGAGGGAGTGAAAGAAATGGGGTGGGTTTTGTGAGGGTGATATGGTCCCAACTTCATTCAACATTATTTCATATCTGAACCATTTAGCACTTAATGGTTCAGTTCAGAGCCTTTGTTTCCTGAAACAAACACACAAGCCTCTTAAAAGTTCAGAGGCAGCCTCTTAATGGTTGTATTAAGAGGCAGCCTCTTAATGGTTGTATTAAGAGGCTACCAAACAACCCCTAACATTAACACCTATGACTAAAAGCAACCTAAGAGATATGCATGCCAAAGATACAACTACCAAACTACCCAAAATCTATAGTCCTAATAAATTTGACTTTTATTTGGCGTCTCAAAGAGCTCTTATTACTAATCATGTTCTTAGAGAGATGCAAGTCTAACTATCCCTATACAATTGCTAATCACTTGTCAGGTTTGGCATGCCGCTACTTCTTTTCCTCTCCACTATAAGGTTTTTCATTATCCTCACTAGTGCCATCATATGTCTTCACTACACGTACCAGTGTTATGTCAATCTTACCTTCACTTATCTTCTTCAAGACGTGTGTCACCTTTAATCTATTTTAAAACATCATTTTATTCAATCCATACTTGTGTGCCCTCACATCTGTTCGAGCATCCTTATCGGTTGAACTACAACCCTACATGATTTTTCTCTTTATTTCTTTAATGAACGCAAAAACAATGTCAATTTCTATTCCTTTAAATGTTTTAACATAGTTATATCAAGAAAAATAGTACCTTATCTCAACTGATTAAGGTGAGTTTCCCATAACTTGTAAATCTAGGAGGTTAACGGTTCAAGTCTCCTTCTCAGCAATGAGTTTATTCTGAGAAACAGGGGAGTATATTTGCCGTTAAAATACACACACACACACACACACACACACATATATATATATATACATATACATACTACTTTATAATGCATAAACTTGAGACAAAAATGTAATTTCATAAAACAAGTTAAGACACCTAAGATAACTTTTTAAGCATTAGGTACAAGTGTTATATGCAATCATTACTACTTTGCCCCTAGTTTATTAAACTTCTTCTAATCAATACATTAATTAATTCATTCATATTATTAATATATTATTTAATAATATGAGATTATTTAATTCACTACATTATCTATTTTATTATTTATAATAGTTTAAATTAACATTTAAAATTATTAATAAGTGTTATCTTATATGAATACTTAATTATATAAATACTAATACTTTTATAATAATAATAATAATAATAATAATAATAATAATAATATAATAATAATAATAATAATAATAATAATAATGACAGGATCTCAGCCACTCTCGTTGATCAATTAGATTATGTTTGCAGCGGATTTAGCACATTAATTAGCAATTAAAGCAAGAACATAAAAGATATTTCAAATTAAAGCATAAACATAGAGAGAAGAGTTTCTGCAAAACAATAAATGTTCTATTGGTCGCACGTTTCGGCAATTAAAACAGTATGGTTACCCATCTTTTTATAGGCGGCAAAGGGATGGGCATGATGTCCTTTTCCTGACATCACTGAATATTCAAATTACAACTGACAAAACATAAAACTACTGAAGATGTCAACGACTGACATCTTCTTACAAAAGTTCCTAAGTGCTGACAAAAGTAAACTACTGAAATCCTACAACGACTGAAGAACAAACTCTTCAGTCGTTTATAACTACTGATACTATAACAACTGAAAAACATGCTCTTCAGTGTTGTACAACTACTGAAAGTAAATAAACTACTGAAAAGGAAAACCACCACAACAACTGAAGAAGACTTCTTCAGTTGTCGTGACAAACTCTGAGTCTTCAGTACTTGGTCTTCAGACTTGGCTTCAGATGATATAACAACTGATGACTTCAGTAGATATCATCAGTTGTTGTCTTCAGTCTTTGTCTTCAGACTTTGTGCTTCAGTAGAAGGTCTTCAGTTCTTTAGTTCTTCAGCTTTTGATACTTCAGTACTTGGTCTTCAGTACTTGAAGTCTTCAGTACTTGTAAGATCAGTACTTCAGACTTCAGTATTGGTCTTCAGTACTTTGGAGTCTTCTTCAGCTGATGTTCTTCAGTTCTTTGATCTTCATACTTTGTTCTTCAGACTTTGTCATAACAGCAGAAGGCTGGAGCTAAGATGCTCTCGAGTTTGACATTCAAGCAAGAGAACACAATAGCTGATGATAGTCTTCAGATGTTCTCGAGTCTGACATTCAAGCAAGAGAACATTGTAACTGATAGGAGTCTTCAGCAGTTGTTGCAGTGGCATGTGGGACTTAGAGGTTTTCCTGATTTGGCTCATTGGTTCTTTTGGTCCAACAAATAATAATAATAATAATAATAATAATAATAATAATAATAATAATAATAATAATAATAAAATTTATAAATAAGTAGTATCTAATTTGAATACTTAACTATTTAATTATCAAATATTTTTATACTAATGATAAAAATAATAAATAATCTAAATCTGTTTTATCTATACTATTATAAAAAACGTATAAGCATGACACACTTGTAATACAATGTTTCTATATTCCCATATTTAATAAATTTCTCGTAATTAATACATTATCTTATATATTTATTTTAATACTTTCTTATTTGTAATACTTTAATTTAATATTAAAATATATACCTTTATTATTTATATTATTATAACTTAATGCTATTTGATTTAAGTATTATTTTATTTAAACACCTAAGTATATAACTATTAAATATTTATATAGTTATAATAATAAAATAATAACAACAACAATAATAATACCCAAATATATGTGTTTAATGCAGGTTGAAAAAGAGACTCGATAACACCCGACATATCACTATATATAACAAACAGAAAAAATTATGAGTAATGAATGTAAAATTATTCTCAATGTCATCACAATAATTTTTTCTCCAAACTAATAACAAACCTATTTTGTTTTTTTTTAATTTTACGTTTAAACCTTTAAGGATTTCTCTTTCTTTTTTTTAATTGATATCTACTCATTTTTTTAAAATTTTATACTTAAGCCTTCGAGTTATGTAAAATTTATATTTAATAACCTGAATTTTTTTAAAATTTTATACTTAAACCTTCGAGTTAAGTTAAATTTATGATTATTCACCTGAACTTTTTTAAAAAATTTATATTTAAGCATTCAGGTTATGTCAAATTTATATTTGATCACCTGAACTTTTTTTATATTTTATATATAAGTATATGAGTTTTGTCAAAATTTCTTTTAACCAATTTATAATAAGCTCGTCAATTATAATAAAGTCACAATTTACTTATTTGTTATTTTTATTCTCTGTTTGAGTTATTTATTTTTTATAGTTTTTTTCTATTACACTTTTTATCAGTGTTTCGTACGCAATCTTTTTTCGGGTGGTTAGTACTTATATATAAATTATCACATTAACTCTTTCAAATTTTAACCTCAAAAACTATAATTGTGACAATCTCGTATACATTAAAACGTATCGCGGTGAGCGCGGGTCTAATACGCTTTCAAATAAATAAGTATATAACTACTAAATATTTACAGAGTTATAATAATAATTAAAAAATAATAATAATATCCATATATAATCAGTGTTTGTATGTAACACCCGGAAAATTTTCTAATCGAGTCAAGTGATAGTGATGGGCTCGGATGAAAAACCATTTAATAAATATAAAATGATTGCGGGTATTACCGAGTAACCCTTCGGGTCACGAGTTTAACGAGTTGGGGTCCCGGGAACGCCTGGCATATAAATAGATGGATCAGCTGAGCAACTCTCATTTTCACTCAAACGCCCATTCTAGAGAGAGAAAGTGTAGAGAGAGAAAGTGCCGGATTGAAGCTCGGGTGGTCAAGAATCGAAGGCTGGTGTTTGTGGACTCCTAAACTACAAGAATCAAGGTAAGAAACGTATCTAAATTGCTACATTTGGTGAAAAACCCGAGTGTGGGTTTTTGAGGTTTTAAAGTGGCAAAAATCGCCCCAAAACACACGTTTTAGGATAAGAAAACGTGTAATGAGCTTAGATATAGCTTCCTGGATGATAATCCAAGGGTTTGGGTGGAAAGGATTGGATTTTTGGGCTAAAACGAGCTGATTCGTAAATTTCAGCTCGTTCGGCGAATTTAAGGTCTCATTCAGCAAAACTGTAAGTTCGTCTAGCGAAACTGGAAGGATTTACAGCGAAGTTACAATTCGCTTCGGCGAAACTACATATTCGCCTGAGTGAAACTATAGTTTCGCTGATGACTATGCCAATGCCCGTGTTGACCTTAGATATTGCGAAACTAGGGAGTTCCAACGAAAGTTGGGCGCTCGAGGTAGCGAATCTGTCCAGCGGAACTGGCAGAATGCTGCCCAGCGAAAACTAGCAGCGAAACTGCTAATTCGCCCGGCGAAACTACGGGCGAATTTGCGGGCGAAACTACCTGCGAACTTAGTAGCGAAATTAGGCAGAAATTAACTCTTTTGAGTGTTAACCTATCTGCAGGCAGTGTAGTGTGACCCGCGTCTTTAAGGCTTGATTGAGAAGCTGCTTGTCAAGCACAGGTGAGTTCTAGGACCCTCATTTACTGATTTTAAATGATTTTGGGGGCTGGAACACATATAAACTTGTTTATTGACGTATGTATGTATGGCCCATTGGGGTATAATGTAGTGTTATACGTCTAAGGTATGGTTGTGGACTCGATACGTTATATAAGGTCCTAGTATGAGTCCCCACGATCTTGGAGGGATAGTTAGTGCTACCGCATCAAGATGACGCGTAGTAAGTCCCGGCTTCGGGAAGGATACGGGTGAATGATGATGTAGGCTATGTATGTACGAGGTTATGTATGATGATGTATGATGAGCATGTATGATGTTATGTATGACGATGTACGTATGATGCTATGTATGATGATGTATGTATGATGTGTATGTTCTTATAATAACGCGTGAATATCTTTCTATAGCTTTACGTATTAATGAACGAACGAACGAAGTATTATGTAACGTAAAGTGAAAGATAATGAAAGGGGAACACGATGACGAATGCATGTATTAATGAATGACGAATGATTAAAAGATGATGAATACATGCATTAACGAACGAATTAACGAAAGATGACTTGCAAACATTGGATAAGTTTAACGGGTCCTTCTTAGTGATTGACCATATGTATGGTATCCTACCGCTTACCTCTTGTACCGTGGCATACGTTTTGCTGTTCATTTAATGACTTCGGCCCGGTAGCTAATAACGTTCGGGGTATAGCAGATGGTAGTGGTACAAAAGATATCCAATGTGCAAGAAAAGATGTAACGGGGTCCTTGTCATTCGACCACAGTAATCATGGCTGCGTGCCATGAAGTGGGTAAAGCCTGACAGGACCTAAACGAGAAGTGAAAGATAACGATGTATGACGAACGAACGAATGAACGAATGAGATAATAAAGATATTATCTATATGTATGTACGATGTATGATCACTTGTAAAGAATAAACGGTTTTAATATGAACAAAGTATGTTTATTATAAAACTAGAACTCACTCAGCAACGCTGACTTTTTATGTGTTTCCAGTGGCAGGTAGCGTTGCTTGGGATGGCACGAGGTGGCTACAAAGCTCTTTTGGGATGGCATTCTCATTTGATAATTCCGCTGCGTTATTTATGATTATATACTATGTAGTTTTACGTGCGATGAACCACCAACCGTAAGGCGCCCGGGAGTGGGGCCTTACAAGTTGGTATCAGAGCAAAAGTTTAAGTAAAATGGGTAAATTCTCAAAATAAACCTAAAACTTAAACTGAGAAATGGGACAGAAAGGGGATGAATGCCATCTGAGTAGCTGCGTGCCATCAGGTATTTTCTTAAAGATAATCAAAGTTATGTGCGCGTGTAATGTGGTTTATGTGTGCTGTTAGATTTAGATACTGATGTAGTCAGTAAGGGTAATGCTTGGGGTGCGAAAAGTAGAGTAAGTGACTAATCACAACTGGCCACTGTAATTAGTAACTTACTGTACTTAACATAAAACTGAGCTATTTCCTGAATGACCGTGTTGGTATTTGAACCTTCAGTGTGAGATAGAAGATGGTCGGTGGTAGATCATCTAAAGCCCCACTTGGTGGAGGCAGTGGCGGAAGTGGTGCGGAACACGAGCCATAAGAGGAAGGCCTAGACGAGAGAAGGAGGTTCCTGAAGAACCTATTGCTACTCCCTCGGGGGGAGTGGATGAGAGTGATGATTTGAGGGCCTCGGTGAAAGAGGCAGTGGTCGAGGAGGTGCACCAAGTCATGCAGACGATCTTACCGTCTGTAGTGACCGAGGTGATAAAAGCTGTACGCGAAGATGAGAGGCGAGGGAGGAATCGAGCCTCAGGGAGGCGGCAACAACAAACAAGAGCCGGAAATGGTTCTTTCTGATGATGAAGAGGAGGAGGAGGAGGAGGCCGAGCATGAGACAACACGGGGTTGTAACTACGGGGCATTTATGAGGTGCAAGCCCCGACTTTGATGGTTCTGGTACAGCTGCCGATGCTCACCAATGGGTGAGAGAGATGGAGACGGTCCTCGATATCAGTGACTGCCAGGAGGAAAAAAAGGTGAAGTTTGCTACCCATTCATTTACGGGGACGGCATTGTGCTGGTGGGACAATATTGTCCAGGCTGAGGGTAGCAGGGCCATTGGGAAAATGAAGTGGTCTGAGTTGAAGAGAATGGTGATTGAGGAGTTCAGTCCTCGTCAGGAGATGGACCAAGTTGAGAGAGAGTTTCTGCAGTTGGAGGCAGGGACGATGACCCACCAACAATACACTGCCAAGTTCAACGATATGGCGCGATTGGTCCCAGAGCAGGTGACGCCGGTGTCTCGAAAGATCAACCGGTATATTCAAGGGTTGCCAGCCGAAATACGTTGGCATTTGATTTCCGCTCGACCAAGTACTTTCAGGTCGGCGGTGGATTTGGCGGGGAGGTTGTACGATGAGCGAGCTGCGTTGGTGAAGGCTAAGGGTGGTAAGAAAGGAGGTGGCGAGAGGGAGTTGGCAGGGAAAGAGGTTTGGTCGAGGTGATACCTCGACAAGTAACAAGAAGGCAAGGGTAGACGACCGCCGAGTGGTCGCGAAGGGAGCAGGGTTGAGGAAGTGTGGACAGTGTGGGAAAGAGCACTCGGGGGAGTGTAAGTGGGGATCCAACATCTGTTTCAAGTGTGGGAGGACTGGGCATATGGCCAAGGATTGCCGAATGGGCAAGTGTTTTAACTGTGGGGAAAGTGGTCATATGAGCAGAGATTGCAAGAAGCCGAGGGCTGAGGGCTCAGGGGAGAAGAAGACGGGAGGAGAAGCAGCGAGGGCAAAGGCTAGGGCGTTCACCATGACGCAGGAGGAGGCTAGAATGGACCCTGACGTTGTGTCCGGTACGTTCCTAATAGACCAAATTTAGCCTCTATATTATTTGATTCGGGTGCTAGTAGGAGTTTTATTTCTACTACCTTCTGTGCTAAACTACCTGTTAGAAGTAAATGCCTCGATAAGTCCTTTGAAGTAGAAACCGCTATTGGTAAATCCACTAGGGTTACGGATGTGATAGAAGGCTGTGCCATAGAATTAGAGGGCCATAGGTTTGCTGCCAAGTTACATGTGATGCCTCTAGGAGGATTTGATGTAGTGTTAGGGATGGACTGGTTAGCAACCTACGAAGCGAATATCGTGTGCCGAAAGAAGATGATTAGACTGACGGCGACCGACGGAAGTCCGGTGACAATATATGGCGATCGAGTTACGACGATTCCGAAGGTGATCTCGATGGCGGTGGCAGGAAAGTGTATGAGGCGCGGATGTAGCGCCTACTTATGTTATGTAAAGAATGTAGAGACGCCAACACCACAGCTATGCGATGTGCCAGTGGTGTGTGACTTTCCAGACGTGTTTCCCGAAGACTTATCGGGATTGCCACCTGACCGAGAGATCGAGTTCCAGATCGACCTGATACGGGTGCCCAACCTGTCGCAAAAGCACCATATCGCTTGGCTCCGACGGAGATGAAAGAGTTGATGGAGCAGTTGTAGGAGCTGCTGGATAAGGGGTTTATCAGACCGAGTATCTTACCTTGGGGTGCTCCGGTCCTGTTCGTAAAGAAGAAGGATGGTAGTATAAGGATGTGCATCGACTACCGCGAGCTGAATAAGCTGACGGTGAAGAACAGATACCCCTTACCAAGGATCGATGACTTGTTTGATCAACTTCAGGGTGCCAGTTGGTTTTCAAGGATAGATCTTCGATCGGGGTACCATCAACTGAAGGTGAAGGAGCAGGATATCCCTAAAACAGCCTTTCGTACGCGCTATGGTCACTACGAGTTTCTTGTCATGTCTTTTGGGTTGACCAATGCGCCGGCTGCTTTTATGGATTTGATGAACCGAGTGTGTCGACCAATGTTAGATAAATCAGTGATTGTATTCATCGATGATATCCTGATTTATTCGAGAAGTGAAGAAGAGCATGCCGGGCATATTCGGGAAGTATTGGAAACGTTGAGAAGGGAGAAATTGTATGCCAAGTTCTCCAAGTGTGCCTTTTGGTTACGCGAGGTGCAATTTCTGGGTCACGTAGTGAATGCAGAAGGAATAATGGTGGACCCAGCAAAGGTTGAGGCCGTGATGCAATGGAAGTCACCGAAGACGCCAACCGAGATTCGCAGCTTCTTGGGGCTGGCGGGCTACTATAGAAGATTTATTCAAGACTTCTCCAAGATAGCCTCACCTTTGACAAAATTGACTCGCAAGGATGTAAAGTTCGTGTGGGGTCGAGAACAGGAGGACGCTTTTGAGGAATTGAAGACGAGACTGACACAAGCTCCTGTCTTGACATTGCCCGAGGGAAATGAAGACTTGGTGGTCTATTCGGATGCATCCTATTCTGGGCTGGGTTGCGTATTGATGCAACGCGGAAAGGTCATAGCCTATGCATCTCGAAAACTGAAGACCCACAAAGTCAATTATCCCACGCACGACCTAGAACTAGCTGCGGTGGTTTTCGCGTTGAAGATTTGGCGGCACTATCTATATGGGACGAAGTGCACCATCTTCACGGATCACAAGAGCTTGAAGTACTTCTTCGAGCAGAAGGATCTAAACATGAGGCAGAGGCGGTGGTTGGAGCTGATAAAAGATTATGATTGTGAGATCTATTACCACCCGGGCAAAGCCAATGTGGTGGCTGATGCCCTTAGCCGGAAGGAAAGGCCCGAGCCGATTCGGGTGAAGGCTTATCAGCTGATTATGACCTTTGACGTGATGACACAGGTTAAGGAGTTCCAAGACGAGGCTTTGAAGGAAGATCGTCTTAACTCCGAAAGGATGAGAGGTCTAGTTACAGAACTGGGTGAGAACACTCTTGGTGTTAAGACCCGATTTGGGCAAGTGTGGATTCCTCGGTACGGGGATCTACGTGGAAAGATCATGGATGAGGCCCATAAGACTCGATATTCCATTCACCCCGGTGCTACCAAGATGTACCAAGACATGAAGAAAGACTATTGGTGGCCGGGCATGAAGCGTGATGTGGTGGAATATGTGAGTAAGTGCATGACTTGTTCACAGGTCAAGGCAGAGCATCAGAAACCGTACGGGAAGATCCAACCGTTGGATATACCCGAGTGGAAGTGGGAGCACATCACCATGGATTTCATCACGAAACTACCACGTACCCCGAAAGGGTATGATGCTATGTGGGTGATAGTGATCGATTGACGAAGAGTGCCCACTTCCTACCGATCCGCGAGACGTATTCATCTGAAAGATTGGCAGATCTATTTATCAAAAAATTGTAGCTCGTCATGGCGTACCGGTGTCTATTGTGTCTGACCGTGACACCCGGTTTACCTCCAAGTTTTGGAAGAGGTTTCATGATGCAATGGGGACGAGGCTACACATTAGCACGGCATATCATCCCAGACAGACGGTCAGTCTGAGAGGACGATCCAAACACTCAAAGACATGCTTCGAGCATGCGTGATCGATTTTGGTGGAAGTTGGGACGATCACCTGCCGTTAGCAGAATTCTCGTACAATAACAGTTATCATGCAGCATTGGCATGCCGCCCTACGAGATGTTGTACGGTAGGAAATGTAGGACGCCCGTATGTTGGGGAGACATTGGGCAGAAGGAACTAGGTGGTGTCGAGGTAGTTGAAGCAACGACTGAAAAGTTAGAAAAGATCAAAGCCTTCATGAGGCGGCGAAAGACAGACAAAAGTCGTATGCTGACAAGAGGCGAAGACCGATAGAGTTCAAGGTCGGCGATCGGGTCATGTTGAAGGTCTCGCCTTGGAAAGGAATTATTAGGTTCCGAAAGCGGGGTAAACTGAGCCCGCGGTATATAGGCCCTTTCCGAATTATCGCCCGTGTGGGAGAGGTGGCCTATAGGTTGGAACTGCCAGATGAGCTGAGTGGAATTCACCCGACCTTCCACGTATCTCATCTGAGGAAATGTTTGGGCGATGAAGATATGGTGTACCGCTGGAGGATATCGAAGTAGACGAACGGCCCAACTATGTGGAGCAACCAGTAGCAATCATCGATAGAAAAGAGAAACGGCTAAGAAACAAAGTAGTTCCTCTTGTGCGCGTATAGTGGAAGCACAGGAAGGTATCTGATTCTACGTGGGAGACTGAAGAAGAGATGAGACAACATTACCCACATCTGTTCGAAGAATAACAGGTTTCGAGGACGAAACCTAAATAAGGGGGGTGGACTTGTAACACCCGGAAAATTTTCTAATCGAGTCAAGTGATAGTGATGGGCTCGGATGAAAAACCATTTAATAAATATAAAATGGTTGTGGGTATTACACCGAGTTAACCCTCCGGGTCACGAGTTTAACGAGTTTGGGGTCCCGGGAACGCCTGGCATATAAATAGATGGATCAGCTGAGCAACTCTCATTTTCACTCAAACGCCCATTCTAGAGAGAGAAAGTGTAGAGAGAGAAAGTTCCGGATTGAAGCTCGGGTGGTCAAGAATCGAAGGCTGGTGTTTGTGGACTCCTAAACTACAAGAATCAAGGTAAGAAACGTATCTAAATTGCTTCATTGGTGAAAAACCCGAGTGTGGGTTTTTGAGGTTTTAAAGTGGCAAAAATCACCCCAAAACACGCGTTTAGGGTAAGAAAACATGTAATGAGCTTAGATATAGCTTCCTGGATGATAATCCAAGGGTTTGGGTGGAAAGGATTGGATTTTTGGGCTAAAACGAGCTGATTCGTAAATTTCAGCTCGTTCTGCGAATTTAAGGTCTCATCCAGCGAAACTGTAAGTTCGTCCAGCGAAACTGGAAGGATTTACAGCGAAGTTACAATTTTGCTTCGGCGAAACTACATATTCGCCTGAGCGAAACTATAGTTTCGCTGATGACTATGCCAATGCCCCAGTTGACCTTAGATATTGCGAAACTAGGGAATTCCAACGAAAGTTGGGCGCTCGAGGTAGCGAATCTGTCCAGCGAAACTGGCAGAATGCTGCCCAGCGAAACTAGCAGCGAAACTGCTAATTCGCCCGGCGAAACTACGGGCGAATTTGCGGGCGAAACTACCTGCGAACTTAGTAGCGAAATTAGGCAGAAATTAACTCTTTTGAGTGTTAACCTATCTGCAGGCAGTGTAGTGTGACCCGCGTCTTTAAGGCTTGATTGAGAAGCTGCTTGTCAAGCACAGGTGAGTTCTAGGACCCCTCATTTACTGATTTTAAATGATTTTGGGGGCTGGAACACATATAAACTTGTTTATTGACGTATGTATGTATGGCCCATTGGGGTATAATGTAGTGTTATACGTCTAAGGTATGGTTGTGGACTCGATATGTTATATAAGGTCCTAGCATGAGTCCCCACGATCTTGGAGGGATAGTTAGTGCTACCGCACTCAAGATGACGCGTAGTAAGTCCCGGCTTCGGGAAGGATACGGGAGTAAGTCCCTACATGGAATTTACGTAAGTGCCTAGTGACGATTGATGATGTAGGCTATGTATGTACGAGGTTATGTATGATGATGTATGATGATGCATGTATGATGTTATGTATGACGATGTACGTATGATGCTATGTATGATGATGTATGTATGATGTGGTGTTCCTTTAATAACGCGTGAATATCTTTCTATGGCTTTACGTATTAATGAACGAACGAACGAAGTATTATGTAATGTAAAGTGAAAGATAATGCAAGGGGAACACGATGACGAATGCATGTATTAATGAATGAACGAATGATTAAAAGATGATGAATACATGCATTAACGAACGAATTAACGAAAGATGACTTGCAAACATTGGATAAGTTTAACGGGTCCTTCTTAGTGATTGACCATATGTATGGTATCCCTACCGCTTACCTCTAGTACCGTGGCATACGTTTTGCTGTTCATTAATGACTTCGGCCCGGTAGCTAATAACGTTCGGGGTATAGCAGATGGTAGTGGTACAAAAGATATCCAATGTGCAAGAAAAGATGTAACGGGGTCCTTGTCATTCGACCACAGTAATCATGGTTGCGTGCCATGAAGTGGGTAAAGCCTGACAGGACCTAAACGAGAAGTGAAAGATAACGATGTATGACGAACGAACGAATGAACGAAGAGATAATAAAGATATTATCTATATGTATGTACGATGTATGATCACGTGTAAAGAATGAACGGTTTTAATATGAATAAAGTATGTTATTATAAAACTAGAACTCACTCAGTAACGCTGACTTTTATGTGTTTCCAGTTGGCAGGTAGCGTTGCTGGGGATGGCACGAGGCGGCTACTCAGCTCTTTTGGGATGGCTTTCTTCATTGATAATTCCACTGCGTTATTTTATGATTATATGCATTATGTATGTTTACGTGCGATGAACCACCAACCGTAAGGCGCCCGGGAGCGGGGCCTTACATTGTAGCAGGTCAGTTGCATTACGGTCTTTAAAAGAGACTCAGTGACACCCGTCGCATCACGCGGGTCAACCAGTAGTATATATTATATACATATATATGTATATATATATATACTATATAAAGAGAATCATGGTTAGATTTATAATTTTACATCATTTTTAAGATGAATATGAAGAGTTGTAAGCTTTAATATGTAATGTTATAAGATTTATTTTATTATAACCCTTTTAATTAAGCTTTAATCTATCTATACTTATACTACTAAATAATACAACTTTTGGACAATATTGTAGTTTTAATCAATTTTTAAGATGCTTATAAATAATTTTGTACATTTGGCATAAGTGATTATGCATAAATAATTTTTTATTTATAAATTTGTTTATCCCTATAGTAATATAGATATATTTAATATCCCACATTAATCAAATAATAAAGCAAAATGAGAGTTAGCACAATAAGAGAGATCGAGTTAGCTAAAGACAACGTACTAAAAATATTTATACACCCGTCGCACCGCGCAAGTTTCACCCACTAGTGTGTGTGTGTGTACACACACACACACACATATATATATATATATATATATATATATATATATATATAGGAATGAGTTCATATGTTAACCCTTACTAATGTGAGAACCAATTAACCTTTTCAACCAATACTAATCTGTCACGTCACCTATTCTTTTTTCAAAGTAGAAGGGTATTCTTGTCATTTTACCTCTCATCCTATTTCTTAGATACAACAAAGTCAGTGTACTTTAATTATTTTTTAAATCATTTCTCTCTCTTATAGTTACATCAAGATTATATAATTCTTTCTCTCTTTCTCAAACCCACACAAAAATTTGAATAACATCTCATCTCTCTCTCTCAATGTTTGAAATCCCCCGTGAATCAAATTAACAAAAAAAAATCAAAGATGGTGAATGGAAAATCAACAATAATGGAATCGTTCAACACCTCCATTTCGCACATCAAACAACACCAGACCACCTGTTTTCACCAGGAACACAACACCTCCCTACTCATATGATGGAGACGATGGTGTTGTAGATCCATGAGCACAAGCTTCGGCAAGCAAATGGGTGTTGATTGCAACATTAAAAACATTATGTTCGAACACCACCCTTCACTTTTAGATATAAGTTCAGATAAGGGTTCATACTATGGTCCAGATCTATGTTCATCAACCATCTAAGATTGTATGTTAGGTTTAATCTAGTAGGCCAAACCAACATCATGAATATGTATGTTCTTGTATATATGTGTTAATCTTGATGTCTTGTATATATTGTATTTTTAGTGGTGTTTTTTTTGTTACAGTGGGTGTATATAGATATTTGGTTTAATTTTTTTTACAATAGTATAATTACAGTGATGTTTTTGTGTTACAGTATTGCAATTTAGTTAATATAGCTTAATTACAATGTTGAAATTTCTTTGTGGTGGTATAGTTCGTGGTTTAATGTTGTTTTGGTTGTTAGTTTCTGAATCAGGAGGTGTAGTTACATGGTTTAATATCGTTTGTTTTACAGAATGATTTACATTGGTTATATGGTTTACATCAATTACATTAGTTTACATTGGTTTATATTGGTGTAATGTCGTTTGGTTGTTGTAACTATATTGTTACTGTTAATTGGAGTGGTGTAATATGGGTATTTAACATTGTAAGTTGATGTTTTCGCTACAACTTTGCTAAATGTTACATTAGTATAACATTAAAACCTAATGTAACTACGTAGGGGATGAAACTTCTTTTTACAATACTACAGTAGTGTAAATAATGTAATTTTCTAATTTTTTTATCATTAAAACCTAATTTAATTTTTGTTAGCACTTGCTAAATGAAACTTCTTTTTTTATTTTTGTTATTTTCATATCTGGGTACGTTAATTATATTTCTAATTTTCTATGTTACACATTTTATTTATGTTATACTGCTCACAGTCTCATTACACTTATTTATATTAATGTCATAGTAAGTTGCATCAGTTTACAATGTTTACAGATTGATTTATATTGGTTAATATTGGTTTACATCAATTTACATTGACTTAAATGGTTTAATATTGGTTAATATTGGGTTTTTCGTTGTGTAATTTGATGTTTCATTACAACTTTGATAATTGTTGCATTATAAAAGCAAGACCTGATGTAACTAAATACATGTGATATTTCTTTAATATTTGTGGTGTAGCACATTAATGAATTAAAGTAGATATTTGTTCTTTTTTAAATATATTTGTTGGTTTTTATATATGTTTTTCTGATGTAAAACACTATAAACAGTTACAATATGATGTAATTCATTACATTTATTTTGTTTAGGAGGCACTTGTTGGATTTTATATATGTTTGTTACATTGATTTATATGTTTTTTTTATTATTTTTGTAAATTAAAAAAGTTGTAATTCAATGTTTTAAAGTAGATATTGTTGGATTTAATATATGTTTGTTGGTTTTATATATTTTTTGATGTAAAACATTGTAAAGAGTTAGAATATAATGTAATTCACTATATGTATTTCGTTACAATGGTGTAGTTACATGTTTAATGTCGTTCGGTTGTTAAGTTGTTGACTGTTATTCATATGATGTAATTAACTGTTCTTCAATGTAATTCACTGTATTAGGGCGAGGGCGAGGGGCGCGACGAGAGGGGCGGCGGGGGCGACGGCGAGGGCGGCGGCGAGGGCGAGGGCGACGACGAGAGGGGGCGGCGGGGGGCAGGGGGCGGCCGGGGGGGGGCTGCAAAGGGGGGGGGGGGGGGGGGGGGGGGCGGGGGCGGCGGGGGCGGCGGGGGGGGGGGGGGCGGGGGGGCGGCGGGTCGGCGGGGTCCGGTGGCGGGGGGGGGGGGGGGGGGGGGGGGGCGGCGGGGGCGGCGGGGGGCGGTGGCAGGGGGGGGGGGGGCGGGGGGGGGGGGGGCAGGGCGGGGGGCGGCGGCGGGCGGGGGGGGGGGGGGGCGGGAGGCGCGGCGGCGACGGCGGGGGGGGGCGGCGGCGGCGGGGTGGGCGGCGGCGGGGGCGGGGGTGGCGGCGTAGTTAGCAGCAACAACAACAACAATAAAATAATTTTATAATATCTTTTCATATATTCCAACAAATATGTAGACACTTTGATAAATATACATATTTTTACCTTGAGCTTTGTGTTACATTGGGTTTGACAGTTGTGAACCATCTTCAACACTTCTCGTTCTTCTGATGAGTCATCAAAATTTAGATGTTTGAGGATATCAAATGCACTCAAAACGAACTAGGTGTTAGTGAAGAGTCATCTAATAGGTCCAATAATAAAAGATAAACTCTGACTAAAGATGTTAGTAAGAAGTCAACTCTTCGATCTAAAGCTAAAAAGGAGAAAAAAGATAAGTAAACATAAAATTCAAATCTAATAGAAGTTGAGGATCAAATTACTAGCTGACATAGATGTTTGGGTGGAGCATGTTTGATGCGAAATATCAAATGACACTTTTGCTTTTTGATTAAAGTGGTGGCATAATAAAGGTGTGGTTATGACTTCAGCCACCGACATGTGAGCTATGAGTTAAATTTGCAGAGCGAAATATAGATTGTTTGATGTTATGTTTATTGATGTTTTTTTGGATGTGATGGATAGGTTTATTACATACTATGTTAATGTATTTTTTTGAATGTGATGGATGGTTTATTGAATAATATATTTCTGGGTATGTTTTGGATGTGATGGATAGGTTTATTTGATAATATGTTATGGATAGTATGTTTACATGTGTTAACTAAGGAAGAAGATTCAATCATGGTCACACATAAATTATAAAGGTTATTGAGCGCGTGCATGGTGTTTTTAAGGCAAGATTCCCAATTCTAAAGCAAATGACTCTTTTTTCTTTTTTACAATTCAAAAAAGACATAGTTATTACTTGTTTCGCCGTAATTTTATACAGAAATGCAACATTTATGATCGGTTATTTATGTCATACGAGTAGAACACTGTGTTTGCTTAAGTACAAGGTGGAAAGAGTGATGACCAGTTTGTTCACGATATAGAATGAGGTTCTAAGTATATGAATACTTGCGTGGTGAGTTCTAATTTTATTTACGTGGTGCTTGTGGCGGTACCAATGCAACGCGGGGTTTTTTAGGGTTTTTGTGATGGGAAATCGGACTAGATCACTGTGGTGTTTTTGGGGTTTTCTTGCCGGATCTTGTTCCTTGACCACCAGCTGTACCGGTGGTGGTATGCCGTCATATCCGAGGCCCGGTATCCGCCGTTGGTATCGCTAACCTATGCTTTGTGCACCACTGATTGTTTTGGCTGTTACTTTCTGCTGCATGTGCAACTCTGTGTTAGGCCTGTTCCCAGAGACCTCACAGTTGGTCAATCATAGCATTAAATATAAAGCATTACACGTTTCATAAATTAAGCAATGGAATTAAGTTAATAAAAACCATTCATTTCATTAATAATTATTGTTGTTAAGCAGTACATAAATGTTTTATCGGTTACAAAAAGATAGTTTAATTGTATTGCCAAACAACAATATCATCAAATATGAATGGATGTCAGTCTTGCCCTGCCGAGTAGTTTCACCCTCGTATCATCCTCAGCAACAATTACTTGCCAACTAAAAATGTATAAAAGTCAGTTTTGCTGAGTGAGCTCTAGTTTTAAAGCGTTAAAATACCTTGTATAGTTTATATATGAAAATACTCTTTTTCATAAAATATACTTTCTTTACTTTCGTACGTGAGCATACACCGTACACACATCAAGGTAAACCTTAACCATCATTCATTATCACACGTATTCATTTGTTTGTACTTTATCATTATCTGTCACAGTTTCTAGATCTTGTCCAACTTTACCCCCATCGTGACCCGCAACCACCATTTCAGGCACAAAGCCACTTCAAATCCTGGAACAAAGCCTCATCATATCCTGGCACAAAGCCACATCATTTCGGGGTAAAGTGACAAGGATCCGTTTCATACTATGGATCAGTCACCAAGGCTGATCCCCTTGTGTGTAGACCCTCATGGGTTAGCCAAAATCGCATGCTATATTACACACAGTTGAGCTAACAACTCTCAAAGAGTTGTGATCCTCCTTTCATTCTGCTTCCAAGCCTTTCTTTCATTCGTTCTTTATGTTCCACTTTCATTATCATTAATCTTATATCTTTTATTAATGATAATAATTTACATTTATGATATAAATACACCACGTAAAGTCACATATCAATATATATAAGGAACATATGAACAGAGCATAATCATGCATAAAATAAGCACATACAAGCCACAAGTCAAACTAGGGTCAAAACCCTAAAATCACAGATTCCCAAAATTTCAGAAAATAATCTAAGTGTCTTGGGCGCTTGGGCACTATGCAGGCGCATGAACTGTTCAGGTGCATGAGCCTACACTTAGGCTCCTGAGTAAAATGCTGGACGCATGAGCACTATTGGGGCGCCTGACCCCAACACTTAGGCGTCTGCCAAATTTCTAGGCGCATGAATAACTGTTCAGGCGCATGGATTACACTTAGTCTTTCTAAGGCATCAGTTTGGACGCATGAGGTACTGTTTGGGCGCATGAGTTCACTTAGACTTTTCTATGTTGTTTTCAGACCCAAATCATCATACCATCCTATTCTAAGCTTGATACAACCTTTCTAAGCATTAAAAAGACATAAACAACCATAAGTGTTGGACCAAAAGAACCAATGAGCCAGATCAGAAAAACCTTTAAGTCCCACAGACATCATAACAACTGAAGAAGACTACATCAGTGAAGACAAAGTCTGAAGACAAGTACTGAAGACAAAGTCTGAAGACAAGTGCTGAAGACAAAGTCTGAAGACAAGTGCTAAAGACAAAGTCTGAAGACAAGTACTGAAGACAAAGTCTGAAGACAAGTACTGAAGACAAATTCTGAAGCCAAGTACTGAAGACAAAGTCTGAAGACATCAGCTGAAGACAAAGTCTGAAGACCAAGTCTTCAGAGGTTGTCACAACAGCTGAAGTAGTACTCTTCAGTAGTTGTGATGGTTTCCTTTTCAGTAGTTGTTTTTATCATTTCAGTAGTTTGTAATCAATAGTTTGTAATAAGTAGTTCAGTAGTTTGTTTTCAGTAGTTGTAGTATTAGTTAATACTTAGCTTCTTTTGTAAGAAGATGTCCTCAGCTGTTGTGGACATCTTCAGTAGTTTAGTAAGTTTCAGTTGTTTTTGTAAAACAGTTAGATGTCACTATCAAGTGATCTGCTGACGTCACCTTCCTATATAAAAGGAAGGTTGACCTATTTTGTATTGCCGAAGCTTGTGTATGAATGAATGCATTCTCTTTTGCAGAAAACATTCTCTCTTTATAACCGTACTGTTTCATTGAATATCCTTTGTGTTCTTGTTTAAATTTTGTCTAATTCATATACTATTCCGCTACAAATCATAATCTAATTGATCAAACTAGATCCGAGATCCCTTCAAATGGTATCAGAGCCGGTTAATCATTGATCGATTTAACAATTGATCATTGAAACTGCTCTTTTGATATCTAAGTTTGATCGAATTAGCAAATTTGCAAGAATTGGTTATAGAGTTTGATTTTCTGTTGCTTCCGGTGAATTAATTTGAGGTTCCTTGTGTTTAAAACAGAGTTGTTGAGTTTTTGTGCTAGATTTGTTAAAATTACATTGAATTGATTTGAATCTGTGAAAATGGCTACACCAACAAATGATCCTCATAATAGTGGCTCCTCAACAAAGCCTCGATGCTTGTTAGGAGTGAGTATAACATATGGCAACGCCAATGCTCCATCACCTGTCTATCAATAGCGCATGATGTTGGAAATATGTGGTTCATGGACCATACAAGCCTATGGTGAGTCTTCTGGAGAAGAATGAGATGGTTCCAAAGAAACCAGAGCAGTATTCGGATGAGGATCTAAAACTATTTGAAATTGATGCAAAAGCCCATGGAATTCTGGCCATGGCACTGCCAAATAAAATCTATTCAGGGCTTATGCATCATGAAACTGCTCATGACCTCTGGGTTGCTCTAAAGGAACAATTTGGAGGAACTGATGAGGTTTTGGCAAACACTAGAGAAATCCTTCCCAGCAATATGAGACATTCTCTCATAGAAAGGGTGAGTCTCTGACTCAACAGTTTGAGCGATTTTCCTGTTTGATATCTGAATTAAAATGGTTAAAAAGGAATATTCAAACAGCCAGATGAACAACAGATTCCTATATCCCTGCCTGAGAGATGGGACACATATACTATTGTCCTACGCTCAGTGCAAATCTGGACACTCTATCTCTCACCCAACTTCATGGGAAACTGTTGACATTTGAACGAGAGATAGAACAGAAAAGGAAACTGTCTTCATCTGGGAAGCTCACTGATGACGTTATACAAGGAAATACTGCACTGGTCGGTCAGGAGTCAGAGTATGCTGCATCAGAAGGTTCATATGATGAGCATATAGATTTCTCTACAAATACTGGAGAACATGCTTTTGTTGGTGTTGATAATTCAGGTGGTGTTAGTGATAATTTGTGCTTTTTGATGGATGATTTGAAAAGAATTCCAGATGATGATCTGGAAGAGATGGATATTTTAAGTCAAATAGCAATGATTAACATCAGATCTCAAAAGTTCTACAAAAGGACTGGTAGGAAATTTCCTGGTCTCTCTGGCAAAACCATGGTTGGTTTTGACAAGAGCAAGTTGAGGTGTTACAAGTGCCATAGACTTGGACACTTTACAAAAGAGTGTAGATCATATGGATCTAACTCATCTGCACCCTTGTGACATTCCCAAGCAATAGCTCACAAAATAAAGGGCAACATTCCACCAGTTCTGGTCATCCATCACAAGTTCAATCATCTCCTGCATATTTTATCCCTCAAGGTCCTATGCCATATCCTTACCCCTATTTTTACATGCCTCAATCCAATCAGGTTCAAGTACCCATAGCTCAACAAATACCTGCCCTACCTGAGCCTCAATCATCTCAATCACATCAACAATCTCAATCTCAACCACAACATAGCTTTTTCACCCCTGGAGTTGTTGACTGGAGCAGTTTACCAGATGATATTTCTGGTTATCATGAACAACTGTTTCCTTATGCTGGTCAACATGGTGGTGAAAATCCTTTTGGAAATCTTGCTCTTATGGACCTGGAGTCTACTGATGGTTCATCCTCAAATGCTTCAACATCACAGGTATCACAGGTATCTTCAGAGGCAAATGGCAAGTTATGTTCTGAGTCATGCATAGCCACATTTGCATCAATTAGAGAAGCAAATGTAGCTTTAATCAATAAAAATCTTGAGCTAGAGATAGTAATTTCCAAAAGAAAAGCTGAGTTTGAGTCTGTTTTAAATGAAAAGAATGATGAGATTTCCAAATTAAAATGCCAAATCACTGATTACAAGGCAAAGGAAGAGGTCATGTTAGAGAAGTATAAGGACCTCAAAGAAACACTTGCAGATACCCAAGTAGAGTGTGAACGCTGGGTAACATCATGCAAGGGGTTTGAGATGCTTCTCAACAAACAAACAGCTTCAAATGTGAAGTTTGGAATTGGTTATAATCACACTGCTCCTCCTATATATTTTACTCCCAGGTTAGAAGTAGAATCTGAAGGAGAAAGCAATGACCAATCCATCATCATGTAATTCACCCTCTGATAATGCACCAAAATCAGAGGATGAAGTCAGCATTAGCACCTCAGAAAACCAATCAGCTGATAT
This sequence comes from Flaveria linearis, assembly GCA_024085815.1. Taxonomy (NCBI): domain Eukaryota; kingdom Viridiplantae; phylum Streptophyta; class Magnoliopsida; order Asterales; family Asteraceae; genus Flaveria; species Flaveria linearis. The sequence continues at coordinate 64,752,841 of CM044004.1, read as the reverse complement.
TGAAATAGTTGATGGTTCCAATGCTGACAAACACATGATTGGGAGAGAGTTGATCACTTCAGGTGTTGTCTACAAAGTACTCAAAGTACTGAAGGACAAGTTACAACACCTGAAGAACAAACCCAAATCATTGAAATCAAAAAGGGTTTGAAAACTGCTGAAGAGTCTATCAGGAAGTCCAAAGTACTGATAGAAAACTGCTGAAGAACAAATCTTCAGTAGTTAAGAATCCGTCAATACTTAACATAAGTACTGAAAGGAAGAAAGTACTGAAGAACAAATCTTCAGTAGTTTCATCTTCTTCAGCAGTTGATCAACTAAAGATGAAGAAAAAGCCATGTGAAATATGTGGCTTATTCAATCATCTCACTGATGACTGCTGGTACAGAAAGGGTTCAAAACTCAACAAAGATATGAACATTAAAAAGAAAATTAACAAAATGAAGAATGAGTTTGAAACCAAGTTTGTACCAGCGGCATCTCAACCTGAAAACCCAAATCCTTAAAGAAATCTAAAAAGAAGGAAGGGGTTGATAGGAAACAGCTGAAGTGTTCAATGGATTTCTCATGGAATACCAAAACACCAGACCAGTGTAAAAATGGTAAAAACATAGGAACCAATCAAACACAAGAACTGATGTGTCTGATGACTGAAGGCTTTAGCAAACAATCAGACACAACTTGTTATGATGGTTCAACATCTATTGGGGAGAGTCAACCAAATAGATGTTCCTGTGCTTAAACCACAGAAAAGGAGACCCAACCAAAATCAAAGGAATCCTTTTTGCACCATCTCCATCACCACAGGCTGTTAATAATGACAAACTAGTTAATGCACAATCTGTTGATGAGAACAGACCCAAAACCAAAATGGTTTGGGTCTCAAAAACTAACTAGTTTCTTTTGACAAATGCAAGGTTCTTCAGCATGCCAAAGAAGCATCGGTATGTTGACAGTAGAGGATCCATGCATATGACAGGGAGCAGCTCTCTTCTTAATGACTACTCTCAAGGAAAGAAGGGATTTGTTTCTTTTGGTAATGATGCTAAAGGTTACATCATCGGCAAAGGCTTTGTTTCAATGGTGAAATAAGGTTTGATGATGTCAACCATGTGGAGAATCTCAAGTACAATCTCTTGAGTGTCAGTCAGATGTGTGATAAAGGTCATGTTGCTTTTTTCACCAGTCAGAACTGCAGGATTCTGTCTTCCAAATTTCTGATCTGATTGATAAGGTATTGGATGATCATACTCTCCTGAAGGCCAACAGGACAGGAAGAGTATATGCCTTGGATTTATCAAAGAAAATTGATCTAAAAGGCCATCCTTGCTTGTTCTCCAAGGCCTCTCCTCAGGAATCTAAACTATGGCACAGAAGGCTTGGTCATGTGAATCTTAAAAACATGAATCAGCTGATCCATCATGGTTTAGTGAGAGGACTGCCAATGAAGGAGTTCAAATGTGATGACAACTGCTCTGCTTGTTTAAAAGGGAAGCAACACAAAGTATCATTTCCTCCAATAGAAGAGCCAAAGTCCACTGCCTGCTTGCAATTACTGCATACGGACCTTTTTGGTCCTGTAAGAGTGATGAGCATGGCAAAGAAGAAATATTGTCTGGTAATTGTGGATGATTACTCCAATTTGTATGGACTTTCTTCTTGTATTCAAAAGTTGAAGCTGCACAAGCCATTATATACTTTGTGTTGTATGTTGAAAAACAGTATTCCCTTCCAGTCAAGTGTGTGAGGAGTGATAATGGCACATAATTTAGAAATCACACACTTGATGAATTCTACTTGTCCAAGGGAATTAAGAGGCAGTATAGCATTCCAAGAACTCCTGAACAAAATGGAGTGGCGGAAAGAAAGAACATGACACTTATTGAAGCTGCTAGGTCAATGTTGGCTGATTCTGGTTTGCCACTGACATTTTGGGCTGAAGCTGTCAACACAGCTTGCTATGTGCAGAATAGAGTCTTAGTAAATCAGAGGCTGATGAAGACTCCTTATGAAGTGTTACATCATTTCACCCCTCTGATTTCATTCTTTAGAGCATTTGGGTGTCCCTGTTACATTCTTAACACAAATAATCCACTTCAGAAGTTTGAATCAAAGGTGGATGCAGGGTACTTTGTTGGCTATTCATCTACTTGCAAGGCATATAGAGTTTTCAACTGCAGAATAAAGACAGTGGAAGAGACCTTGCATGAGAAGTTTAATGAATCTCCAAAAGACAAAATTCCCCAAAACCATGTGGAGCTATTTGATTTCGACATACTGTAATATGTTCCTTATCAGTCTCCAGCTGTTGCAGTTCCTGCAAACAGTTCTCCACCTGGTGGTACTGATGATGATGATGACAATACTCACCTTTTCAAGTTTAGTGCTCAACTGCCTGAGTCATCTAAACCTGATGTTCCTGTAGCTTCAGCAGCTCCATCCACAACAAATGCTGATGAGATCTCTGCATCATCTACTTCATTTGAATTGCCATCTCCTTCATGGTTTCAAGAGTCTGAATCGACATCTGTTGCTGCTGAATCTCCTGCAAACACTTGCACATATCTTATTGTCTATCAAGAGCGAAGAATCACCCAATGTCTCAAATCATTGGTGATATCAATGCTGGAGTTTCAACCAGAAGTCAATTGTCTAATTTCTGCTTCTATGCTCTTTTTCTCAGTCAGCAAGAGCCAAAGAACTATCATGTTGCATTAAGAGACAATGGATGGGTTGAAGCCATGCAACTTGAACTTCTTCAGTTTAAAAAGCAGCAAGTGTGGGAACTGGTTCCTCTACCCCAAGGTAAGTGAGCAATAGGCACTAAATGGGTGTTTAGGAATAAAACTGATGAAAAAGGTCAAATTGTCAAGAACAAGGCCAGACTGGTTGTACAGGGGTTTGCACAAGAAGAAGGTATTGATTATCATGAAACCTTTGCCCCTGTAGCCAGACTGGAGGCAATCAGATTGTTCTTAGCTTATGCTGCTTTTCACAATCTTAAAGTTTTTCAAATAGATGTCAAAAGTGCATTTTTATACGGTAAAATAAAAGAAGAGGTTTATATGTGTCAACCACCAGGTTTTGAGGATAATAAGCATCCAGATTGGGTGTATAAGCTTGATAAGGCTCTATATGGGTTAAAACAAGCTCCTAGAGCCTGGTATGAAACATTGTCTAATTTTCTTCTTCAAAATAATTTCACTAGAGGCTCCATAGATAAAACTTTATTCATAAAGAAAGTAGGACAGCATAAGCTACTTGTTCAAATTTATATAGATGACATCATTTTTGTATCTTCTGATCCACAGTTGTGTGATGCATTTATAAAATTGATGCAACAAAAGTTTGAAATGAGTGTCATGGGAGAATTACAGTTCTTTCTGGGTTTGCAAATCCAACAAAGCACTGATGGAACTTTCATTCATCAGTCAAAATATACAAAAGATCTTTTGAAAAAGTTTGATTTACAAAACTATAAGCCCTGTTCTACTCCCATGAGCACCACCACACAACTGGATGTTGTTCAGAAAGGTAAAGCGGTTGATGATACCCTTTACAGATGTATGATTGGTTCCTTGATGTACCTCACAGCTTCTAGACCAGATATTATGTTTGCAACTTGTGTCTGTGCTAGATTTCAGGCTGCAACTAAAGAATCCTATTTGATTGCAGTCAAAAGGATCTAAGACTTGGTATTAGATCCTTGCAACTTGTGTCTTTAGACACTTGTAAGGAACTCAATCTCTAGGACTTTGGTATTCCACTGGGCACTCTTGTAAACTGGTTGCTTTCTCTGATAGTGACTATGCAGGGTGTAAACTAACCAGAAAATCAACTTCTTGTGGATGCCAATTTCTAGGCAATTGTTGGTTTCTTGGCAGAGTAAGAAACAAACTTCAGTTGCTACATCCACTGCTGAAGCAGAGTACATTGCTGCTGCAAGTTGTACATCTCAGGTACTCTGGCTTCAGAATCAATTACTGGATTATGGCATTACAGAGACTTAGACTCCATTATTGATGGTCAGTGCTTCAGCTCTTTGTATTGTTAAGAATCCTGTCCAGCATTCTAAGACCAAACACATTGAGATCAGACATCATTTCATCAGGGATTGCTATGAAAAAGGTCTGATTGATCCAAGTTTGTTCCTAGTGCTGATGAGCTTGCAGATATATTTACTAAGCCTTTGGACAGTGCAACTTTTCAAAATCTTGTGCTAAGGCTTGGTATGCTGCAGCTAGAATAAATTGACTAATACTATACTCTCATATCACAAGTACTGATGAGTATTAGTATCCATAAGTCAAAAATAATTACTGATGAGGTATTTTGTCTTCAATATTTTTTAACTACTGAAGTGTTAAAAAATTGAAGACTAAAATACTTAAAAGTACTGAAGTACATTATTTGTTGAAAAGAACTGATGTAGTTACAACTACTGATGTGGTTATAACTACTGATGCCTATTTCTAACCAATAAGTACTGAAGAACAAATTTGTCCAAAAGTACTGATGTGTAATCCTGCACATAAGTACTGAAGACAATATTTGTTCACAAGTTCTGAAGAATATTTATTTCAAAAAGATCTACTGCACAAATGTTCAGAAGAGCTGATGCATAAATATTCCAAAGAGCTGATGACCAATGAAACGTCTAAAAATCAGACAAAGTCTGATGAGTAAATGTTGAGGTTAGAATGAAACAACTGAAATCTGTGAATTGACAACAACAACTGATGAGTAACTGTAATCTTCAGCTGTTTTACTCAACTGTTGTTTCATTTCAAAACAACTGAACCCAAAACCAAGTCTTCAGTAGTTTTCAACTACTGATGATTAACACCAAGTCTTCAGTCGTTTACAACATCTGAAGGTTAAAACCATGTCTTCAGTTGTTTCAAACAACTGATGACCAACACCAAAACCTTCAGTTGTTTTCCATCAGCCGTTTCATAACCTATAAATACCAAACCCTAACCTCAGAACTTTACTTTCCCCGAACATTATTATTCAAAATTCTCAGACCTTCCCTCCTGCATTAATGGCGACTATGCAACTCAAACCACGCCATAACTGTGTAGCCTACCTCACCAAATCAGCTTTCTGGCACAAGTTTGATGTCGTCGTCGATCTGATGGTTGAATCCCCATACCAAACGGCCTTTCTTCTGAACCCAACCATATACATCGAATCCCTACAACAAATCTGGACAAACATCACCCTCACAACTGGTGAGAATGATGCCAAGATCACTCTCCAGTCGTTTGTCAATCAGAAGAAGGTGGTTGTCACTTCTGACATTATTCGGCAAACCCTAAATCTGAATGATGCCACCTTCGTCACCGAATATCCTAAGGGTACAACCGACTTATCTTTTGCCCATCATGGATATGAAGGTGATCTAAGTGCTACCATAATCTTGAAGAAGCACTTCCATGACCCTGAACGTTTTATCTTTCACATGGTCAGTGTCTGCCTTGCCCCTAAAACCTCTTCATGGGATCAAATGTCTTCCAAGTGGTAACAGGTATTGTATTCTATCCTTGAACGCCAAATCTTAAATTTTTCTGAAATTATATTTTTAGAATTAAAAGATATGGCTTTGAAACCTGTGGCTAATAGATGGATATTATATCCAAGGTTTCTTATGGCCATTATCGAAAATCAATTAAAAGCTGAGGGCCTTGTTGGCCTAGGAGTCCCTGCTGTGGCAGTCTTGCCTGAAGTATACTCCAGGCATAACTCGAAGACACAACTAAAAGAGGCTGCCAAGCTATTAAAACCCAAGCAGCGGGAACCCACAGCCTCATCCTCCAAATCCAAAGTCCCCACCAAGCCAAAACTAAAAAGCCCAAAAGGCTACTCAGGGAGTTGAGTCCCTGAGGATGCACCTGCATCACCAAGGCAGGAAGAAATTGCTGGTAGTAATCCACCAGTAGTTCTAAAGACTCCACCAACCACAACCGCTCAGGAATCTTCTCAAAAGGATCCTGAAGCAACCATTTCAGGGGATGCCACATTACTGGAACCTCTCTTATTTGAGAAGGTTGCCATTGAAGAGAACCATTCACCCCAGGTGCAAACTGCTTCACACCTATCTCCCATTGCAGCCACCCCACAAAGCCCAACATTTATAATTGCAGAAGTGCTGACTCAGCTCAACACTCCAACCTCTCCCTAGGAACCTATTACTACTGGGAAAACCTCAACCATTAAGGGGGAGGATTCTAGTGTTGCTGATAGCCCACAGCGCAGGGATTACATAGTTCAATCTCCCCGTGTGAAGGAGGAGATTAGAACTTCTGGTGAGGCTGCCACTTCTCCTGATTCAGCACATGAACAGGATGCAATTGGAAACATCTCTAAGACCTCACCAGAGGCAACTACTGATGAAGGACATAATCCTGAGGCAGGAAGTCCCCAGTACCAAGATCAAGGGGCACATGTGAATACTGATCCATACTCAGCATATGTTCATCCTGATGAAATCAGGAGGTCAGATGATTCAGCACCCACTGATGATGACCTGGGCTTTTTCTTTGATGTTCTAGCCCATAACACCATTCTTGAGGCTGAGGTAAGTAGACTACAAGAACTACTTGCCAAAATGTCTCAAGAATCAAGACTATCTGCCTAAATTCACCCACAGATGGCACCTTCTTCTGAAGGTTTCCCAAACACTGAGCCACTCACAACAAATGAGCCTCTAGCCACTGCTTCTGGCACCATTTCTCAGGGGCAGAACCCCTCTGAGCAAATGGTTGCTGTTTTTAAATCTTCCCTGCCTCTCATCACTCCCATCATCACTGACATAGTGCATCAAGCCCTTGATGAGAGGCTTTCCTCAAATATACAAACCCTGGTTGATGATGCAGTTACTAAGAGACTTTGTGACATTCAAATCCCTGACCCCAATGTAACCAAAAAGGGGGAGTCTAAGTCAGTGAAAGCAGCTAAACGGAAGAGAGTTGAAGAGGAGCAAGAGAAAGAGAAAGAACAAGAGAAGGAGAAAGAAGAAGAAAAGGAGAAGGAGGAGGAAAAAGAAAAAGACTTTCATATCACATATAAGAAAAGGAACGGTGATGAGAAGACTTCTGAGAAAAAGTTGGATGACATGATCAAAGAAGCTGATGAGCAACATAGCAGATCAATGGATAAAATCATGATCAGCTATTCAGACAAGGATTCGATATAGCTAAGCTTGATTCTAAGACTAGAAGACTGGAGATACAAGAGATTGAGCATAGATAGGTCAGTTATAGTGACAAAGAAAGGGAAAGGCTAGAAGCTATGGTCAGATTCATATCAAAATATTTGGGGAGATCAATCATTGAGGTGAAATCATGGACCAGGGACAGTATTTTGGAGATAACCAACCAAATCTGTTCGTCTGAAGTATTTACAAAGGGATTGATTATAGAAGCCCTTAATGAAGCTGGTGCTGGGAAGAGGACTGATCTAGCAAAGAACTCCAAAGCCTCACTTGCAACCAAAATGCTAGAGCAGCCTGTCCAATCTCCCACACCAAAACAACCAACATCACAACCCACAAAACCAACTCCTTACCTAAAAAGCCAACACAAACAATTGCCGATGATGCACCCAAGAGGAAGAGAAGGGTGTTGAGGCTTCAAGAAGAAGAAGAAGAGGTTGATGATGAGGAAGACAGGCTGCCCATTTCAGCTGTTATTAAGATGCCTGAGCCCAGGAGTCAACCAACAACAATCACACCTGACATTCAGAGGCAAATGGTAAAAGTTAAGCTGGAAGAAGAAGAACAGCACAAACAACATGATGAGCAGCTGTTGAGCCTAATTAATGAAGACTTTCCTCAGACCACATCAATACAATCTATGAGGAAACATGCTTCAGATTCACCTTTCAATATCAGAAGGAGAGAGTAGGAATTTGGCCTGATCCCAGGGTGAGTCATAGAATTCACAAGAAGAATATTCCAAATAGATACAATGGCCAAGTATAGAAGATTATAGATGCAGTGATCATGCTGGCCATTATAGTATCACCCTGGGAAATCCTAGAAGACTTCAAGAAAGCCTACAAAGCTAACCTTTCCCCCAAAAGTTACTAGAAAACAAAATCGTGAAAAAGGGGTTAATTTACAAGAGGCTTGAAGAGGCCAGGAGCAATGAACTCCAGTTGTTACTTGAGGGTAATCACCCTGATGAGTTTGCTTATAGAGAAATAACAACTGTGGAGTTAAAGAATGGGAAACAGGTCAAATATCTTTCTGAATATTATGGGCCGGAGTTCTTTTTTGAAGGAGCAGCTGAAGATCTCACTCTGGAAGAACAAGTTGTCTTCCTGGAGGCCTATGTAAGAGAGTCTTACAGACTCATCGTAGGGAAGTAGGTTTCATGGATGGGGTAACAACTCTGTGTCCAATTCCCTAAGACAGAGTTCCCATCCATCCCTTGCTAATCAGATCTACTGAAACCTCTTCCCAGGCCTGTGCTTAATCTGGTGATTTCTAAGCTGATCCAGAAGAAAAAGACTATCTTTTTGCCTAATAAGTGAGACTCCAATAATCTTAAAGGTTTTGGCTGCATTGGTTCAGGGGGAGTTTGTTGGACCAAAAGAACCAATGAGCCAGATCAGAAAAACCTTTAAGTCCCACAGACATCATAACAACTGAAGAAGACTACAGCAGCTGAAGACAAAGTCTGAAGACAAGTACTGAAGACAAATCTGAAGACAAGTGCTGAAGACAAAGTCTGAAGACAAGTACTGAAGACAAAGTCTGAAGACAAGTACTGAAGACAAAGTCTGAAGCCAAGTACTGAAGACAAAGTCTCAAGACATCAGCTGAAGACAAAGTCTGAAGACCAAGTCTTCAGAGGTTGTCATAACAGCTGAAGTAGTACTCTTCAGTAGTTGTGATGGTTTCCTTTTAGTAGTTGTTTTTATCATTTCAGTAGTTTGTAATCAGTAGTTTGTAATAAGTAGTTCAGTAGTTTGTTTTCATTAGTTGTAGTATTAGTTAATACTTAGCTTCTTTTGTAAGAAGATGTCCTCAGCTGTTGTGGACATCTTCAGTAGTTTAGTAAGTTTTAGTTGTTTTTGTAAAACAGTTAGATGTCACTATCAAGTGACATCTCCTGACGTCACCTTCCTCTATAAAAGGAATGTTGACCTAATTTGTATTTGCCAAAGCTTGTATATGAATGAATACATTCTCTTTTGCAGAAAACATTCTCTCTTTATAACTGTACTGTTTCATTGAATATCCTTTGTGTTCTTGTTTAAATTTCGTCTAATTCGTATACTATTCGCTGCAAATCATAATCTAATTGATCAAACTAGATCCGAGATCCCTTCAATAAGTTATCAACATACAAGCATAATTAGATACGGTTACACATACAACATTTGTAATATCTTTTATATACATTTTCAGCCCCAAAGAATTTATAAAACATATAAAACGGGGTCTTGAACTCACCTATTGTAGCAAACGAGCAAAACTCCTCCAAACTTGCTTGCACACGAGTTCAAACACCTAAACAAGCCAAAATAAACACCACAACAGAAAAGAACACATATAAATCGGTTTCAAGACCGAAAACCCCATAAAACCGAACCAAAAACTCATAAGAATACTTACCAAAAGTGAATCAGCTTCTTCTTCTTCTGAAACCTGAAAGAAACCCTTTCTCATTCTTCTTCTCTTCTTTTGTCGACAAAAAGTAGACGGGTAAAAGGTGATATGGGCGGCCATTCCCATATATATTAAGGTATTTGACTTTTTGTACAATTTACACTTTACACTCTTTCTCTTTATTCCCTTTCATTTCCTTCTAAATACTTGTTGTTTTCTTTTCTTTTTGACCAAGTTTTCGGGTGTTACACTCTGTTCTTAAATCTGAGTTCTTTCTGGTTTTTGCTTACTTTGGTTGGTGGTTGTGTGTCGCCATTGCTGCTGGTGGCCTTTGAGTTGCCGATGGCCTTTGAGTTGACCATGAAGGAGGTTCATATGTTGGTGATACAGTTCGATGATGACGACGACTGTTCGTCTGAAACCCTGTCCCTATGTTCGCTTTTGAGGTTACGCCGTGATGCTGCATTCGGAAACATGAACCGGTGCTTGTTTCAAGTCGGTGATGATGAAACTGTGTTCATCTGAGACATGTACATGTTGTATGCTGTTGTGTATTTTGTATTTAGTATAGTGTCAGGCTATGATGATATTCAAAAAATGGTATCGGGTTGCTTCGGCGTGGCTATCGTTTATGATTAGCAGCCATAACCGAAATCCTGTTCTGATCCCCATTCATCACACGCGCAACGCACGTGGTTGAAAAACACTAGTTTCAAAACACTAGTTTCCATAAATTTTAACAATCCAAACAAGTTCATAATTTCAATTATGATATTAAGAAATTGAGAGAACATACGATACAAGTTCAAAGGGTCATTTAAACAGTTATATAAATAAATTGATATGCTTGGTCTTTAAGTAAGGAGACTTTTCGTACAAGTTTCGCTTTCAACAATTAGCTGGCCAACAATGACCACAAATCGAAGACCTATCTAATGCTTTGACAAGAAAAAAGATGCTGCTTTCAACTCCCTTTCGTTATTTTTTTTAAACCACGATTTATTTTGGGGGCCATTATAACTAATTCATTATATTTTATCGTTAGGTAGGTGTTTTGTATACATGAATGTAAGATGGAATAAAAATATAAAATGAAATTTTGATTTTAATCTCTTCGAGGAGAGCTATTTTCCTTTTATTCCTTCAAAAAACGAAAATATTTTATTAAGAAATAATTTTCAAATAAATGATTTTCTTTTCATTATTTCAAGAAATGAAATATAATTTTTTTAAATTTGCAGCCCAAACCACCAACACCACCACTAAACACAACCACCACCGCCAACCTACCAACCACCACCAACCATCACTAACACCATCACTACTATATTTCATTCATTTGTAAATTTTTTTTATCTATCAAACAACACAAAATAATAATTTATTTATTTGCACGTGATAATTATATATGAAAATGAAATAGTAATGATACATTTGACTCCTTTGTCCTTTCATAATTAATAATAACTTTTAGTATATGGGTTTGTAAATATAATGTGAATAATTGTTTGACTTAAACAATAAGGTTTGAATGTTGACACGGTGTAATTTTAAAGGTTACTCTGGAACAAATCATGAATATTAAAATTTTGAGTTGAATACAATTTTTGTCTTCAGGTTTGGTCAAAACATTAGGCTTCATCTAAATTTCAAACTTTTAAAACGATGGGTCATCAACTTAAATTTTTTAACACCTCTCGCCTAGAAAGTAATTGCCGGTAAATTTAACTTATGCTAACTCATACCCAGGTGAGTAGGTGACCCTCACTTAACGTGCATTCTCATCTTTTAAGGTACTGCACACCCGATTCCCCTTTTAGCACGATAATCCTAAAACTAGACATATAACATTGATCATCATTAAATCGTCGAATATGAACCCTAAAATTAAGCATAATGTGATATGCTCTCGTGAAAGTAGAACATTGAATAGCACCTCAAGGACTCCGACCAACAAATTTTGGTCGACGCTTCCATTAATTGTTGTGTAAGAATGTCAAACCTAAAACTTCAATGTGTTTTCTTCTTTTGTCATATTTGATAATATTGTGTAAGAACAACAAACCTAAAACTTTAATTTCTATTTTCTTCTGCATTTGACGATATGTGTTGAATCTGGATGCCAAGATCAAGACGAAAACTAGAACAATACGTGAAGAACTTTTATTATTGAAAGTTTCGAGTGAATGAATACAAGAGAATGAAAGACAATGATTTATATACATGAACATTCTCAACTACCTAACAAACTATTTAACAACCAAGAAAGTCAAAATTTGACTTTTATAACCAACTAACTTTGGAATTATGCCAACATACTCCCCCCTAATTCCAAACACCTTCACTTAATTCCTCCACTCCGATCAATACCCTCATTTCAACAAATTTCAGCCTTGGAAGCGCCTTGGTCAGTATATCAGCCTTTTGGAGATTACTACTCACAAACTCCACCTGGATTTGATCCTTTTCAATACATTCTCGTATAAAATGATATCTCGTATCAATATGCTTCGACCTTCCATGAAATACAGGGTTTTTCATTAACGCCAAAGCAGACCGGTTATCCACTTTAATCACAACCGAAACATGTGGCCTTCCAGTAACCTCTTCTAGCAAACCTTGCAACCACAAAGCTTGGCATGCTGCTGATGTCGCAGCCAAGAACTCAGCTTCACAACTCGACAATGCAACCGACGACTGTTTTTGAGAACTCCATGATATTAACGCATCATTAAAGTAAAACATGTTGCCTGAGACATTCTTCCCATCACCATCAACACTTGTATAGTTACTATCACTATATCCCATTAGACTTGACCTTGTCCCAGCTTTATACCACAGACCATAGTGCAATGTACCTTTTACATACCGGACAACTTGTTTGACTGCTTTCATATGAAGATCCTTTGGATTTTGCATGAACCTACTCAAGTAGCCCACTGAAAACATCAAATCAGGCCTCGTTTGAGTAAGGTACCTCAATGATCCAATTAATTTTCTGTATTGGGTTGAATTAGTTTCAGCCTCATGTTCTAACTTTCCAAGCCTCAACCCCGGATCCATTGGAATCCTCAGTTCATTGCACTCACCCATGCCAGCTAGCTGAACCACCTTTAAAGCATAGGCTGCTTGTTTAATCAAGATGTCTCCTTCTTTTGAGCTACTTCTATACCGAGATAGTAACATAGTAAACCAAATCAGTCATCTCGAATCGCAACTTCATTTCTTGTTTAAACTCCTCCACCTCCTTCTCATGACTTCCTGTAACAATCAGGTCGTCTACATACACCCTACTATAACTGAAACGGTGTTCTTGTTCCTCACATAGACTGCTGCTTCTCTTTGGCACCTTACAAAACCTATATCCTTCAGTACTTCATCTAGCCTCTTATTCCAAGCACGAGGAGCTTGTCTAAGTCCATACAAGGCCTTGAGCAGCTTATACACTTTATGCTCAACCCCTTTCACCTCATAACCCAACGGTTGCTTTACAAAGACATCCTCCTTCAAGTTCCCATGCAAAAATGCCGCCTTTACATCCAAATGGTATACTTTCCAACCTCTACTTGCAAACAAGGCAAGTATCAACCTCACTGTCTCCATCCTTGCTACTGGAGCAAATGCTTCTTCATAATCAATGCCTGGTTGTTGCACATACCCTTTGGCAACAATTCGTGCCTTGTGTTTAGTTATCTTTTCCGTAGCATCCTTCTTTAACTTGTAAATCCATTTCAGTCCAATTACCTTTGCATGAGGTGGTAAATCCGCCAATACCCACGTATTGTTCCTTTCAATTGCTTTTACCTCCTCATCCATAGCAATTCTCCACACTTTCTCATCCACGGCTTCATGATAGGAGGCTGGTACACCCTCTTGTGCTAGCATCAACTGTACACAATCAGTATCATCAGGTTCAGTTTCTACTATCCCTTGCAGGATGTAATCATTCAGCCTTGCTGGTAACACTGAGACCCTCGATGATCTCCTTACTTGAGGTTGTTCACTTGCACCTGTTCCACCTGTTCGACCGTATCCTGTTCTATGGGGTTTTCTGCAGCCGTATTGTCATTCACATTGGCTGGATCAGCCCATGGTTTAGAGTCTTCCCCATGCAATTCAGAGTAGCCTTCTCCATAGTCTTCTCCATGCACTCCATGCACCCCATATACAGAGAAGTTTTGCTCAGCTTGCGGACTAGTGTGACCATTGTAACATCTCGTATTTTTTTTTGTTAATTAAAAGTTAAGCGTCGTTAATTCTTGTAAGGACCATAGTTGATAATTCTGAAACTTACGGGGTAGATGAGTTGTCTTTAATCATTAATATACAAAAGATAATAATCAAGTTTTTTTTATGATAATAATAATCATAATAATGATAATAATAATAATAAACATACTAAGGGTAATCTTATAAATAAATATAAGTTTTATTATGTTAAAACTCATAATTAATTAGTTTTCTACATAAAATAATAAATCCTTAAAACCCCAGGGACTAAACTGTAATTTAATTAAAACTAAAACTAAAACTTTGGAATTTATTAAACTAAAACTAAACCACAGGGACAAAAGCTGTAAATTACAAAACATATTTTTTTTTCCCCTTCTTCCCTCGTAATTCCGGCGAGGAACCCGGCCGGAGTCCGGCCACACTCCGGCGACAGTTAAACGCCCAAAATAAGTCGTTGCAACCAAATTAAATCGTCCAAACTCCTTCATATATACGTTTCGAACTTGTACATATCAATTAATCACCTTCAAACACCGGTTACAACCTCGAATGATTGGATAACCGAAACCCATTAAACTTATAACCGTTTGATCCTTAACTCCTAGTAATAATCTAATCAAACGAACATAAACTATCCTCAAACCAATCTTAAGCGTTCACAACTCACAATTCTACCTGAAACAAACACAAACACCTCCTTTGATCCTTTCCTTAGCCGCGACCTGCAACAATTCGAAAACGATAATCAAGGCTTCGAAACCCGAAATCAACAGAGGGCTTTTCATCCTTGAGTTCATTAGAAGCTACCTGTTCAATTAATTTGATTAACATCATCATTTGGGTGCTTAACCAGTGCTACGTTAGTCGCGACCTGGTCGTCAATTGTTCTTATCATTTCCTACATCAAATCAGGTAATTAAACATAGATATACACTCGATTTTAGTTGGAAATCAAAAGCCCTATGATTCAGATCATTAACAACATCATTTGGTGCTTCAATTTGATCCAAAATGAAACTAGGGTTCTTGGATTTGGGAGTGGTTTGTATCAAATGGTCTTAAGATTTAAAAACCAAGTTAAACCGCGGCCACGGCCTTGGTTTACTGGTTCTGCACTCACATCCTAACTTTGAGGTCCCGGGTTCGAACCCGGGCACCCTCATTATTTTTTTTAAAGGCTTTTCAACCTTTAAAAATATATAAAAAAAAATTCCTTAAAATTATAAAAATGGATTTTATAAACTTTATTTATTTTAAAAACTATCTAAGTATTTTCTGTAGTTTTATTTATTTAAAAACTTTAACAATTGTTATACAAAATATTATTTACAATTGTTATAAATATATATTTTTATAAACATGGACTTTAAATAATAAAATCATAAAATTATTAGTGGACACTATATTTAGTTATGTATTAATCATGAAAATAGTAGAAACTATATATATTTTCACAAACTATTACGAATGTTATTTTAAGCTATTTTCTTATAAAATATACTTTAATTGATAGTTTAGAATAATAAGTTATCGTTGCTCTATACGTTATTGTGATCATTATTAAATAAAGTTTAGAATATTAATAGGCATTATATTAAAGTTTTATCAAATTATTTACAAATATTGTTTTCTTATAAAATATACTTTAACTAACGGTTTAGATTAATATTTTTCTTAATTATTCTTCGTTAATCATAAAGACTTAATTACATTTTGAACTTCATTAGTATATCTAAATTCATTTCTAAAACACTTAATAATTCATCTAATGGATTAAAAATATGAAAATTTACTTTATAAATTTAATTACTTAACAAAACTCATAATTCTATCAAAACCCTAATTCTTATTTGAACGTTAATCATATTATTAATCTTAAACTTGTAATATATATTTAGGTGCTGGTAATGGATACTTTGGATCATCGTTTAATCTTTTATTATCATCTTGTAGTGCATATATCAATGTGAGTATTTCCATACCCCTTTTTCTTATTTTTACACTTTGGGGTGAAACATGTTAACTTATATTATTGCACTTGTAAACTTATTCGAGACATGTAAACTTTATGGCAATTTATTTAAAGTTGTGGTTAGTTGAACTTTTGTGGTTACCATGTTATGGCATTATATGTACAATCATTAACTATTGCTAGCCCAGCGAAGTCATAGATCTATGGGACAGACAACCTATTTGGTGTTCCTAGGAGCCGTATGCTTGTGCACTAGGGAACCAAATACACTTAGCTGATCATATATACTTATAACTTGGTTGGTCCAAGTACACGTTTGAGACTTGTAAAACATTGTCGAGGTTTGATTGTTGCATTGTTCATAACATCCCTAATCACTTTATTCACTAACTTATAACTTGAATTGCCATCTTTTATATACTTATGTATTGAAAACTATGGAATGCTCACCAACATTTTTATGTTGACCTTTTATTTTTAACATGTTTCAGGTTACTCTTTGAAGCTTATCACACACTTAGGATTGGACTTAGAGAAATAAACGAATAGTCTGGATACTTTATACTTGTATTCTGGATGTAACTTTGTTTGAACATTTACTTGTATTGTTACAATTGAATCTTGATCAATATATTTGGAACTAATAATAGCGTTATGTGGCTGTGAACAATCGTAACCCTCACACCTCGACGTTTCCGCCGTCAAGGTTGGGGTGTGACAGATTGGTATCAGAGCCCATAACTATAGGGATTTAGGTTATTAGAAATGGTGACCTAGACTATAGCTTATGCATGAACCTCATAGAAAGATCATTACACTTTTGTGCTTACTTATTGTTTGCGTGCTACATAATGCTATGCCTTTTGTGCAACTTGATGCCTTAGCATAGGATTGTCTTATGTGTGCTTAAAACTTAGTTACTTGTCTCCCTAAACTTAACTTTGACTCTTTGACTCTCCCCGACAAATGAACTTCCTAAACCTATTCTCAACGACATGTGGAATCTACACTTATCATCGTGGGATTAATTCCTTAGACTCTATGTCTAATCTATGAAAATCTCATCAAGGTTTTGATTTCATGAACCTAAGAAATTTGTGTGACACATAGACACCTGTATTCTGGATTTCCTGGCAAAAGGCCTTCGGGCTAAGGCAAGCATATCGTATAAATCTCATTGCGAGACCAGTTATGCTTACCTGGGGATTTCTGGGATGAGTGATAAACTATGGTCAACATACACAAGTTTCTAAGGCCAATGGGTCAATTTACCTTGACATGTCAACGATTCCAAATGGTAATTACCAAATGGAACCATTCTCTTTGTATTTTAAAAATCTTTGATTCCTTGAACTGGTTTCTTCTCATTCTTATCATACGTAATGTTCCTGTGATATTGAACTCGTCTTACCTTTCAACTCCCACGTTTAAACATCGTTACACATTAGGCGTTTCATGTAGCTACTTCTATACCTTGATCAATGTGTACATGACTCTTGTTATACCCAAAGATATTGGGAATCTAAACCGAATGATCTTTAAAACTTTAAATCGTTACTTATGGTTTTCAAACCTTCCTAAGGGTGTGTCCCATAACTAAAGACATTCAATGTTGTAGGTGGAATTCCTACATCTCGGGATACTTTGCTAATTAAATGTTAATTTTGTTAACTCAAATATTATAAGTGGTCACTCACCTTAATAATCGAATAAACTAATTATAACTTTGATACCACTTATAAGTACACGTGTCTTCAATAAGGTTATCGTTGACCTCATAATTTGAGAAGTCCATGTATTTCCTTTCGATTGTGAATCAAATGTTCACATCTCATTGTGGTGTTGAATAATGCATGTCCTTGATTTCGTCTTTCCGATTTAAACCCTCCAAGATTAGAACACCACAACAAATTCTGTTATCTTGAACCTTGATCTTAAGCTTGTAAGAATGATTTACTGTTTTGTTACATTGATGTAACTTGAAATTTTCTGAATTTCTAATTGATATTCTTTTCTTTTCGCTGTTATGTCAAACTTCGTACCGTTTGCACCATGGGAGATGCAAGCGTTTGTAAGTCAACCTATGACTAAGAACACTCGTATCTCCTAAATGACTCTAACTCATCAAAACAGGGGTGATTCCCTTACTTTGATGATTCTCTATTCGTTTCGATAAATGGTTTCCAATCGCGTGTTTTATGAAATTTCATCCTCTGGATTGGGGTGATTACCTTATCTTGAGGGTTGACTTCGATTATTTTCTTTGGAATGGCATTTCACAAATGACATGATCTCACCAAAATAGGATTGAAACCCGTACTTTGGTGACAATTGTCAATTTCCGATTGTTTTCTTGTTATTATGAAATTCAATCATCAAGATAGGCATGAATTCCATACCTTGATGAAAATTTCATTCTTATGGATTGTATTTTCTCAAATGAAACGACCTCATCAAAGTAGGAGTGAATTCTGTATTTTGATGAAGAAGTTCATCCTATTATATTTTGTTTTTGTAAAACTTCACCGTTAAGATAGGGGAGACGTCCCTTACCTTAATGGTGAGTTACCTCGTCTTATTTCTGTGGATTCTCAACAATGAGTTGGGATTGAACTTTTTGATTGGTAAGTTAATGGTCATACCTTGGGAATACACCATCAAGTTAGGAGTGAAAACCACACCTTGATGACTATTCCCATTTCTTGATCTTCAACTTACCAAGGTTGTAATCAAGTGACGAGAAGCATGTAGTAACTTGAAGGGTGAAACAATGTTAGTGTTTCGACCTATCAAGCCAAAGCATGACCTCTGAACTTGAAAGGAAACCTGATCGCTTTAGGTTGATTTTGATTCCAAGCTTGGAACATTTAAATTCTTAAATCGATTTCTTTCCCTTTATTCTCATGTTTTGATTTGATCTAGCTATATGGAACCATTTATTCCTTACTTATCAACTTTCATTTTGAGATATCATCAACACATGATTACACATGATTGCGTGATGGTAGTCTTCTTAAACAATCTTTCTGCTAAATAAAGACATTATCAACTTGTGATTATGTCTTTCTAGTCATACGAATGTTCTCGACTGTACTTATGGGTTTGATGAATTACGTATGCAATCTGCATTTGAAAATTTGTTACCTTGCAAAACATGGTTACAAATACCTTTCTTATTGTTTGTATCACTTCTTGAATCGCTTTTTAACCTTGGAAATATTTAAAACTCTATCCTGTATTCGAACAACAAGACTCGTTATTATCCTCATTGCAATGTGGATATAATGGTTCATAAACCTTCGTAACTTGTAGTCATGGGTTTGGCATAAATGAAAAGACGTAACTTGGTATGTATCCAAGTGTCTTACCTTCAATGGAAAGACATAACTTGGTATGTATCCAAGTGTCTTACCTATACATATGACAAGACCTAACATTCGTGATCCTATGGATCTCCTGCTTAACTTTTCTTTCAACTAAAATGCATCTTATCTTAGCAGTCATGATGACAATTGGTGCATTATATTGACTCATGTGAGATAATGGGTCGAGAAATTAACTTGCATCTATCTCAAATAGTCGTATGCTGTGGTATGTCATTAAACATCGATCGTTAATTTTGGGTGATCGATTCTTTTTCTGTTTTTTTAATAATAATCTTAACCATTATCGTGAACTCATTTCAAAATCTTCGCATATCGTATCATTCTTACACCGATGGTTGGTCAAAGGAGGAATACATAGTCATAAGATATGCGTTAAGATCGTTTCATATAGTGACGTTTGTGATTCTTAAATTCCGACGGTTAACCTTTCTCATCATTGTTGGTCTTTTATTGATTTCTAGACATCATTTTACTAAGAAGTTATATTCTAGAAGTTGTGGCTTATAAGTCTAACATACCACGGTAACTCGTCATCGTTTTCCAACATTTCATCTCAAAACGTCTCGCATTTCATTGGAAGAGTTCAAATTAACATGCATTATGTCAAGAGACTTGTAAGATTCCATAAAGTGAAACATCTCATTTGTAATCAAACGCCAATCACTGTCCGTAAGTACACTTATCTTTCACCATAAGTATTCTGTTCGCCCAAGTTTCATTCTTAATTTCGGGACGAAATTCTTAAAAGTTGGGGAGACTGTAACATCTCGTATTTTTTTTTGTTAATTAAAAGTTAAGCGTCGTTAATTCTTGTAAGGACCATAGTTGATAATTCTGAAACTTACGGGGTAGATGAGTTGTCTTTAATCATTAATATACAAAAGATAATAATCAAGTTTTTTTTTATGATAATAATAATCATAATAATGATAATAATAATAATAAACATACTAAGGGTAATCTTGTAAATAAATATAAGTTTTATTATGTTAAAACTCATAATTAATTAGTTTTCTACATAAAATAATAAATCCTTAAAACCCCAGGGACTAAACTGTAATTTAATTAAAACTAAAACTAAAACTTTGGAATTTATTAAACTAAAACTAAACCACAGGGACTAAAGCTGTAAATTACAAAACATATTTTTTTCCCCTTCTTCCCTCGTAATTCCGGCGAGGAACCCGGCCGGAGTCCGGCCACACTCCGGCGACAGTTAAACGCCCAAAATAAGTCGTTGCAACCAAATTAAATCGTCCAAACTCCTTCATATATACGTTTCGAACTTGTACATATCAATTAATCACCTTCAAACACCGGTTACAACCTCGAATGATTGGATAACCGAAACCCATTAAACTTATAACCGTTTGATCCTTAACTCCTAGTAATAATCTAATCAAACGAACATAAACTATCCTCAAACCAATCTTAAGCGTTCACAACTCACAATTCTACCTGAAACAAACACAAACACCTCCTTTGATCCTTTCCTTAGCCGCGACCTGCAACAATTCAAAAACGATAATCAAGGCTTCGAAACCCGAAATCAACAGAGGGCTTTTCATCCTTGAGTTCATTAGAAGCTACCTGTTCAATTAATTTGATTAACATCATCATTTGGGTGCTTAACCAGTGCTACGTTAGTCGCGACCTGGTCGTCAATTGTTCTTATCATTTCCTACATCAAATCAGGTAATTAAACATAGATATACACTCGATTTTAGTTGGAAATCAAAAGCCCTATGATTCAGATCATTAACAACATCATTTGGTGCTTCAATTTGATCCAAAATGAAACTAGGGTTCTTGGATTTGGGAGTGGTTTGTATCAAATGGTCTTAAGATTTAAAAACCAAGTTAAACCGCGGCCACGGCCTTGGTTTACTGGTTCTGCACTCACATCCTAACTTTGAGGTCCCGGGTTCGAACCCGGGCACCCTCATTATTTTTTTTAAAGGCTTTTCAACCTTTAAAAATATATAAAAAAAATTCCTTAAAATTATAAAAATGGATTTTATAAACTTTATTTATTTTAAAAACTATCTAAGTATTTTCTGTAGTTTTATTTATTTAAAAACTTTAACAATTGTTATACAAAATATTATTTACAATTGTTATAAATATATATTTTTATAAACATGGACTTTAAATAATAAAATCATAAAATTATTAGTGGACACTATATTTAGTTATGTATTAATCATGAAAATAGTAGAAACTATATATATTTTCACAAACTATTTACGAATGTTATTTTAAGCTATTTTCTTATAAAATGTACTTTAATTGATAGTTTAGAATAATAAGTTATCGTTGCTCTATACGTTATTGTGATCATTATTAAATAAAGTTTAGAATATTAATAGGCATTATATTAAAGTTTTATCAAATTATTTACAAATATTGTTTTCTTATAAAATATACTTTAACTAACGGTTTAGATTAATATTTTTCTTAATTATTCTTCGTTAATCATAAAGACTTAATTACATTTTGAACTTCATTAGTATATCTAAATTCATTTCTAAAACACTTAATAATTCATCTAATGGATTAAAAATATGAAAATTTACTTTATAAATTTAATTACTTAACAAAACTCATAATTCTATCAAAACCCTAATTCTTATTTGAACGTTAATCATATTATTAATCTTAAACTTGTAATATATATTTAGGTGCTGGTAATGGATACTTTGGATCATCGTTTAATCTTTTATTATCATCTTGTAGTGCATATATCAATGTGAGTATTTCCATACCCCTTTTTCTTATTTTTACACTTTGGGGTGAAACATGTTAACTTATATTATTGCACTTGTAAACTTATTCGAGACATGTAAACTTTATGGCAATTTATTTAAAGTTGTGGTTAGTTGAACTTTTGTGGTTACCATGTTATGGCATTATATGTACAATCATTAACTATTGCTAGCCCAGCGAAGTCATAGATCTATGGGACAGACAACCTATTTGGTGTTCCTAGGAGCCGTATGCTTGTGCACTAGGGAACCAAATACACTTAGCTGATCATATATACTTATAACTTGGTTGGTCCAAGTACACGTTTGAGACTTGTAAAACATTGTCGAGGTTTGATTGTTGCATTGTTCATAACATCCCTAATCACTTTATTCACTAACTTATAACTTGAATTGCCATCTTTTATATACTTATGTATTGAAAACTATGGAATGCTCACCAACATTTTTATGTTGACCTTTTATTTTTAACATGTTTCAGGTTACTCTTTGAAGCTTATCACACACTTAGGATTGGACTTAGAGAAATAAACGAATAGTCTGGATACTTTTATACTTGTATTCTGGATGTAACTTTGTTTGAACATTTACTTGTATTGTTACAATTGAATCTTGATCAATATATTTGGAACTAATAATAGCGTTATGTGGCTGTGAACAATCGTAACCCTCACACCTCGACGTTTCCGCCGTCAAGGTTGGGGTGTGACAACCATGTTGTTGATCAATCCAGTCCCACATCCGATCCTCTTCAAAATGAACATCTCGACTAACCACAATTCTTGCCTTGGACACATCATACATACGGTACCCTTTTGTGCCTTCTTCTACTCTAAGATATACCATAGGTTCACTCCTATCTTCGAGTTTTTGCAAGTGGGGTTTCACTACCTCTACATGTCCCACACACCCGAATACCTTTAGGTGGTGCAAGCTTGGTTTGCGCCCTTTCAACACTTCATATGGCGTTTTAGACTGTACTACTTTAGTAGGGATCCTATTAAGGATATATACGGAATGTCTTACCCCTTCTGCCCAAAAACATTGAGGCATGTTCATTGTCTTTAGATAACTTCTGGTCATGTTGAGCACGGTTCGATTCTTCCTCTCCACTGTCCCATTGTGTTGAGGTGTGTATGGAGTTGTCAACTGTCTTGTGATCCCCTCACCATCACAATATTAACTGAACTCATATGATGTGAACTCCCCTCCGCGGTCTGATCTTAAGGTCTTTATCGACATTCCAAGTTCATTTTCAACTTTTACCTTGAAGCTCCGAAAATGGTCATATGCTTGGTCCTTTGTATTGAGTGCATACATCCACATATACCGGCTATAATCGTCCACAATCAACATGAAGTACCTATTACCAGATGGAGTTTCTGGTGTTATAGGTCCACATATGTCAATGTAGACCAATTCCAGTGGCTGTAGTGACCTGAACTTGGACTTTGAGGGGAAGGGTAATCTTGTTTGCTTGGCTGCCAGGCATACTTCACATAGTTGCTTGGGCCGCGACAGGACTGGGACCCCTTTGGCTGCTTCTTTTGTGGCCATTTCCTTCATGGTGTCGAAGTTAACATGGCCTAGCCTGTTATGCCAGAGCCATGCATCACTTTTGTCAATAGAACTTGCGAGCAAACTGTGGGGAACACCTATTTTTAGACTGATTTTATACAGTCTATTAGGGGATCTTTGTACCTTCATGAGGAGTCTCCCATCCTGCTCGTACAACCAGAGATATTCATTCTTCAGCTTAATCTCACAGCCGGACTCGGTTGCTTGACCCAGGCTCATGATGTTGTTCTTCAAATGTGGAATAAAGTACACCTCATTCAAAACTCTTTGTTCCCCATTTTTACATTGAAGAACCACTGAGCCTCGGCCTTCAATTTCCACCATTGACCCATCTCCAAATCTAATTCTTCCTCCTACATTCTTGTTTAGAATAGAGAACACAGACGGATCACCTGTCATATGGTTGGACGCCCCATTGTCCAGGTACCATATGCTGTGGTCCTTTTCTTCTGTGAAGTAATTTGATGGGATCACTTTTGTCTCGTTCAAGAACACCATTTCCTTCCGGTCTTGATCGCGGACAGTCATTAACAATGCCGGTTCCTCAGCTTCCACTTCTTGAACAAGGTTAGCCTCTTGTTCCTTCTTTCTCGCTGGACACTCGGAGGCATAGTGACCGTAGACTTCACACTTGAAGCACTTAATGTGAGACTTGTCTTTCCCTGGGCGCTCACTTCTGTTCTGTGACTTTGTATGTTCGCGGTCACCGCCTTTCCCTTTGGTGATGAACCGTGTTTTACCTTTTGTTGAGTGGGTATTCGGGTTTCTTCTCTTACCATCGGAATCCTTTTTTTTCTGCTTCCATTCTGCGTACGTGAGTAAGAGTTGATCTTCCTTTGCCGAACTTCTTTTGGCTTTTGAACCCGTTCTTTCTTCAAATGCTTTCAAGCGGCCAATTGCCTCCTGAAGAGGCATCGTGTCGATGTCGAGGAACTGTTCGATTGAAGCTACCATTTGGATGAAGCGCTCTGGTACCGAGTCAAGTAGCTTCCGAACAAGAGTGCTTTCTTCAAATGGTGTTCCAAGATCACTTGCCTTTGACGAGATTGTAGTCAATTTTCCCGCAAACTCATCAATTGTGTCAGTCTCTTTCATCTTTAGGGCCTCAAACTCGTTTCTAAGGGTTTGCATGCGGGCTTTCTTTACTCGTTCCACGCCCACGAATCTGGTCCTTAAAGAACTCCAGATGTCCTTCGCAGTAGTCAGGCTTGCGACCTGGAGGATTAGATCCTCCGGCATGGCTTGGTATAGGTAGGCGATGGCAGTGTTGTTCTTCTTGGGATCCACCTCCGCACCTTCTGGTGGTTCGATCACCTCCCACAGCCCGTGCACGTTAAAGATCACCTTTAGCCTTACCGCCCAAATTGAGTAATTTATCGACGTGAGAATGGGGCATTGCAACGGGGTAGAGACATTGTCTCTTAGGGTGGTGATCTGAGTATTGTTTGCCGGCGGGTTTACTGGGGGATTGACTGGTGGATTCGCCATTGTTCTTCTTCCTTGATGACTGTAACGGGTACCAAGGTTGGGATCGATCTCCGGTCCTTCGGGTCAGGATCTCCTTCTCTGCACGATTCTTTCCTTGAAGCGGCAGGGTCTCCGGTTCGCCTTCTTTCTCCACCCTGAAGCTCTGATACCAGATGTTGAATCTGGATGCCAAGATCAAGACGAAAACTAGAACAATACGTGAAGAACTTTTATTACTGAAAGTTTCGGGTGAATGAATACAAGAGAATGAAAGACAATGATTTATATACATGAACATTCTCAACTACCTAACAAACTATTTAACAACCAAGAAAGTCAAAATTTGACTTTTATAACCAACTAACTTTGGAATTATGCCAACAATATGAAGTTCATATACATAAATCAAAATGTGTTTTTTTTGGACATGGACTGAACCTAGAATGATTGCTAACGTCCGTGAACAACTATGAGGAATTAGCTAGGAAAAGGGCTAATGAAGTTAGGAGCTTGAAGTTTATGCCATCTTTTAGTTGGTCTTTCTTTGTGATGCACCTATGACCAATATATCTTTTAAGATGTAAAAGTCAATTTGGGTGTGAATGTACTAAGACTGGTAATGAAATGCATATGTTTGTTCACTTTTTGACTGAAAATTGTTCAATTTGGACTTATAATGAAAGTCAATTATTCTTGCTCATATTGTGATAACATTTTTTTTTACTACAAATCAGTTTTTGACTAAGTGTTCAATGCTATTACATCTAAACCAACATGCCATAACAATGCAAAATGCATATAACCAATTCCATATACAAAAACATACATCACATATGAAAATACCAAACGTTAACAAACTATGTATCATGATATCAAACTACGATTGTTCATAAAACTGACAAATACCATGACACTAAACCATACAAACTGATAATTATCATACATCAAAAATACTAAACCATTGTTCAATATATGGTACCAAAAGATCTTGTTAACAATAACCAGTGTTCAAATACTAAACTAAAAGACCCTCAAGCTAATTAACAGTCTTTAGATGGTTGTGGGACTCCTTGTGATGAACCTTCACCTGCATCTTAACCTGCACCTTGACCTTGCAACTTCTAAAATTGTGACCTTGTTCTTGCATTTGCCACAAGTTGCCGTTGCTCCTTTTCTGATGATCTTCCCTTAAATTGAAAATCCTTTCTTCCATGTGACGTTTTCTCCATCCTCTTTCGCCTACCAATCAGCTTATGATGTTTTGGAGCTGTAATTGTGGTTAGGCAGGCTAATGGTGTTCACAGGTCTCTACCATTGTTAGATCAAGTGTGTTCATGTAAACCTTCTTCCAAGTATCTAACCGGTAAGTTTCAGATCCTATGATTCTAGGCTGCTAACTTTTATACCATTTGCATCCATGTTCTAAAATCCTAAATGACCGCAACTGTATGTTTGCAAGGGATCACAGTCAATTCCTACTTCCTACATGAATAAATTTACATATTGGTCATGACCTACCAACATAATAGCAAGTAAAATCAAAGACTTATACCATTTCATTAAAACCTAATATATAAATAATTGAACTTGTATTATCTGGTACTTGTTATTTCATGACATAAGAAAATTATATTGAGAAGCTTCAGGTTTAATGTCATGAATATCTTGTTATAGAAGGTGTCAAAGGTCCTTCACATGTTGCAATCAACTTGTGTACAATAACTATTCTTTTCGTCATGTATTCCCTAATATGAATATGCTCTTTTATAGGCTTGTCTCTCCATTCAACTAAATGCTTGTTAAAAACCTCACACAAGTTGTTAAAGAGAACATCACACTTTATTGTTTTTTTATTAACAATAGCATATAATACAAAGTGAAGACATAATACTATCGAAAGATCCCAATTCTTGGTAATTTGAATTCAATTAAGGAGATGTTGGAATTTTTTAAAACTTTTGGTGCAGATGCGAAGGTCAAGAAACTGCTACACGTAATTAGCTTGGCAACCATTTGGAGGTTATGGGAGTATAGAAATGAAAGGATCTTCAAAGGGATGGGGTCCTATGTGACTAAAATTGTGCGGGAAATAAAAGAGATGGTCTTCTTCTGGATCAAATATAAATTGCCAGTTGGAATGGAGTGGGTGAAGGTTCTTTGATATAAACTTGTGAACGACTAGGTGATTGTATCTTTCTTCATTATATTTTGGGAGAGCTTCCTTTGAACTGATTGCACTGGTTTTAATCAGCACATTGCTGAATTTTTTGGTGATTAATAAACTTCTTTTGGCCGTTCAAAAAAAATAAAAATAAAAGATGTCCGATCATCGAAAAATTGCTATCGAGGTACAATCCAAAGAGTCACACTTTGAACAACAATAAAATAATAACGTCTACTTATTACACGTTATGGCTCACGAAAGCCAAATTAAAATTAATGGTGTTTAATTATTTAGAGAACTAATAATTGATTAATTATTTGATGAAATAATTTATAATTGAGATTAAATGGTTTCATCTTTAATATAGGGTTATTTAATTAAAAGTTAATTAATAAACCACAAGCGTTGTTGATAATTAGCTGCTAAGTACCAAATGTTATTAAAACTTAATTAACTAGGGTTTAAAAAGAAAATACGAAATTGTATAAATAAAATATTAGAGGAAACCCTAATCCCTTAACCCTAATCACCATTGTAGCGTGGAGAGCTCGTGGTCCTCTCGGTCGTGACCAATAACACCACCGCCAAACATCACCACTAGCTTCTGCTGCCATTATTCTTTCAGCATTGCAAACTTTGCAGGGTTTGGTTTTTCGTTAATCCATCAACTAGCAAGATGTTGTTTTCAAAGTGTGAAGCTTTTGGTTGTTCTTCAAAAGGTAGAAGCTTTAACACTATATGGTCGTGATTATTCATTGTTTAAAATGTGTGTAACTGGTGTCTGCTTTGGGTATATTATTGTTAAATTGAAATTGTGTAAAACCACTTCCGCTCTAAAACTGAAAAAGTTTCAAACTTTGATTACAAGTTAATGATTTTAAATGTTAAAACCAATACAAGATACCCAAGAAAATATGCCCTAACCTAACTCTTAGGTGGAGATCGTTTTACCCACTAAAATATATTTTGATCCTTCTTTCTCATTTCCTCCATTACATTGCCAAACTGACAAAATGTGATAACACTTGTTAATTTCCAAAGCATATTTATGAATACTCTTCTATACTCTTTCTTCATGTTCTCATGTGTCTAAGCACTACATAAGGTCAGCATTAGGGCACCTTGGATGATGCACGTATAAGGTCCTTATGAACGCTATTAAGTCATTAATAACATAGTAACAAAGTGAACAATAAAATACAAAATCATTACTTCCTGCCATATTAATGATGCTAATTTGAACATTTACACACCTTTGACTCAAAAATTCTCCTCCATGGAATATGTTTTTGAATATTAAACATTGTAGGTTCATTCGCTGTAAACACATCAAATGTTAGATTAACTTATACAATATCAAGTTAAAACTTGGTAAACACTATCATAAACCTCATTTTGTGTCGAGGTCATCGTGTGGATGGTTTCCACGAACATTCCATAATGATAAAGCCATCAAAAAGTGACCCACAATCATAGGCAATGTCTATAAAGGATTTTTAAAAAGTTAAATAGTCAAGAGACGAAATGGCAATAAAGTTAAGCTATCTAAGAAGTAACTTAGTCCAAGTAATTAGTATTACTTCCAAAATAATAATGTTAAATAAATAATTTAATAATTTATTATTTAAGTGTGCTTTAGTTATCTATATTGGAGAATTACAAATTAACTGGTTTAAACAACTACAACTAGAAAAACACACACATGTATATGGCAACACGATCAGTATGTTTTCAGACTTTCTAAAGATCGACAAAATCATGAGAATTAATATCAAAAATTGATTTGAAATGCTTTTATTTTAAATTTTATTAATAAAAAGGATTTTCATAGTAATTTGGAAATACATAATTTCGAATTCCATGATAAAATTTCTCTTGTGATCATATTTTCATGTGAGATGAACAACACAAACACACATATCTATCCTGTTATCATATTTATAAGTTAAGCTATGATATTTTTGTTTATTAGTCATATACACCAAGCTAATATGATGCAAAAACAACTATGAATTTATCATGTTGCTTATTGTTATGATATTGGTATTGTTAATTGCAAACACACTAATTTACATATATGTAATCTGCAAACTAATAACATATATTTCAAACTACACTTATTGACATATATGTAAATCACTTGGTATTTCTTTGATTCAGTAACTAAATAATTTTACAAAGAACTAATAACATATATTTCAAACTACACTCATTGACATATATGTACACCACTTGGTATTTTTTTGATTCAGTAACTAAATAATTTTACAAAGTTGAGTGACATACTCAGTGATATTCAAGAATTTTATGTATATTTAAATTTTGTTAAGGTGAGAGATGGGAGAGAAAAGAGAAGAGTGAAAAAGATGAGAAAGAACTAATTAATTAATTTAATAATTAATTAGAGGGACAAATTTTCTTTTTCCAGTTATACTCTTTCAACTAATATGGACTCATTAAATTAAATAGACATTTATACTTTTTAACTTGTATATATAGAACAATGATCAAATGAAAACCATGTTCATAATTAAAAATCATAAAAACCACCATTATCAAGTGACATAATTTATAATCGATTTAACTTTTTAATTATTTAAAGTATATTTGATTAAACTTCAACCTCATTTTTTAAGGTTATGTATATTTTTTTAATTTAATTTTCAAGGAATGATGATGATAACGAAACGACTTACATATACGTAACTTGTATGAGTTACATTACGTAACTTGTAGTTGTATACTTGGTAACACGTACTTATATATACATAACTCCTACATACACGTAACTCTTAGTTGTACACTTTGTAACACGTACTTACATATATGGAACCCCTGGTTTTCATTTATATAATGGCTATATATATATATATATATATATATATATATATAATATATATATATATATATATATATATATATATATATATATATAATATATATATATATATAAGGGTTCTCTTCAGAACTTGATTTATTTTCGGAACTAGCAAAATCGAAACAACCACTGAGTACCTTTATCAGTGGTTGTGATTAAAGAGGGTAATAAGTGTATATATGTAACACCTCAAAATTTTCAAAGAAAGTAAAGTTCTAGCGCGGAAGGAAAAGTTCTCGCGCGACTAAAGGTTCTCGCCCGAGGGGCTGGTACGAACAGTGGAAACACACTATAAATAGGCCCAAGCACCCAATCTTCTCCACTTCATGCGAAAACTCCTGCTGTTGTGCTTGAGAAGAGAGAAATCAATGCTAAGTGTTGTTTAAGGTATGTATTCGATGTATGTATGCATTTATGAATAGTATGTAATGATATTGTACATGATTATATAGTTTCCGATCAAAAGACTCTCGGTTTAGTGTTGTTCGTGTACAAAATATCAAAAAGTGAGTTCTAGACCTCTCATTTTACATGTTTTCTATGATTTAGGGCTAATATGCATACCCTGAGGAATGTTATGATAAAGTATAATAGTATATATTATTATAGCATGTTTTTAGGCATTAAATAGTTAAAGAATCGATGACTTGGGGATGAAGTTTCGAGCAGCTGCATAGTTCTCGCGCGAGAGACATAGTTCTCGTGCGAATGGGTTAGTTCTCGCGAGGGACAATTACCTTTTATAGATCTCGCGTGATGGGGATAACTTGCACGACAAGTTGTCATGCTTGGGAGAGTTCTTGCGCGAATTATAGTGTTCTTGACATGATGTTCTCGCGCGAACCCATAGATGTATACTTGTCTATATATCTCCGTATGTGTGCGATAGAGATAGTTTTAATTGAGAACTTATAGCTAAAGAAATAAAGTATATGTAATATTACAGTTAAAGGTTAAAGAAAGATAGTAAAGTCACATGTGAAACGTTAAAGAACTTGAATAATAATTCAAAAATAGTTACCCGCTAAAGCACAACTGGAAAACATTAAATTACGCTAAAGAAGTCTTGCAAGCGCTGATAAAGGAGATCTGCATTGTTGCACTCTCACCTGATAAAGGAGCGATACCTCGTGTATGCTCACCTAATAAAGGAGTTACACCTCGTGTATGCTCACCTGATAAAGGAGCATGTATGCTCACCTGATAAAGGAGTTATACTTCGTGTATGCTTACATGATAAAGGAGCGATACCTCGTGTATGATCACCTGATAAAGGAGTTACACCTCGTGTATGCTCACCTGATAAAGGAGGTATGCCTTGTGTATTCTCATCTGGTAAGGAGCTAAGCATTTGTGCTAAGCTCAAGGATAAAGTAAAAGAATAAAGCTAAAGAACATATAAAGCAAAGATAAAGTATCTAACAAAAAAATGATAAAGTAAGAGTTAAAGTATAGTTATTGAACATGTGTTATAGTAGTGAAAGAAGTCTTACCCTAGCGTAAGCATAAAGTTAAAGTTTATGTATTGTTAAAGTATAGAAAAGTGTGTTCATGATAAAGATTTGGTTAAAGTACTTGTTAAAGTAAACCTAGGGCTCACTCAGCGTCGCTAACTTTTGTATGCATATTAGATTGACAGGTATGCTACAGAAATGAGATGTGAGCTTGGCATGGATTGTAAGCTACCTGGCATATGGTCAAGACTGGCATCCTGGCATAGATTAAAGATAGGCAGTTAAAGTTATCTTTATGATGTAAATGTTTAAATGATAACAATGTGTTATGTTCTACTGCTTATATTAGTGGAATTTTGACGTTCGAGAACTTGTGTTTTTATGCCCAAATCCAACTGTGAGGTTTCCTAGAAACATGACCTTACAAGTTGATGTTGGAGGCAAAGAACAAGGTTAGCAAGAAAGACAGTAAGGGTACTGGGAAAGGTTCGGGGAAGGATGGGAAAGATGAGGGGGATGTGATTGATGGGGAATTAGCTAAAGCGTGTTCATATCTCATCTTCAAGGGGTGCAATCCTCCATCCCTAGATGGCGAGGGTGGTGCTATTTCCACTATCCAGTGTGTGTTAGAGATGGAGGCTAAGATTGAGATCAGTGAATGTACAGCTGACGAAGATGTGAAGTTCGCAGCTCACTCGTTTGTTGATGAAGCTATTCAGTGGTGGAACACCATCAAGCAGACTAAAGACCCTCGTGTGTTCAGGAACTTGAAGTGGAATGACCTGAAAGAGCTAGTGATTAGGAAGTTATGTACTCAGAATGAGATTATAACACCTAGATATTTTCTTTGAAGCCGATGAAGAAAAAAATAAATAAAGTCCAAAGTCGGGGGACCAAACTTTCCAAAACATGAGAAAGTTGGGTGAGTGGAGGCATTTGAAGGGAGAGGGCAGCCCTTACCCTCTCCCTACACTTGAAACATCAGCCATAGAGAGAAAGAGAGGGAAAAGGGAGAAAAGAAGAGAAAGGCTTGGTTCGGGTGGATTCAAGTGAGCAAAATCATCGTGTAGCAGGTCTAAACGAAGCTCTACTCTCAGTGTTATTTGTGTGAATTCTAGGACCCCTCTTTTAAACATTTTTGGTCTATTTTAGGGCTGAAACACATCTGAAAATCGTTTTTGTATGTGTGTGTGTTTGACCCATTTGTATGTATTTGCGTGTGATGCGTTTAGAGTTTGTTTCCGGGCTTGTGTGTGCTTGGATGGTGTTGTGGTATGCATTCCTAATGTTTGAGATGATTTATTTGGGCTTAGAATGGGTTTGGATGAGCTTGGAGGTCGAAAATGGCAGATTGGGTTTGGGATGAATTGCATTCTGCATCAGCTAGGGCTAGGCGACCGAATGGAGGCCACACGGCCGAATGAGGTGCGATTGAGGTTCATTCACACGATTGAGGATTCATTCGTATGATTGGGGGCCAGTCGCATGGGGATTCATGCGACTGTGGGCCCATTCGCATAAGTGTTCATTCGCATTAGTTCCATTCGCATAGGACTCATCCGCATTAAGTCCATCCGCATGAGGTCATTCACTTGGGTGTTCATCTGCATTGGTGTTCATCCACATGAGGTCCATTCACACGATTGGATGTTCATCCGCATATGTGTCCATCCGTATTGGTCCATTCGCATGATGTTCAGTCACCTGGAGGCCATGCGACTGAAGGGTGTCCATACGCCCAAGTAGGGCTATTGTACCTGGGGAAAAGTGTAGTTTAATCACTGACTTTCGGGAGAAAGTGAAGATGTAAGCTTTGAAGTAGGAGTTCCCGTAAGTTCATGTAAGATGACTGTTGAGGCTTTAGAGGTTATGCTGGGCATGATAATGATGTTGCATGTTTATTCATGATGTATGTTATGTGTGACATTGCCCTGTATGATGTCGATGATTGTGTATATTGATGTTCCTTATTATTGATGAATATTATCTTTCTTGTGGCTTCACTTGTTACGTTAATGAATGAAATGAAAGTATTATGTAACGTAAAGTGAAAGATAATGAAAAGAGTAATATGATGAATGCATGCATTAATGAACTGTAAGGCCCTGTTCCCGGGACGCTTACAGCTGGTTAATCATCGCACTCAAAACACAATTCTTATCGTCCTTCATAGAAACGTTGCAGCGGAAACATTAAAAACATCCTTTTCATTTCAATAAAATGCTCTTACAAAATACTACCTCAGTTCATTACATAATATCATTTTACATTTCATAATGAAAGCATTATAACAATGGATGCCATCCCAAAGGAACTGAGTAGTCGCCCCGTGCCATCCTCAGCAACATACCTGCCACTGGAAACACATCAAAGTCAGCGTTGCTAAGTGAGTTCTAGTTTTATATTAAAACATACATTTCTTTCGTTAAAACCATTCTTTACTTTCTTTCAAATCATACTATACTTTCGCACATGATCGCACATCATACGTACATACAGATAATATAATTATCATCTTCTATTACGTACGTTAACTTTCGTTCATTCAACATACATTATTATCTTTCACTTCTTTCTAGATCCTGTCAAACTTTACCCTCTTCATGGCACTCAGCCACGATTACTGAGGTCGAATGACAAGGATCCCATTCATACCATTCTAGATCCGGTCAGGCTTTACCCTCTTCATGGCACTCAGCCATGATTACTGAGGTCGAATGACAAGGATCCCGTTCATACCATTCTAGATCCGGTCTGGCTTTACCCTCTTCATGGCACT
The DNA here is from genome assembly GCA_024085815.1 of Flaveria linearis. Taxonomy (NCBI): domain Eukaryota; kingdom Viridiplantae; phylum Streptophyta; class Magnoliopsida; order Asterales; family Asteraceae; genus Flaveria; species Flaveria linearis. The sequence continues at coordinate 64,718,546 of CM044004.1, read as the reverse complement.
CAGCCATGATTATTGAGGTCGAATGACAAGGATCCCGTTCATACCATTCTAGATCCGGTCAGGCTTTACCCTCTTCATGGCACTCAGCCATGATTACTGAGGTCGAATGACACGGATCCTGTTTCGTTCTTTATTATGATATTTCGTTAACGCTCATTTCATACATTCATTCTGTCCATCATTACTTTTCTCATTCATTAACTCACGCAATACTCTCGACTCATGTCCGAAGACTGATACTGTGCCGGGGCTTGTAACAAACCCCCGACTCATGTTCGAAGACTGACACAGTACCGGAGCATGTGATTCGTTTATCATTCATCTCATCTCATTCTCACGCACTACTCCCGACTCATGTCCGAAGACTGATACTGTGCCGGGGCTTGTACACAAACCCCCGACTCATGTCTGAAGACTGACATAGTACCGGAGCATGCGATTCTCTACCCATTTAACTACATCCTGTCTCATGCAATGCCCCGACTCATGTCCGAAGACTGATACTGTGCCGGGGCCTGTAATCAAACCCCCGACACATGTCCGAAGACTGACACAGTACCGGCGTACACGACAAGGACCCCTTTCGAGTCTGTTGCGACACAAAGTCGCTCACCTCATACATATGCTTGCAAGCCTTTCGTTCGTTTATTCATTCATTAATGCATGCACTCATTCATTACGTTCCTCTTTTCATTATCTTCCACTTTACGTTATATAATACTTTCATTAACGTTCATTAACATTCAACGCAAAGCCACAGAAAGATAAACATACATCATAACAAGGAACATTAACATGCACAATCACCATCATCATGCAAGGCATCATCATACATAGCATACATCATACATAAACATGCAACATCATCATCGCGCCCAACATACCCACTAAGGTCTTAATCGCCATCTTACATGCTCTTACGGGAACCTTACCTCAGAACCTACATCTGCGCTTCCCCTTGAAAGTCAGAAGTTTATCCACACTTCTCTTCGGGTGCAACAGCCCCATTCGGGCGTATGGACACCCTTCAGTCGCATGGACTCCATGCGACTAAACATCATGCGAATGGACCAATACGGATGAGCACCTATGCAACTGGACCCTCAGTCGCATGACCTCCATACGACTGGCCCCATTCGTGCGGATGGACTCTCAATCGTGCGAATGGATACTATGCGAATGGGCACCTATGCGATTAGAATCTCAGTCGCATGACTCCCCATGTGACTGAAGCCCCATTCGTGCGACTGGACCCCCAGTCGTGCGACTGGACCCCCAGTCGTCCGACTGGACCCCCAGTCGTCCGACTGGACCCCCAGTCGTCCGACTGGACCCCCAGTCGCCCCCCAGTCGCCCCCCAGTCGGCCGTATAGCTTCCAGTCGGTCGCCTAGCCCTAACTGATGCAGAATGCAGTTCATCACGAACTGCAGCCGTGACTTTCGACCTCCAAACCCTTCCAAACCTCGTTTGAGCTCAAATCAACCCTTCTAATCCATAGGCAAACATACCACGACCTCATTCAAGCATATCCAAGCCTGAAATCAAGCCCCAAGAGAATCATACACATACACATACATACATAAATTGGTTAAACACCCAAAAACCCAAAAGTAGTTTTCATATGTGTTCCAGCCCCAAAATCATTCAAAAACGTGTAAAAGAGGTGTCCTAGAACTCACCTAAATGATCCCGTCGAGTAGAGCTTCGATTTGACCGGCTACACGTCGATTTTGCACTCTCGAACCCGCTCGAACCAAGCTTTCTTCTTCTCTTCTCCCTTTTTCTCTCTTCTTTCTCTCTATGGCTGGTGTTTGTGAGTGTGGGGAGAGGGTAAGGGCTACCCACTCCCTTAAATACTCCCACTCACCCGGCTTTCTCTCGTTAGCGAGTTTGGTCCATTGACTTTGGACTTTATTTCTTTTCTTCTTGCGTCGGCTTCAAAGAAAATTTCCGGGTGTTACAAGTCCACCCCCCTTAAATAGGTTTCGTCCCGAAACCTATTGTTCCTTAAACCCTTGCGGGCAATATTGTCTCATCTCTTTTCCAGTCTCTCACCTGGAATTCAATCGCTCTACATCGTTTATCAACATACGACTTCTGGTCTATCTTTGACTATCTCCATCAGGGCTTTAGTCCTTTCAAGCTTTTTGTCATAGTCTCGATCACCTCAATACTTCCCATACGATATTTGGTGCTCGGCCTTCACTTGTAAACAAGTAAGGCATTTAGTCTATACTTCACCATATCACGCTTCATACCTGGCCACCAATAATCTTTACTCGGGTCTCGGTACATCTGACGGTTGGGATATTAGTATATCCACATACCTTACATTGGCCAAGTAGGCAATACGTCCACGCGTTGTGGATTACTAGCCCATTCATCTTATGGTGTACGCCTATTCACCCAAGTCTGTCCTGAACGATCTAGCAGGAACAAACGCTTTCTCAATTCTATCACGCAATCCTCTAGTGCATCAGGTAACCTAGTGAATTCATTAATGGCGATCTCTGCATCGAAGAGCTCATCGATGTTCCTCCTCCTAACCTGCAACTTACAACAGAAAGCAGTAGGAACGAAACTACTACTAACATCGCATTCAAGACATAAGTGCACAAACTTAAATTACCAGAAACGTACTTGCCGTCAAGTCGAAGTCCGCTCTAACCTCCTTTTGGTCATGGCAAAAGCTGTAGCCCTCACCCTCTGTTCCCCTTCCTCGCACCAGAGCTTACTGCCTTCGACTTATTACAATCCCTGCTCAGATGTCCCGTCTCGTCGCAGTCGTAGCACATAGCCACGTGGCAATCCCTCGCCATGTGGCCTTCCTTCCCACACTGAAAACAGACGTTCAATCCCCACTTGCACTCCCCCTCATGGCCTCTACCACAGTTCCTGCATACTTCTCCTCTTCTTTCTACTTTCTTCCGATCGTCGTCCCTCAACGCTGTACCTTCAGACACAAATCCACCATCATTGTCTCGCCTTCCTTTCCCCTTCTTAACATAGGCTCGCTCCTCCGCTTCGTCTGTTATCGCCATCGCCTCCCGATCGTCATATAACCTTCCCGCTAGATCAACCGCCCACCTAAACGTGCTTGGTCGAGCAGCGATCATGTGCCTACGGATATCCGCCGGCAAGCCCTGAATATACCTCTTGATCTTTCGCGACAGAGGTGTCACCTGATCCGGCACCAGCCGTGCCATTTCGTTGGATTTTGTGGTATATTGCTGATGCGTCATTGTCCCCGCCTCCAACTGCAGGAACTCTCTTTCAACTTTATCCATCTCATGGTGAGGACATAACTCCTCAATCACCAGTCTTTTCAGCTCTGACCATCTCATCCTTCCGATAACCCGGCTACCCTCAACTTGGACTATGTTGTCCCACCCGCACAAGGCTGAGTCCACGAAAGAGTGGGTACCAAACTTTACCTTCTGGTCTTCTCGGCACTCGTTGATGTTTAGAACAACTTCCATTTCCCTCACCCATCGGTGAGTAGCAGCAGCAGTGCCATTACCATCAAAAGTTGGGGGTTTGCATCGTTGAAACGCCCCATAATTACAGCCTCTTGCCGCCTCCGACGCAGGCTCTTCCTCCTCTTCCTCTTCTTCGTCATCGAAGAAAACCGTTTCGGTCTCGGGCCGTCTCCTTCGCCCGAAGGTCTACCCCTTTCCTGTCTCTCCCCATCTCTAACAGCCTTTATCACTTCGGTCACTACAGACGGTAGGATCGTCTGCATGGCCTGATGCACTTCCTCCACCACCGCTTCTCTCATCGAGGCTCTCAGGTTAGCACTCTCATCACCGCCCTCCGGATGAGGGGTTTCAGGTTCCTCATGAACCACTTTTTTAACACTAGGCCTTCCTCTTGTGACCCATGGTTCAGCACCACATCCGCCACCACCTCCACCACATGAAGCCTTAGAAGATCTACCACCAGCCATCTTCTAACACACTGAAAGATTCAAACACCAACATGGTCATTCAAGGGATCAGCTCAGTTTATGTTAAGTATAGTGAGTCCCTAATTACAGTGGCCAGTTGTGATTAGCCACTTACTTTACTCTTCGTACCCCGAGCGTTACCTGTCCTGACTACATCGGTATCTAAATCTACCAGCAACACATAAACCACATAACATGCGCACATAATACAGGTTAACATTAAGAAAATACCTGATTGCACGCAGCTACTCAGACTGGCATCCCTTCCCTTTCCGTCCCATTCTCAGTTTATGTTAAGGTTTATTTTGGAAATTTACCCATTTCACTTAAATTTTGGCTCTGATACCAACATGTAAGGCCCTGTTCCCAACTTGTAAGGCCCTGTTCCCGGGACGCTTACAGCTGGTTAATCATTGCACTCAAAACATAATTCTTATCGTTCTTCATAGAAACGTTGCAGTGGAAACATTAAAAACATCCTTTTCATTTCAATAAAATTCTCTTACAAAATACTACCTCAGTTCATTACATAATATCATTTTACATTTCATTATAAAAGCATTATAATAATGGATGCCATCCCAAAGGAACTGAGTAGTCGCTCTGTGCCATCCTCAGCAACATACCTGCCAACTGGAAACACATCAAAGTCAGCGTTGCTGAGTGAGTTCTAGTTTTATATTAAAACATACATTTCTTTCGTTAAAACCGTTCTTTACTTTCTTTCAAATCATACTATACTTTTGCACATGATCGCACATCATACGTACATACAGATAATATAATTATCATATTCTATTACGTACGTTAACTTTCGTTCATTCAACATACATTATTATCTTTCACTTCTTTCTGGATCCTGTCAGGCTTTACCCTCTTCATGGCACTCAGCCACGATTACTGAGGTCGAATGACAAGGATCCCGTTCATACCATTCTAGATCCGGTCAGGCTTTACCCTCTTCGTGGCACTCAACCATGATTACTGAGGTCGAATGACAAGGATCCCGTTCATACCATTCTACATCCGGTCAGGCTTTACCCTCTTCATGGCACTCAGCCATGATTACAGAGGTCGAATGAAAAAGGATCCCGTTTATACCATTCTAGATCCGGTCAGGCTTTACCCTCTTCATGGCACTCAACCATGATTACTGAGGTCGAATGACATGGATTCTGTTTCGTTCTTTATTATGATATTTCGTTAACGTTCATTTCATACATTCGTTCTCTCCATCATTACTTTTCTCATTCATCAACTCACGCAATACTCCCGACTCATGTCTAAAGACTGATACTATGCCGGGGCCTGTAACAAACCCCTGACTCATATCCGAAGACTAACACAGTACCGAATCACGCGATTCGTTTATCATTCATCTCATCTCATTCTCACGCACTACTCCCGACTCATGTTCGAAGACTGATACTGTGCCGGGGCCTGTACACAAACCCCCGACTCATGTTCGAAGACTGACACAGTACCGGAGCATGCGATTATCTACCCATTCAACTACATCCTGTCTCATGCAATACCCCCGACTCATGTCCGAAGACTGATACTATGCCGGGGCCTATAATCAAACCCCCGACTCATGTCCGAAGACTGACATAGTATCGGAGTACGTGACAAGGACCCCTTCGAGTCTGTTGCAACACAAGTTGCTCACCTGATACATATGCTTGCAAGCCTTTCGTTTGTTCATTCATTCATTAATGCATGCACTCATTCATTACGTACCTCTTTTCATTATCTTCCACTTTACATTATATAATACTTTCATTAACATTCATTAACATTCAACGCAAAGCCACAGACAGATAAACATACATCATAACAAGGAACATTAACATGCACAATCATCATCATCATGCAAGGTAGCATCATGCATAGCATACATCATACATAAACATGCAACATCATCATCGCGCCCAACATGCCCACTAAGGTCTCAATCATCATCTTACATGTTGTTATGGGAACCTTTACCTCAGAACCTACATCTGCGCTTCCCCTCGAAAGTCAGAAGTTAAACCACATTTCTCTTCGGGTGCAACAGCCCCATTCGGGCGTATGGACACCCTTCAGTCGCATGGCCTCCATGCGACTGAACATCATGCGAATGGACCAATGCGGATGAGCACCTATGCGACTGGACCCTCAGTCGATTGACCTCCATGCGACTGGCCCCATTCGTGCGGATGGACTCTCAATCGTGCAAATAGATACTGTGCGAATGGGCACCTATGCGACTGGACTCTGAGTCGCATGACTCCCCATGCGACTGGACCCCCAGTCGTGCGACTGGACCCCCAGTCGTGCGACTGGACCCCCAGTCGTGCGACTGGACCCCCAGTCGTGCGATAGAACGCCAATCGCCCTCCAGTCGGCCGTATAGCTTCCAGTCGGTCGCCTAGCCCTAACTGATGCAGAATGCAGTTCATCACGAACTGCAGCCGTGACTTTCGACCTCCAAACCCTTCCAAACCTCGTTTGAGCTCAAATCAACCCTTCTAATCCATAGGCAAACATACCACGACCTCACTCAAGCATATCCAAGCCTGAAATCAAGCCTCAAGAGAATCATACACATACACATACATACATAAATGGGTTAAACACCCAAAACCCAAAAGTAGTTTTCAGATGTGTTCTAGCCCCAAAATCATTCAAAAACGTGTAAAAGAGGTGTCCTAGAACTCACCTAAATGATCCCGTCGAGTAGAGCTTCGATTTGACCGGCTACACGTCGATTTTGCACTCTCGAACCCGCTCGAACCAAGCTTTCTTCTTCTCTTCTCCCTTTTTCTCTCTTCTTTCTCTCTATGGCTGGTGTTTGTGAGTGTGGGGAGAGGGTAAGGGCTACCCACTCCCTTAAATACTCCCACTCACCTAGCTTTCTCTCGTTAGCGAGTTTGGTCCATTGACTTTGGACTTTATTTCTTTTCTTCTTGCGTCGGCTTCAAAGAAAATTTCCGGGTGTTACATGAACGATGAAGGTAATGAAAGTCTTGCAAGCCTTGTATATCGGGACATGCCATTGAAAGGTGTTAGCCCGACGGTGTGTGGGTTCGCTACCCCGGGAGGATGCACATCGGGGTCTTTCTTCATGGTTGACCATTTGTATAGAACGATTGCTGCATACCTTAGGTACTGTGACCAGAGGTGTGGTGCATCGTTATAGAAGGTCTATGATAGGCCTAGGTCCAGTACCATGAACAGAAAGGTATTGCACATGGCAATGGTACACTTAAACTTTACCTTAGGTACTGTGGCCAGAGGTGCGGTGCACCGTTATAGAAGGTCTATGATAGGCCTAGGTCCAGTACCATGAACAGAAAGGTAAGGTTTATAGTTCGATGGAAAGAAATGATGTCATAATGAAAGAATGAACGAACGAATGATGAAGATAATAATGATATCATCTATATGTACGTATGATGTATAATCGCATGATTGTAATGAACGGTTTTAACAAAGGAAAAGTATGTTTTATTATAAAACTATAATTCACTCAGCAACACTAACTTTTATGTGTTTTCAGTTGGCAGGTAAGGATTGCTGAGGATGGGACGGGGCGGCTACTCAGCTCTTTTGGATGGCATCCATTTATATAAGGCTTTTGTGATGTAATGCAACAATGTATTTTGTAACGGGTTAACGATGTATTATTTTGCAAAAGCTTTTATAATGAAATGAAATGTCATTTATGAATGTTTCCGCTGCAATGTTTACGTAAGATAAATAAAAATGTATGTTTTTGTGCGATGATCGACCAGCTGTAAGCGTCCCGGGAATGGGGCCTTACACAGATAGACCAGGTGGAAAGTGAATTTTTAGGATTTAAAGCTGGGAGTCTAATGTACAGGCAGTACATATCTTGCTTTAATGAGATGGCCAGGTTGGTGCCTCACTTGGTAAGTACTGAGGAGAGGAGGATGAAGTGTTATGCGCAGGGTTTGCCTTTGAAGGTTAGAACATATGTTAAGGCAAGCAGACCGAAGACCTTTGAGTCTTTAGTGAAGCTGAGTGGGATAGTTTACGATGATATGGTTGCTGATGAGCCCGTTGAGGATGTGAGAAAGAGAACTTGGTTGGGGAGTGTGAAATGAGAAAGGAATGAGAGGTCTGCTGATCAAACCAAAAAGATGAAGATGGAAACATCTGGTGAGTGCCGGAAATATGGTTGAAAGCATGTTGGTGAATGTAGGCTCGGTTCAAGCCTGTGTTACAGATGCGGGAAGACAGGGCATTTCTCCACGGATTGCCCTAATCTGATATAGTGCTACAACTGTGGCAAGATGGTGCACTACAACCAAGAATGCAAAGAGGCGAAAGTGGTTGACTTGACTAAAGGAAAGGAGACAGAGAAGGAGAAGAAAGTTCGTGACAAGCCAAGGGTAAAGGCTAGGGCTTTCATGATGACAACGGAGGAAGCTAGAGTTGGACCTGATGTTGTGTCAGGTATGTTCCTGGTTAATAACATACTTGCTTCTGTTCTTTTTGATTCTGGTGCAAGTAAGAGTTTTGTAGTTGCTACCTTCTGTGAAATGATAAATGATAAGGCTAAAGAAATAGATCATGTGTTTGAAGTACAAACTACTGTTGGAAAGACTACTAAGATAATTGAGGCCTTAGAGGATTGTAGCATAGAATTGAAAGGTCATAGATTTCCCGCTAGGTTGTTTATTATGACCCTAGGAGGAATCGACGTTGTGTTGGGTATGGATTGGTTAGCCGCCTACAAGGCTAATATAGTTTGCTAGAGGAAGATGATCCAAATGAAAGCCCATGATGGTAGCATAGTCACGATTTACAGTGATAAAGTCTGTGAAGTTACAAAGATGATATCCATGATAAAGGTAGAAAAGTTTATGAAGCGAGGGTGTGGAGCATTCTTGGCATATGTTAAAAATAAGAAAGTTGAAATAGTAAAGTTGACAGATGTGCCCGTGGTGCGTGCCTTTCCGGATGTGTTCCCTGAGGACTTGACGGAGGTACCTCCCGACCGGGAGATAGAGTTTTAGATCGACCTTGTGCAAGGAGCTCAGCCCATTGCTAAAGCATCGTATCATCTCGCTCCATCATAGATGAATGAATTGCTAGCCTAACTGCAGGATCTTCTTGATAAAGGTTTTATCAGAGTGCTCTAGTGCTGTTTGTAAAGAAGAAAGATGGTAGCTTGCGAATGTGTATAGATTACACGAAGCTGAATAAGCTCACGGTAAAGAATAGATACCCATTACCTAGGATCGATGATCTGTTTAACGAATTGCAAGGTGCAAGTTGGTTCTCGAGGATTGATCTCCGGTCGGGTTATCATCAGCTAAAGGTTAAGGAACAGGATATCCCAAAGACAGTTTTTCAAACGTGATATGGGCATTATGAATTTCTCGTGATGTCGTTTGGTCTAACTAATGCTCCTACAACATTCATGGACTTGATGAATAGGGTCTGTCGACCGATGCTTGACAAATCAGTGATAATATTCATAGATGACATCCTGATCTACTCAAAGAATGAGGGAGACCACACCTGTCACATCCGTGAGGTGTTGGAAAATCTAAGAAGGGAGAAGTTGTATGCTAAATTCTCTAAATGCATATTTTGGTTATGCGAGGTACAGTTCCTGGGTCATGTGATCAACTCAGAAGGGATCATGGTGGATCATGCTAAAGTGGAAGCTATGATGCAGTGGAGTTCACCAAAAACGACGTTGGAAATCCGAAGCTTCCTATGATTGGCGGGTTATTACATGAGGTTCATTCAGGATTTTTCCAAGATTGCGTCACCATTGACGAAGTTGACAAGGAAATATGTGAAGTTTGAATGGGGCGACAGTCAAGAGAATGCGTTCATAGAGTTAAAGAAAAAGTTGACACAAGCTCCGGTGTTAATATTACGAGAAGGGAATGAAGACTTGGTTGTCTATTCCGATGCCTCTTATCAAGGGTTAGGGTGCATACTAATGCAACGAGGCAAAGTCATAGTGTAAGTGTCCTGACAGTTAAAGATACACGAATTGAACTATCCTACCCACGATCTGGAGCAGGCTTCAGTGGTATTTGCATTAAAGATATGGAGACACTACTTCTATGGTATCAATTGTATGATTTTTAAAGACCACAAAAGCCTATGGTTGTCTTAATATGAGACAAAGATGATGGTTGGAGCTCATAAAAGACTATGATTGTAAGATTCATTATCACCCGCATAAAGGTAACGTGGTAGCTGATGCCCTAAGCCGTAAGGAAAACCGTGAACCAATTCAAGTAAGATCTTACCAGTTGTTTGTGACTCCTTATATGATAAAGCAAATCTGTGAAGCTCAGAAAGAAGCTCTGGAACCTGAGCACATTAATGAAGAGAGGATGAAATGGCAGGTCGTGAATCTAGAAGAAAATACCAATGGTGTCAAAACCAAATTTGGGCGTATGTGGATCCCTAGTCGTGGAGATTTGCAGGAGAGAGTACTAGAAGAAGCCCATAAGAATAGCTACTCAATTCATCCAGGAACCAACAAAATGTACCAAGACCAAAAGAAGAGTTATTGGTGGCCGGTTATGAAAGCCGATGTAGCAAGGTATGTAGGAAGGTGCTTGACTTGCCTCCAGGTTAAAGCTGAGCATCAGAAGCCATATGGGAAAATCCAACCCTTAAAGATTTCCAAATAGAAGTGGGAGCATATTACTATGGATTTCATAATGAAGCTGCCCCGTACAGCTAAAGGTTATGATGACATATGAGTCATAGTAGAGAGACTGATGAAAAGTGCTCTCTTTATATCTATCCGAGAGACGTATAACTCAGAGCGCCTAACTGAATTGTTCATCAATGAAATAGTTACCCGTCATGGTGTGCCGGTGTTGATTTTCTCCGATAGAGATACACGGTTACATCTAAACTTTGGAAGAAGTTCAATGATGCTATGGGGACCAGACTGCACATCAGTACAGCATACTACGCACAGACAAATGGCCAATCCGAAAGGACTATATAGATGCTAGAGGACATGCTTCGGGCATGTATCATAGACTTTGGTGGAAGCTGGGATAGTCACGTAACGTTGGCAGAGTTCTCATACAATAACAGCTACCATGCTAGTATTGGTATGCCCCCGTATGAGATGCTTATGGTCGAAAGTGTAGAACCCCTGTATGTTGGGGGAAATCGGACAGAATGAGTTGGGGAGTATCAAGGTTATAAAGAATACCAACGAGAATTTGGATAGAACTCAAGCCTATATGAAAGCCGCTAAAGAGGGGCAGAAGTCCTATGCCGACAAACATCAAAGACCAATCGAGTTTAACGTTGGTGATAAAGTGATGCTAAAGGTTTCACCTTGGAGAGGAATCATTCGATTCAGAAAGAGAGGAAAGTTAAGCCCTCGATTCATTAGGCCTTTCAAGATAGTAGCCATGTGGGGGAAGTGGCATATTGGCTAGAACTATCAGATGAATTAAGTGGAATTCATTCCACCTTCCACATATCATATCTGCATAAGTGTCTAGCAAATGAAGACACTCATGTTCCACTAGAAAATATAGAGATAGATGACAGATTGAAATACGTGGAACAACCCATAGCAATCATAGACAGGAAGGAAAAACAATTGAGTAATAAAGTAGTTCCACTTGTCCGAGTGCAGTGACAACATAGAAAGGGGTCGTAATTTACTTGGGAATCCGAAGACGAAATGAGACGACATTACCCTCAATTGTTTGATGAATAGCGGGTTTCGGGGATGAAACCCAAATAAGGGGGATAGACTTGTAACACCCCGAAATTTTCAAAGAAAGTAAAGTTCTCGCGCGGAAGGCAAAGTTCTCGCGCGAGGGGCTGGTGCGAACAGTGGGAACCCACAATGGGAACACACTATATGATAACTAATGGGTTTTATTATTATAAGATTTCTAACTTGGGGATCAAGCTTTTGTTACCTATGTAAACAAGGGAGGGAGGGTAGAATTATTCATTCCATTATATAGAATTAGCGTTAGAACTTAATTAGGACGAAATCTTTCAACCACCACACAAAAGGTCGTAGCCAACACCACCATCCACCGCCAAATGCCGTCGACATGCCATGCCGCTGCGTACCAATGCTCGTCTCTAGCCACCGACGTCTTGAACCAACAAAATCTAATTTGCTTCTTGAGTGGCTATCAAACCTAAAGGGTGTTTCATGTTCGGTTCGCTTTGTTTTGGGGTTTCATGTATGTAGATTTATAGACTAGTTGTTGATGTCGTGGTGTTTTAGTTGGTTTAAATTTATTATCATGAAAATTTTAAACCCTAAGCTAATCTATGCATGTGTTTGATCTATTCATTTTAGCATCTGAAGTCTTGATGTACGAGCTAGGGTTAGGCCTAGATTTTATCTACACGAACTTCGTTTTGTTATCAAAATACTAATACCTATGTATAAATCCTAATAGTGGTATAGCGACCATGTTTTTAAATAAATAGAAATAGTTAATTTTATCATTGCAATTGGGTTTGCTTTGTTAGAACTTTTGTTTGACAAAAAATATAACATCCATTACATTTCATTACAAATTGTGTCCTCTTGGTAAAATAAGCCTACTACCTTTAGTGGTGTATATTTTTTGGTTCATGAGTTGGTTTAAGTTATCTTGTATTTTTGACTATTTTGAAAGTCTTGTCGTAATAGTTTAGGTTATTAAAAATTTAATTTATAGTAAATTGTAAGTGTAATCAAATCAATAAAATATAAGATTAAAACTAACAATTAATAACCATGATGACCTCAAGGTTAAACATGGAGATCTATTGGTAAATGGGAGCATTTACAGATCAACATCCAAATGACCATTTTTCAAAAAGGGTGACGTTATTTTACAAAGTGTATTTTTACTACAAATTGTGAGAATACATAATAAGACTAAAAAAGAAAAAAAATATATCTCACAATATAAATCGAATTTCAAAAAAATAATTCGGAGTCTCTGTTCCTCTTGTCGTGCTCTTTCAGTAAAAATAAAAAAATAAAAAAGTTTCATTGTGTCTTTTATGACACATTGACGTCATTGTGTCTTTCATAAGTACACAATGACGTCATTGTGTGATTATAAAATACACAATGACGTCATTATGTCTTTTTATAATCATACAATGACGTTCTTGTGTCTTTCATAATGACTGACGTCATTGTCTATTTCATAAATGACACAATAAAAACGTTAATTTTTTTTATTTTTTCTTTATTTTTTTTTCTTAGTGAGGACGGCTAGGGAACAAAAGCTCGGAATTACTTTTTTGAAATTCGGTTTAGATTGTGAGATATAATTTTTTATGATTTTTTTGACTAATTGTATTTTCTCACACTTAGTAGAAAAAATACACTTTGTATTTGAAGCTCTTTCTTTTCAAAATATTTAAAATATTTTAATAATGTAAATGCAACTTTAAAAAAGAGAAAAAAAGATTTAGAAATTTCATCAATGTTGTGGCATCGATGTTTAGAACACATTTCATGAGATATTTTGTTAAGACCAGTGAAGGATGAAGTATTTTTGTATCTTAATTTTATTAATTTTAAAACATGGGTTAACACCTGAAAAGTAAAATCATTTTAAGACGCATTTTGTTTTATCAGAGGTAAAAGAGTAAATTGTAATTTTCATACCTGTGTTTTGGGGGTGTTAACAGAATCAACTCCAACTTAACAGTTTGCATACCTGAGTTTACGAATGCTAACACTTTACGTACCTCCGTCCAATTTCCGTTAAAAAATCGTTAAATCTCCCCCACATGCTCCTCACGTGAGGGGCAAAACTATCAATTCACCAAATTTATTAATCTTTTAAGAGTAAATCGTAATTTTCATACCTGTGTTTTAGGGGTGTTAACAGGATTAGCCCCAACTTAAGAGTTTGCGTACCTGAGTTTATGAATGCTAACACTTTACGTATCTCCATCCAGTTTTCATTAAACAACCGTTAAATCTTCCCCATGTTCTCCTCCCGTGAGGGGCAAAACTTTCAATTCACCGTGAGCAGCCTCTACAACAACCACTCTTTCTCTCCAAACCCTACCTTCCATCCCCTCCCTCCACAACCTCTCGCTGGAGACTCTCAAACTCACCGTCTCTCACCGCTGCCTCACCATCCTCAAACCCTACCCCACCGCCCACATCAATCACCTCATCGTCAACAACCACCGCTTCAATGCCGCCTCTGGCGACCACATCCACGTATTCGACACGACGTTGTTCTCACTCATCGACACTTTCACCATCAACGATTTCTCATCAGGTTCCGTCATATCCCTCACGTTTCATAACGTAAAAGTGTTCACATCTCATCAGGACAGTAAGATCAGAATACGTAAATTAACAGAACACAAACGACATAAACACGACAGAACCCCGCTGACGATGCAAGATTAATAAATTGGTGAATTGACAGTTTTGTCCCTCACGTGAGGAGCACGTAGGGGAGATTTAACGGTTGGTTAATGAAAATTGGACGGAGATACGTAAAGTCTTAGCATTCGTAAACTCAGGTATGCAAACTGTTAAGCTGGGGCTGATCTTGTTAACACCCCTAAAACAGAGGTATGAAAATTGCAATATACACTTAAAAGATTAATAAATTGGGTGAATTGACAGTTTGCCCCTCACGTGAGGAGCACATGGGGGAGATTTAATGGTTGTTTAACGGAAATTGGACGGAGGTACGTAAAGTGTTAGCATTCGTAAACTCAGGTATGCAAACTGTTAAACTGGGGTGATCATGTTAACATCCCCAAAACACAGGTATGAAAATTACAATTTACTCGAGGTAAAATGTTTGCAGTCTGTGGACTATGTCTGCAGACACCTGTAGATAAAGAGGTGGACCAACCTCTGTAGTTGTTTGACTTTTAACTTCTGCAAGTTGCTAAAATAATTTGAAATTTAAATAAAACAAAATTAACACAAAAACTAAATCACAAACCATACAAGTTTCCAACAAATAATACTTTCTAAAATAAAAAATTAACCCACATTCAAACAAAAAAAGTAAAAGTTTAGATTTGTAACCTAGATTAACACCTTTAATACAAACAAAAAATTTAAAATTAACACACATTCAACCACTAGGAGGGTGGTTGGCGCGAGCTGTGGTGTGTGACACGTGTGGTGATAGGCGGTTAGGGTGTGAGAAGGTTAGGCACGAAAGGGTTGGGGTGCGAGAAGGTTGGGTGCGCGAGGGGACAGTGGCCGACAGGTTGCGGTGCGAGAGGGGACGACTGCAGGTGAAGGAGAGGGTGGCCGACGGGTTGGGTGCGCGACGGGTGACCATGGTGATGGTGGTATTGAGGAGGCGGATGGTGGGTTGGGTATTGTAGAAGGGTTTTCACAAGGGTGATGGTGGGTTTTGAGAAAAGGCTTAAGAAGTGTTTTGAAGTTAAATTTTTATTTATGCACCAAGAAGAACACGCGCATACATTTTTTTTGAGGAAATCTCTTCGAGAAAACAAATAATCTGCAGACACTGATGTCTGCACGTGATGTTCGCGACAAAGACAGAAGATGCTTCGCAAATGTTTTTTAAAAAAACATACACCACCTAAATCTTGATAAAGTTGAGGTTGAAAATGAACTAACCTATAAAATAAAGGTTGTGAGGTTAGATCAAGGGGAGGAATATTATGGTAATACTGATTAGGCTCTCGATCCATTTAATGTATAGTACGCGTCCTACTACAGAGATGATGGTTTTTACATAAGTAATTATAATATTTAAAACTATATGTTTTTTTCATCTCGTGACGAATTGTTTGATTGGACAACTAATATAGATCGAGAATGTAGCTACGTTATCGTCATGAAACGCTCGAAAAGAAACACAAGTGGTTTGGTAGTTAAAATATGGTTGAAATGTGACTGCGGTGGTCTGGTGGAGTATACAAAAGAGCACCCACACTTCAAAAAATTGACAAATGGTTTGGTCGTTAAAGTATGGTTAAATATGCATTTCCATTGGAAATCATAATTTTAATTCCATGTTCAAAAGTTAAAATTCGATAAAAGAAAACTTGAATAAATCAATTTTAATGTCAGGACGTATTATTAAACAAAATACTAACTGATAAACGTGTATACCTAATCAAATAGTGCGGAATCCTATTTGATTGGCGATCCAATCAGTGAGAACGCACGTAAAATCAATTGTAAATTGAATCTAAACGTTAAGAACGATTGATAATCGATCTAGTGCGATCTATGAACTTGGAACAGGTTCTTAGAGGTCTTTGGACGGCTAGGGTACGTAGGGATTCGAAGTGCTTAGTTTTTCCATGATTTAAGTGGTATTTATAGGTTAGTGTTCCTCAATCGGGCGACTGAACCATGAGTATGGTTCAGTCGGCCGATTGAGCCATGCGGTTGATCCATTCGCACAAGTGAATGTTCAGTCGTGCAACTGAGCCAATCTTATGTTCCAATCATACGACTGATCCAGTCTCCTGGTTCAGTCGTGCGACTGAGTCATTCGCATGAAGTTGTTCGTGCGTATGGTCCATTAGCATGGGCCATTCGCATGAGAACTTCACATTACTAAGTTTGAATATATTTCTTAACCATTTACATTACCAAGATTAATTCACACAACCACAAACCTATATAAGCAATTCAATACATGTTAAACAACTCATTAATGAAATATTAAACATTATAACCACAACCAAACATTTGTATTTCATTAAGTACCCAACTATTACATATGTGTAAGACAATAAAGACATATTACATTAAGTACCCAACTTCATCAGCTGAAGACCATCAGCTGAAGTACAAAGACTGAAGACAAAGACTGAAGACATCAGCTGATGACAACAACTGAAGACATCAGCTGATGACAACAACTGAAGTTCAACTCTGAAGTCCAAGTACTGAAGCCTTCAGAGTTTGTCACAACAGCTGAAGAAGTATTCTTCAGTTGTTGTGATGGTTTCCTTTCAGTCTTTTCTTTTCAGTAGCTTCATTTCTATTTCAGTACTAGTAAAACGACTGAAGAGAATGTTCTTCAGTCGTTGTAGTTTCAGTAGTTGTAGTCTCAGTAGTTTCTTTTCAGTAGTTGTAGAGATAGTTTACAGTTGTCTTTTGTAAGAAGATGTCAGCTGTTTGACATCTTCAGTAGTTGTGTAACTATCAGTAGTTTGTTGTAATAACAGTTAGATGTCACCGTCAAGTGACATCAGCTGATGTCATCTTTCCCTATAAAAGGAAAGATGACCTAATTGTAATATTGCCGAAGCTTATATTGAATGAAATACATCCTTTGTGTAGAAACTCTCTCTTATTCTATAACCGTACTGTTTCATTGATAAATCTCTTGTGTTCTTGTTTGAATTTGTTAATTCGTGTACTAATTCCGCTGCAAATCAAATCTAATTGATCAAACTAGATGCTGAGATCTTTTCAAATGGTATCAGAGCTTGTTAATCATTGATCGATTTAACAATTGATCATTGAAACTGCTCTTTTGCTATCTACGTTTGATCAAATTAGCAAATTTGCAAGAATCGGTTATAGAGATTGAGTTTCTGTTGCTTCTGGCCATTCAATTTGAGGTTCTAAGTGGTTTTGAGCTAGATTTGTTCAGTTTACCTTGAATTTGTCTGAATTCTGAAATGGCTACACCAACAATTGATCCTCACAATAATGGCTCCTCAACAAAGCCTCCGATGCTTGTTAGGAGTGAGTATAACATATGGCAACGACGTATGATCCATCATCAGTCTATCAACAGCGCTGGTTGTTGGAAATCAGTGGTGCATGGACCATACAAGCCTATGGTGAGCGTTCCTGAATCAAATGAGAAGGTTCCGAAGAAACCTGATCAATATTCGGACGAAGATCTAAAGCTGTTTGAAATTGATGCTAAAGCCCATGGAATTCTGGCCATGGCACTGCCTAATGAAATCTATTCAGGGCTTCTACATCATGAAACTACTCATGATCTCTGGGTTGCTCTGAAGGAACAATTCGGAGGAACTGATGAGGTCTTAGCAAACCCTAGGGAAATCCTCGCCTAACAATATGAGACATTCTCTCATAGGAAGGGTGAGACTCTGATCAACAGTTTGAGCGATTCTCATGTTTGATTTCTGAGCTGAAAATGGTTAAACAAGAGTATTCAAACAGCCAGATGAACAACCGATTCCTCAGATCCCTGCCTGAGAGATGGGACACATACACTATTGTCCTACGCTCTAGTGCAAATCTGAGCACTCTATCTCTCACCCAACTTCATGGGAAACTGCTTACATTTGAAAGAGAGGTAGAACAGAAAAGGAAGTTGTCATCATCTGGTAAGCTCACTGATGACTTTGTATCAGGCAATACTGCACTGATAGGTCAGGAGTCAGAATATGCTGCATTAGAGAGTGCCTATGATAAGCATATTGATTTCTCTACTAATACTGAACATGCTTTTGTTGGTATTGATGGTAGTTCAGGTGGTAGCAGTGATAACTTGTGCTTTCTGATGGAGGATCTGAAGGGCATTCCAGATGATGATCTGGAAGAGATGGATATTTTGAGCCAAATGGCAATGATCAATATCAGTCTCAAAAGTTCTACAAAAGAACTGGTAGGAAATTCCCTGGACTCTCTGGCAAAACCAAAGTTGGTTTTGACAAGAGCAAGTTGAGGTGTCACAAATGCCATAGGCTTGGACACTTTGCTAGAGAGTGTCGATCATCTGGATCTAACTCATCAGCACCCTTTGTGACTTTCCCAAGCAATAGCTCACAGAACAAAGGGCAACATTCCACCAGTTCTGGTCATCCATCACAAGCTCAGTCATCACCTGCATACTTTGTTCCTCAAAGTCCTATGCCATATCCTTACC
This sequence comes from Flaveria linearis, assembly GCA_024085815.1. Taxonomy (NCBI): domain Eukaryota; kingdom Viridiplantae; phylum Streptophyta; class Magnoliopsida; order Asterales; family Asteraceae; genus Flaveria; species Flaveria linearis. Next base: position 64,699,735 of record CM044004.1, on the reverse strand, counting down.
CCTGCTTCTACATGCCACAGACCAGTCAAGCTCAAGCACCCATTGCTCAACAACCACATGCTCTTCCTGAGCCTCAACCATCCCAATCTCATCAACATTCTCAACCTCAACAACACAGCTTTTTCACCCCAGGAGTTGTTGACTGGAGCAGTTTACCAGATGATATGTTGGTCATGAACAACTGTTTCCTGGTGCTGGTCAACATGGTGGTAACAATCCTTTTGGAAACCTTGCTCTCATGGCCCTGGAGTCTGCTGATAGCTCATCCTCTAATGCCTCCATATCGCAGGTATCACAGGTATTCTCTGAGGCCAAAGCCAAGTTATGTTCTGAATCATGCATAGCCACATTTGCATCTATTAGAGAAGCAAATGTAGCTTTAATTAACAAAAACCTTGAGCTAGAGCAAATAATTTCCAAAAGAAAAGCTGAATTTAAGTCTGTGCTTAATGATAAGAATGATGAGATTTATAAACTTAAATGCCAAATCACTGATGATAAGGCTAGGGAAGAGGTACTTCTAGAGAAGTATAGAGACCTCAAGGAAACACTTGCAGCTACCAGGTAGAGTGTGATCGCTGGGTACAATCCTGCAAGGGTTTTGAAATGCTTCTTAGCAAGCAACCAGCTTCCAATGTGAAGTTTGGCATTGGTTATAATCACACTGCTCCTCCTACAGATTTTACTTCCAGAGCAGAAGTAGAATCTGAAGGAGAAAGCAATAACCAATCCTTCTCATCATGTGATTTACTATCTGATACAGCACCATCAGAGGTTGAAGTCAGCATTAATTCCTCACAACACCAATCAGCTGATGCTGAAACAGCTGATGGTTCAAATGCTGACACTCACATGATCAAAAGGTTGATCACTTCAGGTGTTATCTCACAAAGTACTGAAAGTACTGAAGAGCAAGTTATAACACCTGAAGAACAAACCCATTCTACTGCAAGTACTGAAGGGAAGAAAACTGCAAGTAGAAAGGGTGGGAAAACTACTGAAGAAGATATCAGGAAAGCAAGTACTGCAAGGAAGAAAACTACAAGTACTGATAGAAAACTGCTGAAGAACAAGTCTTCAGTAGTTTCATCTTCTTCAGCAGATGATCAACTAAAGATGAAGAAAAAGCCATGTGAAATATGTGGCTTATTCAATCATCTTACTGATGATTGCTGGTATAAAAAGGGCTCCAAACTCAAACACAATGAGAACATTAAAAAGAAAATGGACAAAATGAAAACTGAGTTTGAGACCAAGTTTGTACCAGCAACATCAAAACCTGTAACCCCAAAGTCCAAAAAGAAATCCAAAAAGGAAGGGGTAAATCAGGCAACAGCTGAGGTTGCTCAAATGAAGATGGTACAACACAGGAATCCATCAAACTCAAGTACTAATGTGTCTGATGATGCTGAAAGCTTTATCACAAAATCAGACACAACTTGTTATGATGGTTCAACATCTATTGGGGAGAGTCAACCAATTAGATGCTCCTGTGCTGAAACCACAGAAAAGGAAATCCAAGCCAAAGGATTCCTCTTCTACACCATCTCCATCACCTCAGGCTGTTATTCATAACAAACCAGTTAGTTTACCATCTGTTGATGAGAACAAACCCAAAACCAAAAAGGTTTGGTCTCAAAACCTAACTAATTTGTTGTGATGATTGCAGGGTTCTTCAGCATGCCAAAGAAGCATCTGGTATGTAGACAGTGGAGGATCCATGCATATGACAGGGAGCAGCTCTCTTCTTAATGACTACTCTCAAGGAAAGAAGGGGTTTGTCTCTTTTGGCAATGATGCTAAGGGTTACATCATCGGCAAAGGCTTTGTTTCCAATGGGGAAATAAGGTTTGATGATGTTAACCATGGAGAATCTCAAGTACAACCTCTTGAGTGTCAGTCAAATGTGTGATAAAGGCCATGTTGCTCTTTTCACCAGTCAGAACTGCAGGATTCTGTCATCCAAAGTTCTGAGTTTGATTGACAAGGTGTTGGATGATCATACTCCCTGAAGGCCAACAGACAGGAAGAGTATATGCCTTAGATCTTTCCAAGAAAATAGATCTAAAAGGCCATCCTTGCCTATTCTCCAAGGCTTCTCCTCAAGAATCTACTCTATGGCATAGAAGGCTGGGTCATGTGAATCTCAAAAACATGAACCAGCTGATACACCATGGTTTAGTAAGAGGGTTGCCTATGAAGGAGTTCAAATGTGAAGACAACTGCACTGCTTGTTTAAAGGGGAAACAACACAAAGTCTCATTCCCTCCAATAGAAGAGCCAAAGTCCACTGCCTGCTTGCAATTACTGCATATGGATCTTTTTGGTCCTGTCAGAGTGATGAGCATGGCAAAGAAGAAATACTGTCTGGTAATTGTGGATGATTACTCCAGATTTGTATGGACTTTCTTCTTGCATTCCAAAGATGAAGCTGCAAAAGCTGTTATGAACTTTGTGTTATATGTGGAGAAGCAGTATTCCCTTCCAGTCAAGTGTGTGAGGAGTGATAATGGCACAGAATTTAGAAATCATACACTTGATGACTTCTACTTGTCAAAGGGAATTAAGAGGCAGTTCAGCATTCCAAGAACTCCTGAACAAAATGGAGTGGTGGAGAGAAAGAACAGGACCCTATTGAAGCTGCAAGGTCAATGTTGGCTGATTCAGGTTTGCCACTGACCTTTTGGGCTGAAGCTGTCAACACAGCTTGCTATGTGCACAATAGAGTGTTAGTGAATCAAAGGTTGATGAAGACTCCTTATGAAGTACTACATCATTTGGCCCCTTTGATTTCATTCTTTAGAGCATTTGGGTGTCCCTGTTACATTCTCAACACAAGCAATCCACTCCAGAAGTTTGAATCAAAGGTGGATGCAGGGTATTTTGTTGGTTATTCATCAACTTGCAAGGCATATAGAGTTTTCAACTGCAGAACAAAGATAGTTGAAGAGACTTTGCATGTGAAGTTTAATGAATCTCCAAAGGACAAGATTCCACAAAACCCTGTGGAGTTATTTGATTTGGACATACTGCAATATGTTCCTTATCAGGCTCCAGCTGTTGCTCCTGTCAACAGTTCTCCACCTGGTGGTACTGATGATGATGTAGCCAGTACTCACCTTTTCAGGTTTAGTGACCAACTGCCTGAGTCATCTAAACCTGATGCTCCTGTAGCTTCAGCAGTTCCATCCATAACAAATGCTGATGAGATTTCTGAATCATCTACTTCATTTGAGTTGCCATCTCCAACATGGTTTCAAGAATCTGCATCACCATCTGTTGCTGCTGAAGGTCCTACAAACACTTGCACAGATCTCATTGTTTATCAAGAGCTGAAGAATCACCCAATGTCTCAAATCATTGGTGATATCAATGCTGGAGTTTCAACAAGAAGTCAATTGTCCAATTTCTGCTTCTATGCTCTCTTCATCAGTCAGCAAGAGCCAAAGAATTACCATGTTGCACTAAGAGACAATGGATGGGTTGAAGCAATGCAGCTTGAGCTTCTTCAGTTCAAAAATCAGCAAGTGTGGGAGCTTGTTCCTTTACCCCAAGGTAAGTGTGCAATAGGCACTAAATGGGTGTTTAGGAATAAAACAGATGAAAAGGCCAAATTGTTAAGAACAAGGCCAGGCTGGTTGTACAGGGGTTTGCACAAGAAGAAGGTATTGATTATGATGAAACCTTTGCCCCTGTAGCCAGACTGGAGGCAATTAGATTGTTCTTAGCCTATGCTGCCTTTCACAATCTTAAAGTTTTTCAAATGGATAATAAACATCCTGATTGGGTGTATAAGCTTGATAAGGCTCTCTATGGGTTGAAACAAGCTCCTAGAGCCTGGTATGAAACATTATCAAATTTTTTTCTACAAAATAATTTCACTAGAGGCTCCATTGATAAAACTTTATTCATAAAGAAAGTGGGACAACATAAGCTACTTGTTCAAATTTATGTTGATGATATTATTTTTGCATCCTCTGATCCACAGTTGTGTGATGAATTTACAAACTTAATGCAAAGAAGTTTGAAATGAGTGCCATGGGAGAATTACAGTTCTTTCTGGGTTTGCAAATCAAACAAAGGACTGATGGAACCTTCATTCATCAGTCCAAATATACAAAGATCTTTTGAATAAGTTTGATTTACAAAACTGTAAGCCCTGTTCTACTCCAATGAGCAGCACCACACAACTGGATGTTGATCAGAAAGGTAAAGCGGTTGATGAAACCCTTTACAGATGTATGATTGGGTCCTTGATGTACCTTACAGCTTCTAGACCAGACATTATGTTTGCAACATGTGTCTGTGCTAGATTTCAGGCTGCACCTAAAGAATCCCATTTGATTGCAGTCAAAAGGATCTTTAGATATTTGCAAGGTACTCAATCACTAGGACTTTGGTATTCCACTGGGCATTCTTGCAAAATTAGTTGCTTTCTCTGATAGTGACTATGCAGGATGCAAAGTGACCAGAAAATCAACTTCTGGAGGATGCCAATTCCTAGGCAATTGTTTAGTTTCTTGGCAGAGTAAGAAACAAACATCAATTGCTACATCCACTGCTGAAGCTGAGTACATTGCTGCTGCAAGTTGTACATCTCAGGTACTCTGGCTTCAGAATCAATTACTGGATTATAGCATTACAGAGACTAAGACTCCATTACTAATGGATAGTGCTTCAGCTCTTTGTATTGTTAAGAATCCAGTTCAGCATTCTAGGACCAAACATATTGAGATCACACATCATTTTATTAGGGATTGCTATGAAAAAGGTCTGATTGATCCAAAGTTTGTGCCTAGTGCTGATGAGCTTACAGATATATTTACTAAGCCTTTAGATAGTGCCACTTTTCAAAATCTGGTGCTAAGGCTTGGTATGCTGCAGCTGGAATAAATTGACTGATACTAGTGCTGATCAGCCAAGTACTGATGAGCATTAGTATACAAAAGTCAAATATAAGTACTGATGAGTTATTTAGTCTTCAGCATTTTTCATAACTACTGAAGACTAAAATACTTCAAAGTACTGAAGTGCATTATTTGTTGAAAACAGCTGATGTAGTTACAACTACTGATGTGGTTATAACTACTGATGCCTAGTTTTCACAAATAAGTACTGAAGAACAAATTTTGTCCACAAGTACTGATGAGTAATTTTACACATAAGTACTGAAGACAATATTTGTTCACAAGCTCTGAAGAATAAATATTCACAAGAGCTGAAGGCCAATGAAACATCTGAAATTCAGACAAAGTCTGATGAGTAAATGTTGAGGTCAGAATGAAACAACTGAATTGACGACAACAGCTGATGAGTAAATTTTACTCTTCAGCTGATTTCAATATCTGCTGTTTCATATCCAAACAACTGAAGGACAAAACCATGTCTTCAGTAGTTTTACAACTACTGATGACTAACACCAAGTCCTTAGTTGTTTACAACAACTGAAGCAAAACCATGTCTTCAGTAGTTTTACAACTACTGATGACTAACACCAAGTCTTCAGTTGTTTACAACGTCTGAAAGCAAAACCATGTCTTCAGTAGTTTACAACTACTGATGACTAACACCAAGCTTTCAGTCGTTTACAACCTCTGAAGGTTAAAACCATGTCATCAGTCGTTTCAAACAACTGATGACTAACACCAAAACCTTCAGTCGTTTCCTTTCAGCTGTTTCATAACCATTATAAATACCTAACCCTAACTTCAGAGTTTTTCATTCTCTCATAACCTAACGTTCAAAAACTCTGAAACCTCTCTCCTACCATTAATGGCGACCATGCAGCTCAAACCCAGACACAACTGTGTTGCCTACCTTACCAAATCACCATTTTGGACCAAGTTCGACAATGCCATTGATCTCATGGTCCATTCCCAATACAAAACGGCCTTTCTTCTAAACCCGACCATTCATGCCGAATCCCTTCATCAGTTCTTGGTGAACGTCACCCTCACTGGGGAGAATGACACCGAGGTCTCTCTCCAGTCGTTCGTCAACAACCAGAAGGTGGTCATCACTCCTGAAATCCTTCGCCAAACCCTAAAACTGAATGATGCCACCTTCCCCACTGGATATCCAAAGGGCACAACTGATCTATCCTTTGCCCACCATGGATACCAGGGTGACCTCAGTGCTTCTACCATCCTCAAGAAGCATTTCCATGACGCTGAACGCCTTATTTTTCACATGGTGAATGTCTGCTTAGCCCCTAAGACTTCTTCTTGGGATCAAATGTCATCTAGGTGGCAGCAGGTATTATTCTCTATCCTTGAGCAACAAAACTTAAATTTTTCTGAAATCATATTTTTAGAACTTAAGAATATGGCCTCAAAACCTCTTGCTAACCGATGGATACTATATCCACGGTTCATTATGGCCATTATAGAGAACCAGCTGAATGATGAGGGACTTGTTGGCCTTGGAGTCCCTGCTATGGCTGTATTGCCTGAAGTATACTCCAGGCACAACTCTGACCAAACACTAAAACAGGCTGCCAAGCTGCGAAAACCCAAGCAGCTTGAACCCACAGCCTCCACCTCCAAATCCAAAGTCCCCACCAAACCCAAAACCAAAAAGCCCAAAAAGGCTACTCAGGGAGATGAGTCCCCTGAGGATGCCCCTGCACACAAAGGCAGAAATATCTACTGGCATTAATCCCCCAGTAGATACAAGGACTCCACCAGCCTCAACCGCTCAGGCATCCTCTCAACAGGAGCCTGCAGCAACCATTTCAGGGGCACCCACACATCTGGAACCTTTCTCACTTGAGGAGGTTGCCATTGAAAAGCACCAATCTCCCCGGGTGCACACTGCTTCTACCCATCTCCCACTGCAACCGCCCCTCAAAGTCCTACTATTATTATTGCAAAAGTGCTGACTCAGCTCAACACTCCACCCTCTCCCCAGGCACCTATCATAACTGGGAAAACCCCAACCAATGAGAGGGAGGACACAAGTGTTGCTGAGAACCCCCAGCACAGGGATTATCATGTTCAATCTCCCAGTGTGGCAGAGGAGATGAGAACATCTGGTGAGGCTGCCACTTCCCCTGCTTCAGCACATGAGCAGGATGAAGCTGGTACCATATCTAAGTCCTCACCAGAGGCAACTGCCGATGAAGGTTCTAATCCTGAGGCAGGAAGTCCCCAGTACCAAGAACAAGGGGCACATGTGATCACTGAGCCACACTCAGCACATGTACATCCTGATCCAATCAGGAGGTCAGGTGATTCAGTAACACTGATGATGACCTGGGCTTCTTTTATGATGTTCTAGCCCAGAACACTATTCTTGAGGAGGAGGTAAGTAGATTAAAAGAGCTACTTGCCAATTCTCTCAAGAATCAAGTCCATCTGCCACCATAATAACCCAACAGATGGCACCTTCATCTGAAGGTCTCACAAACACCGAGCCACTCCTAAAATCTCGACCACCAGCCTCTGCTTCTGGCACTATTTCTCAGGGACAGAACCCCCCTGAGCAAATAGCTGCTATCTTTCAAAACTCCCTGCCTCTCATCACACCCATTATCACTGACATTGTGATTAAAACCCTTGATGAGAGGCTTCCCTCTACTATACAGCCACTGGTGGATGCTGCTGTGACTAAGAAGCTTTCTGACAGTCAAACCCCTGCAACCAATGCAACCAAAAAGGGGGAGACTCAGTCAGTGAAAGCCATCAAGAGAAAGAGGATTGAGGAGGAGAAAGAGAAAGAAGTTGAGAAAGAGGGGAAACTGAGATGGAGTTGGTTGTGGAGACTGAGAAGGAGAAGGAGGTTGAGAAGGGAACTGACATGGAGAAAGTGACTGAAAGTGCAAAAGACTTTCATGTCACATACAAGAAGAAGAAGAAAGAAAAGAGTCTGAGAAGAAGTTGGATGAGATGATAAAGGAAGCTGATGCCCAACACAGCCGATCAATGGATAACATCATTGATCAGTTGTTTAGGCAGGGTTTTGATACTGCCCAACTTGACTCAGAGATCCGAAAGTTAGAGGTACAAGAGATAGAAAACCGATGGACTTGCTATAGCCAAGAAGAGAAGGAGAGACTTGAGGCTATGGCAAGGTTCACTTCGAAGTATCTGGGGAGATCAGTCTGGAGATCAAGTCATGGCCCAGGGACAGCATCTTGGCAATAACCACCAAGATCTGTTCGTCTGAGGTATTTACCAAGGGCTGGTCATAGAAGCCCTGAGTGAAGCCGGTGCTGGGAACAGGACTGCTCTAGCCAAGCAAACCAAAGCCTCACTCACATCCAAACTGCTAGAAAGCCTGCCAAAATTCCCACACCAAAACAACCACTACCACAACCCACTAAACCAACTCCCTCACCCACAAAACCAATAGCCGATGATGCACCCTTGAAGAGGAAGAGAAGGGTGTTGAGGCTAGAAGAAGAAGATGATAATGATGATGAGGAAGAAGATAGGCTGCAATCTCGACTGTCATGTCATTGCCTAAGGCCAAAAGTCTCCCTCAAACAATTACTCCTGAGCTCCAAAGACAAACAGTTAAAGTGAAGCTAGAAGAAGAAGAGCATCACAAACTACATGATGAGGAGTTGTTGAAAAGGGTAGACAAAGCATATGCAGCCTCCTCATCAATCATAAGCATGAGGAAACAAGCTCAGAGACTGTACACTCTCAAGCATACATTTCAATATCAGAAAGAGAGAGTGAGGATTTGCCCTGATCCCAGGGTGTCTCACAGGATCCAAAAGAGAAACATTCCTCAGAGATACAATGGGCAAGTGAAAAAGATTGTAGATGCAGTGATCACACTTGCCATTGTAGTATCACCCTGGGAGATCCTTGAAGATTTCAAGAAGGCCTATACATCTAATATGCCCCCACAAAAGATGCTGGAAAATAGAATGGTGAAAAAGGGGCTGGTGTATAAGAGGCTTGAGGAAATCAGGAAGGATGAGCTCCACTTACTACTAGAGGGTAATCACCCTGATGAGTTTGCATACAGAGAGATCACAACAGTGGAGCTCAAGAATGGTAAACAGGTCAAATTCCTTTCTGATTTCTATGGGCCTGAAGGATTCTTTGAGGGTGAGGCAGAAGAGCTCACCATGGAGGAACAGATTGTATTTTTGGAAGCCTACACCAGAGAATCATATAGGCTCATAGTTGGGAAGTAGGTCTCATGGATGGGGTAACAGCTCTGTGTCCAGTTCCCCAAGACAGAGTTCCCATCCATCCTTTGCCAATCAGATCTTTGAGACTTCTTCCCAGGCCTGTGCTGATATGGGTCATTCTGAGCTGATCCAGAAGAAAAAGACCAATCATTCTGCCTCAATAAGTGGGACATTCAATAAGCTTAAAGGTTTTGGCTGCATTGGTTCAGGGGGAGTTTGTTGGACCAAAAGAACCAATGAGCCAGATCAGAAAAACCTTTAAGTCCCACAAGACATCACAACAACTGCTGAAGGCCTCATCAGCTGTTTGACAAAGTCTGAAGATCAACAGCTGAAGACTAAAGTACTGAAGATCAACAGCTGAAGACTAAAGTACTGAAGATCAACAGCTGAAGACTAAAGTACTGAAGACTTCATCAGCTAAAGACCATCAGCTGAAGTACAAAGACTGAAGACAAAGACTGAAGACATCAGCTGATGACAACAACTGAAGACATCAGCTGATGACAACAACTGAAGTTCAAGTCTGAAGTCCAAGTACTGAAGCCTTCAGAGTTTGTCACAACAGCTGAAGAAGTATTCTTCAGTTGTTGTGATGGTTTCCTTTCAGTCTTTTCTTTTCAGTAGTTTCATTTCTATTTCAGTACTTGTAAAACGACTGAAGAGCATGTTCTTCAGTCGTTGTAGTTTCAGTAGTTGTAGTTTCAGTAGTTTCTTTCAGTAGTTGTAGAGATAGTTTACACTTGTCTTTTGTAAGAAGATGTCAGCTGTTTGACATCTTCAGTAGTTGTGTAACTATCAGTAGTTTGTTGTAATAACAGTTAGATGTCACTGTCAAGTGACATCAGCTGACGTCATCTTTCCCTATAAAAGGAAAGATGACCTAATTGTAATATTGCTGAAGCTTATATTGAATGAAATACATCTTTGTGCAGAAACTCTCTCTTATTCTATAACCGTACTGTTTCATTGATAAATCTCTTGTGTTCTTGTTTGAATTTGTTAATTCGTGTACTAATTCCGCTGCAAATCAAATCTAATTGATCAAACTAGATGCTGAGATCCTTTCATCATCATCATCACCATCATCTCCATCTCCATCTCTGATCTTTAGGGGCTCCTCCTTTGACCCTTTCAGTCTCAGCATGATGGTCTTGTTGGCAGTCTCCAACTCCTTTATCCTTTTGGCTGACTGGACATGTTGATCCTAGAGTTGGGACATCTCTGAGCTCTGTGCAGCAATTTGTTGTGCCTACTGCTCAATCAGCTGAGCCTGCTGAGATATCTGCTGAGATTGTGCAGTAGTAAGCTCTACTAGCTGACGAATCTGGGCAGTCTTCTTGTCATCGGCTGCTAACAGCCTCAGCACCATACGGTTCAGTGCTGAGAGCTGTTCCTCTACCCCACTGTGAGTTAGAGGAGATCCTGATGTAAAGGAGGGAAAAGATGACGGTCCTTCTGGGTGACTAGTGGTGGTGGTGGTGGTAGTAAAGATTAGGGGTGGTATAGATGAAGGTGGTGGCAGATGAGTGAAGATCGGGGTTGGTATAGATGAAGTTGGTGGTGGTGGAGTGGGTGTGGTAGTGGTGTGTGAGGTGGATAGGTGGTGGCTGGAGGTGTAGTAGCAGTGGTGGTGGTAGTGGTGGATGGTGTGGCAGAGGTAGTGGCTGTGCTAGTGGAAGATGTCAGAGTGAACCTCAACCTCTTCCCCTTCTTTCCATAGGGGTGTGCCATCGTCTTCCTCCTTATGCCTCGAGATACTGAGGCTCCCCCTTGGCTACTAAGCGAGTCCGGGGCATAAGAGGGATCTGAATCAGCAGCAGCATCCCTGGACTCCCCTGGGCGTCCACCGACTGCCCTCAAGCTTGTCTCTGTGGCAACCACCCCGCTGCCCACCGTCCTCGTGAGAGGCTCCTCATCACTCTCTTCTTCCTCATCGGGAGGATAGAAGTCTTGGTGAAAGCTGGCTGTAGTGGAATCTGGGTGTGTAGTGGGGCCCCTCGAAGTAGCAGGCCCGGAGTCTCCGCCCGTATAACCATCATCATCGAAGTCGTCAGATGGTAGAGCAGTTTTGCTCAACATCTGAGTCACTCTCCTCGTGGCGCCACTTTCGCCTCCCAGACGCCACATACTCAGCATGGGCCAAATGCCCGAAGAGTCTCTTCACCAGGGGTTTGACCTGCTTTCCCCGATATACTCTCATACGACCCAGTGTCGTATCATCCATGATCTCCAAGGACACAGCTTCGTGGTTCTCCTTGGGCAGTGTTAGCAGCTTCTCATCAAGGATCATCTGGAGAAATCTAGGGTACATGCAGAACCCTTCTTTGCCCTTAGCCTCCAGATTCTCTATAAGGTATGAGAATATCATGCTCGAGAAGCTGAAGGGGTGGTTCAGCACCAGTGCCACGTAGGCATTTTGAATCTAGTCTGATAGGTCATCAAACCCACCCCTCCTCGTAGACATGCACTTAAGGATGACATGTGCTAAGTACTTGTACTGGGGACACAGGCTGCTCTTATTGAGCACACCAGCGTTGATATCCCCAGCGTACTTCATCCTTAAGAAGCACCCTCTAACCGTCAGTGGGTGAAGTCTGGTAGGGTGGTCTGCATCATCACCCAAACCAAGTACCCGCCGGATATCTTCAGCGGTAATCTCTATATCTATACCAAAAATGGAACTCCTCATGCTGTAAGGCTCGCGTGAGCGGTCAACCGATGCTCCCTCCCAGAAGGTCTGCTGAATAGACCTATAGGGAGTGCATGGTGTGGAAATAGCCCTGTAGATCCTAGATCGCTTAAGAAAAGCGATGATCCCCGCAAACTCGACACCATTCCGAGTCGTAGCATCTAAATGAGCACATATGTTGTGCTTAGGGTTGATGGCCCACCTGTCAGCCATCAATCTGCAACACAATACAGATAGGCATTAGATCCCACACAACACAAATCAGTTCTAATTAACCTGGTAGAACTCAGTCTGGTTCAATCTTGCGATTGAACCATGCGACTGAGTTCAGTCGGTTGACCTATCATGCGATTGAATACATTCGGGTGATTGAATCATGCGACTGAGTTCAATCAGATGACTGAGCATGCGATTGGTTCAGTCGACTGACTGATCTCATTCGTATCGGTCATTCGGCCAATTGGCTCAATCGCATGACCCACTGTTCGGTCAACTCCAGTTCAGATTTGGACCAAAACTTAGAATTAGACGTCGTGTTTTGGTTCATTAGACTCGCAATCACTTTACTAATAACCTAATAACTTTTATTTCCACATTTTACTCAGTTTGGTTAGGTTATTAGTCCATTTCAATGTTCGGTTCTTATGTGGGTCGAATTTCATGATTTTGATGTCAAATTGGTGGAATTTTGGATGGGTTGCACTACATTGTACCTGTATAAACAACCGAGATCGTCAGAATATCGAAATAAGGTGTCAGGTTTGGTCAAATGAAATTTTGGTAGAGTAATGGTAAGGTGTGCGATATGGGGGTGATTTAGGGTGATGAGTTGAATGCGATCGACTAGGGCTCAATTTATACTGAATCTGATTTCAATCGGGTGACTGGACCCATTCGCTCTGTTCATTCAAGCGATTGGACCTCAGTCGTGCGATTGGCTCAGTCGATCACATTCAGTCGGCCGACTGGGTCTCAGTCGGGCGACTGACTCATCCGCACAGCTCTATTCGGGCGACTGGCTCAATCTTGTAAGCCATTCGTGTGAATGGTTCATACTCATGCTCCATTCAGTTGTCTAGGGCATGAGTATGGTCCATTCGCACGGTTGGTCCATACTTATGGTCCAATCGTGCGTATGGGTTATACTCATGATTTTGAATTTGTGACCAATTTGCATTTACACCCTTTGATTATAGATTAGACATTTTGAGCATTCAAGCATCTCAGACATGATCATATTAACTTTGAAAACTTATGATCATCTCAGACATGATCCATTTATCCACCCGATCACCTCAGACGTGATCCATTTATCCACCAGATCACCTCAGACGTGATCCATTTATCCACCAAATCACCTCAGACGTGATCCATTTATCTTTCAAAAACACTTTAGTTAAGATTAACGTTAAGTTCATTTTGTGACATTCACAGCACTGAATAACATAGCGAAGTCCGACACAGACACACTTTACAATGAACTGAAAGACTAACCTAAGAAACCAAATAAACATGTTCTTGTGATTTTGTTAGACCAGGTAGAGTAGCCTATTAGCATTAACATCATTTCTAAGACAGATTCATATGGAATCAGACAGGCATAGACTAAATTACTTGGAACTTTTATATAGGTATTGAAATTGAAACTAACATATTTACATATCACAGTTTCTCGTTCATCTGAGACTTCTCCGTTCTAACTGGAAATCATGCTTGATCTGATATGTAACACACATTGATTTTGAACATCAGGCGGTGCAGCCACGACGATTGTCAGTATACTTGTCCACTTAAATCCATACACAGACTTTTGACATATTGGTGATGTATTAGGTTATATTATTTCAGCCAACTTTTGTGGATCCCAAGCTTATATGGTAATCAACATTCCTCAGGAGAATTTTGAGCGGTCTACGGGTATTTTGACAAGAAGAGACTATTCATAGAGCTTTCAAAGAGAAGCCAAACCTCGGTCAGTGCCATCGCACAGCAGAGAGGCGGCAAACAACAATGAATTCTAGAATATCTAGGTTATGTTTATCCTCAGGTCAGTGCCATCGCACAGCAGAGAGCACATAACCTATCTTCTTGTTAGAGCAACTCTAATATTTTTCTTACACATAACGCACCAACAACATAGGTTATCAGCTTGATTGCGTTTATTTTCATTTTTCGTGCTTTGCTCTTTTTGTGGTCATCCGCACACTTGCGTTAATTTGCTCGTCATCCCTTATTGGAAATAATTGATTGTGTTAACCAGTGATAAGATGGGAACCCACACTCAGTTGAACAATTAGTTTAAATTGAGTTCACCAATGATGTCTACTAGTCTATCGTGTTAAATCTACCGACACATCGTATTATGAACTAACACCTCCCTAGATCGACTTTTTCCGTATAATTACAGTTACAAACAAGCTACTATATTTTCCCTATTTGTTAGACTTAGAATTCTCTGACTAACAATTTTCTGTGATTTAATTAAACTAAATTGTAAAAATTGAAAATCTTTTTGGTCTTCCAAGTAACTTGACTCCTGTGTACTATCACTTTCCATAGTGTTGAATCACGTTCTTATCTTTGTTGTTTTAGTGTTTTAGCTTATCTGCCCTCCCCCCATTTTTTTAAGTAAATAAATACTGAAAGTAAACTAATCTCCCCTAAAATTCTAAAACAAAAAAAATCTTTTTGTGTTTTTGGATTTTTATAAGACACGGAAATTAAAACAAATAAAAATAAAATAAAATAAAATAACAAAAGAAAACTAAACGTGTGTCGGACTAAGCAGTATCATCTTCTGGAATTACGTCACTTTTCTTTTTGACACGGTTGACCTCTAACAGATATAGAAAACATGGTTTATCAAAGGCTTTAGTATAGAGGTCAGCGCGTTGAAAATCCGTATTTATTTTAACCACATCGATTTGGTTCTTTTCAAAACAGTCACGTATAAAGTGATATTTTATACCGATGTTTTGGTCTTAGGATGTTGGACCGGATTTTTTGTTACTGCAATTGCAGTAGAGTTATCAACAAAAATAGGAGTAGAAGAGAAATGCAAACCATAGTCCCGCATTTGATGTTGTATCCATATGATTTGTGAGCAGCAGCTGGCGGCAGCAATGTATTCGGCTTCACAGGTTGACAAAGCAACCGAGGTCTGCTTCTTACACTACCAGGTCACTAATCTCCTCCCAAAGAATTGACATCCTGCTGATGTAGACTTGTAGTTCATCTTGCAGCCACCGTAATCCGAGTCACTATACGCTGTAAGCTCAAAGTCATCGTCATGAGGATACCACAACCCAAGTGTTGGTGTACCCTTCAGATAACGGAATACCCTTTTGACTCCTATCAGATGGTTGACCTTTGGTTTCGCCTGATATCTTGAACATAGACATGTTAGCATACATGATATCAGGTCGTGATGCAGTGAGGTACATGAGAGATCCAATCATTCCTCGGTACATGGTGGCATCGACTAGATCACCATTCTCGTCAGGTGCTACCTCATGGTTTGTAGCAAGTGGAGTCCCAGCTGCAGAAGCATTCTCCATGTCAAACCGACTGAGAATATCTCCTACATACTTAGTCTGATGTAGAAATATTCCTTTTGATGTCTGATCCACCTGTAAACCGAGAAAGAACTTCATCTCTCCCATAGTATCATTTTAAATTCAGCTTTCATTACTGCTTCAAATTCTTTACATAAGTCTTCGTTCTTGGAACCGAGATTATGTCATCAACATAGATCTGAACAAGCAGCAAGTCACCATCTTTTTCTTTGATAAACAGTGTACAGTCAATTACACTCTGCGAAATCCGTGTTTCACGAGGTGTGGAGAGTTTTTCATACCATGCCCTCGGGGCTTGGTGAAGCCCATAGAGAGCCTTATCTAGTTTGTAAACTCTGTCCCGATGATATGGATCTTCAAATCCTTCGGGTTGACTGACATACACTGTTTCCCGGATTTCACCATGAAGAAATGCACTCTTTACATCCAGTTGATAGACTTTAATCTTCATGTAAGAGGCATAGGCTAGGAAGATACGGATGGCTTCCATTCTTGCCACAGGTGCAAATACTTCATTGTAATCTATTCCCTCGACTTGTCGAAATCCTTGAACTACAAGACGAGCCTTGTTCCTGATGATGACTCCTTGGTCATCTTTCCTGTATTTCAAGACCCATTTGGTTCCAATAACTTTAGCTCCTTTTGGTCTATCCACGAGAGTCCATACTCCCAACTTCTTGAACTGCAGATGTTCTTCTTGCATGGCACTCACCCATGCCTCATCATTCAGGGCTTCACTGACGTATTTTGGCTCAAACTGTGACACAAAACAACGATATGCTCCATCGTAAAGGTATCCTTTTTCCATTACCGAGGCATAATCAGCTGAGTGTAGCTGATTTCTTGTCTGAACTCCAGATCTGACATCCCCAATGACAATGTCCTGAGGATGATAGACATTCAAGCGTGATCCAAGAGTAGTGGGAACAACTACCTCAGAACCAAGATTATGGACATTTGGTTCTGCATCTGAGGCAGTAGGAGTGTGAGGTTCTGAAGACGCAGAAGCATCAATACCAGATCCTTGTGTACTTGCAGGAGTTGGAACTTGTTCCTCCTTATTGTTCTAGTTATTTTCCCAGCTTCATCGTCAGAGGAGGAGTCACTTACCTCGAGTGCTCCCCCTGACTGATTAGACGATTCACCTTGTGAACCAGATGTTGTGGCATCTTGTGATGGTGTGTTTAAGACCTCAAACATCATTTTGGTGCCAAGTCATCATCAGATGTGGAGAGAGGGATGTTGAAAGACTGGAAGAAGCCATAATAGTCGAAAAAGAAGGCAGGTCCTTTCCCAGCAGGAGGAGTGGTGTATCTCTGAACGTCAACATTACACCACACTTCTACTTACCCGTGGAGTTGTTATAAACTCTCTTATTCGGTATGTTGTATCCAAGAAAAATTCCGTCTTCAGCCTTCTCGCTGAACTTTCCCTCCTGATTTTTCTTCAATAGTGTGCACGGTGCGCCGAACGGTTCGAGATACTCTAGATTTGGTTTACGTCGTTGAAGTAACTCGTAACACGTCTTGCCATGACGTTTAACTACCAGAACTCGATTTAACGTGTAACACGCATTGGCAACTGCTCATTCCAGAATTGGATAGGTAGGTTCGAGTCTGCTAGCATTGTCCGTGCTGTCTCTATTAAGCTATGATTTTTCTCTCAGCAACACCATTCATTTGAGGAGTGTAGGCGGAAGTGAACTGGTGCACAATTCCCTTTTCTTTACAGAAAGCCTCCATCCATTGATTCTTGAACTTGGTTCCGTTGTCTGAGCGGACTTGTCTGACCTTCAGCTTGTAGAGAGACTCCAGTGTAATTACTAACTCTTTGAATGACTCAAACTTTCTGATTTTGATTTCAAAAACATCACCCAAGAGAATCTTGAGTAGTCATCTGTAACTACATAATAGTACAGGTCGCCTGCGATGCTTCTTGTACTGACTGGACCAAATAGATCCATGTGAAGAAGTTCAAGAGGAAGTTCGATTGAGTGAACCTTCTTTTCCTTATGAGACTTTTTCGTCTGTTTGCCTTTCTTGCACGCCACACAGTCCGGTAGTTGGAAGTTTTTAACGTTAACTCCTCTCACTAGATCATTCTGGATCAAGTGATTCATCTTCCGTGGATTAATGTGTCCCATTCTCCGATGCCAGGAGATTGAGTCCTTCTCAGTAGCCTTTGACAAGAAGCACGAACTTGATGATCTGTTGTGAAGGCCTTTGATAAATCCAAGACATAAAGGTCATTATATCTTGAGGCAGACATTAAGACTTGGTCCTCCGGAATGATATAGTCCTTTTTCAGGACATAACACTTCTTGTTATCAAACACTACTTTAAATCCTTTATCACAAATTTAGGATACCGAAAGTAAGTTATTCTGAAGTTGTTGAACGTAGTTTACCTTGTCAAAATTTACTTTCTGATTTCCCACTTCCCCTTGAGCTGTGATATATCCTCCTTTGTTTCCAGCAAATGAAACATGGTCTCCTTTTATCTATTTGACGTTTGATAGGAGTGCCCTGTTCCCAGTCATGTGCCTTGATGCTCCTCTATCGACAATCCACGTGTTGGTTTCAGCACTATAGAACACCCTGCACATTCAATTGAAAATATTAGTTCAGGTTAGGGACCCAAGCCTTTACTGGCTTAGGTGACCCAGAGGCATCATACATCATAAATTCCACCCATTGCCTTTCGAGGGTGAGTGAAAATCTATGGTCTTCTTGTTCTCATTATCAGATTCATGAGAAGATTTCTCTTTCCATAAGCCAGTCTTATGTAAGGCTTGTTTGTGATAAACAGACGACTGGTTGATAGGTTGAACTTTAGGTTCACTGACTCGTGTTGGTGGAGTCATGGATCTTCTCTTGGAAGAGCTCACTTTAGTGTCATAAATTCTACCTTCTTCTTTGGTGTCTGATGATAATAAGGACAATAAGACGCAATATGTCCATACTTTCCACAGTTGTAGCATGATCTGCTTTCAACTTGACAATTTAGATGTTTCTGTGGAGAAGTATAGGACACCTGTGTGACATTGTTTTGTTTGGGTTTTGACATTTCTTGCTTAGATGTTTTCTCTGATTTAACAAAATTAATTGTTTTAACATTTTTAACATCCTTACCTGATTTTTCTCTGGACTTAGACCTGAAGCACGGGGTTGGTTAACTTGTTTGGTCCTTTTGGGTTCGGAATTATACTTGATTGACCCAGACTTTATATTAACCTTTTCAAATTGTTTGTCCAGATTGTCACATGGCATTTTACTTTGTGATTTTGAAGTGGCCTCCTTTAGTTTAGTGCCAGATTCAAAAGGTTTACTTATGGAATCTGGATCACTTACTAGAGGAGTGGACACCACATGATCCTTGATTGGGTTTTTATTTATTTGTTTACATTTTACATTCATCAAGGTCTCAGGTGGTGGTGGAACCACTTTATATCCCAAACCCTCCCCATTGTTACGTTCTCTCACTAAGTGTTAGACAATGTGAAAGGAACTTGTCCAACTGTGCAGTTTCTGTTTTAGTGAATTTACTTCTACTTCTAAAACTGCCTTCTATTTCTTAGTGTCTTCTAGGGAGTTTAGATAGTACCTAATGTCATTAGCTTGGTTAAAGGCTACTACTTCTGTTTCCCTAAGCTGTTTGTTCAAAAGGTCTATCTTTTCTTTGTAATTGTGCTCATTTTGTTTTAAAACTCTATTGGCTTCTGTGCACAGTTGTAAGTCCTTTACTAAGCTATCATTGTGATCTAATAACCTAGTAAATTTCAAATCAATGCTTTCCCTAAATTTATTACAATCAGAACAAGCATGATTATTGAAAAGTTGGTCAGTAGTACTTACCTGAGAAGGTTCTGACGAATCGCCATTAAGGCAGAGTCTGGTGTCTCTTGGTTCTGGTGATTCTGACGTTGTTGTAGTTTTCCCTTCTTCATGCATGTAATTTACCACAGTTGCAGTCTCTTCAGTGTTAGACATCGCTAGTTCCACTGCAATATCTCCTTCACACGCTGAGTCATCATCCAAATCTTCAACACTTGCAATGTTGGATTCTCCCGGCGATACAAACCGAAAGCTCCAATCTTGTCCTTCGTCATCATGAGCAGTCAAGGCTTTAGGATCCTTGCTTGACGAAGTAGGACTAGCTGTGGGTTTATCCTGACGATTGAAGGATGAGAAGGGATTCCCGTTTCCTGTCTTTTTCGGCTTCACACACTCACGCTTAAAGTGCCCCTTTTCCCACAATTGAAGCATGTCACCTTAGACTTGTCAAAACCAAAGGTAGTGTCCTTAGTTGCAACCAAGTTCTGTCCAGTTTTCTTGACAAACCTTTTAGCTCTCCGGATGGCACTTGCTAAGGCCCACATAATATCCATCCTTTCCAGCTTGTCTCGTCTACTTGCTCGTAGTCCTCATATGCCAGATGGCAAATCCCTATTTTCCAGCAACTAGCCCGTCATAGGAATGGACAACAGCTGCTAAGAGATCCATGTGTTCCTTTGCTACCTCTAATGTCACATTCCCGAGGTTCTCGGTCTTCAGTTTTGTAGCATTGGCTTCAGATGCTATGTATTGGGTACCAGACGACCCTGACGTGTCAGATCCTGAAGAAATTGCTTGAGATGGACCAGCTGAACTCGACACAAAAAGACGTTTGTAGTGGAGCTCCAGACGTTTTGGCTTGTGGAGTTGAGTTGTATAGGGTTGTATTCTGATCATAAGTGGACTTTTGAGCCTTGTACTTCATCCTTAATTCTCCCTCCCTCAGTTTCAGAATGAAGTCATTGATATCTAACTTCGCGAGCATATCATTCTGTCTGAGGTTGGAGACAAAAGAAACCCTTTCTCTGGCAAACCATCTCCAAAGTTTGAGACTTTGTCTTCTATAGAAGTGGTGACTCCATGAGTGTGCAGCTCACTCATTAAGTGATAGAACCGATCAATGACATCGTCCAAGCTCTCCTTTCCCATTAACGAGAAGTTGTCAAACTCCTTTAACGCTTTAGCCTTTAGAGCTTTTAACGATGCATTACCGTCATACCTCTTTTCCAATGCATCCCACAGCTTCTTTGCTTGCTTGTTCTCAGAAAATTGATGGAAAATGTACTTTGGAATTGACTGAGTAAGCAGAGCATAAACTTTCTTCTCAGCATTGTACTTGAGCTTTTGTCCATCAGTCATGCCCCCTAGTGTAAGTTTAACTTCATCTGCACCTACAGCATGCTATAACCTGTCTCTATCGACTCCCACAGATTGGGATCTACGCCATTCAAATAAATCTCAAATCTTTGCTTCCACTATGGGTAATCATCTAATGTGATTAGCTTAGGAGGCTTGTTATGATTCCCTACTTCATTTTCCAGAAGCAACAGATTCTGGATCCTTGAATCTTTACCTGTTGTGAACGCTGAATACTGGTCCTCCATTGCTATTAACTTTAGACTTTGAAACAAAATTGTCTGCTTGTGCGAATGAAGTTGTGCGATTGGGCTATTCGGGCGATTGAACAATGCGAATGACTCAAACGTGCGAATAAACCAATGCGTATGAATCAATCGTGCGTAATGACAGGTGCGGATGAACTCAGTCGTGCGATTGAGTCAATCGGGCGACTGAAGCTGCTGTATGTTGAAAATTCGAAGGTTTAAGGTATTTTCGGGCGCAAAAACACGAATTTTTACTAACCCTAATTGCCGTATACCAGGAAAAATAAACTTTACGAACTGGAGACGTCTAAAACACCGTTTGACACAAAAGAATTGCGTTTTTCGTGGAAAAAACACAATTTTTATATCAAGAACGATTGAATCACACGTAATTAAGAGCCAAGGCTCTGATACCACTTGTCAGGACGTAGTATTGAACGAAATACTAACTGATAAACGTGTAAACCTAATCAAATAGTGCGGAATCCTATTTGATTGGTGATCCAATCAGTGAGAACGCACGTAGAATCAATTGTAAATTGAATCTAAACGTTAAGAACGATTGATAATCGATCTAGTACGATCTATGAACTTGGAACAGGTTCTTAGAGGTCTCTGGACGGCTAGGGTACGTAGGGATTCGAAATGCTTAGTTTTTCCACGATTTAAGTGGTATTTATAGGTTAGTGTTCCTCAATCGGACGACTGAACCATGAGTATGGTTCAGTCGTGCGATTGAGCCATGCGGTTGATCCATTCGCACGACTGAATGTTCAGTCGTGCAACTGAGCTAATCTTATGTTCCAATCATGCGACTGATCCAGTCTCCTGGTTCAGTCGTGCGACTGAGTCATTCGCATGAAGTTGTTCGTGCATATGGTCCATTAGCATGGGCCATTCACATGAGAACTTAACATTACTAAGTTTGAATATATTTCTTAACCATTTATATTTCCAAGATTAATTCACACAACCACAAACCTATATAAGCAATTCAATACATGTTAAACAACTCATTAATGAAATATTAAACATTATAACCACAAACGAACATTTGTATTTCATTAAGTACCCAACTATTACATATGTGTAAGACAATAAAGACATATTACATTAAGCTCAGAAACTAGGTACACATGTATCTACATTTAATAAATAAAATCCATACAAAAGTTTTTGAAACTCGAAAATGAACTTAAAATGATAAATCATGTATGCCGGAGCTTTTAACCAAAACGATAATATCTTGAGAGCAAAATAAACTTTTTTATTTTCAAAGAATTCTTTATAGCTAAAAGGTATTCAATTCCTAATTACTAAAATATTTAAGAATTTAGATTAGTTAAAATATTACAGGGTGTGAGTATTAAAATATTTAAAAACGTAAATTATTAGAAACAATTAAGATTTTAAATTAGTTACCATATATTCCTTATGCTTTCCTAAAGAACAAATTTCAAATAGAAAAGTTGTTTATCCAACACAATTAGGATTAAAAAAAAAGAACTTTTCAATAAAAAAAAACTCATTATCTATCTATATAATAGGAAAATGTTAGCTACAGTGATTCACAACAGTTTAAGCATTATATACCACTCTTTATTGCATAGGTTAGAGTGACATGAGGTGAGCCCAAGGTACCACTCTTTGATGCATCTTTGTGAGGTACAAGTTTGTACAACCCCTCCCCCTCCGGAACCACTTCTTAGGTGAGCTCCACCAGCAACCTCGCAGGTTGCATCTTCCAGCGACCAGCCGAACACAATCGCCACCACCACCACCACCACCACCTGTAAACAACGAAAACTTTCTACTATTTATATTTAAGATCCATCACTATCGGGAAATCTATGTGGTATGTGGCCCGCCTACGGTGGTTCTTAAGCAGTGTGGAGTGGAGATGACTAAATAGGTCATTCTTGAATTGTTTTGTAGTGGCTATTGGTGGGATTGTCGGGTTCTTTGTTTGTCGCTGGAAAACGATGAAATAGAGAGACAAAATGATGCTTCAAGACCAAGCCTTTTCTTCATATTGCCATTTGCCGAGGTGGATGGTCATAGAGATCGGAAATGGCTTCCGGTGAGAAATTCGGTGTTAATGGTTGATGTTGGACTCAACAAAGAGAGAGAGAGAGATAGAGAGAGAGATAGAGAGAGAGATAGAGAGAGAGATGGGGTGATGATGGGTGCATTACCTATGTATGCTTATTTATTTGATTCTTTGTTATTATTATTTTGTTTACTTATTTCCATTAATTCTGGTTTTTCCACCCAAATCTATTGTGTTATTTACTTTTATT
Source organism: Flaveria linearis (assembly GCA_024085815.1). Lineage (NCBI taxonomy): Eukaryota > Viridiplantae > Streptophyta > Magnoliopsida > Asterales > Asteraceae > Flaveria > Flaveria linearis. Next base: position 64,676,584 of record CM044004.1, on the reverse strand, counting down.
TTGTTTATTTATTAAATTTCAATTTGAATTTGTCTTTAATTTATTTAGCCTTACTTATTTAATAAGATAATAAAGATTTGCTTTATTAATTTACAGATCATGTGATTATTATAAACGTAGGTATATGTTTTTAATTAAAAACTTTCTTCATTCATAATTTATTGTACAATTAAATTTTAAATCCATTATTATTATTATTGACCGTATTTTACATACGTATTTTTTTGGAACAATCTTTTACGTTTTGTTTTAAAACCCAGTTTGTTAGTTTGTTGTTTGTAATATAGATGGACGAGTGGAAGAATGCATTATATTAAACAATTTTGTCAGAGTGAGAGATTTAGTAAGTTAAATAGTAAGTTAAAAGATTTTTTTCTCTTGATTTTACGTCAAAGTGATAGCCATAACGATGTGTTTTATATACGCGTGATGATATTCGGCTTCGTTGTGAAGTTTCCCGCGCAACGCGCGCAAGAAACCCTTCTAGTTAATATTTAATTTTTCCACAAACATTAATGTTGAAAAAAAACTCCGATGAACTCTAGATCCGTATGAGAATATTACCAACTCAGAGAAAATTATCTATCTAGTTGTGGTCCTCCATGTTCATATTTGTATCTCATGGCTGTTATGTCATTATCATGTGTTTTTTGTTGTATATAATTCAATGATCAATTATTAAGGCTTTTCTAATTGTAATATAATCGTAAGAATAACGCAAATTTAACTATTGCATTCTTTAACCACACAGAGCTATATAATCTTTAACCCTAAGATATTCACCCACATTACTTAAAATTATACAGTAAACAAAACTAAATAAACACGACACTCCATATTATTAGAGTTACAATTAAAGGTTTAACATTAAATATCTAAAATAACCCGAACTAATTCAAAATATGTGGTTAACTATCCATGTTACATCAAAATTAGGGCGCAAACACACTGAGCTGCTTGCGAGCTACTCGTAATTGAATTGATAGAGAGCTTGAAAAGACCCAAGCCTAAAAACTATTTCGTCAAGATTTGTTACCAATTATTCACGTGAATGATGAAGAGATAAACCTTGTAGATCGGTTGGGGACAAACCAAATTCTTCCCCTTATAATTCATACTTTCAATGTTGTAGCGTGTCAACTCTCACAAACATAGACGTAGATTCTTGTTAATTATAATTTGATTTAAGTGCTTGAACTAGAAATTCTAATCTCTGATTTTAAATTAAGTGCTTGAAGTATGAAAATATTACTATGTGAACGTAAAATGCTATTCTAGATTTTACAAAACAATCAAATTGCTCAAAACGGTATAAACTTGAAATTCAACATTCTACATACGAAGGGAGCACGGTTGTGGTGGGTTATAGAACACTTGTGCCGACCTAGTTCTAGATGATAATTGGTTACATGAGTTTATGACATGTAGTACATTTAAAATTTGTCTTTCACCTAACCTTTAAGCATGTAAATATTTTTCCATTAAAATCAACTTGCTTTAGACTCTAAAATCCGGTGATTAACTTACACGACACTCTTTTTGGTTGAAGATGTCATTTTCTTACAAATTCCAATTTGGGAACTTTAATCAATCTCTAGCAAGAGTATACCTAGGATCTGGGTATAATAATCTTAAGACAATGTGTATGTATGATCAAACAAACAATCAATAACCTAATCATGTGATTATTAGAATTGAATGATTACATATCTGTACAGCTCGATCCATTCGAGATGAGCTCTCCTCGAGTGACCTATCATACAATCTTTAACCTCAACAATGAACACACATACAAAATTACACTAAATAATACTTATCTATGCGAAACAATCAAATGTGAAATATGTGAAAACATTATACAAACTTTTCATTTTCTCCTATGTTTTGCTTTCTCCAAAGTTCTTGCTTTTGATATGAGTTTTTGCTTTCCTGATATTTTCTTTTTTACTTAAGTTTTTACTTTTCAGTTAATATTGTAATTCACATATAAGAATTTTACAGTTTTCACCATGGATTATGATACTAAGCTAAGTTTGACTTTGTCACACATCTTTCTAAAATACCCGATTATCAAACATCTTTTGTTTCAGTTTTCCTTACATTTCTTAAGACTCTCCTAATTAAAGTCTCTGATGTTTAATATTTTCTTCATCCATTCTCCTCGGATAATTATTTTGCAATAGAAGCGTGTATTTTAAAATTATTCCCATTCTTCGTTTAAAATAAGGCCAATCTTTCAATTTATCTAGCAATTTTCAGTCAATCCTATATCTAAACAAAATAACTTTCCCTAAACTATTCGCACAAGACGAGCTTTCACATATGAGATATTGTACTTGCCTTTACAAAGTTTTCATAAATTTAAGAACCAATCAAAGTTGTCGCTTGATTGACAGTATCTTCTCTCTACATGTATGTCACATCCCGGCGGAAGCGTGAAAGATGCGGGTGGGTGTGACTTGCTTTATCAGAGTACATTAATTATAGTGAAATAAACACAATAAATATTCATACATAAAATCACAACATAAGACATGTCTTTATTTATAATATTTGGAATTACATCTTGTATATAGTTTTCAAAATTAGATGTAATTTTTCTACATTTGGACTATTGCATGTCTTCAGATACGGTGGAAGTGTGCGTCAACGTACACACTGCCGTCAACGATGTTGACAGTTAACGTGACACAAACCCTTCCGACCACTTCTCCCCAACCATTATGCACTTCAAAGCTAAGGTCAAAAGAGTTACTCATTATCTCCAGAAAAAACATACTTAAACCAGTCAACAAAACGTTGGTGAGAACATAGGTTTATATCCAAACAAAATATTTTGTTGATGCACCAATTACAACCAAACCTGATCACAACATAAGCATACTGTCACGAAATAATTCACAAAATCAGATAATATTACATCTCAACCCTCATTCGGTTAGGTGCAGGAAAATAGCAGCAACACTCATCCTGTTGGTTCAAATATTCTCCTAAGTAGCGCTACTAATATTATCGTACGGTTCCTCATTCGAATTAATGGTTGTATCACAAATGACAGTAAGTATCAAAATATTTTCAAAAATAGTACATCAAACCACTTAGTATGTTTTTTCCCCCAAAAACTTTATGAATGCCAAAAGGATTAAAATGGGGCTATGAACTCACCGTGTCTCCAATCGATAACCTATAAAATAATTTATAAGTTAGATAAAATTTCTTTAAAATTTTTAAAACCTCAGATATAACTAATTCAGCTGAAAAATGGTCACATGCTATTACTACAAAATTCCCAATAATTGGTTTATTACATATAATCACTTATAATTAGTCCAAATTTTCCATAATTCACCAAAATTATCTACGGTTATCTAAAAATTACAAAAAATTCGTAGAATGTTATTTCAACAGTTAGTAACATCCCATAAATTTTATAACATCTAACTCCAAACAAATTGTTTTCTGAAATTTTTATAATATTCCCATAATGGATTAAAAATAGCTTCTATAATTGATAAATTCTCAAAATTTTATAAAAAGTTTCCTATATATATTAGAACTTCAGGTAAATATATCAAGGTCTAACTCGTGGTAGATAAGATTCTGTAAATTTTAAAATATTCTTAATATTTATTAAAAATAGTTATATAACTCAAAAAATTATCAAATTTATATATTCTGTAGATTTAAATTTAATATTACGTTAAATATTTTTTCAGAATTTATTACATACTTTACGTATTTATTATGATTTCTCTACTGCAGAATACATAAAATTTCATATCTGAATTATAATAAGGAAATAAATTCTGTAATAACTCAAAAGACTTTTATACTTCAAAAGGATCATTCTATGAATTTATCAGAATTTTCCCGAATTTATTTATATTTTTGATATTTTCTCTATTTTTCATTTAAAATAATTTGTATAAATTGTTTCATTTATCATAATTTTACCAAAATTTCCAGAATAATATTTTAGTATAAAAATAAATACTTTTCAATGTTTATTCCCACAATTGCATTTGTTTAATATTTTACTTAGATTTTTCTTAATAATTTCAAGATTTAATCTTTGTAAATCAAAAATATTCCTTTTATCACGAGTTTTTCTGAATTTTGGTAACTTATTACTGTGATTTAAGGAACTTAAAATACTTTCAAAGTTGGTTTTGTGTGTGTTAATACCAAAACTAACTATTTATGTGTTTTTATAACACATGTAATATTAGATTTTTAACCCCTATAACAACCTTGTGGATGATGATCTTGACGATATTCCTGCGTGGTGAACCCGAGAGAAAGATCCATGAGAGTGGTGATGGTAATGGGTAGTGATGGTTGTTGTAAAAACCGTGGAATAAGGAAGTAAGAGGTGATGGTGTGCGATGGTTATGGTGTGGTTATTGTTTGGTTTTGTGTGGAAACCGAGAGGTAGAGATGGACAGAAGGTGTTGATCGAAGGTGGTGGTGTGAAGATAGTGCTGGAGATTAGATCCGAGAGGGGAAGAGAAACAAAGGTGGTGGTAGATGGTTGTGTTTGCAAGCATCAAAGGGAGGGGTGTATATAGGCTCTCGGTCCACCGCCTCCTTGCAACATAATCATGAAGTCTCATCATAGCTTTGGTGACTCACCTATTATAGGTGTGCTTAGGTGTCCAACATGGATGCTTTATGAGGATAGGTGGCGGTTTAAAAGGGGCACCCGAGAGAGAGGTAGCAAGGTGGCAAGCTAGGGGATGGCTTATGGTGTGAATGCAAAGTCACTTGGTCAAATAAGGACTTAGGTGGATGGTTCTTGGTGTCCAAGGGATTGTCAAGGGGTTGCCACATTATTCCTATAGGAATGGTTAGGGTGGTGTAGTGGCGAGTTGTGGTGATGCTAAGGTGGAGGTTTATGGTGTGAAAGCAAAGTGGCCGAGGGAGTGTTCTTGGGATTGTCACATGTAGGTGTTGACTTTAAGGAACTATCAACCTTCTATGTTTAATGAATCGGGATTTAAGATGGCATTTGGTGGTGGTTTTGGGTGGTGCCATTTAGCCGAGGGTTCCTATGAAGTTGCCACCTCCATTTCGAAATGACGATGGCCATGTGATCTTAAAAAAATGAACTAGTAGGCGGTTTGGTGGTTTGTGGTATTGTTTAACCGAGGGTTTAAGTGACTAGGTGTTTAACTTGTTAATAACCAAGTTCAAGGCTTAACTTCGGGTATTAGGTTTAGTGTTGGTATTAGGTTCTGAGGGTTTGATTTGTTTGTGTTTTGTTTTGGTTTGATTCACTTGATTTGTACGTATATATGGATGTATTTATAGGCGTATATTCATGCATGTATACGTAAGTCTTTAGTAGACATGTAACTATATTATCCATAGTACACATATATAATAATACAAATAATCATAAGTCTAAAGCATGTGCACATATATATATATATACATGCAGAATATATCTATGTACATGCACAATAGGATATGCAAAAGCATGCATGCTTAATTTCTATATATACATGCATGCAAGTATATGTACCTTACATGCATACGTGAATTTCTAATATATACATGCATGCACACGTAATTTGTTTAATATATGTGCATGCATACACAAATTTTTCTAATATATTTACATGTAAACATGTGTACGTACAGTTGACATAATAATATTTAGTCATAACATAAATATATTATAATAAAATTTTTAGGGTTGTCACATTCTTCCCCCGTTAAAAGAATTTCGTCCCAAAATTTATTGGAGTGTGATTTAGAAAACTTAAATAATCATTACCTCTAAATAGGTGAGGGTATTTCTTCTTGATTTCATCTTCTCTTTCCCATGTGTATTCCGGTCCTCTCTTTGCATTCCACTTAATTTTCACTATGGGAATTTTATTTCTTCTTAACTTCTTTATTTCTTTCCCTACAATGGCTATTGGTTCTTCCACAAATTGAAGTTTCTTATCTACTTTGATTTCTTGAATTGGTACTTCTAAGGTTTCATTGGTTAGGCATTTCTTGAGGTTTGACACATGAAAGGTATTGTGTACTTCACTTAATTCTTAAGGTAATTCCACCTTATATGCTACAGGACCAATTCTACCAATGATCTTGAATGGACCGATGTACCTAGGGTTTAGCTTACTGGATTTTCCAAACCGAAAGATTCCTTTAGAGGGTGATATTTTCAGATAGACTCTGTCTCCAATTTGAAATTCCAGTGGATTTCTTCGTTTGTCTGCATAACACTTTTGTCGATCACGAGCTGCTTTCAACCTGTTTTTAATCTCAGTGATCTTATCTGTGGTTTCCTGGATTAGTTCAGGACCTGTGAGTTGTCTATCACCTATTTCATTCCAGCACAGAGGTGATCTACATTTTCTCCATACAGAGCTTTAAATGGAGCTAACCCAATACTAGAATGATAATTGTTATTGTATGAAAATTCTATTAAAGGTAAGGGACTATCCCAATTTCCACCAAAATCTATAGCACAAGCCCTTAACATATCTTCTAGAGTCTGTATTGTTCTTTCACTCTAGCCATCAGTTTGTTGATGATAGGCTGTACTTAAATTTATTTGGGTTCCTAAGGCTTTTTTTAAAGTTTGCCAGAACCTAGAAGTAAATATACTATCTCTATCTGATATAATGGATACAGGTATTCCATGTCTGGACACAATTTCTTTTATGTAAATTCTTGCTAATCTCTCAATCTTATAATCTTCTCGTATAGGTAAGAAATGAGCTGACTTATTTAGTCTATCCATTATAACCCAAATTGTGTCGTATCCATTTTTGGTCCTGGGTAGCTTAGTTATGAAGTCCATTGTAATTTGATCCCATTTCCATTCTGGAATTTCTGGTTGCTGCAGGTATCCTGAAGGTTTTTGATATTCAGCTTTTATTCTTGAGCAGACATCACATTGCTCTACAAATTCTCCAACTGATCTTTTCATGCCTGGCCACCAGTATTGGCTTTTCAAGTCTTTGTATATTTTATTGTTTCCTGGATGCACAGAGTATCTTGACTTATGAGCTTCTTGCAATATAGTTGTTCTAATCATGTTATCTTCCTTTAAACCTCAGAATTCCATTTGCTTCCTTGTTCATGTCTTTTATTTGCCCTTTTAGTTTTAACATATCTTTTTGTTGAGCCTCCCAGATTTGACTTAACAAATCTGAACGTAGTTCCATTTTCATAGCACGTACCCGTAAAGGTTTGGTTCTTTCTTTCCTACTTAAAGCATCATCAACTACATTTGCCTTACCAGGAAGATACTTAATTTCACAGTCGTAATCACTTAGTAATTCTACCCATCTTCTTTGCCTCATATTTAACATCTTTTGATCAAAGATATGTTGCAGACTTTTGTGATCCGTATATATTATACACTTAGTCCATATAAATAATATCTCCAAATTTTCAGTGCAAATACTACAGCTCCTAATTCTAAGTCATGGGTGGTATAATTCTTTTCACTTCCTCTAAGTTGTCTGGATGCATATGCAATTACTTTGTCTTTTTGCATTAAAACACATCCAAAACTTGACGAGATGCATCATAATATACTATGAAATTATTTGTTCCTTCTGGTAAAGCTAATATGGGTGCACTACATAACTTACTTTTGAGGAGTTCAAATGCTACTTTTGAGGAGTTCAAATGCTTCATTTTGTCTTTCTTCCCATACATACTTTTTATCTTTTTGGGTCAATTCTGTCAACGGTTGAGCTATTCTTGAGAAGTTTTCTATAAATCTTCTGTAATATCCTGCTAAACCTAAGAATTGTCTTATTTCAATTGGGGTTTTTGGAATTTCCCATTTCTTAACTGCCTCGATCTTTGCTGGATCAACCTGAATTCCATTCTTGTTAACTATATGTCCTAGAAATTGTACTTCTCTTTTCAAATTCACATTTCAAGAATTTTGCATATAATCTTTCCTTTTGAAGTAATTCCAAAGTTAACCTCAGGTGTTGTTCGTGGTCTTTCTTATTTTTAGAATAGATCAAAATGTCATCTATGAAGACTATAACAAACTTATCCAAATATGGTTTACATACTCTATTCATTAAATCCATAAATACTGCTGGAGCATTGGTTAATCCAAATGGCATTACAAGGAATTCGTAATGTCCATACCTAGTTCTGAATGCAGTTTTCAAATATCATCTTCCTGTACTCTTAATTGATGATATCTAGATCTTAAATCTATTTTCGAGAAATAACTAGATCCTTGTAATTGGTCAAACAAATCATCAATTCTAGGGAGAGGATACCTTTTCTTTATAGTACCTTATTGAGTTCTCTATAATCGATACACATCCTAAAAGTTCCATCTTTCTTTTTGACAAACAGAACTGGTGCTCCCCAAGGTGATACACTAGGACGTATAAATCCTTTATCTAATAACTCTTGTAATTGGGTCATTAGTTCTTTCATTTCAGTTGGTGCTAAACGATAGGGTGCTTTGGCAATAGGGGTTGTTCCTGGTATTAATTCTAATTTTAAATTCGACTTGACAAGGGGTGGTAATCCAGGTAATTCTTCAGGAAAAACATTAGAGTATTCATTTATAATAGGAATACTTTCCAAATTTCTCTTATCAAGCTTTGCATCAACTATGTGAGCCAAGAAAGCTAAACATTTCTTATTTAAGCATTTTTGTGCTTTTTCATAAGAAATCAGTTTCACAATATTATTTGGTCTATCACCATATATGCAGAGAATTTTGTCTTCCTTGATCAAAGGAATCTTTATCATTTTCTTATCACAAATGATTTCAGCATGATTTTTACTCAACCAATTCATTCCTACTACGATATCAAATCCTTTTAACTTAATAGGTATCAGATTTATATCAAAACAATATTCATCTAAATTCAGAATGCAATTAGGAATGATTTCATCAGCTTCTATTATTTTACGTCACTTAATTCTATCATATAGCTGTCACTTAATTTCTCAGATATTAAACTAAGTGATGGTCTAAAAGTGTTTGAAACAAAACTACGAGTTGCTCCTGTATCAAATAATACTTTTGCGTGCTGGTTATTGATAAGGAATGTACCCGTTACTACTTCTGGTTTATGACGAGCTTCATCAGCTTGTATCACGCAAGCCCTTCCACGGGGGTTGTTCTGGTTAGCTGGAGCCTTGCCCTTTCGTTGTGGACACTCATTACGAAAATGGTTTTCACTTCTACACTGAAAGCAGACTGTTTTAGGGTTGGTAGGATTTTTGCAGTCTCGAGAAATGTGTCCCTTCTTTTTGCAGTTGTAGCAAACCACTGTCATACAGTTTCCTGTATGATATCTTTGGCAGATATTAACTGTGGTGGTTTATCCATTTTCTTTCCCTGAGCTGTTCCCAAGAAGTTTCTTGGTGGAGGTCGGGTTACTCTTTTCTAGGAGCTTTCTCCAAATCTTCTTCCAGAGTGGTTTTCAGTCCATTTCCTTTTCTCTCCTACCTGTGGGTGACTTAATGATCCATTTCTGATCATCCCATCTGTCAGACTTCCTGATAAGATTACTGCTTCTTGGAAGGTTTTGGTTCTTGCAGATTTTACTAACCCTCTTATTTGTGGTACTAGTCCCCAAATATACCTTCCTATTCTTTTTGATTCCGGGGTTATCAGATGTGGTACTAACCTGGATAATTCGTTATACCTATCAGTATATTCTCGGTGTGCAGCTCCTTTCATTTCTAGTGCTAAGAATTCAGCCTCTAGTTTCTCTATCTCATTATAAGGGCAGTATTTCTCTATTACTAGATTTCTAAATTCTTCCCAACTCATTCCATTCATAACATTCCTACCCTTAGTATGTACCTCCATTTTCCTCCATGATTGTGCTTCTCCTTTTAGTGAATGTGAGGCAAATAGTGTCTTGAAATTTTCAGCCCAGTTACTGATTTCCAAAACTCCTTCCATTTCATCTAGCCATCTTAACGCTTGTACAGCTCCACCATTTCCATCAAATTCCCAGGGTCTGCAAGACATGAAGGTCTTATAAGAACATCCCTTTGAGATTCCATTCAGAATTTCTTCTTCCTGTCGCCCATTTGTGTTAATATTTTCAGGTTCTATTGGTGGGTGTGAGGTGGTTCTAAATTTAAATTTTGTTGGAGTTGGGTAATCAAGGTAGGTAAGGTAGCATCTATTTGTAAGGCCCCGACTCCGGGCACCTCACAGTTGGTCATTCATTGCACATAAACATATATTTACAACTGTTTCAAATAGACATTGCAGATAGACATTGCAACAGAAACATACGAAGAGACATCTCATTTCATCATAAAAGCTTTTGAAAAGCGATACATCATTAGTCCTTTACAAAATAGTCATAAACAGTGACTTTTAGTGGTAAGAGGCTTCCTTAAGTAATCCTGTTTATTTGAATCCTCAACAACACCCACTTTGTTTTCTAAATGCATTCTACATAATACATTACAAAAATATTAACAAAGGAATGCCATCCCAAAAGAGCTGAGTAGCCGCCTCGTGCTATCCTCAACAACACTACCTGCCAACTGGAAACACATAAAAAGTCAGCGTTGCTGAGTGAGTTCTAGTTTTTTAAATAAAACATACTTTTCTTTCATTAAAACCGTTCTTACATACATGCGATCACACAACATACGTACACGTAGATAATATTATGATTATCTTCATGATTCATTCATTAGCTTTCATTCGTGTATCGTTCATCGTCATCATTCACGTTCGTTCACACACTATTTCTTTCGTTCATACGTTTCTTACCTTCATTCATACATTCATTACATTCATTCGTACGTTCGTTGCATTCATTCATACATTCAATACGTTTATTCGTACGTTCATTACATTCGGTGACATGTACAATACCCCGAACATTATGCACTACTGCTGGTGCTGGACCTGTGGTAATCAACCATGAACGTTATGCACTACTGCGGATCCAGTCACCTAGGGTAGGTACATGCACCACTTATCTTTCATCTTTCATTCTGGATCAATGCCATATGCTATACCCCGAACATTGTGCACTACTGCGGGTGCTGGACCTGTGATGATCAATCACGAACGTTTTGCACTACTGCTGATCCAGTCACCTAGGGCAAGCGGAAAGGATCCCATACATATGGTCAATCAAAAAGACTGACCCCAATGTGCATCCTTCGGGGTAGCTAACCCGCACACCGTTGAGCTAACACCTGCAATGGGTGTGCACCTCCATACATTTGCTTGCAAATCTTTCTTACATTCATTCGTTCATTCATTATTGCATGCATTCGTTCATCATTTTCCTCTTTCATTATCTTTCACTTTACGTTAATTATACTTTCGTTTCATTCGTTAATCATACACGTAAAGTCACGGAAAGATAAACACGTATTGAAAACAAGGAACATCGATATTTACAATTCATCAGTCATTACCATCATAGAGCTACATCATAATTATCATACATACATCATGCTTATACATGCAATACTATCTCTCTCCTCGTACGCAACAACCCTATTTGGACGATTGGACATACTTCAGTCGCATTTCCTCCATGCGACTGGTTCATGCGATTGGGCAACTATGCGAATGGGCATACAATCGTACGAGTAGACACTACGCGAATGGGCTTCTATGCGACTGAACCCTCAGTCGTGCGATTGAGCACTATACGAATGGACTTCTAAACGACTGAACCCTCAGTCGTGCGACTGACAACTATGCGACTGGACCTGTGCGACTGAACTCCCAGCCGCATGACCTGTCGTGCGACTGAATCCCCAGTCGTGCGATTGAGCTTCAGTCATGCGATTAAGTGTTAGTCATCCTCAGTCGTGCGATTGGCCCTTCAGTCGCATAACCCTAACTGGGCAGCGACCGGAGTTCATCCTGAACTGCAGCAGCGACATACGGCCTTCAAACACTCCCAAACTCATTTCCAGCCCAAATTACCCTTTCTAAACCTTAGGGAGTCATACTAGGACATCATACAAGCACATACAAGTCTAAAATCGCACTCTAAACACAATACATACAATTAACCCAAATGGGTCAAACTCATACATTTCAAAAACGGGTTTAAATGTGTTCCAGCCCCAAAATCGTTTGAAAACAAGTAAATGAGGGGTCCTAGAACTGACACAAACTAGGAGAAGATGAATAGCTTCGTTTGGACTAGTCACTCGACAAGTTTCGAGCCCGAATCACCACTTTCTCTCTTTTTTTTTCTCCCCTTCTCTCTCTCTCTCTTCTCCTCTGCTCTTCTTTTCACTGATTTTGCAAGTGTGGGGAGGGGATATGGCTGCCCTCCTTTATAGCTACAACTCAGTCGCCTGAGCTCCAGCCGACTGGGTCTTCAGTCGCCCGATCACCATGCGATTGGACCTCCAGTCGCCCGATCACCATGCGATTGTGACTCCAGTCGCATGAGTTTCATGAGATTGAGCCTCCAGTCGCCCGAGCTCCATGCGATTGGGCCTCCAGTCGCATGACCCTCCAAAAAGTCAAATTTTCGGGTGTTACAAGTCCACCCCCTTTATTTGGGTGTCACGATCGGACACAATTGACATCGGTACTCCATGACGAGTCACAATCTCCTTGATGAAAAAATCGGCCAACCTCTCAGATGAATATGTCTCGCGCATTGGTAGGAAGTGAGCACTCTTCGTCAGACGATCAACAATCACCCATATAGCATCATACCATTTTGGGGTACGTGGTAGCTTTGTAATGAAATCCATGGTGATGTGCTCCCACTTCCATTCCGGTATATCCAAGGGTTGAATCTTTCCATACAGCTTCTGGTGCTCGGCCTTCACTTGTAGACAAGTAAGGCATTTACTCACATACTCCACCACATCCAGCTTCATACCCGGCCACCAATAATCTTTCTTCATGTCTTGGTACATCTTGGTAGCATCGGGATGAATGGAGTATCGAGTCTTGTGGGCTTCGTCCATGATCTTTACCCGTAGATCCCCAAAGCAAGGAATCCACATCCACCCAAATCGGGTTTAACACCCAATGTGTTTTCACCCAACTCCGCGACCAGACCTCTTATTCTTTCAGAGTTAAGATGATCTTCTTTTAGTGCCTCGTCTTGAAACTCTTTGACTTGCTTCATCACGTCTGAGGTCATAATCAGTTGGTACGCCTTCACCCGAATCGGCTCGGGCCTCTCTTTTCAGCTAAGGGCATCCGCCACCACATTGGCCTTGCCTGGATGGTAATGGATCTCACAATCATAATCCTTTATAAGCTCCAACCATCATCGTTGCCTCATATTCAAATCTTTTTGCTCGAAGAAGTACTTCAAGCTCTTGTGGTCGGTAAAGATGGTGCACTTCATCCCGTAAAGATAGTGCCTCCAAATCTTCAATGCAAAGACCACAGCTGCTAGCTCCAAGTCATGGGTAGGATAGTTAACCTCATGAACTTTCAACTGTCGGGATGCATAGGCTATAACCTTTCCCCTCTGCATTAACACACACCCCAATCCCGAATAGGAAGCATAAGAATAAACCACCAGATCTTCACTTCTATCGGGTAATGACAGAACAGACTTGGGTCAACCTCGTCTTCAATTCTTCGAACGCCTTCTCTTGAGCCTGACCCCATACGAACTTTACATCTTTACGGGTCAACTTGGTTAGTGGAGAAGTGATTTGGAGAAGTTTTGAATGAATCTTCTATAATAGCCCGCCAAACCCAAGAAACTTCGGATCTCGGATGGCGTCTTTGGACACTTCCATTGCATCACCGCTTCCACCTTTGCCGGATCAACCATAATCCTCTCCGGATTTACCATGTGACCCAAGAACTGAACTTCGCGTAACCAGAATGCGCACTTGGAGAATTTAGCATACAACTTCTCCCTTCTCAATGTCTCTAGAACCTCTCGAATGTGACCGGCATGCTCAGTCTCACTCTTCGAATAAATCAAGATATCATCGATGAACACAATCACTGATTTATCCAGCATCGGCCGACACACCCGATTCATCAAGTCCATAAAAGCAGCCAGCACATTGGTCAACTCAAAAGACATGACAAGGAACTCGTAGTGACCATAGCGCGTGCGAAAAGCTATTTTAGGGATATCCTGCTCTCTTCACCTTCAGTTGATGGTAGCCCAATCGAAGATCTATCCTTGAAAACCAACTGGCACCCTGAAGTTGATCAAACAAATCATCGATTCTCGGCAAGGGGTATCGGTTCTAAACTGTCAACTTGTTCAACTCATGATAGTCGATACACATCCTCATACTACCGTCTTTCTTCTTTACAAACAGGACAGGAGCACCCCAAGGTGAGATACTCGGTCTAATGAACCCCTTATCCAACAGCTCTTGCAACTGCTCCATCAACTCTTTCATTTCCGTCAGAGCCATCGATACGGTGCTTTGGCAACAGGTTGGGCGCCAGGTATCATATCAATCTGGAACTCAATCTCTCGGCCAGGGGGCACTCCCGATAAGTCTTCCGGAAACACGTATGGAAAGTCACACAACCGGAACATCGATAGTTGTGGTGTCGGCGTATCTACATCCTTTACATAACATAAATAGGCACTACATCCACGCCTTATACACTTTCCCGCCACCGCCATTGAGATCACCTTCGGAATCGTCATGACCCGATCCCCATAAACAGTCACCGAACTCTCGTCAGGCGCTATCAAACGAATCATCTTCTTCCAACACACTATATTCGCCTCGAAGTCCACCAACCAATCCATCCCAAGCACCAAATCAAAACCACCCAAAGTCATCGCAAATGGCCTAACCGGAAATTTGTGGCCCTCTAATTCCACATCACAACCCTCTATCACCTCAGAAATCCTGGTAGACTTACCTATCACAGTTTCTACATCAAACGGTACGTCAACGCGCCTGCTACTAACAGGCAGTTGGCACAGAAAGCAGTAGAAACAAAATCCTACTGGCACCCGAATCAAATAATACAGAGGCTAAGTTTGGTTCACCAGAAACGTACCGGACACAACATCAGGGTCCGTCCTAGCCTCTTCCTGCGTCATCGTGAATGCCCTGGCGCTTGCCTTCGATCCCTCATTCCCCGTCTTCTTCACGCCGGAACTCTCAGACCTCGGCTTCTTACAGTCTTTATTCATATGGCCACTCTCCCCACAGTTGAAGCACCTCATGCCATTACACTCTCTAGCCATATGACCGGGATTCCCACACTTAAAACAGAGATTTAACCACAGTCTGCACTCCCACTGTGCTCCTTCCCATATTTACTACACCGTTTCGGTCCCGTACCAGTGTGGCTACACGGCGGTCATCCACCCGTGCCTTCTTGTTACTCGTCGAGGCATCACCCCGACCAAAACCTCTTCCCGTTCCAATTCCTGTCACCACCCTTTCTATTACCATCAGCCACCACCACCACTGCCCTTTCATCATACAGTCTCCCCGCCAAGTCCACCGCCGACCTAAAGGTGGTTGGTCGGGCGGCGATCGTATGCCTGCGCATATCCGCCGGCAAACCCTGAATATACCTCTTGATCTTCTGCGTCAGAGGAGTCACCTGATCCGGCACCAGACGTGCCATTTCGTTGAATTTCGTGGTGTACTGTTGGTGGGTCATCGTCCCCGCCTCCAGCTGCAGGAACTCTCTCTCAACTTTATCCATCTCCCGATGAGGACAGAACTCCTCGATCACCAACCTCTTCAGCAAGGACCACTTCATTTTTCCAATGGCCCTGCTACCCTCGGCCTGGACTATGTTGTCCCACCAGCATAGAGCCGAATCCGTGAAAGAGTGGGTAGCGAACTTCACCTTTTGGTCCTCCCGACACTCGCTGATATTGAGACACCCTCCATTTCTCTCACCCATCGATGAGCAGCAGCAGCAGTATCATTACCGTCAAAAGTAGGGGGCTTGCATCTCATAAATGCCCCATAATTACAGCCTCGTGCTGTCTCATGCCCAGCTCCTCCTCCTCTTCCTCTTCATCATCAGAAAGAACCGTTTCTGGCCCTGATTGCTCCTGTCTTCCCGAGGACCTACTCCTCTCTTTTCTTTCACCTTCCCGGACAGCCTTAATCACTTCGGTCACCACATATGGTAAGATCGCCTGCATGACCTGATGCACCTCTTCAACCACTGCCTCTTTTACCGAGGCTCTCAAATTGGCGCTTTCGTCTACACCCTCCTGATGAGGGGTCTCGGTTTCTTCATGAACCACTTTCTCCCTCCTAGGTCTTCCTCTTGTGGCCCGCGGTTCAGCACCACGTCCGCCACCACCTCCACCCCGTGAGGCCTTAGAAGATCTACCACCAGCCATTCTCTATCACACACTGAAAGATTCAAACACCAACATGGTCCATTCAAGGGAATAGCTCAGTTTATGTCAAGTATAACAAGTCCCTAATTACAGTGGCCAGTTGTGATTAGCCATTTACTTTACTCTTCGGACCCCGAGCATTACCTGTCCTGACTACATTAGTATCTAAATCTAACAGTAACACATAAACACATAACATGCGCACGTAAATTCTGGTTAACATTACGAAAATACCTGATGGCACGTAGCTACTCAGATTGGCATTCCTTCCCTTTTCGTCCCATTCTCAGTTTAAGTTAAGGTTTATTTTGAAAATTTTACCCGTTTCACTTAAACTTTGGCTCTGATACCAAATTGTAAGGCCCCCGACTCCGGGCACCTCATAGTTGGTCATTCATTGCACATAAACATATATTTTACAACTGTTTCAAATAGACATTGCAGCGGAAACATACGAAGAGACATCTCATTTCATCATAAAAGCTTTTTAAAAGCGATACATCATTAGTCCTTTACAAAATAGTCATAAATAGTGACTTTTAGTGGTAAGAGGATTCCTTAAGTAATCCCGTTTATTTGAATCCTCAACAAACACCACTTTGTTTTCTAAATGCATTCTACATAATACATTACAAAATATTAACAAGGAATGCCATCCCAAAAGAGCTGAGTAGCCGCCTCATGCCATCCTCAGTAACACTACCTGCCAACTGGAAACATATAAAAGTCAGCGTTGCTGAGTTAGTTCTAGTTTTTATAATAAACATACTTTCCTTTCATTAAAACCGTTCTTACATACATGCGATCACACAACATACGTACACGTAGATATTATGATTACCTTCATGATTCATTCATTAGCTTTCATTCGTGTACCGTTCATCGTTATCATTCAAGTTCGTTCATACACTCTTTCTTTCGTTCATACGTTTCTTACCTTCATTCATACACTCATTACATTCATTCGTACGTTCATTGCATTCATTCATACATTCAATACGTTCATTCGTACGTCATTACATTCGGTGACATGTACAATACCCCGAACTTATGCACTACTGCTGGTGCTAGACCTGTGGTAATGAACCACGAACGTTGTGCACTACTGCTGATCCAGTCACCTAGGGCAAGCGGAAAGGATCCCATACATATGGTCAATCAAAAAGACTGACCCCAATATGCATCCTTCGGGGTAGCTAACCCGCACATCGTTGAGCTAACACCTGCAATGGGTGTGTACCTCCATACATTTGCTTGCAAATCTTTCTTACATTCATTCCTTCATTCATTATTGCATGCATTCGTTCATCATGTTCCTCTTCATTATCTTTCACTTTATGTTACTTATTACTTTCGTTTCATTCGTTAATCATACACGTAAAGTCACAGAAAGATAAACACGTATCAAAAACAAGGAACATCGATATTTACAAATCATCAGTCATTACCATCATATAGAGTTACATCATAATTATCATACATACATCATGCTTATACATGCAATACTATCTCTCTCCTCGTACGCAACAACCCTATTTGGACGATTGGACATACCTCAGTCGCATGGCCTCCATGCGACTGGTTCATGCGATTGGGCAACTATGCGAATGGGCATACGATCGTACGAGTAGACACTACGCGAATGGGCTTCTATGCGACTGAACCCTCAGTCGTTCGATTGAGCACTATACGAATGGACTTCTAAACGACTGAACCCTCAGTCGTGCGACTGACAACTATACGACTGGACCTGTGCGACTGAACTCCCAGCCGCATGACCTGTCGTGTGACTGAATCCCCAGTCGTGCGACTGAGCTTCAGTCGTGCGATTGAGTGTCAGTCGTTCCTCAGTCGTGCGATTGGCCCTTCAGTCGCATAACCCTAACTGGGCAGCGACTGGAGTTCATCCCGAACTGCAGCAGCGACATACGGCATTCAAACTCTCCCAAACTCATTTCCAGCCCAAATTACCCTTTCTAAACCTTAGGGAGTCATACTAGGACATCATACAAGCACATACAAGTCCAAAATCGCACTCTAAACACAATACATACAATTACACCCAAATGGTCAAACTCATACATTTCAAAAACGGGTTTAAATGTGTTCCAGCCCCAAAATCATTTGAAAACAAGTAAATGAGGGGTCCTAGAACTCACACAACGAGGAGAAGATGAATAGCATCGTTTGGACTTGTCACTCGACATGTTTCGAGCCCGAATCACCACTTTCTCTTTTTTCTCCTCTTTCTCTCTTCTTTCTCGCTCTGCTCTTCTTTTCACTGATTTTGCAAGTGTGGGGAGGGGAGATGGTTGTCCCTCCTTTATAGCTACAGCTCAGTCGCCTAAGCTCCAGCCGACATGGCCTTCAGTCGCCCAATCACCATGCGATTGGACCTCCAGTCGCCCGATCACCATGCGATTGGGACTCCAGTCGCATGAGTTTCATGCGATTGGGCATCCAGTCGCCTGAGCTCCATGCGATTGGGCCTCCAGTTGCATGACCCTCCAAAAAGTCAAATTTCCGGGTGTTACACTATTTGTTGGGCTACTATCTAAGAGATCCTGTCATTCTCATTTGTGTCAGTGTTCACGGGTGTTTCTTCCCCAAGTCGGGTTCTGGTCGTCCTACTCGAGCTGTTCTTCGGACAGGCTGAGTGTTTCTTTTGGCGTCATGATTCACTATAGTGAATTTTAACATTAGTATCACAAATAAATATTCTAACACAAAATCATTTAACATATATCAAATAAATACTTTAACACAAAAGTACATATATCAGTTAAGCTCTTATTCCGTTTATTCTAGAAAGTTAGACTATAATCTTTTAGTTCCTGCGAATCCATTTCCATATCCTCGTAAGATACTTTTCTTGGGCGTCTTGAGCTTTTTGATGTCCTGCTGGATTTTCCAGATTCCTAGTTGTATTTTCTTAAGTTTTCTAAGAGTTTGTCGAGCTGTCTTCACCTGATCCGACTCTTGTCTTTTAGTGACCTTAACTTTACCTTCGAAGGAATCAGAAGGTTGTATTTCTAGATCCTCAGCTTCGTTAGTTCTAAACTTGTGTCCATGTTGTATCTTTTTCCTAGGAGTTTTAATTGTATATCCTCCCACGTGTACTGGTTCACGCCGAACATAAAATTTTGATTTATTCTCCACTTCTGTTGGAGGAATATCCATAGCTTGTTGAGGTTCAGGTGTTATTTCTTTAGAATTGCTATGGTCTGGATATTCAGAAGGATCGGTCTCACAGTGGTAACTATCTGAATTCATATCTGCACAACTTTCTTAATAATATTTCACAAAATGGTTAGTCAAATAATTATTAAAATTTTGTTAGAATAAAATCATAGAATTTCACGTAATCCACATAATTCACATAAAATCATAAATTATATCTAATAATTCTAAGTATTTTTTTTGAGCTTATGGTTATAGTCTAGATATTTTGAAAATATCTAACTCCCTATAACCAATGGCTCTAATACCAACCTGTCACATCCGGCGGAAGCGTGAAAGATGCTGGTGGGTGTGACTTGCTTTATCAGAGTACATTAATTACAGTGAAATAAACACAATAAATATTCATACATAAAATCACAACATAAGGCATGCCTTATTTATAATATTTGGAATTACATCTTGTACATAGTTTTCAAAATTAGATGTAATTTTTCTACATTTGGACTACTGCATGTCTTCAGATACGGTGGAAGTGTGCGTCAACGTATACACTGCCATCAATGATGTTGATAGTTAACGTGACACAAACCCTTCCGACCACTTCTCTCCAACCATTATGAACTTCAAAGCTAAGGTCAAAAGAGTTACTCATTATCTCCTGAAAAAGCATACTTAAACCAGTCAACAAAACGTTGGTGAGAACATAGGTTTATATCCAAACAAAATATTTTGTTGATGCACCAATTACAACCAAACATGCTCACAACATAACCATACTGTCACGAAATAATTCACAAAATCAGATAATATTACATCTCAACCCTCATTCGGTTAGGTGCAGGAAAATAGCAGCAACACTCATCCTGTTGGTGCAAATATTCTCCTAAGTACCGCTACTAATATTATCGGACGGTTCCTCATTCGAATTAATGGTTGTATCACAAATGACAGTAAGTATCAAATATTTTCAAAAGTAGTACATCAAACCACTTAGTATGTTTTTTCCCCCAAAAACTTTATGAATGCCAAAAGGATTAAAATAAGGCTATGAACTCACCGTGTCTCCAATCGATAACCTATAAAATAATTTATAAGTTAGATAAAATTTTTTTAAAATTTTTAAAACCTCAGATATAACTAATTCAGCTGAAAGATGGTCACATGCTATTACCACAAAATTCCCAATAATTGGTTTATTACATATAATCACTTATAATTAGTCCAAAGTTTCCATAATTCACCAAATTATCTACGGTCATCCAAAAATTACCAAAAATTCACAAAATGTTATTTCAATAGTTATTAACATCCCATAAATTTTATAACATCTATCTCCAAACAGATTGGTTTCTGAAATTTTTATAATATTCCCATAATTGATTAAAAATAGCTTCTATAATTGATAAATTCTCAAAATTTTATAAAACATTTCTTATATATAGTTGAACATCAGGTATATATATCAAGGTCTAACTCGTATTAGATCAGATTCTATAAATTTTAAAATATTCTTAGTATTTAGTAAAAATAGTTATATAACTCAAAAAATTATGAAATATATATATTCTGTAGATTTATATTTAATATTACGTTCAAGAGTTTCTCAGAATTTATTATATACCTTAATTCTTTATTACGATTTCTCTACTGCAGAATACATAAAATTTCATATCTGAATTATAATAAAGAAATAAATTTTGAAATAATTCCAGAGACTTTTATACTTCAAAAGGATCATTCTGTGAATTTATCAGAATTTTCCCGAATTTATTTATATTTTTGATATTTTCTCTATTTTCATTTAAAATAATTTGTATAAATTGTTTCATTTATCATAATTTTACCAAAATTTCCAGAAAAATATTTTAGTATATAAATAAATACTTTTCAATGTTTATTCCCACAATTGCATTTGTTTAATATTTTACTTAGATTTTTCTTAATAATTTCAAGATTTAATCTTTGTAAATCAAAATATTCCTTTTATCACGAGTTTTTCTGAATTTGGTAACTTATTACTGTGATTTAAGGAACTTAAAATACTTTCAAAGTTGGTTTTGATGTGTTAATACCAAAACTAGTAATTATGTGTCTTATAACACATATGTAATATTAGATTTTTAACCCCTATAACAACCTTATGGATGATGATCTTGACGATATTCCTGCTTAGTGAACCCGAGAGAAAGATCCGTGAGAGTGGTGATGGTCATGGTAGTGATGGTTGTTGTAAAAACCGTGGAATAAGGAAGTAAGAGGTGATGGTGTGCGATGGTTGTGGTGTGGTTGTTGTTTGGTTTTGTGTGGAAACCGAGAGGTAGAGATGGACAGAAGGTGTTGATCGAAGGTGGTGGTGTGAAGATGGTGCTGGAGATTGGATCCGAGAGGGGAGGAGAAACAAAGGTGGCGGTAGATGGTTGTGTTTGCAAGCATCAAAGGGAGGGGTGTATATAGGCTCTCGGTCCACCACCTCCTTGCAACATAATCATGAAGTCTCATCATAGCTTTGGTGACTCACCTATTGTAGGTGTGCTTAGGTGTCCAACATGGATGCTTTGTGAGGATAGGTGGCGGTTTAAAAGGGGCACCCGAGAGAGAGGTAGCAAGGTGGCAAGCTAGGGATGGCTTATGGTGTGAATGCAAAGTCACTTAGTCAAATGAGGACTTAGGTGGATGGTTCTTGGTGTCCAAGGGATTGTTGAGGGGTTGCCACATTATTCCTATAGGAATGGTTAGGGTGGTGTGGTGGCGAGTTGTGGTGATGCTAAGGTGGCGGTTTATGGTGTGAAAGCAAAGTGGCCGAGGGAGTGTTCTTGGGATTGTCACATGTAGGTGTTGACTTTAAGGAACTATCAACCTTCTATGTTCAATTAATCGGGATTTAAGATGGCATTTGGTGGTGGTTTTGGGTGGTGCCATTTAGCCGAGGGTTCCTATGAAGTTGCCACCTCCATTTCGAAATGACGATGGCCATGTGATCTTAAAAAATGAACTAGTAGGCGGTTTGGTGGTTTGTGGTATTGTTTAACCGAGGGTTTAAGTGACTAGATGTTTAACTTGTTAATAACCAAGTTCAAGGCTTAACTTCGGGTATTAGGTTTAGTGTTGGTATTAGGTTCTGAGGGTTTGATTTGTTTGTGTTTTGTTTTGGTTTTGATTCACTTGATTTGTACGTATATATGGATGTATTTATAGGCGTATATTCATGCATGTATACGTAAGTCTTTAGTAGACATGTAACTATATTTATCTATAGTACACATATATAATAATACAAATAATCATAAGTCTAAAGCATGTGCATATATATATACATGCAGAATATAGCTATGTACATGCGCAATAGGATATGCAAAAGCATGCATGCTTAATTTCTATATATATACATGCATGCAAGTATATGTACCTTACATGCATACGTGAATTTCTAATATATACATGCATGCACACGTAATTTGTTTAATATATATGCATGCATACACAAATTTTTCTAATATATTTTCATGTAAACATGTGTACGTACAGTTGACATAATAATATTTAGTCATAACATAAATATATTATAATAAAATTTTTAGGGTTGTCACAATGTAAGGCCATGACTTGTGTGAATTACAATTTCAAGTGAGAAACAAAAAATTCTAGAAAGCGAAAGCTCTACAAGGACGTAAAAACTCCACAAGTTTGCTAGAAATTCATATCTTTGATAACTTGAAGTCGTGCGAGAACTCGAATAATAAATTTAGGTAACGTGTTCACATGTATATCCAAAGTGTATAAATAGGAGTTTTGCTTTGTAATTAATATGTGTGTTCTTTAGTGTGTGTTTCTAGAGGTGTGTTCTTGGTGAATACTAATAGGCCGCGTCAGGGGAACTCACCTTGGGTCGATCGAGCTTAAATGTTATAAACTTTTTTGATATTGTAATCATTTGATTTTGATTATCAATTCAATTGAGTTATTAATTCTTGTTGATTACACAAGCGTACGTTCGTATTATGTTTATCAAGAATAGTTCTAGATTCAACGAGACTTTTACCTTACAATGCGAAAACTAATTTTAGTTCTCACTTAGTTGGCATATCAAAATTTGATGATATTTCGCAGATAAATGTTTTCTCTAATCGGTTGGAGAATGTGAAAAATATCTCAAGCTAATTAGCCTTTTCGAATTTGATGAATATAAACTGTTAACCTATAGATTCTTCAATTTTGAGCATGAAAGAGTGAAGAGCTTGATCGAATTGATACAAATGAAGTAAAAGAATCATCAACTAGCCAAGAAATTGATCCGATAATCCCATCTCAACAAAGGTTTTTTTTTAAATTTTATTTTAAATCTTACATTTGAACATCAAATATAGATCCAAAACTCTCCTTATTATCAACGATCTACTCGGATGGCCTGTAACCTCCAACTTAACGAAATGAACACACATACAAAAGTTCATAATAAAATACCTATTTATACGAAACTATGAAATGCGAAATATGCGAAAAACTTTATAAAAAGTTTTCACAATCTGCAATGTTTCACATTTTGCGAAGTTCTCGATTTTGATCTGAGTTTCGCTTTGCCCTCAATTTCACTTTTCACTTAGTATTGCAATTCGCATATAAAACCTTACACTAATGTCTAAACACCAGGATCCTAAAAAGATTTAGGAGTTTAGGACTTTGGATTTTTACTAGTAGTAAATGATGTACATTATATCTAGCTTTTGCTTTCAAGCGCTTTTTTGTACCAACAAATACTCAGAGATTGAGCATGCACATGGTAAGAAAAATTGCAAGAGTTCTCTTGTGAAGAAATGAAGTATATGCGGTGCTTTATGACATATATCCCATAATGCATGTAGAGGATTAGAGAACATATGTTCAATACTTAACAAATAAAACTAGCAATAAAGTAGCATTATCTTTATCGTTTCAAAGATTACATGATGTTTTCGTTATTTTTTTTTATTTTTGCTCGGTCATAGTTGTAGGTTTAGATGTAGGAAGATGAAATCCACCATTCTTTATGTACTTCAAATTTCTGGTCTGAAACCTTGCAGTAACTTATTTTTATATACACTTTTTTTTTGTTTTTATTTAAGTTATATTTCTTATGTTCTCTTTGCATTTATTTTCTTATATTTTCTATTTTTATTAAGAGGCGGGGCCGGGTTGTGACCTTTATGGATATATTGGTGTAATAGTGACAATTTAAGCAATGGTTTAAATGTTACAAAATATCTAAATAAAGTTATGGAAAATGTTATATTCCTAGAAGTATAGTCAAATTTTTATGTTCATATATCACTTAATCAACATGACTATTTTGATTCACCCAGTGAAGGTTGTTTGAAATGAGAAATTCCTAAAGACAATGAAAACTAGATATATTCCTATGATTGGTAAAACACGTCCTGCTTGTCCTTTACACTAAATAAAAATATTGATGACCATCTTGAAGAATACACATGTTTGATAAACTATATATATACCATTCATATACTTGAAAATAAATTAAACGAAACACAAGAATTACTCTAGTTGAACAAATGGAACACAGACTTGGCGTTGCTCTATGTTGCCTGATGTTGATTTCGAATGTATTAGCAAATGTGACTGAAGCATCTGCAAGCACGACACTTGAAACAACTCGACGTTTGTAGTCATATATATATTAGCACACTTATTTAATCATTCATGCCAAACATTATTCACTAACTTGAAGTTTTCAATGTCATGAATATAGGTGTACTGCGTGGAAGTGTCTCCGGCTGTGTAGATCCTGCAAATGATCCTCCAAATGACTATGGAAGTGATCCTCCACATGATTGTTCACAACATAATTCTGCACCAAATGCACATGTCGAATAGTCTATGAGCTTCCTCCCCGTCATAACTAGGACCACAATATGATGACCATAGCATTAAGATGTTTTAGTTACTTTATTGATTGATCACGATAAGATTAAGATTATGCTAAATAAACATCAAATCTTGCTAAAGTAATTTTGCGTATGATATTTCTTTAGAATGATACAATGTTTAACCATTAAGACTTCTTGTTTATATAGCTATGTCTTGGAGAATCCAATGTTTAAGTTTGGTTCTTTACAACATCACACCGTTTAGTACAACCATTACCACAATAAATTCTTGTATAATCGATCTTGAATTGTATACATCATTATCTTTTGTTTTGTTATGATACTATAGGTTGTGACCCGCGCTAACGGCGGTTATAAAAGTTAAAAATTTTAATTCTGATGATTTATACATTAGTACTAACCACCCGAAAAAATATTACGTGCGAGACGCTGATAAAAATTATAATAAAAAACACTATACAAAATTAGATACCTCAAGAAAGAGTATAAAAATAATGAATGCATAAATGATTATTTTACTATAATTAACAAGCTCTATGGTAAATTGATTAAAAGAAAATTTCTCATAATTCGAATGCTTATGTATAAATTTAACGAAAAGTTCAGCTTATTAAATATAAATTTGACATAAATCGAATACTTAGATATAAAATTTTAAAACCAACCAAATTAGTAGGTATCAATTAGAAAAAAAAAACAATAACAAAAAGAGAGAAAATGTTTTGATTAGTTTTAGAAAAACCTTAGAGGTTTACATGTAAAATTGTAATAAAATAAAAGTAGTTTTTTTATTAGTTTGGGAAAAAGAAAATCACTGTAGTAACATCAACAAAACCTACACCTTTACTACTTATAATTTTTTTATTTGTTATATATAGTGATGCAACGAGTATTTCGAGCCTATTTTCTAACCCGTCTTAAACGTTAATATATTTGGGTATTATTATTATTATGTTTGGGTATTATTATTATTATAACTATGTAAATATTTAGTGATTATATACTTAAGTGTTTAAATAAAATAATACTTAAATCAAGTAGTATTAAGTTATAAAAATATATATATAAATAAATATTTTTATTATTAATTTAAAATATTTTAAATAAGATAGTACTTAAAATAATTATACATTAAATAATGTATTAATTGGGACAAAATTTATTAAATATGGATAAATTAGGTACTATTTTATATAATACTTGTATCGTATGTTTAAAAATTTATATTAGTTGTCTTAATTTTGAGTAAATTACAAGTGTATCCTAATCAAATGCTTTATATAATAGTTTAGAACTTTAGATAATATAGCTATATATTATTATCATCATCATTATTAAAGCATTTAGTAATTTTATAGTTATGTATTCAAATAATACAATAATTATTTATAAATTTAATTATTGTTATATTATTATTATTATTATTATTATTATTATTATTATTATTATTATTATTATTTTCATTATTAGTATTATTATTATTATTATTATTATTATAAAAAGTTTTACTAATTATAAAGTTAAGTTTTCAAATAAGATAATACTTATTAATAAATTTAGAAGTTAATTAAAAGTATTATAAATAATATAAAAATAATATTATGAATTAAAAAAACTGACGTTATTAAATAATGTATTAATACTTTGTAATTAATGTATTAATTGAAAGAACCTTATTAAATGAAGGGAAAAATATGAATAATTAGTAAAACACTTGTACCTAATACTTAAAAAATTATGTTAGGTGTCTTATTATTATTGTTTTTATAAGTTGCAATTTTAAAAATCATGTTTCCAGGCGCTGCCTTTAAGCTTATAGTAGGCTTAATTACTTGAACTAAGCACTATTTCAAGACTTTATCTGTCAAATCTATTTAACTGCTTAGACCATGCAATACTTGAAACATTTACCATTACCTTTAAATTGTTCATTTAATTTATATGTAACTATTTATTTAAACATTCATTTGAGAGTAAACTTATCAATATAATAGCTTAAAGCTCAACCATTCTATTTTCTTTGTGTAAAATTATTTAAGTCATTGAAACCTTTACTAAGTAGGACTCGATAACATTAAAAACTTGTATATATTTGAAACCATACACGCGAAAAACCTAGACATGACACCCTAAACTTTCAAAAGAACTTTGCGTAAAAGAACATACATTCATCCATAAAACATGTCGGGCATGTCTACATGCATGCTTTAAAATTCAGTTCAACATTTATCAAAACATAAATATTTTTTGAAAATTGCTCTTTTCGTAAGCAGTGAATATAGGCACTACAGAGACACTAATTCACCAAAATAGATTAACAAAACATTCACCGGTGCTTATGATCACAAATGAACTCCTTTTAAGGCGATTCAAGCGGCCATGGATCCATCACGCATCTATACCAGATCCACCACTTGACTCGACCTGAATCCACAGTCTCCATCGCCGGCGATCCAAATAGTCGCCTGAAAATTCCCCGATCTTTGCTGCTAGGTCTCTTAGTACGGGAAATTTCTTCTTTTCTTCTCTCCCACTCTTGGCCGAAAAACATCAACAAATAGTTAATAAGAGACCTCTTATGCCTACCTAGGGTAAACCCTAGATTCCTCCCCAAGTTTGTTCCAATAATTTTGCATTGGGTCCGTTTTGTAGCTTTTTCAAAAACCGGTTCATATAACTCAATAAATGTTCATATCAACATTTACTACTTATTTTAAATTAAATTTGTTAAATAACAAACTTATATTCATTATTTACTAACCAAATAAATAACTAGATTTGTTAAATCACCTAGATGCTAAAACCCGAAAAACTAGGTGTTACAAGTCTACCCTCCTAAGAAAAGGTTTCTTCCTCGTTACATATTGTAAGTCAAGCTATCAATGGTATCCATTGCTTCTTTATCTTTAACGTACTGTCTAGTTCCTTTTATGTTTATGTTGCATCTAACATAGTGAGCGTCTTTTAAAGAAGGTTCACATTTACCGAAAGCATCATAACTTCTAGTTGTCTAAGATGGCTTGGTGATGAATCCCCTGACAATGTTTTACCAAATTCCATTCTACAATATATACCCAAATAGTTGAATCTTCCCGTAAGGTTCTTTGTGCTCAACCTTAGCTTATAGGCATGTCAAACATTTGCTCACGTGTTCAACAATTTCAAAACACCCTACCTATATGAAGATATAAGACTTCTCTTCCATTTAGAGCATATACACTTTCTGTCATACTATTACTACACCTAGCTAGGCAATATACCATCACTAGGGATGGGTACTCGCCACAACTATTCTTTCTCCCTTCATGAAATGACGTAGCATGCCTAGAGTCATTCTTAGAAGGCTGTACTGTAATTATTTTGTATCACTATTGAAATGGTCTACTCCGTCCTCTCGATAACTAGTATCGCTCATCTCACATACCGCTTGGATCATTGTGTGCACCTCATATGCTATTCATAATGCAAGAAGAAATATTATTATTCAATCTAACAAAATGCAAGGTATCCGACCTTTACCTTTGTACATTTTATAAACCTTCCTTCAAGTCATAACCCTTTTGTCAACTTCGTAACGTTGCCAAAACTGTCTATTGTAACATATAATACGACCCACATAGTTCTCTGTTCATGCACCTAAAGTACACGTAGTGCCCCCCTATGGCTCGTTGTCCATAGGTCGACACATATAAATTTTTCTTCGTGTCTATCTTTTTAATCATACTCGCATTACTCTCCATTTCATATTATAGATTTATTGAACTATATTCTTCCTTTATATCACAAGGTGGCTTTAGGGATTGAGTTCTCCCTAACCACTACTGTACCTACTCTAACCTCTGATAACCATTATCATTCCTTGCATGTAATTATTTTTAAAATCACGTTCATCAATTTCATCATGAATAAGTTACGTTCATCAGTTTCATAACAAATGAGTGACATGTGTGGTAACACTTATATATTCTTTTTCTTTCTCCTTTCATGAGGTCCACAAACGGCTTTTCCAATTCTAGCAGCCCTCGCGGTTATTGATTAGATTTAGCTGATGTAAAGCATTCTTTGATTCGTCTTGAGTCTGCTTTGGTACTTATGCCTTTCTTCAATACTGGACAAAATTTTTTCTTTGCATTTAGTCTTAACATTTTATCCATAGGTCAGATTTGAGTACGTTTGCTTTTAGCAGGCACGACATAAATATAGTTGACTAATTTTCATTCATTATAAGGTGTTCATGCTAAGAATCGATAACTCTTACTCTATTGCAACCCTTCATGCATATACTCGTCTGATGTATGTAAAATCTATATCCCGCATCATTGTGTGACCCTCTTTGGCTAGATTCTTAACTCGAAACAAATATACATTGAGTTCCTCAGATTCTACCCTATTAGTCTCGTCATTCATGGGCTACAATTTAGAGGAATTATCTTATTTTTGCTTAATAGGATCTTCTAATGCTTCGTCTCTGCTTGGTTTGTCCCTCGCATAACCTTGTATCCGGTTCTGGACCAAGTTCCATATGACCTTTTAGATTCGTTTGTTGGTGTTACACAATACTAACAAACCTCATCTCATTCTTACTGCCTCTCATATTGCCTTGCCTTGTAATTGCTAACATCATTCATCTTGGTAAAGTATTGTATCCTCAATACCATCTCCGCTTTTAATGTCCATCAGGCAACCCTTATCATTACTAAGGTGAGTCTTTTGTAGTCATAATTTGAGTAACTTAATCTTCTCGGTGACATAAGTATTAATTAACGCAATAAGATTCGTTAGAATGCACGAGCACCTGTAAATTTACAATTACGCGGATCCTAACGTAACCATTAGTTTACCTTATCCGAACATCTTAAATCCTCCTACAATGTCTGATAAAAAAGGGGCTTCTGTAACTGGATTCAGATCCAAGCATTCTTCTTCCCTTTACAAACATACACTAATCAGTGTTGCTCATGACTGTTTGTTATTGATCTGTCCCGAGCATTAATGATTCATCACCTATCTTTATTCTTTGTTTTCAAGACTCTACTCATTCTCTATGATTTGTCTTACGTGAAACATGTCATCCTGTCAGTGGTAGTATCATATTAACATATCTTTCACATTCGGCACGAAGCCCACACACAAAATGACTAGTCGGAATACAATTGTACAACAAATGTCCAATAACATTAGCTACGTGTCATTAACCATTTACTGCACGCATGTGCTCCAACCAATTTCCATCATGTGTCTCGTGCGTATCTACTAATTTCACCTTCAACTTCCATGCATGTGAATACTTTCAATTGTGCAACACGCAGAATAATTATACTAAATCCTTATCTTACCTATGTTAAGGCAACCTAAAGCATCATACTATAATATACATTTACTTACTTGACTTCGGGATACTCATACTATCATCTTTAACTTGGTCTTATTCTTAGTTTAAGTCTGGACATATGAAGATGTTCAAATATCTCAAACTATAGCTCTTATACCAACTCGTAAGGCCCTAAACTCGAGGGACCTCACTTGTTGGATTTACTCACTCATGAACAGTTTGTAAACTTAACATTTCTTTCAATTGCTGTGGAAATAAGATTTAGTTACAAAAGGCGTATCTTTCAATAGATTACAAGCATAATAACAAAAACATTGAACATGAGATGACAGTCGTTAGCCGAGTAGACTATTGTCCAAGCCAAGCATCTCATCCAAGCTTATAATATGAAACCTTCACTTAATCTGATGTCTATACTAAAAGTCAGTCACGCTGATAGAGTTCTAGTTTTCCGAGAACATTTTGAAATATTTAGCATAATTAAAAGCATTTCGTAAAATCAATCATAGTCGTAAAACATTTTAACTTTGAAGAACATTATCTGTATGACACAAGATATGTTTCAGCTTATCCTTCATAGGCCAAGCATGTAAGTATCTAAGAGTATCATAACATTTCCCTTATGGCTCGTCACCCATAAACCGACATTGTATACCATAACATTTATGGCTTGTTGTGTATAAACTGATCATGCATAACATAACATACGGGTCACGTTCACCCCGTGAGTGATCGTCACCACTCCATACTGTTAGTCGTCACTATCGTAACCATAACTAAGTTCTACAACCCTCTAGTGACAAGTCACAAAGGCACCGTCCCTGTTTTTCTTTTGACAGTCATGTTTCCTAGTTGTGACGCTGCCATAAGGCTTGTAGTAGGCTTAATTAATTGAACTAAGCACTATCCAAGACTTTATCCGTCAAATCCATTCAACCTCTTAGACTATGCAATACTTGTATCTTTTACCTTTACCTTTAAATTGTTCATTTAATTTTCTATTTAACTATTCCTTTAAACCTTAAATTGAGAGTAAACCTGTCAATATAACAGCTTAAAGCCCACCGTTCTATTTTCTTTGTGTCAAATCATTTAATTCATTAAAAATCTTTACTAAGTAGGACGCGATAACATTAAACCTTTTTATTATATTTGAAACCATACATGTGAAAGACGTAGACATGATATCTTAACCTTTCAAAAGAACTTTTCATAAAAGAACATACATTTGTCCATCAAACATGCATTCCATGTCTACATGTATACTTTAAAATACATTTCAACGTTTATCAAATTCATAAATCACTTTGAAGATGGCTCTTTTCTTAAACAGTGAACATAGGCACTACAGAGACACTAATTCACCAAAACAGATTAACAAAATGTTCACTGGTGCCTATGATCACAACATGTTCATAAAGCTTTCAGATAAGCATGCATATCAGCCTAAAATAATAAAATTGTAAAACAAGGGCATCTAGAACTCACCTTAGTTTCTACTAATAATAGTTATTTTAGTTCTATTAACTTGCATAACTTCATCTCATTTGGTAGTACATTCTATGTTGACCTGTATTATATGGATTGTCATTATACCCTTAACTTAGAATTACTCAATATCAATGAATTATCTCATCTTGTTGGTTAACCTTCTATTTCTTAGTTAACTATTATGCAATCCTTTGTTTTCCCATTGTAACCTCTCATTATTCACATGTGATAATTTCCATCTAAATCTCATCATGTGACAAAATCATACCCAAACCGTATTGAGGATACTTATATTGTAAAAACGTATATCTTTAGTTCTAACGCAAAATCAGTCAGAGTTCTGTTTGTTTTTGGCTTCAACCTGACAACTTGAACCATTCAATTCTTTTATCAAGTGAATACCATTATCTATAACAAATAGGCTCTACCTTCTAACATCAAAATCATATTTACTACGTTTGACATTTAGTAATAATATGTAGAGATTATACTTAGAGGCCGATGCAACCAAAGAACTCTCAGCATGCATATGTAAGGAATAAGAAAGTTCTTTTGAAAGATTTGATATTACTCAAGGGATTTCACTAAGCATCAAATCTTCCGAAGCCAAAAGACCAAATCTTCTGAAGCCAAAGATGAAGTCTTCCGAAGCTTCAAAGACAAAGTCTTCCAAAGCCAAGACTAATTTCTTCCAAAGACAAAGAAGACATGTATTCTCTGACATGCTTTTAGCAAAATCTAAACCACCTTTCCACCGCCACCTCTGAAGCGTCACTAACTTGTAAGAGTTGGTGAAAGTCCGTACTTTTGTCAACTGCAGATTAAGGTCTTGAGTCTGTAACTTTTACTTTTGTACTTTTATCCTTTTTGTATTAGAAAAGAATATGAGCTATGACATGTCATAGTCATTAATTAAAAGGCAATATACCTCTTGACTCTACATAGATCATGTTATCTAGATTAGTGTTTTCAGCTGGCCTTCAAAGTATGGCCCGCTGTAGGATGCAGTATAAAATATCTCATTGTAACTAGACATTTGACTAAGCCTTATAACATTGGTTAACACTAAAGAGCAATATACATCACTCTTGAAAATCACTTACTGTTGTTCTACTTATGTTCTTTACCTTTGTTCATTATTTCATTTAGTCAGTTCCCTATTCGATTTGTTAACTGTTATAAGTCTCTCCAACCTTGTGAAACTATTGCATTGACCCCTTCACAGGTCCTTCAATTGGTATTCAATTTTTTAGACTCTTGATTGTAAGATCTCACCATCTTTAATCCCTGTAGTTTCACAAAACACTTAGCAGCTCAAATGGCAGCTCTCACTAAGGTTGACATAGAAACCACTACCATGAACAAATCTCCACTGGTTACTCCTGATGAATTTGATACTTGGTGCCAAAGAATGGAAAGCTTCATCAGGTCTCAAGAAGCAGGATGGGGATCTGTTGTCTCAGGACCTTATGTTCCAAGCACCACATCAACTGCCGGTGGTGGTGGAATGATTCCAAAGGAAGTGGTTGACTACTCAAAAAAATATTGGAAGAAAATTGATGTGAATTAGAAGTCCATGACCGCTCTCCAAACTACTCTTCCATACTCCATATACAAAGGCTTCAAGAAGTGCAAAACTGCTTAGCAACTCTAGGATGCATTGAAGCTTATGTATGAGGGGTCTAATGAAGCTAAAGAAAACAAGAAAGACATCTTGAATCAGTAGTTTGAGAAATTCACCTTTAAATCAAGTGAAACTATGACCCAATAATACTTTAGGTATGTTGAGATTATAGATACTCTCATGGATCTTGGAATAAGAATATTGACATTATGAGGAAGTTTATGTTCTTTCTTCCCAAACAATAGACTTACTACTGTGTGGCCATTAAGAGAATTGAACATCTCTCCACCCTTACTCTCATAGAGCTGTATGATATCCTTAGTGGTTACCATTTGGAGATGAACATGCAGATTCCAACCAACAGCTCTTCCCGCAATCAACAGAGTTCAGCCCTATATGTGGTTGAAAGGGACTGCAGAGAATCATGGCATCATCTTATTTGCTGCCCTAACAACTCAAAGAAGGACCCTTTCATCACCTTCCCGACGACACCAAAGGAGAGCTACGTCCAGGGAAGCCCATTCCAAGATATAAGCTCATCACAAGCTTTGTGTTTTCTGATGAAAGTTATGGCAACTTTCTCATCACTAGTGAATATTTGGTATGTATCCATCCAGATAACCTGGAGTACATAGAGATAGTTCAACAGATGGTTGTACTCATTCACAAATCCAAGAAGTTCTACAAGAGGACTGGGAGAAAGTTTTCTAGCAATGTATCCAGTGGAAAGTTTGGGCTGGATAACAGCAAAGTCAGTTGTTACAATTGTAACCAGATGGGTCACTTTCCTAGCAATGTTTCCACTTTGCTAGTGGAAATTTTACCGGCAGTAATGTTCTAAAATCGTGTTTATCACATAAAAATCTCATTTAGTATATATTTACAGGTAATTTTCTATGATTTTTACAATTTTCACAATAAATGGCAGAAATAGCTACACATATTTAAAAATTTGAAATTTATACAAACTATTCTATTCCGTATATCATAATTTATGTACAATTTTCATGATTTTACCTACTATTTTACTATTTCTTTCATTTTCTTATTATTAATTGTTCTAAAAATATGAAACTTTATTATACTAATGAATTAATTCACGAAATTTATTCTGTAACTTAAGTATAACATTGGGATCATTATATAAATTTTCCAGATTTTTATTGAGTCCAGGTCGTCTGTTTGGTAATTTCGTTCTATTTACTTGAATTAATCATATAAATTAATATATCCTATATAATTATTCCATAATTTCCAGATTATTAATTCCAATATTTTCTAATAAATTTTAAATTTTATTCACACAATCATAGCCATTTAAGTATTTAATCTAACTTATCTAGTAAATCATGAAATAACATATATTTCACCCTTTAATCCTTGGTTTTTTTGAATCTTTTGTTTTTATAAAATAATCCTCAAATTTCCAGCTTCATAATCATTTGTTACTGATTCTTTTTTTTGTTGGAAATCAAGGAAATTATGGTTGTACTTGATGATGAACATAATATATGTCCGTATGTATGTTGAACGCATACATGATTTTGTAAACTTTTAATCACAAGAATCTCATGAACCTACCTTGATTGTATAGGAGGAGAGAGTGTAGAGGTTAGATAAACAAATCTTCAAATCTTCAAGCTTGTGATGAAGGTTCTTGAGCTTGGATGATTTAACAACGATGTTGGTGGTTTAGAAGATGATTTTATGGTGGTGTAATGGTGATGTTGATGGTGGATTCGGGTGGTAATAGAACCGAGAGAAAAGAGGAGAGTGTTGGAGAGGAGAGTGAGGTTGAGGATGGTGGTGAATGGTATTATGTTAGCCGTGGGATAGGGTGGTGGGTTGGTGGTTTCGGTCGATGGTGATGGTGGTGTTATGGTGTCCATGGCCAAAGGTTTCAAAGGAGTGAAGAACTCATCATGAGTTCTAGCTCTAGGCTAGGTAAGTTGTTCACATAGAGTCATTAGGTGTCAATTAGCATGCTACGTGTCATGCTTAAGAAGTGATTTGTGTATGCATAGTGCTAGGTGTCAAGTTATTACACTAATGAAAATCTTAGTCATTAAGTTTAGGTTAGTTAGATGATTAGTTGTTAATCTAGGCTAATTGTTCTCTTAATAACCGATCATTAGTGTTGTGTGGGTGCTTTAGTTAATGTTTTGAGCATTTAGTATTAGTCTGGTTTGGTTTTTGATATAAGGTTTCTAGATATTAATTTGTTTAGTAGTGTTTTGGTTTAAGTTTCAAATCATATTATAGATGAGAACATTTATCATTCAAATAATTTATCACATAATTCTATGATATGATAACTTACATGTCTTTGATACTTATATAATTCATGTTCCCAAATATGTACATACATACATACATACGTAAATAATTATGCATGCATGCATGTTCATGAAGCACATACACATACTTACATCAACTCGTAATAATTCTTAAAATGTTAAGTTACCTAACATTAGTTTTAGGGTTGTCACAATTTAAGCATATACAAACTCTCCATTCGATCCCTTCAAACTATTAGAGCTCTCAATTACATCTGAAACACACACCCACATCATCGTCGATCATCATCATCACTCAAACCTACAACCTAATCAAAATCATCCTCCGGGTCACTCTAAACATCAATTATTTAAGGGCTGTGGATCATCTAAACCACTAGAAGCTTCTCGTGATATGAATTCGATTATAATCATCATAACCTGATTGTATCAATTCTTACATTAGTCGTGAGTGTTCTTCATTCAGTACATCATTAATTCGATCCAAATCATTCTGATTATCCATTCACACTAGTTTACATTAGATTAACAGAATCCCTATAATTATCATAATTATTATCATCTAATCCATGCTCCATTGCATCATTCGAGTTCTAGGGTTTATTGTAAATTAGGCATTTGGCTATTTGTTGATTTTATTAAATTGGTATCCAAATTTTGACAGATTCTGGGCTTTAGCCACCGGTTAAAACTAATGTCACATACAGGGGAGACCGAGATTCTAACCGGCGCTCCCCATTCTATTTAAATTGATTTTTTAAAATCATTTTAAGATACAGTTAAAAAATATTATTATATTATTAAAGTATTACAAAATTATTGTTAATTAAATTTATTTCAGAAAATTCTTAGTTAATTTGTGAAAATACTAGAAGTTTTAAATTTCACATTCTATTTTCTTTTAATGAAAGTAAATGTTATAAAACACTAAAATTTATTTATAAGTTTTAAATTTAATTAAATTATTTCAAATCAAACATAGATTATTTCAAATCATTTATAATCTATATTTTATAAATATTTTAATAATGAAATATCCACTTATTCAATTTTACCAAGATTATCAAAATGATTTTATTAAATTAATTAATTATCACACTTAAATACTCAACCTTTATTAACCAATTAGTATAATTTAAACCATTAAATAATATTTAATGATACAATTCCAATACTTGTTCATTATCATTTCCAGTCTTAATTATTTA
Organism: Flaveria linearis; assembly: GCA_024085815.1. Classification (NCBI taxonomy): domain Eukaryota; kingdom Viridiplantae; phylum Streptophyta; class Magnoliopsida; order Asterales; family Asteraceae; genus Flaveria; species Flaveria linearis. The sequence continues at coordinate 64,639,278 of CM044004.1, read as the reverse complement.
TATCAATTTATTTTATTTTTGTTTAATCACAATAGATAATTTACTGCATTATTTTAAAACTATTTATTAAGAACCCAAATCCCAATTGATACCCTAATCCATATTTCGTCTTTAATCATATCATTTTTATAATCACAAGACACTATTCCTTAAGTTCATCTGCGAGGATTTTGGTATCTATTCTAGCTACTCATTATCACAATTTAATTTTACTACCAATATGAGTATTCATTTCCCGTTTTTATGTGTTTTATATTTGGGGAAATCATGTGATTCAATGTTCAAACATTGATATTTATTGCTATTATATTTCATTCTAAATTCAATTCAAGACATGTTATGTTATTACTTTAATTATGTGTGCATAGTTAGATAAACTAGATAAGATCACAATCATTAATTCATGCAAACACGGTAACAATGATATATTTATTAGTTTGACAAACCCACCCCACTTGTTTAGTCGCGTGGGTTAGAAGCAGAATCATTCATTCTGTAAGAATTTGTCTGCAGATCGAGTCAATTCAGTCATTAGGTTTGATTATGTTAATTGTCTTTTATGTTACACTATTGAACTTATAAGTCTTGACATTTCCATATGAATTGAATTGTTTTCAATCTATTTAATTAATCTATATATGTATTCAAACCTTTGTTTACTCACCGGCTAATTCGTTAGCTGACTCGTTACTTTTTCATACGATTTTAGGAATGCTTGTTATTGAAATTCTTCAAGCTCATTTAGGACTTGGACCTAGTTTAATAAAAGGCTTTTGCTATATTTATTTGGATTATTGTTTAATTATAATTTATCATTTGATATTATTTCAACTAATTTAATTTCATGTGCAATGAACAATCGATTCACATTCGTCCATCCCGATGATTCCGCCATCCGTCGTATGACATCCAGTAAGTTGAAATTCTTTCAATGGTAGGCTTATAACATGATTTCCTCTAACCAACTTGTTCATATTCTTGATGTTACATGAGCAACACGACGATGCCATGACATTGAATCACTTTCCGAGGCCTTTGATGATAAACAAGACGCAGTGGGAAATGAATGTGAACCATTCATATCAAGTAAGTATTTGTCTTTGTCTCTCGAAATTCTTAAGAGAATCTATTAATTAGGGATTACAAATCTATGTTTTAAAATAAGATATTTTTATCAGTGAAGTGTGTTAAATACTTTTTGTCACAAATTTGAATGACACTTAGCAGATTATGTTTTAGTTACTCAACATAGTTGACATCTTCAAAACTTAACACACCATTAGAAACTGTCCCTTTATTTGTAATTTTACCACCTATGTCTCCAATAAAAATAACATATCCTTGTTTTAGGGTTGCATGTTGTTTAACAGAGATATGTCATCTGCCATGTGCCTTGAACAACCGCTATCAACATGCCAAACATTGTTGGTTACTTGCCTTGGTTGTTCCTGCACATATGAATGAAATTATTCAATTTTATGAACCCAAGACATTGTTGACTTAAGCACATTGTTGTCATCCAAATATGACATATTTTAATATCATATCTCTTTTATATTTAAAAACATAGTCTTCAACGATATCAGGCTCAAATTGTTTTTCTTTGATCTTCCATTTTTCAATTGGTTCGATCAAGTTTATAACAATTTTCTTTAATGCATTTTCCACTAGAATAAGATTGCTTTCATCAAAATATGAAGATTTTTTCAAATCAGTATTTATCTGAACATTTTTTTATAAACAAATGTATTTGACTGATATGCATTCTTATTAAATCTTGCATTTCAAAAGAATTTTTTTCTATTATGTGAGATCAAGGTCTGAAATCTTTGTTGCTTGTTATTTGATGTTGATGAATGCAATTTCTAGCCATGTGATTTGGATTGACACGCACATAACAACACGGTCTATGATACGCATTTTGCACTCGTGTATTTATCTCGAACTGATTATGTTAACCATCAAATTATCATAGAATCTGGATTTAGTATTTCCTGGGCCTTATGATTCTTTAACAGTCTCTCATTTCTTTCTTTTATTAAGAACATTTCTAGCTGAATCCAAAAGTGTAAGGCCCTGATCCTAGAAAATATCATAGTTAGTCATTCACAGTAAAAACATAGATTTAAAACATTCATTTATATACATATATATATATATATATATATATATATATATATATATATATATTGTAGCGGAAAAGTTCATTACAACATAGTTAAATTAAAACATTAATATTGTCTTTAAACATCGATAGTTTTTAAAAATCCTCTTAATATTCTTCTTCATCAGGGATGCAGTCTTCAGATGTCAAGAAGATTTAGATCCATGCTCCCATCCCATAAGCCCTAAAGCTCACCTGTCAACTAATATGCATAAAAAGTCAGATTCGCTGAGTGAATGCTAGGTTTACCGTAACACCCGGATATTTAAAAAGATAATAAATGGAGAATAAAAGAGATGTAAAAAAGGAAGAAATATAATAAAACACAAGTTGACGGGTTATAGGTGTCAAAAAGGACAAAAGTACCAAAAGTTGGTGTAAAAGGTGGCATGGCCGCCCACCCCATCTTCACATCACCTTTTCATTCGTTTTAGAGAGAGAAGAGCTGAGAATTCGGGTTTCTAGAGAGAAGAAGAAGAAGAAGAATTTGAATTCAAGGTAAGAATTCATTGTTTTTAAGTGTTCATGTTGGGTTTAGTCTCGATTATATGCTTATGTGTTTGTGTGTGTGTTTGGTGGGTTTCTAGGTGTTTGAACTCATTGCATACGGGTTTGAAGGAAGACACACTCAAAGTTGCATAAGGTGAGTTCTAGATCCCCCATTTTATATGTTTTTAACTTTTTTGGGGCTGAAAATGTATATATACATGTTTTTACAAAAATGGGTTTCACACCCGTATGTATGTTTGTATGTTTATGTGGGTAGGGTGTGATTTAGGTGCTTATGATGTTATGATTATGTTCTATGTATGTTTTTGTTGTTTAGGTTGTTAGAACTACGCTTAGAACATGTTACAATAGTGTTTGGGACTGATTATGATTGTTTTTAGTGCATTATGTCTGCCCATGCGCCTAGGATTGGTTCATACGCCTAACTGATTAAACTGTCTAAGTATTCCCATGCGCCCAAGATCCCTTACGCCTGAATAGTACCTCATGCGCCTGAATAATACCTTAGAATTTCTAAGTGTGAGTCCATGCGCCTGAACAGGAGTTCATGCGCCTGAGTTTTTGGCTAAAATGACTAAGTTCAGGATGAGACACCTGAATAGTGCCCATGCGCCCAAAAGGGCTCATGCGCCTAAGTATTTGAACTGTTAAGTGTAGGCTGATGCGCCTACATAGTTGAGAAACGCACAGACATGACTCATGCGCCCAAATAGTGTTGGTGCGCCCAACACTTAGAATTATTTTCTGGAATTTTCTGGGAATCTTTGAAATTAGGGTTTTGACTCTGATTTGACTGGGGGTTATTTTATGCTTATTTTATGCATGTTTATGTTTGTCCTTACGTTCCATATTATATTATATGTATGACTTTACATGGTGTGTTTATGATCATAAACGTAAAGTATTATCATTAATAAAGTGAAAGATTAATGATGATGAAAAATGGAACGTAAATGAAATAATGAAAGTCTTGCAAGCAAATGAATGGAGGTGCATGACCTTGTTGTCGTTAACTCAACTGTGATGTGGGTTAGCTACCCTAAAGGATGCATACAGGGTCAATCATTGAGATTGATAGGGACCCTTGTAGCATACCCTAGGTGATTGGGTCAAGCTTCGTGCATAATGTTTTGGTCTATTTATAGACCGCAGGCCCAACATTAGGTTCATGCACAATGTTCGGGGTATTGCACATTCGTCCAGAACAAAAAGAGAAAGATAATGATAAAAGTACGAAATGAACGAATGAGCATGGTAATGAATGAAAGAATGAAAGAAATACCATATTGATGTATATATGATGTGTGCTCACGAATTAAAGTAAAGAATGTATCTTATTGAAAGAGTACTTTATATATAAACTACTCAAGGTATTTTAACGCTTTAAAACTAGAACTCTCTCAGCAACGTTGACTTTTATGCATTTTCAGTTGGTAGATAATTTGTTGCTGAGGATGGCACGCAGGTGAAACTACTCAGCGGGGCATGACTGACATCCTTCATACTTGATATTACTGTTGTTTTGTGATGGAATTAAACAATTCTTTTGTATCTGATTAAAAAATGGTGTATTGCTTAACAACGGTGTTTACAATGAAATGAATGGCTTTTGTTAAATTAATTCCGCTTCTTACATTTGAAACGTGTAAACTTTTATGTATTATTGCTGTGAATGACTAACTGTGAGGTTTTCCAGGAACGGGGCCTTACATTTACTTCATTAGATAACTTTTGTAAGAGGTTGATGTAGCACACGGAACGAAATCAAAGTTCTATCACGCTGATTCTGCGAATACCCGTGAAGATCTTCCCCAAACCCCCAAATTCGACCCAAGAATCACGAATTGGAAAATACTGAATTTTAATTTTCAATAATGACTAAGTGTCTTCTCACATTACATGAACTCAACTTAAATAAGTAAACAAACATTCGGATGGGCCTAAAACAAACAACTCTGGGCCAAACAAAAGCCCAAAACAAAACCCGAAAACTAGAAAAAGCATAAAAGTGGCCCAAAAACCCATTTAGAGGCCTTATTTTGGAAAATTAACGAGTTAACCCGCCTATCATGGCCCTCGTTTCCGCGGTCGTTTTGACTGGTAGCACGTCAGAAATGGAGGCTCACAGCCCATGTTAGGCCCATTTTCGTGCAGTGCGGTCTTGGGCCTCTTAAAACAATAAGGCCCGGTCTTTAACATTTGGGCCCGCATCACAGGTATTAGCTTTAACATTTGAAAACAATCATCATCTAGCAGAACATGATATACATGGAATATCGCTTTAACAATACTTTGCCATTACTTATTAATTATTACACTTCTTTATCCATCAATTCCCAGTTACTATTGGTGCCTATGTTAAACACAGGAATTTACCGACATACCAATTTAGGCCTTACTGTCGTACCCAACAGGCCATTATTGTCATGCCAATCTCGGCCTTACTGACCTGCCTGTTCGAGCCTTACTTTACCATCATGAGGGCACAACAGATGCAACCCTCCTTTATCAATTGCTTGCAAGGCTTTACTTTATCAAGGTACACGTTATGACCCTGATAACAGATCTTTAAGTTTCACTTACATCTTTAGTTTTTACATACACTTAACACATAATAAGAAGTAAACTCAGTCTATGCATTAACATTTCATCAACCATGAGAGATAAACCATATAATCGACCCTCCGCGGGACAGCGGGGGTTCGGGGGCTGCAGCCCCTGATAGCGGGGGTTCCAGGGGTGGTAGCCCCTAGTGGGGTCCATGGGGAAACGCCCCTTGTTGGGGCCGGGCTGCCAGGTCAACGCGCAAAATTTTTATTTTAAAGACTTTATATAGTATATTTTGTTATAGAAAAATTGATTTTCTTATTAAAACCTCTATAAATCTTTGCCTTGGAAAACTTAGGTTTACTATGCATAATAGCCCCCAAAAACATGGAAAAGCTTGTAAATAAGGGGATCTAGAACTCACCTTGTCAAAGTAAATAGTTTCTCGTCTAGGTTTATAAGGCTAGACACGAACAACACTGCCTGCACATAAGTTAACACTCAAAAAGGTCATTTCTATTCAATTTCGTTGCCAGTTTTGCTGGCAGTTTCGCTGCCAGTTTCTACATCACCTTATCACCAACTTTAAACCCTATCGGCCTCCGCATCTTGTTAGCATAATACTTTTCTCTATCCTTATCTGCTTTCATAATTGCTCTAATCTTCTCCAACTTTTCTGACATTGCCTCAATATATTAATACCCCCAATTCTTTCTGCCTGATATCACCCAACACACTAGGGTTCTACCCCTTCTACCATACATCATTTCAAATGGTTGCATGTCGATACTGGCATGGTAGCATGTCCTCCAATGTCTGAATGGTTTTTTCCAATGACCGTGTGTTTGAGGGTGGTAAACTGTGCTAATATCCAGTCTCGTTCCTATAGCTTCATGAAATCTCGACCAAAACTTGGATGTAAACTGGGTATCTCTATCGGAAACAATAGACACCAGCACACCGTGTCATGCGACGATCCCTTTGATAAACAATTCTACCAATCTTTTGGACGAAAAAGTCTCCCGAATAGGTAAAAACCGAGCACTCTTCATCAATGGATCCATAATGAACCACATGGCGTCAAACCCTCTAGTCGTACGAGGAAACTTGGTGATAAAATCTATCGTAAAGTGCTCCCACTTCCATTCAGGAATATCCAAGGGTTGAAGTTTCCCGTATAGTTTCTGATTTCAGCTTTCACTTGTAAGCAATTTAAGCACTTACTCACACAGGTCACCATATCACTCTTTAATCCTAGCCCCCGATAATTTTTCTTTAGGCACTGATACATCTTTTTCACCTGGATGAATAGAATCGTGTCTTATGTGGCTCATCCAAAATCTTACCTCTCAATTCTCCATAAAGTAGATACCACATCCGTTCAAATTGGGTCTTACACCATGTGTGTTTTCCCCAAATCCTCAAACCTGCCTCTTAATCCTTTCTGATGCATAACATTCAGCGTCACAATCAACTGACAAGTCTTCACTCAAATAGGCCCGGGTCTACCTATACGACTTACGGCATGAGCTATTATGTTCGCTTTCCGCGGATGATAATGAATCTCACAATCATAGTGCTTAATTAACTCCAACCATCTTCTCTATCTCATATAAAGATCCTTCTATTGAAGAAGTACTCAAGGCTTTTATGATCTATGAATATCGTTCACTTAGTCCCGTATAGGTAATCCCTCCATCTCTTAGGGCAAAAACCATTGCTGCCAACTCGAAATCATGAGTAGGGTAGTTGACTTTATGGACTTTTAATTTCCTAGAGGCATAGGCTATGACGTTTCCTCTTTGTATCAAGACACTACCCAAACTAGAATATGAGGCATGCGAATACATGACCAGATCATCATTTCCATCGGGTAACGTCAAGACAATACCCAAACTAGAATATGAGGCATGCGAATACATGACCAGCTTATCATTTCCATCGGGTAATGTCAAGACAAGAGCTTGACTTAACCTCGTCCTTAGGTTCTGAAAAGCATTCTATTCTTAACCTCGTCCTTAGGTTCTGAAATGCATTCTATTGGTCCATACTCTACTTGAACTTCACTTCCTTTTGAGTCAGTTTGGTCAACAAATAAGCTATCTTAGCAAAGTATTAATTAAACCTTCTATGGTAAACAGCCAAACCCAAGAAACTACGAATCTTAGATGGCATATTTAGAGAATCCCATTTTACTACCGCCTCAACCTTAGGAGGGTCCACCATAATCCCTTCCGGATTGATAAAATGGCCTAGAAATTGAACTTCACGTAACCAAAAGGAGTATTTCGAAAACTTTGCATACAACTTGTCTTTTCATAAATTTTCTAACACCTCCTTGATGTGATTGGCATGATCCTTTTCGGTCCTTGAGTAGATCAGAATATAATCAATAAATACAATCACCGATTTGTCTAGCATAGGTCGACATACGCGGTTCATCAAATCCAAGAATGTTGATGGGGCTTTAGTCAACCTGAACGACATCACAAGAAACTCATAATGCTCATAACATGTGTGGAACACTATTTTTGGAATATATTGTTCCTTAACTTTCAACTAATGGTAGTCTGAGCTGAGATCTATTTTGGAAAACCAACTCGCAACTTGAAGTTAATCGAACAGATCATCAATTCGGGGCAACAGGTACCTGTTCTTTATGCTTAACTTGTTGAGCTTGCGATAATTGATGCACATTCTCATTCTGCCATCTTTCTTCATGACGAACAGTACCGGAGCACCCCACGGGGAGATGCTTGGTCGTACAAAACCCTTATGCAAAAGATATTATAACCGTGACATCAACTCCTTCAGTTCCAAGGGGGCTAAGTGATACGGTGCTTTAGCGACGGGCTGAGCTCCTGGTACTAAGTCAATCTAAAACTCGATTTCTCTATTGGGTGGCATTCCTGACAGATCCTTGGAGAATAAATTAGGAAAGTCAGGTACTATGGGTACATTTGACAACTGAGGCACTTTCGCATCGACATCCTTCACATAAGCCAGGTAAGAACCACACACTCGCTTAACTAGTTTCTCCATCATCATCATAGATATCATTAGTGGGATAATGCTCTCATTGTCTCCATAAATCGTAACCAGATTACCATCAGGCACAATCAGATGAATCATCTTCTTTTGATACATGATATTAGCTCTCATAGGTTGATAACCAATCCATTCCTAACACCACATCAAAACCTCCTAGGGCCATAACGTACAATCTAGTAGGGAACCTATGACCCTCCAATTCTGTAATGCAATCATCAATCATGTCAGTTACTTTGGTAGATTTACCTTTCGTAGTCTCAACATAGAAGGGCACATCTAGCTTTCTATTCTTACCATGCATCAAACAACAAAAAGCAGCAGATACAAAGCTCCTACTAGCATCGAAATCAAAGAGCATGAAAGAATACAAACGGTTCACCAAGAACTTTATTAAAATTACTTCAAGATCCACTCTAGCCTCCTCCCTAGTTATATTGAATGCCCTCACTTTCACCTTAGTGCTTTCATCATCCCCTTTCTCCCCTACATGCTTGACCCCGAAGCTCTCGGTCATTCTTTTCCTATATTGTCTACCTAAATGGCCCAATGTGCCACACTGATAGCAGCTGACTACCCGGCAGTCCTTGACATGACAACCATCTTTGCCATATTTGAAACACGTGGTAGATCCTAACCTACATTCTCCTTGATAACCCTTGTCGCACTTCCTTCCTACGTTCCTTCCATCACTCACCCTTGATCCATTCGGCGATCATCCATCTTCACACTCTTTTCCCTAATTCTGTAGTTATCATTTCTGAAGATCTTTTTGTTCCTTTTCCTATTTAAGTTCCACTTCTTAGTCTTTTTTTGAACTAGCACTGGTTCTCTCTCGTCATATAACGCTCCTGCCAAATCCACCACTGACTAAATGTGACCGGTTTAGAAGCAATCATGTTCCGCCTGATATGCACTGGCTAACTCTGCATGTATCTCTTGATCTTGTTGGATGCAGGTGTCACCATGTCTACCACAAGTCTAGCAAGTTCATTGAACTTGGAGGTGTACTCTTGATGAGACATGATTCCGGCCTCTAAATGTAAGAACTCTTTTTTGATCTTGTCCAACTCCTGATATGGACAGTATTCCTCCAGCACCAACTCCTTCAACTCCGACCACTTCATTTTTGCTATTAATCGTCTTCCTTCAGCTTGGACATTGTTATCCCACTAGCATAATATCGAGTCAATGAAAGAATGGGTGGAAAACTTCACTTTTCGATCTTCCGACCACTCACCGATATCGAGGACTGCTTCCATTTCTTGAACCCACCAGTGAGCGGCAGTAGCATTGTCGTTACCGCCAAAAGTGGGGGGCTTGCACCTCTAAAATGACCCATGGTTGCACCCCTTAGAAGTCTCCTTCTTTTATTGTCCTCATCATCATCATCATCTGAAGTACCACCTTAGGGTTAGATGGTTCCTCTTCGGATCCCTCAGCCCCCTCAGCAGACTATCCTGACCTCTTATCATATTTCTTCCCTTTCATCTTAGCTCTCTCCCTATATTTAACAGATTTAATAACCTCAGTCACCACCGAAGGTAAGACAATTTTCATAACATTGTAGACCCACTAGTGATGGCCTCCTTCATAGTAGACTTGAGGGAAGCTGATTCCTCTCCCTTCGGTTGACTATGGAGATCCGACTCCTCATGAATAGTCTCGGGAGCCTTAGCTTTGTTCCGGGTGACACGTGGCCCAGTAGTACGCCTGCCATGAGCACCTTCTCATGTTTCCCTCATGTTTCCTTTCTAGATATTCTATCAGCCATAGATTTTAACTCTTATAAGATTTAAACACCAACAAGGTCATTCAAGGTAATTGCGCACATCATGATGAGTATGGTAAGTCCTTAATTACATTGGACAAGTATTATTAACTAATTACCTAACCCCCATGTTGCTCTCACTATTCTAATGCTATCAGATCCATGTATCTGAAGTATTGTTGGCTCAAGATTACACCATCAATGTAGGTGAAATTCTCAAACTGTTGCTTCAGAGCATTCTTTTTGGATTATTTGGATTCTGATGAACCAGAGTACATCAACTTTAAAGCATCAAAGAGTTCTTTGGCTATAGGGTAATGCTCAAAACCTGCCATAATGGAGTTTGGTATGGCAGTGAGCAAAACAGTCATGGCTTTGTCATCAATGTCTATCTTCTTGTAGTCTTCATCAAAGTAATCTTTGACATCCTTTTCTATCATGGCACCATCACCAGTTGATGAGGAAACTTTAGGTATGTATGGTCCATGAGTAACGGACCTCCACATACGAGAGTCTTGGTACTTGATGAAGCCTTCAATGTGTTGACACCAACACCTGAAGTTATAAGGTGTGATGATGGGAGCTTTGGTCATGGTTTCCATCTCTGGTTCAGCGGATTTCTGGTTAAGGGCCATTTGAGTAAGTGAGTTTGAAGAAACAAGGGTGATTTGGGATCGTTAGATCTCATAATCAAGAGCCTGGAAGCTCTGATACCAATTGTAGGATTGATATATGGTTCACAACACCTGTTATTTCTCATAAACTTGGCAAGTATTACTCAAAGATGAATTGTAGAATCAAGAATGTGACATCCGTCACCAAAGGTCTATCATTTAACGTGTTTTGCTTAACCTTTGTTAACAGTCATTCCTCATTATGACGAACCATCTACGTGAGTACCATATTTGTTTTACTTAGTTGCCCTTATATGCGAGATATTGTTGCTTGACTTGTCATTATCTTAAGACGTTCCCCAAGATTTGCCCCGTTAGCACTGAACACGTCATTTTTATAATAAAATAATTATCACGAATAAAATCATTTTTTTTTAAAAAAATTATAAATAACATTAATAACATTTTATCGTCAATAAAACAAGACTAAAATTATAACGTTTCCAACCGAAACAAATTTGGGAACCCGGGGCAAAGTACGGGGACTAAACTTGACACTTTGAGAAACTAGACTGGGTATAAATACCCTCCTTCCAGCCACATTTTCCTCTTCTCCTCCTCATTTCTTCTTCTTCTCCACTATTTTCTCTCCATTTCTCTCTCTAGACTACACCAAAAACCGACCCGTTTCTCGCATTTTCATCTTCAAATCTCGAGTACCATCGTGAATACTAGTTCCTAGCAGGTAGATAACCTCACTACCTCGTTTTTAACTCGATTTCACTGCTGCGTTTTAGGGTTTTCGGGTGCTCGGGTTCATCCGAGCACATGAGGTCGTGTGGACTTGCATGTCTTGTTTCTGAGTGTGTTTCGTGTCTGGATAGGTTAGAATATGAGTTCTGGAGGTTTTGGTTGGGTAAAACTTATGATCGGGCAGCCGAAGGCCGACCTGCAACTCACTGCCGTCGCGACTCCCGATTGCGCGAATGTGGTTGTCGCGCGACTGCATGTGTGTGTGCGACTTGAGACATGAGCGAATAGGTAAGTCGCGCGGTTGTGTCGCGCGACTGTCGGTGGGTGCGAAATAGAGGTTGTCACGCGACTGGAGTTGTCACGCGACAGGGGTTGTCGCGTGACTGGGCTATGCGGATGTGGAAGGTGTGCGATTGTGTGAGTCGCACCACCAGACGCCTGTCGCGCGAAAAAGGGTCCACTCGCGCGAATGAAGCTGATTCGCGCGAAGGGACGCTGAGTCGCGTGGCTGGCTGTTTGGTTGCGCGACTGGTATTGCATGGTACGACTGAAGGCTTAGTCACACGAATGGAGGATCAATTGTACGAAAGTAGCTAATTCGTACGACTGAAAGTCCACACGTGTGAATGGAGTGTCAGTCGTGCGTCCGGTCCTACTGTATGACTTAATGGTGTGTGAGTGTGTGGATCCCCTCTTCGGAGATCTCACGACGATAATGTAATATAATAAAGTGTCATAGCTTGATCACAAAGATTGAAGTCAACTCTATTAACAGACACATACTATTTAAAATAATCTAGACTAAGATGTGTGTGACTGCTGTGTGTACTACCCACGACCGAACCGAAACGACCCGATTCAATTAAACAATATTATTAACAGTAGTCCATAAGATTAATTCTTAATATAACTGTCAATAGGTGATTGACTGTTCATACATACATACAAGTTTGGGAAGTTTCATCAGACATACTTACCACTTAACAAGTGAGTTTCATGGCCCCTTTTTACGCTTATACAATTGTTTCAATCTTTTACAAATATGGGGGAAGAGTATGCTCACACGTTTTCAATGCTGTACAACATACATACAATTTTCATACTTGGAATCAACGTGATACTATTTTGTGAGTACTTATCTGATGCATACATGATGTTACTGTGTGGACTGTCTTACAACCATTAATTCCGGTGTTGGAACCAACAGATAGGTATTAGTAGTACTACTGGGTTGACACCCCCACCCTTGACAGATGGTTACTTGTGAGTACCATCACACTGCCAGGAACGGGCCTTGGGTGAATATATTCTGACAAGTTTCTTTGTGTACGTCATTAGGTTTGGTTGTATAAAACTCATGGTATGTGATTTTGCTTGCTTATAATTGTATGCACGGTATTCCACTACAAATAATATACAGCATCAATTACAAGTTTACAATTTAAACCTGCGAAGCTCACCAACATTATTGTTGACCGTTTTGAGCATTACTTTTCAGGTGATCAAGGAAATTGAAGTTCTAGGAGTGCTGCCTTTTAGAGGAGACCCTAGGATGAATTTTGTGTTATTACTTTTGTAAAGCTTGAACATGAATATGATCTTTTGTACACTTGTTCCCATGTTGTGGGAATATTACATTACAAGCTATTATCAATGTTTTGTGATCATTTATGTTGTGCTTATGACTATGCTGTCGTGAACATTGATTATACACGACACAAGTCTCCGTTTGTGTTCGGGTGTCGTCATGACACGCTTGTCATCATATTTTTATTGCTACTCTATCATATACCATGTGTTATGACGATCCCGTCTAGCTCGCATTCCCCGTGTTTCCGCTATCAGCGGGGGGTGTGACAAAGAACTCAGTTAATAATAATATAATAAGTAAGAACACAAGAGATGTCTTCAAGATACTTCTATATATTATCTCTCAACTAAGTATTACAAGACTCATACATAAGCATGGATACTAAGTTACAATGAGCGACTATATATACTACTATCTACAGCTTGTTATACGTAGATAACATGCTGGGATTTACTACTATACAAATACTATATTGTAAGAGATAAGGTATCATAGATAAAGTATATCTAAGATTTGGTAGTCATGACAGGTTCATGACTTACCATTTGGTCAACCACTAAAGGTGGCAACTACACCTACTAAGGAATGGTGAACAGTCGACAAAGGTAAGGTCAAACACATGAGCATGGAAAGCATCTTTGCAGAGGATCAGAGTAGGCAGCAAGTGTCAGTCGGACCATGCTTTGTCCATTGGTTCATACTGTGTTTCTTCCGAAGGTAAAATGGCTTCGGAAGAATAAGTTCTTCCGAACCATTTTATACTTCGGAAGATACAGCTTCTTCCAAGGCTTTAGTCTTCGGAAGACTTTGTCTTCATTCTTCTAAGTGTCTTCTTCGGAAGGAGATCTTCTTAGTATCGAAAGATTGAGTTCATCCTTCGGAATCTCTTCGGAAGATCATCTCAGAAGCTTCGGAAGTTACAGCATTGCCTTCGGAAGACTTTCCTTAGTTTGTGCAGATTTCTTCTAAGTGTTTGTTTTGGTTGCACCAGCCTTAATAGATCCAACAAACTCCCCCTAGGCTGATGCTACTAAAATTACACTTTGTTTCTTCTACCTTTTAACTCCTCTTTAGTTCTTGCCTTTCGTTAAGTTCTGCAAGATGCAGGCTGTCAATGTGTCTTCTGATATGAGTACCTATAGGGGAGTTAGAGGGATTAGTGAATGGTCTCTCTACTAACTCAGCAATGTCAAATCTGCTTAAGTGTAGCAGAGAGGAGGCATTTAACCTGTCTACCTCTCCATTCTCCCTCTCCGCAACAAAGTTGTGGGAAGGTATATCAAATCTCCACTGGACAATTCTTTGTCTAGGAACAAGAGGTCGACTTGGTAGTCTGTCCCCATTCCTATTGTCCAGAATGGATACCAATCTTCTTCTCATCCTCTTTTCTTCATCATTCAGTGACCCAGAGTTTAAGGCAAGAAGATTGAGTGATTGGTGTAGAGTTTCTCTTGGAAGATCTAGGAAGGCATCTCTTATGATGGAACTTGATGATCCATCAATGTATTTAATAACAATGCTCCTATCATCATAAGAGATGCTACTCACTCTAGAGCATTTGGTAAGTCTCCTTTTGATCTCCCTAATTTCTTCTAAGGTTGGAGGCATGGATGGTTCAGAGAATAGTTTGGGCATTGGTTGGGTTTTGGGTTGTGTTTTGGGTTATAGGATGAGTAGTGGTGGTGGTTTCTAAGAGGCAGAGGAAATTGGTAAGGGTAAGATGGATGGTATGGGTTCAGGGGTGTATGATTCAGTTATGGGTTCGGTTTTGATACGGAAAGAGAAGGGTATAGGTTCATCTGTTATGGGTTATGTTTGTGGTTGTGGTATGGGTTTGGGAGTTGGCTTGGGTTCCATTCTCTGTATCTCTTGAGTTACCTCATTCCGTCTTCCTAAACGAATGTCAGCTTTGATGTCACTGACATGTCGCTGTAGGGTCTTCTCTGACATGTGACCAACTTGTCTGTCAGTGAAGCCATGTGCTCTGAGATAAGCCTTCATCCAGGCCTTATCTCCTACTTTCTTGACAGCTGTAAGCTTGGCCTCTTCTTCCTTCTTCTTCCTCTCCCTGGCTTTCTCCCTAGCAGCCTTCTTCCTCTCCTTGCTGATTTGATCCTGTTCTCTATTGACAAGAAGCAGGATTGTCTCATTGTCATGAGGACTCAGCTCCTCCTGAGAATAACCTCTTGAGCATAAGAAGGCTATCCTCTCCATTCTCTTCTTCCTCTCAGCTTCTTCTTTCATCTTTCTAGCCCTCTCCTCTTTTGCCAACTTTGCTGCATGTTCATTTTCTCTTTACAGTAGAGTTGCTTCTTCCAATTTGATAAGCTCATCAAATAGAAGTAGTAGCACTTCCTCTTTTGCTACTCCCAGGCTGATGAGTCTGTCAATCACTTCCAGCCTCTTCTTCTCATTGATAGCTTCCTGAGATGTTATTGCTGCTTTGCTGCTTGCAGCTAACAACTTCTCAGTAGGAAGCATACCCTTTCTCCACAATTTGTTTATTCTCTCATCCTCAAGAAGTTCCTCCTCAGTCATCTTCCTCTTACCTTTATGGTCATGAGGAGATGCTTTCTTTGGAGATTGTGGCTTTGAGGGTTAAGGTTGAGAGGGCTGAGGACGGGGTTGAGAAGTTCCTAGTTGATCATATGGTATTTATGGAAGGATAGGAGTTGTAAGGAAGTCCTCACTGTTCACCTCAGAGGCTAGATCAAGAATGGCCTCTGTGAGAATCAGTTCATCGGGCAATGATGATAAGCCAGCAATTGCTTCCGCAGCATGGATTTCTGCTTCGGAAGAGATAGATGTAGTTGCACCAATTGTCCCAACTAAGGTAGTTGCTGGGCCATAAGTCCTTATTTCCCCTTCGAATTGAATCTTAGGTTTTATAGTCACCTTAGGTTGACCAACTTCCACCTGAGTGGTAGGTGGTGCACTAAAGCTTTGGATTTTTTCTGCTCTAAAGTATGTGATTGCAACATCAGGGGATGGTTGTTCAAGTGAGGAGCTTATCAGAAATTGTATGAAAAGGTTATGAAGGTTGATGAGCATCCTTGGATCCATTTGAAACATTAAAGGAGGTGGTTGTGGGAAAACAGTGGATGATTGCTTTTGTGGAGGGTAATGGAGGATAAAGTTGTAAGTGTCAAAGATTAAGGTTCCTCAGAAATTTAAGGTTCCTCATGTGCTTGTTTCTGTTCATTCTCCCCCTTTTAGTAGCATCATCTTTAGAAGTAGATGAGCTGGAGGCAGAACTTAAAAAAACCTGAGTTGGTACATGCCTAACAGACTTCTCTATCTGTGTCTCAGCTAGTTTGGCCTTGAGATTTTCAATCTCAAGTTGCTGAGTGGCAGACCTTTTTTCTAGGATCCTAACCATAAATTCAAGGTTTGAGACCTTAGAAAGCAAGTACTGAATGGTGAGTTTCAGACTTCCCTCATCTTCAGTTGAAGAATCATGGGGAGATGAGACAACATACCTAGTATGTACATCCTCATCACCAGTAGTGGTTTCTTGGCTCCCTGGATACCTTTGCTCAATGTCATCTCTTTCAGAGATGTCAATGGGCAAAGTTGTCATAGACTCAGTCTCATTGATGTTACCACTGTCCTAAGACCTCAATGAGAAACTCTTAGTAGTGGCAGCTGAGCCTACATGAGTCCCCTGCACACCGGTGGGACCCACCTTAATAAAAGGTTGCTGATGTGGGTCAGAGATCAGAGGTTCTCTTTGGCTCTGTTGATCTAAAGATTGGTGTGCTAGATCAACTTCATAGCCATGAGAAAACATGAAATCATCATCAGTGTGAGTTAAAAGGTCAGTAAAGGATAGGGAGGTTATGCCTAATGACCCAGGACCTTGGTCAACATCTAATGGATCTGAGCCAGTGATGTGGTTGTCCCTTTTGGCTACTCAGGTGAGTGTTGGGACTCATCCTGAGGGCTTGAGGCTTGGGATGTGGGCTCATCAGGTTGAGACTGAGGAGACTCAACACTGATATTAAGGTCAATTGGAGGGAAAATTGAGACCTCAGGTTGAGTGGGAACCCTTTGTCCTACTCTAGCCTTTTTGGGTTGAATAGAGGGGCTTGTTCAATCAGAGTAGATTGAACAAGGGTTCGCTTGGAACGTCTGTGATAAAAGCTTTTGATAGGTAAGGAGGCTTTTTGAAGTGGAAGGGTGATAGTAGGTGTGGGTTCAACACCTGTTGGTTGAACAAGGATGTCACCAGGAGCCATAGGCTCAAGCATACCTGGAAGTATAGGAGTGAATCTTCCAGTGAAGTTGGATGATACCTTCTTCAGGATTCATACCAGGCTTCATCTGAGGAACTACTAGAATATCCTTATATTCTAGTCTATCCAGATCCAGTTCATAGTTAATGATGTGTTGAATCAACCGGGGATACATGTAGAATGTGTTCTTGATGAGATTTCCCCTTAGATTATTCTGAACAAACCTGGAATAGTTGAACCTCAAGCCTTTGACCAACCCATGAACTAGACAGCCTAGTTCATAAGGGATTTGATCCCAACTACCTGATTTGTTAGATAGACTATGAAGGATGATGTGGAGTAAGAACTTCCAATTGTAAGAGGAGTTAATTTGTAGACAGTGGACTTACTCACATCACCCCCATATCCCATTTGAACATAGGTATCTTCCAAATCAGGTCTTGGAAACTCAGTTGGGGCTCCAGCATCATAAAGCTCCAAGTGCTTTCTGATAGTGGTTTCACTTACCACTATTTCTAGTCCACAGACTCTCGACTGAGTTACCCTCTCATTGTTGATAGTTGTGTTTTGACCATTTGTCCAAAATTAGAGATATGGTTAGAGTAAATGACAGGGTTTATGGTGAGAGCGGGAAGGTATACTGATTGTGTGAGAACTGGATGATCTGAGTGAAATCATCATCCACAGATGAATCAAGAATGGCAATTTGATTGTGTTGGGGATTGAGAGCCATTGTTTGCAAATTTCGGAAAGAGGGAAATTCAAGTTCGAAGAAGATGATGGAAACAATGTATTAGGGCTTTTACAGTGGTAAAGAGCGTAGAAAGAATGGTCAGAGTCCTTTTAAGTGGGGTAAAAGATCAAACCGATAAGATGAAATGACAGTTACGGCTGATTTGATAGGGGCGGTAAAGATATTTCATTAAAAATATTCCGACAATCTTTCATAAAATCTTACATGTTGCAGAGTGGGTCCAAATGTTTCCGTTACAATTTTAAGTATTCTTTCGTTAACAAAGTCTTCCGAGAGAATTTTAAGATTCTCTCTCCTGATTGTCTTCCGAAGCCAAATTTGCTTCCGAAGCAAAGTCTGTCATAAAGACTATTTTTCTTCCGAAGGAAAAATGTGCTTCCGTAGAAGTAGAAAGTTTCCCTTGGAAGAAAGTTGATCTATGATCATTTTTCTTCCGAGACATAATTCTATTCGGAAGATGTGTCTGGATCAGAGGAATTTTCCTTCGGAAGAAGATTGAGACTATCTTCCGAGGGTAAATTTCTCTTCGGAAGAGTTTACACTTGAAAATTTTTGAAGAAATACTTAATGTAATAGGGCTTAGATTGTAAATAAACAAGTTTAACTTAACATATTGTGTAAAAGAGTTAGTCAAAGTTTATCATCCCAATAGCCGTAATTAAATACTTAAATCTTTGTTCATCAAAGGCTTTGGTGAACAAATCAGCATATTGTTCATTTGAATCAACTTTGACTAACTTAATCAGATGTTTCTCATTAATATCTCTAATGAAATGGTACCTGATGTCGATATGCTTTGTCATAGAGTGCTTGACTCGATTCTTAGTGATTGAGATAACACTCTTGTTGTCTATATGGATAGGAGTCTCCATGAAGTCGAAACCATAATCTAACATCTATTTTGAATCCATAGCAGTTGAGCACAGCAGCTAGCAGCAGCTATATATTCAGCCTCAACAGTTGTGTAGAAACGCATGATTGCTTCTTACATTGCCAAGAGATGATCCTTCCACCAAGAAATTGACATCTTCCTGATGTGGATTTCTTGTTGATGTTGTAGCCACCATAATCACTGTCAGTGTAACCATAGAGGTTAAAATCCTTATTCTCAGGATACCAAAGGCCTAGTTTGGGAGCTCCTTTGAGGTATCTAAGTATTCTCTTGACAGCAATAAGGTGAGACACCTTGGGAGCAGCTTGATATCTTACGCATATGCATGTAGCAAACATGATATCAGGTCTGCTGGCAGTGAGATACATCAGAGATCCAATAATTGCCCTGTACTGAAGTCGATCAGTATCCTCCCCCTCAGAGTCAGGCCAAAGGTTATGATTTCTTTGTATTGGTGTCTTGGCTGGTTTACAATCCTTCATCTTAAATCTCTCTAAGTTGTCCTTGACATACTTAGATTGATTTATGAAGAAGCCATCTTCCATTTGTTTCACTTGAATCCCTAGGAAGAAATCCATTTTTCCCATAGAACTCATCTCAAACTTCTTCCTCATGATGCTTTCAAAGTCTTTACACATTTGATCATTTGAGGAACCAAATATGATGTCATCGACATAGACTTGAACTAGCAACATGTATTTCCTTGATCTTCTTATGAACAATGTCTTATTTATAGTACCTCTGGTATAGCCATTCTTGAGAATAAATTGAGACAATGTCTCATACCACAGCCTTGGTGCCTGATGCAGCCCATAGAGCGCATTATCTAGTTTGCACACATAGTGGGGGTGTTGTGGGTGTTTAAAACTAGGTGGTTGACACACATATACTTCTCTGTCATATCCCCATATAAAAATGCACATTTGACATCAAGTTGATGCACTGTGAAGTTCTTGGATGCAGCAAAGGCAAGGAAGATTCTTACAGCTTCAAGTCTTGCAACAGGTGCAAATACATTAGTGTAATCTATCCCTTCCTCTTGTGTGTATCCTTGAACTACAAGTCTTGCCTTGTTCTTCATGATCAAACTCTATCATCTCTTTTGTTCCTAAATACCCATTTTGTGCCAATAGGGAACTGACCAGGTGGTAATGGACATAGATTCCACACCTTTTGTCACTTGAATTGAAGCAATTTCTCTTGCATTGATTCAACCCCGTTGTTGTCTCTAAGGGCTTCCTCCACCTTTTTGGGTTCCATTTGAGAGAGAAAGTACGAGTACAGGCAGACATTTCCATTATGAGTCTGTCTCCTTGTTCTCACACCTTCTGAAGCCTTTCCAATAATGTCTTCAGCTGGATGATTTCTATGAATCATGATCCTTGGAATCACATCTAGTTGCATAGATAAATCCAGGTTTGACTAATTTAGATCAGGATTACTATCATGAGTTCCAGCTGATGACTCTTTCATTTAATGAAGATTGATGGAATGAGTGAGTGACAGCATTAATGATGTTATGTTGTAAGATAGTATCATCAGCTTTCTGATCCTCCAGATAACTATCTTCATCAGCTTGGTGTTAAGATATGGAGTTGTCATTAGATGAGAGTTGATTCTCATTTTGCTAACAACTAGTTGAAGTTCTATTATTTCCTGAGAGATTTAGACTTTCAGGGCTTTTAGTGGTGGGAGCTTGATCTTCATTTCTTCTTGGAGAATTTGGAATGGGTCTGGGCAACTCAAATGTTTGATCATCATCTGAATCACTTTGAGTACCTGTTCCAGCTAAAACATTCTCACAAGATTGTTTAGAATAGTTAGGAAACAATTCTAAATCAAAAATATGGTAAGGACCATTTCCCTTAACACAAGGAGTGTGCTCATTTACAACTATATTAGATGATTCCTCAAATTGTTGATTCTTAATGTTGTATACCCTATAAGCTTTGGAGCTTGAAGAGTATCCAACAAAGATAGCATCATCTGACTTCTCAGCAAACTTTGCCAAATTGTCTTTTGTGTTAAGTATGGTGCATCTGCTGCCAAAAGACCTTAGAAAGCCAATTAACGGTGGCCTCTCGTTCCATAACTCATAAGGGGTTTTTCCATGGGGCTTGACAATGAGAACCCTATTCTGCACATAGCATGCAGTGTTGACTGCCTCTGCCCAGAAAGTTAGAGGCAGCTTTGAATCAGTTAACATGGTTCTTGCATCCTCAATAAGTATCATGTTCCTCCTCTAAGCAACACCATTTTGTTGAGGAGTTCTAGGAGGACTATATTGTCTTGTAATCCCTTTTGAGTTACAAAATGAGTCAAGAACTTGATTCTTAAACTTAGTCCCTTGGTCACTTCTGATTATCTCTACCTTGTGATCAATTTGATTTTCTATCTTAAGAATAAAAGATTTTAAAGTTTCAGCAGTTTCATCCTTAGTTCTTAAGAAAAACACCCAAATAAATCTAGTAAAATGATCAACTATCACAAAGCAATATGATTTCCTTCCAATGCTCATTACACTTGTGGGACCAAAAAGATCCATGTGCAATAAGTGTAATGGGGTAGTGATAGAGTTAACTTCTTTGGATTTGTGAGATGCCTTATGTTGCTTCCCTTTCAGATAAGCAACACAGTTGTCTTTACAGAAAAACTCCTTTTTAGGCATACCATGTACCAAGTTAGTCTTAGCCAATTTATTCATTGTCTTAAAATTAACATGACACATACGTTTATGCTAAAGAGTTGACTCATCACTGTTTGCTTTGGAAAGAAAACATGATACTTCGCCCAGTGGGGAAGCATTGTTCATATCAAGCTTGTACATATCCCCTTTCCTGGGAGATCTAAGACACACCAATTCCTTAGGAATTGTCATCCCGGGTTTGAGGATAATGCAATCATGTTCTGTGAAAAGCAATTGATGCTTTTGATCACAGAATTGAGAAACACTTAAGAGATTGTGTTTCAAGCTGTTTGACAAAGTATACTTTGTCAACTGTTAACTTACCATTGGACACATTACCTCTACCAAAGATGTATCCTCCGGCTTCACCTTCAAACTGAACAAGACCTCCATCAAAATTTTGAAATTGTTGAGGAAGAGACCTGTTCCCTGTCATGTGCCTGGAGCATCCACTATCCACAATCCAAATATTTCCATTTTTATCATATGGATGTCCCTGCACAAAGGTGAGATAGTTAGTTTTGATTGGAAACCCAAGCCATATTGGTCTTGGGTTCTTCCAATGATGACATAATTGAACCAAAGTGTAAGCATGAGGGTTCAATAGTGGTTTGGGATGAGGAGGTTTTTACTGCAGCATCTTCTCTGGTCTTCCATTCCATCCTTTGGTTGATCTGTGAAGATGAGCTTGATGAAGCTTGAGCAGCTGAGCATTCTTCCAAAGCTTCTTTCTTTTCATAAGAAGCTTTCACAACTTTCTCTTTGAAGCAATCTTCTTTTCGGAAGGCTTGAGGGGTGCTTTCTTGTTCTTCGAAACTTTCTTTGGTTTGTTTTCCGAAGCTATTTTCCTTCCGGAAGAAGATGTTTCTTTAGAAGGTAATTTACTTTTGAAAGTTAGCTTTCCTTTCTTCAACATTTGGACTTTGTTGTGTTGTCCAGATGTGAAACCTTCCTTGACTGCTCCTTTCTTTACTTTGTTTGCATAGTGTGTGCTTGAAGGATTGTAAAAACAATCTTTTGTCATGTGGTTATACAGACCACACATTATGCATTTAGAGTTTACTTTGGTGGGATTTGTAGGCTGTTGCTTCTTGGTTTTCTTGTTTTCCTTAACAGCTTTCCCTTTTTTTGCTTTTGATCCTTCAGTTGGATAGGAGTGCTGTATTACACTCCTGTCCTAAATATGATCTTACCACTTAGAATCCAGCTAAAATGAAACACCCTTTTGCCTAGGGTCAATTTTCAATTTGGACTCAGCCACCTTCTTGGTCATTCTCTTGGCTGCTTGAATCTTGTTTCTCCTTTGTTTGGTGGTAAGAGGTTTGTTTTCAGCTGATGGGATGAAGTTTTCTACCTGTTCCTTCTCTGTGGTGGTGGTTGTAACCACTTTTGCATCACTCATCTTCTCAATAGATGGTGGGTCAACAGTTGGAATCTCTTGCTCATCAGTACCACATCTTGGCTTTCTAATAGACACATAAGAGTGTGGTGGAGCAGTTTCATTGGTTCCCAACCCACACTTGTTTTCATAAAATTCCTTTGAGTGAGAGGTTGATACAAGAATGGTGTTGAAGTTATGCTCTTGGATAGCATACTTCTTTGCTTCAGCCTCAGCTATTACAAAGATCAAATGTACCACGTTATAACTCAACCACAACACCTTAATACATCAAAGGAACTTAACATCAACACAAAACAAATCAAACCCTAACACCTAAACCTCAACATAACCATAACCGAAGCTCTAAACTCGGTCCATTAGCCTAACCAAACTACCCGATTAACAATCTAAAACAATGAGCAAAACTTTGCAATCATGACTAGATGAGTCATGTAACCTCACAAGTTGCCACCTTGCATGTTTGGACACCAAACCACTCATCCCACCGCCACCTCCTCAGTTCACCTTAGACACACTATCAAACCGCCACCTAAGAACTCTATAAACACACATCATTACTATAACCATAGGCATAATAATTACCCTTCTTGTTATATATACCTCTCGGCTAAAGCTTCCCAAAACCGCCACCTCCCTTTCACAACCAAGTATCACCACCATTCTCTCTTTATCTCTCGGTCAAAACACAACACACCATAACCATATACCACCATCTCCAACTCTCGGTCACCATTGTTCTAACTCTTGGGTTTCATAAACAACCATTTATCACCACCACCTTTGTTACCCTCGGTTAACATAGTTACTAAACCAAGGATCGAAACTGTGAAGTCAATACTCTACTCATCAAAGCAAGAGGAACGTGTATCAAACAAACTTCACCCTCTCCCTCCGTCAAAATCAAGGTTCTAACTTTAAACCATTTGTTAATTAAGATTTCCAAATTATATGTGTTTGATAAACACATATAAAACAACCCTTGTAATATAAAGATATAAGAAGTGTTCATCAAAAGCTTTGTTAAAATATGTTGTTCAGATCAGAACTTTAAGAAAGATTTGACAAAAAGCTTAGTAAAATTATAATTAAAGGGTTGAATTATGGTGTAAAATTTTATTAAATTCAATTATATATTTAAAGGATTGCGATTGTGGGAATAAACATTAGAAAATATTTAAAAATTTCTAAATTAATATTCTGTAAATTTTGGTAAAAATAAGATAAGTAAAATAATTTATATAAATTATTTGAGTATATACAAGGAAATTACCAATTGGAAGAGCCGAACCCGGTAAAATTCTGAAAAAATTTATATAATAATTCCCATATGTTGTAGAAACTCCAGAAATACTTTCATTATTTAATCCTTTTTTATGATTAAAATTTACATTTTTATGTTATATGTAAAGGATAAATCGAAAGAAATGTTTAAACAGCAGGATAAATAACGAAAAATCCACATAAATTATGATGTAATGAAAATAACAGACTGTATAAATTTCATAATTTTTGAAGTCGCATAGCTGTTTTTTCTGAATTTTGGGATTATTGGAAAAATCATAGAAAAATACCTACTATGAAATAAATTCCAGAAAAATTATGAGGTGGTGAGAATTATTGGAACAACATTATGAAAAGAAATTGAGTATTTATGGCTAGCAGTAGCTAATTTTAATAAATTATTATAAGTTTGTATTAAATTTAATAAATTATCTGAACTTTATTAAAAGTTTGAAATTTTTATAGATATACTATTAATCTTTTGGAAATTTTAAAATTACTTCCATCTGAGGTTCTAAAAATACTAAAGAAAATTTTGTATCTAACTATTAATTAATTTTATAGGTTATCGCTGGAAATAAAAGTGAGAATCATAGCCCCATTTTCTTATTTGTAAAGTTTTGGGGGAAAAAACATACTGTTTTGGACTGATGCATATGTATAAGATTTTGGAATTTACTGTCAGTTATGGTAATAACCATTAATTCGGATGAGGAACCGTTGGATAATATAGGTAGCGCTACTTAGGAAATATTTTCCTGCACCAACAGGATGAGTGTTGTGATCCTATATTATCTGATTTCTATGGTTTATATTTGACAGTTATAATTATGTTATAAGAAGGTTTGGTTGTTAATTGCATCAGATTATGAAATTTTGTTAAGAATAAACCTATGATCTCACCAACTTATTGTTGACAGTTTGAGTATGTTTTTTCAAGCAACCATGTCTAACAATCTTAGGTTCTCGTTTGATGTGTATAATGGTTGGGGTGAACTTGTGGGGAAAGGTTGTGTAAACCTAACTGTTAATCTTGTCGATCTCAGTCTATCGGTGGACGCTAATTTCCACTGCCTTTGAAGATGACGCAGTAGATTAAAAGTGTTTTGTAATAGGGTTATGTTACATTTTGTATAACTTTAATATAACCCAATTGAATATTATATGTTATAAAATGTTTTTAAGTATTGTTATTATTTTTACATGTTCTGAGCAAACTAGTCACACCCCAAAGAATCTCACGCTTCTGCCGGGATGTGACAGTTGTGCTTGTTGATACTTGGGTGTCTCAGGGAAAGTGATATAGGGCCCAAATAAGCAAGATGACTGTTGGTTGTAAGTCAGGTACATCTGTGGGTGGGGAGATCTTGCATCTTCAGCAACATGTAGAGCATTGCTGATAGGAGGGGTTGAACTGGCATTCATCTACCGTTTGTTTAGAAAGTCCATTCACAAGGGAGAACACTCATGAACTTTCTTACTATGTCTCTCTTTTCTAGAGTCACACTCATGGACTACAGAGATGCTATTAGATCCATGTATCTGAAGTATTGTTGGCTCAAGGTTTCACCATCAATGTAGGTGAAATTCTCAAACTGTTGCTTCAGAGCATCCTTTTTGGATTCTTTGTATTCTGATGAACCAGAGTACATCAACTTCAAAGCATCAAAGAGTTCTTTGGCTGTAGTGCAATGCTCAAAACCTGCCATAATGGAGTTTGGTATGGCGGTGAGCAAAACAGTCATCGGTTTGTCATCAATGTCTATCTTCTTGTAGTCTTCATCAGAGTAATCTTCGACATCCTTTTCTATCATGGCACCATTACCAGTTGGTGAGGCCACTTTAGGTATGATTGGTCCATGAGTAACAGACCTCCACATACGGGAGTCTTGGTACTTGATGAAGCCTTCAATGCGTTGACATCAGCGCCTGAAGTTATCAGGTGTGATGATGGGAGCTTTGGTCAGGGTTCCCATCTCTGGTTCAGCGGATTTCTGGTTAAGGGCCATTTGAGTAAGTGAGTTTGAAGAAACAAGGGTGATTTGGGATCGTTAGATCTCACAATTAAGAGCCTGAAAGCTCTGATACCAATTGCAGGATCGATATATGGTTCACAACACTTAGTATTTCTCACAAACTTGGCAAGTATTACACAAAGATGAATTGTAGAATCAAGAACTCAGTTGATAATAATATAATAAGTAAGAACACAAGAGATGTTTTCAAGATACTTGTATATATTATCTCTCAACTAAGTATTACAAGACTCATGCATAAGCATGGATACTAAGTTACAATGAGCGACTATATATACTACTATCTACAGCTTGTTATACGTAGATAATATGCTGGGACTTACTACTATACAAATACTACATTTGTAAGGCCCCGTTCCCGGGCACCTCACAGCTGGTCATTTATCGCACATAAAACATACGTTTAGAGATATTTTAAGTAAACATCGCAGCGGAAACATTCGAAAAGACATCTCATTTCATCATAAAATCTTTTACAAAGCGATACATCATTAGTCAATTACAAAATAGTCATAAACAGTGACTTTTAGTGGTGAGAGGATTCCTTAAGTAATCCCATTTATGTGAATCCTCAACAAACACCACTTTGTTTTCTAAATACGTTCAGCATTATATATTACAAAAATATTAACAAAGGAATGCCATCCCAAAAGAGCTGAGTAGCCGCCTCGTGCCATCCTCAGCAACACTACCTGCCAACTGAAAACACATATAAAGTCAGCGTTGCTGAGTGAGTTCTAGTTTTATATTAAAAACATACCTTTCTGTCGTTAAAACAGTTCTTACATACATGCGATCACACAACATGCGTACACGTAGATAAGATTATTATTATCTTCATCATTCATTCATTAGTTTTCATTCGTGTACCGTTCATCGTTAACTTTCACGTTCATTCATAAACTTTTTCGTTTGTTCGTACGTTTCTTACTTTCATTCGTACATTCGATACATTCATTACATTCGTCCGTATGTTCGTTACGTTCATTCTTACGTTCAATACGTTTATTCATACGTTCATTACTTTCGTTCGTTTCTTTCATTTATGATCTGTCCTTCATTCGTTTATTATCTTACTTATCGCACCTTCACATCTTCGTACCCGAAGTACATATAGCATGAATCACACCAATGGAGTTGTCACTAAGATCAACTCTCCTTCTATGTGAGAACTCTTGGGGTTCAGCCAATATCGCACGCCATCTCATGGGTTAGCCCAACATCGCACGCTACATAATCCACATGAGGTAGGCCAAAATCACACGCTACATAGCACACAGGAAATACCACATCGTACGTATCGGAGCAGCTACCAAAGCTGAACTCCCACTGTGTCTACGTCCCCTTATGAGTTTCACCGTACATATCGCATAAATCGCACCAACGTAGAGGTCACCAAGACCGACTCCCCCTGCGTGTGTGTGTGGCTCTCGGGGTTTAGCCAGAATCGCACGCCTTCTCATTGGTTAGCCCAACATCGCACGCTACATAATCCACATGAGGTAGGCCAAAATCGCACGCTACATAGCACACAGTAAATACCACATCGCACGTATTGGAGCAGCTACCAAAACTGAACTCCCACTGTGTCTATGTCCCCTTATGAGTCAGCCAAGATCGCACGCTATAACGCACCCACACAGTTGAGCTAACAACTCTCAATGAGTCGTGAACCTCCTTTCCCTCTACTTGCAAGCCATTCTGATGCAAACGTATAGCAATCAAATGGCCAGAATACAAGTCACCAAAGAATTCTCCCTTGAAAAAAGGTCGAGAATGATAATTCAATAAAAACCAAGGAGTGTCTCCAAAACCTTGTCCAGAAAAATATAGAAGAAACAATCAACCCAAAATAGGAAAATGCAACAAATGAGAATCTTTTAAAAAAATAACAATAAACCATAATTTGTATTAAAATTATCTCCAATGGCCAGCTCCTTTAATTCCTTTTTTATGCAGCTCTTCCACGCCTCTTGTAGGTTTGGATGATGGGTTTCGAGTCGGGTTCCATGCTCGGGTTTGGCCGGGTTCAATGGATGCTCCTGCATCATCCTCCCCGTCGAAGAGAGCTCCCCTATCTAAATTGACATCATCGTCATCTATTCCTTCTTCGTATGGTGCTAAATCAGCGACATTGAACGTTGCAGACACGTTGTAGTGGCCCGGTAGATCAACTTTATACGCATTGTCATTTATCTTCTTAACAATCTTGAATGGTCCATCAGCCCGGGGACGTAATTTGCCAAAACGACCTCCCGGAAACCGTTCCTTTCGCAAATTAATCCAAACTAGATCACCTTCTTTAAAAACAACCATTTTCCTCCTTTGATTTGCCATGTCCGCATACTTCTGGTTGGCTTGACTGATGCGTTTTTGGACATCAGCATGCAACTTCTGAATATCCATAACCTGTTGAGAGCCTTCATCATGAACATGAGTAGTCAATAGGATGGGTGCAAGGTCCAAGGGGGTGATCGGGTTTGTACCATAAACAACCTCAAAAGGTGACTTTCCCGTCGTTCGATTAATTGACCTGTTATACGCGAATTCAGCATGAGCAAGTGTTAAATCCCATTGTTTAGGGTGATCCCCCACTAGACTTTGCAGTAAGTTGCCTAGGCTTCTATTGACAACCTCGGTTTGGCCATCCGTTTGTGGGTGGTGAGAACTGCTGTATTGAAGTTTAGACCCGAGACGGGCCCATAACGTGCGCCAGAAATACCCCACAAACTTTACGTCACGGTCCGATGTAATAGATTTAGGCACGCCATGTAAACGAACAATTTCCAAAAAGAATAAACGAGCAACTTGGCTAGCGTCATACGTACGAGTGCAAGCAATGAAGTGAGCCATTTTTGAAAAACGGTCGACAAAAACCAGCACAGAATCCTTACCCCGTTGTGTTTTTGGCAGCCCCAAGACAAAGTCTAAGCTGACGTCTTCCCACGGTGCGGATGGAGTAGGGAGGGGCGTGTACATGCCGGCATTGCTGCTGTGCATTTTTGCTACGTGGCATATACGACATCGTTCAACTACCCGGGCTACATCCTTTCCCATTCGAGGCCAATAGTAATTTTCCCGGACTATGTGCAATGTCTTATCCCGACCAAAATGCCCCGCTAGGCCCCCCGCGTGGCTTTCAAAGATGATAGAATCGCGTAACGAACAAATGGGAATACACAACCTGTTGCCCTTGAATAAGAAGCCATCCAAGATTAAAAATTGTTGAAAGGGACCTGTCGAACATGCAGCCCAAATATTTCTAAAATTTGGATCTTCTTTATAAAGTTCTTGAAAAGTATCAAAGCCCTTGACCCGTACCTTCAAAGTAGTGATTAGCGAATGTCGGCGACTCAATGCATCGGCTACACGGTTTTGAGATCCCGCCTTGTGTTGGATTACAAAAGAGAACATTTGAAGAAATTCCACCCACTTGGCATGTCGTGGGTTCAATTTGTGTGTGCCATTAATATATTTTAATGCTTCATGATCAGAAAAGAGAACAAATTCATTTGCCAACAGGTAGTGTCGCCATGTATCCAAGGCTCGAACAATGGCATAGAATTCCTTGTCATAAGTAGAATATTTTCGTCTCGCGTCATTAAGTTTCTCACTAAAAAATGCAATAGGCCGATCGTTTTGGCTCAACACCCCGCCGATCCCGACACCCGAGGCATCACACTCAACCTGAAAAACAAAGTTAAAGTCGGGTATAGCTAATACAGGTGACTGTGTTACCTTCATCTTCAAGTCTGTGAAGGCCTGTGAAGCCTCAACAGTCCATGTGAACCGACCCCCTTTGAGACACTCTGTGATGGGAGCGATAATAGAACTGAAATTTTTTATAAACCGCCGGTAGAAAGACGCCAACCCGTGGAAGCTCCTAATGTCATGAAGGGTTCTCGGTTCGGGCCATTGTAAAATAGCATCGAGTTTGGTGGAATCCATCTTTAAACCTTCACTGGAAATAATGTAACCTAAAAAGGTGACTTCATGAACCAAAAAGCTGCACTTCTCTTTATTAGCAAATAATTTCTGGACACGAAGGACTTCAAAATTTTTCTTAAATGTAAAAGGTGTTGTTCTGGTGAGCTACTAAATACCAACAAATCATCAAAATACACCACCAGAAACTTACCGATAAAATCCTTGAACACGTGATTCATGAGACGCATGAACGTGCTAGGTGCGTTCGTCAAGCCGAAAGGCATCACCATCCATTCATATAGCCCATCCCGTGTTTTGAATGCGGTCTTCCATTCATCTCCGGGTCTCATACGTATTTGATGGTACCCGCTCCTTAAATCGATTTTAGAAAAAATGCTTGCTCCGTGAAGCAGGTCAACCAAGTCATCAAACCGGGGTATAGGAAACCGATACTTGATTGTGATTTTGTTCACAGCCCGACTATCAATACACATTCGAAATGTACCATTACTTTTCGGGACTAATAACGCAGGTACGGCACACGGACTTTTGCTCTCCTGTATAAGCCCTTTTTGTAACAGCTCAGAAACTTGCCTTTGTAACTCCTCATACTCTTTCAGGTTCATTCGGTAGGTCGGTTTGTTAGGAATTACCGCGCCAGGTACAAAATCAACACAATGTTGTATATCCCTCATCAAGGGTAGTCCCTCCGGGATATCATCAGGAAAAACATCATCAAATTCACTCATTAGTGAGTGGACAGACGCGGGTATCGACGAGCCTACCATGTTAGGTTCAAACACAATGAGGGAGAAGGTAATCCTTTCGATCATGAAGGAGTGCTCGAACTCTGTTTGTCGAAGGGCCAGGGACGTTTCTGTTGTTCTTTGTTGACTTTCTTCAAGAGGGACCAATGTGATGTTAATGCCGTCCTTTTTAAAACGGTAAGTATTTTTAAAACCATCATGCGTTGTTCTTCGATCAAACTGCCAGGGGCGACCCAATAAAAGGTGACACACGTCCATTGGAAACACCTCGCACCACACCTCATCCTGGTACTGTGCCCCAATTGAAAACTGCACAAGGCATTTTTTATCCACTTTAACTGAGCTACCCTTTTTCAACCACGCTAGCCGATACGGTTTCGAGTGTTCCACTTGTTTGAGACCCAATTTTTCAACCATAGAGGTGGAAATGACATTTTCACAACTACCACCATCATAATAACATTACACACCTTACCATGAGAAGTACATTTTGTCCGGAAAATATTGTTACGCCTCCAAGAATCCTCATCTACACCTTGGGTGTGTAAGGCATTTAGCACTCGCCGGACCACTAAAGCTTCCCCTTGGTCTGCAAACACTAGGTCTTGCTCACCCTCAACTTCATCCTCTACTTCACTGTACTCATCAAAGTGAGGTGAGGTATCATCAACCAACGTCACAACATGTTTGTTAGGACAGTCACGGAACATGTGCCCCACGCCTTGACAACGAAAACACCGGGTGACCTTAGATCCCGATGTACCCGAGGTGCCCTGTTGACCGACGGCTGGACCAAGTGTTGACCCCAATTTTCCCGTTAAAGTGGGGGTTGATTTGGGGGCTGCCATGACTCGAGATCCCGAAGGACGGCTCCGACTCTTCTGTTGCTTCTCCACCTTTAGGGCCAACCTACAAACATCATTATATGTTAAATATTGTTGAAGATTAACAACATCAGAAATCTCGGGTTTAATGGCCCCCAAAAACCGAGCGATTGTTTGTTCTTCTTCTTCGTCAATCGCACACCTCATGCGAAGCCTATCAAAGTGGCTAATAAAATTCTCCATGGACATGTTACCTTGGGTTGCTTGATGATAATCTAAAAATGCTTCTTGCCGATGGTTTATTGGCAAAAATTTTCCAAACAAAAGTTTTTTCATTTTTTCCCACGTCTCAACCTTTGACTTACCATCCATACGCCTCCGATTCCTCACGTGTTCCCACCACAAGGACGCAGTTTTACGAAGCGTAATTGCCACGAGTTTGACCTTTAAGTGATCCGGGATGTCCCGGAGATCAAAAACTCGTTCCACAGTGTGTATCCAGTCCAAGAAATCATCGGGTTGATAGCTTCCATCAAAATCAGGGATTTCGATCTTGATACCCAGGTTACGGACTGGGTCTTCATGCAAACGGGACTGTTCCCTCCTGCGACGGTACCCGAAAGGGTTCTCCTCCTTGTCAGATCCATCATCCCATACAGAGGGCTCTGATTCGGACTCTTCAATCAATTCTAACTCCCGGACACGTTGTCGAAGTCTTTTGATTTCAATATCACGCGGATCAGGTACGTCCCCTTCATTGCCTCGGTCGGCGTTTCTACGAGCAGCAGTCTTACCTCTTCCACGTCCTGCCATTTGATTAGTCCTGTGCTCTGATACCAGATGATGCAAACGTATAGCAATCAAATGGCCAGAATACAAGTCACCAAAGAATTCTCCCTTGAAAAAAGGTCGAGAATGATAATTCAATAAAAAACCAAGGAGTGTCTCCAAAACTTTGTCCAGACAAATATAGAAGAAACAATCAACCTAAAATAGGAAAATGCAACAAATGAGAATCTTTTAAAAAAATAACAAAATAAACCATAATTTGTATTAAAATTATCTCCAATGGCCAGCTCCTTTAATTCCTTTTTTATGCA
The DNA here is from genome assembly GCA_024085815.1 of Flaveria linearis. Classification (NCBI taxonomy): domain Eukaryota; kingdom Viridiplantae; phylum Streptophyta; class Magnoliopsida; order Asterales; family Asteraceae; genus Flaveria; species Flaveria linearis. Next base: position 64,606,376 of record CM044004.1, on the reverse strand, counting down.
GCTCTTCCACGCCTCTTGTAGGTTTGGATGATGGGTTTCTAGTCGGGTTCCATGCTCGGGTTTGGGCCGGGTTCAATGGATGCTCCTGCATCACATTCTTACTCTCGTTCATCTGGATCCTATCTCCTGCAATACCGGAGTACGCGACAAGGATCCCATTCGAGTCTGTTGCGACACAAAGTCGCTCACCTCATACCTATGCTTACAAGCCTTACGTTCGTTCATTCGTTCATTCATTAATGCATGCACTCGTTCATTAAGTTCCTCTTTTCGTTATCTTTCACTTACGTTACATAATACTTTTCATTCATTCATATACAATACACGTAAAGATACGGAAAGATAAACATACATCGAAACAAGGAACATCGGCATTTACAAGTCATCAGTATTCACCATCTATCATGGCAACATCATACTTAACCTACATACATCATGCATATACATGCAATACTACCTCTCTCCTCGTACACAACAGCCCTATTTGGGCGATTGAACATACTTCAGTCGCATGGCCTCCATGCGACTGGATCGTGCGATTGGGCATCTATACGAATGGGCATACAGTCATGCGAATGGACCTCCTATCGTGCGAATGAACACTATACGAATGGGCTTTTATGCGACTAACCCTCAGTCGTGCGACTGAACAGCTATACGAATGGACCTATGCGACTGAACCCTCAGTCGCATGGCCTGTCGTGCGACTAAGCCCCCAATCGTGCGACTGAGTCTCAGTCGTGCGATTGAACCTCAGTCGTCCCTCAGTCGTGCGACTGGCCCTTTAGTCGTCTAGCCCTAACTGGGCAGCGATTGCAGTTCATCCCAAACTGCAGTCGCGACTCACGACCTCCAAATCCTTCCAAACTCATTTTAAGCCCAAATTATCCCTTCTAAACCTTAGGGAATCATACTATGATAACATTCAAGCACATACACGTCCAAAATCGCACTCCAAACACACTATACATGTACACATTCATGCACACACGGGTTAAACACCCAAAACCCAAAACAAATAGTTTCTGATGTGTTCTAGCCCCAAAATACTTCAAAAATGTGTAAAAGAGGGGTCCTAGAACTCACCTTAGTAGCCTCCTTGGTTAGAGCTTCGATTTGACCCGCTACACGTTGATTTTGGCTCGCGAACCCGCTTGGACCGAACTGTCTCCTTCTTCTCTCTGATGTTGGTGAGTGTGGGAAAGAGTAAGGGTTGTCCTCTTCCTTAAATACTACTGTTCAGTCGCCCGAGCTCTCCATGCGATTGGACCTTCAGTCGTTCAAGCTCCATGCGATTGAACACTCCAGTCGTACGATTGAGCTCCAGTCGTGCGGTTGAGCTTCAATCGCATGACTTCCATGCGATTGCACGCTCCAGTCGCATGACACTCCAAATCAAAATCTCCGGGCGTTACAACATTGTAAGAGGTAAGGTATCATAGATAAAGTATATCTAAGATTTGGTAGTAATGACTGGTTCATGACTTACCATTTGGTCAACCACTAAAGGTGGCAACTGCACCTATTAAGGAATGGTGAACAGTGGAGAAAGGTAAGGTCAGACACATAAGCGTGGAAAGCATCTTTGCAGAGGATCAGAGTAGGCAGCAAGTGTCAGTTGGACCATGCTTTGTCCATTGGTTCATACTGTGTTTCTTCTGAAGGTAAAATGGCTTCGGAAGAATAAGTTCTTCCGAAGCATTTTATACTTCGGAAGACACAACTTCTTCCGAGGCTTTAGTCTTCGGAAGACTTTGTCTTTATTCTTCTAAGTGTCTTCTTCGGAAGGAGATCTTCTTAGTCTCGGAAGATTGAGTTCATCCTTTGGAAGCTCTTCGGAAGATCATCTCAGAAGCTTTGGAAGTTGGAGCATTGCCTTCGGAAGACTTTCCTTAGTTTGTGCAGATTTCTTCTAAGTGTTTGTTTTGGTTGCACCAACCTTAATAGATCCAACAACTTTTCATCATCATAAGGGCCCGGGGGTAACATTTATTAGGTTTCACTGTCATTCTTTCATTCATTTATGTTACACATTAATTATAAGTAATACTTATAAGGTTTCCTTTATCATTATCATCACATATCATGGAGCATTAAGTATTATTCACATATTAATATCCCCATATCAGAATTATAGCACTGAAACCTTCAATAACCATATACTAACATTTAAACATAAGTACTATCCAAGCACAACACTAATTATCATTTATATTTATTTTAGAGAAATTGCAGATAAAAGTAATTTGCACAAGTGTTGTCAGCGCATGAACAAGGATCTCAGTGGATTAACAAGTACACAACGGATGCATAATAATCCATAGCGGACTACTAACTTCCACAGTGGATGGCATTTAAAAATAAGTGTCCACAGCGGACAACTAATGTCCACAATGGACAGCTTTAAAACACAAGGGTGCACATCAGACGACAAATATCCATAGAGGACGACATTTAAAATATAAGAATCTATAGCTGATGACCAATGTCCACAACAGATAACATTTAAAGTATAAGAGTCCACAGTTAAAACATTAATTGTCCACAGCAGAAGACCAATATCCACAGCGGACGACTTTGAAACCCAAGTGTCCACAGCGGACAACCAACATCCACAGCAGATACTACTTAGACTTGGGGTTGTTGTTATGCAATTTCTTATTTAATAAAAGTAACTTTACATTTTACATAGCATATATTCATCAAGTTCATAATTAGAACATATCATGCATCAAACATCATCATAGAAATCATTAAAGCATACATTTTTCATAAAAATGTTGCATTTATCATAGAAAACAAACATTTATCCAAGAAGAACATTTTAATATGCATACCAGCCCCCATAAAGATAGAAAACAAGTCAAATAGGGGATCTAGAACTCACCATAACAAGACTTTAAGCAAAAACCCTAAACCCGAGAGCAAAACATGACATCTAAAACATATTCACATGTAAAGATTCAACCTTTACACATACAAACACATAGAAAAGAACCTAGGAGTATAAATCCAACTTAGATCTAAGAGAAACAACCATAAAAATCATACCTGTGATGAAATATTTCACTCTCTCTCTAGAACCAGTGGGAGTTTTCTCTCTCTAAAATTGGAGATTTTGAGATGCATGGGGTGAGGAATGGGTGGCCATCCCCTTATATATCCACTCATGGGCCGGTTTTGCTTTTCCCACTTTTACCCCTTCCACTTAAAAAAATTATCCTATTTATTTTACTCATTTTCTTTCCTCTTTTAAAATTTTTTAGATGTTACATGTTAATTTTATCTTTTTTAATTTTTTGATGTTTATATCTGAGTCTATAATATTTGTTGTTTTTGAGTTTATAGTGTTTGATGTATTAGCTATGTCTATATTATATTATTTTTTAAGGAATTACAACATATTTCTTTGAAGCATATTGTGACTTTTTTTCTATACTAGGATAGTATCCACAATTATAATAGTTTATATAATTATTACCTCTTTTATGTATCCAAGCATGGTTACATACTTTGGTGTTCATATATGTATACGTTACCTTAGCAATTGATTTTTCATCTTCGTAGTATATATTATAAATAGATTTATTATCTGAATCATATTATTTAATAGTTTCTATTTCATAATCATTTGTTGTTCTACTAGCCTAGCCTTTTTAATGTTTTATTTTTGTTAGGGCATTTATTAGCTAAATATCTTTCATCTTCACATACGAAGCATTTACATTTTTTGTTTGAGGTCTTCTGACATATCCTTTTTTTATAGTATTTTGTCATAATATTTTTATTGTATGTAGTACTCCTTATGTTTTTTTATCATAGAATCCATAGGCTTGAGGTGTGTAAATAGATGTTTTACAAAAGTTGTATGCATTCCATTTTAACTATTCTGGTAAAGCTACTTCTTTGCAATTATTTTATAATATACCAAATGTATAGGTTATTCTTGGTCCTATTTTTAAATTGTGTTGTTTTCCATGATTCATGTATATTTTTCCTAAATCTCTAGGTAATTTTATAGAATATATATCACGTAGATTATCATCTTTGCCTTTTTAATTTGTGACAATAACCTTACAAAATCTAACATAGTTTTATTTTTATATTTCAAGTCAGGTATGCTTAAGTGTTTTATATTTCTTATAGTTGTGTCATGTATTAAGCTATTATTTTTAGCAGGTTATTTTTAACAGGATCAACTCATAGTTGTGTCATGTATTATGCTTAAGTGTTTTATATTTCTTATATCGTCATTGTTTGATGAGTAAATTACCATTTGCATCCCTGACATTTGTCCATTTTAACCACTTGCATCCCTGCAGTTTCAAAATGGCCATCCGCCCCCTAACGTTTCGTGTTATCTTCATTTGAGTCTATACGTTTCATTTTTATCTCCATTTTAGTCCAGATGACTTAACACTGTTAGTTTTCCAGTTAAATTATTATTAAAAAGACGAAATTGCCCTTAAGAATACCCACATAATCCTTCTTCTCTGACTCCAAAAAACACACACACACACCATAAACATCACCACCATAACAAACCATCAGATCAACCCACACCACCACTGCCCTTCTGCAACATCATCATCATCAATTTCATCGTCACCACCACCACCGGCATCGCTAACCCACTTCCTCCGACGTAATCCACGAGCTTCGATTCATCAACAATCACCACAAACTTCTTGCAGCAGCCCTCGATCATCTTCTCCCGAAGCAACGACCCGCCCTGACCCTTGACCAGATTCATATCCGGGTCGACTTCATCCGCTCTGTCGATGGCCAAATCGAGAACCGGGTGGGTGTCAAGATCCGAAAGGGGTATCCCTAAAGAAACAGCCTGTTCATGGGTCTTGGTTGAAGTGGGTATTCCGACGATGTTGTTGAGTTTCCCTTGCCGGAGAAGCTCTAGGATGCGGTCAATTGCGTGTTTGGCGGTGGACCCCGTTCCCAGACCTAGGACCATGCCGATGAACCTCTCGGAATTGCATGATCTTCAGCTAGTCAACCTTTCATACAACCACTTCACCGGTGCGATTCCGGAGAGCTATGGAGCTTTACAGAACCTTCAGTTCCTCTGGCTTGATCACAATCGGTTGAAAGGTACGTTACCTTCTGCGCTAGCGAAATGTGTTTCACTCGTGCATTTTAGCGCCGACGGTAATGCAATCGGAGGTGTGATTCCGGCGGGGATTGCTTCACTTCCGAAGCTTCAAGTAATCTCTCTCTCGAACAACAATCTCACTGGTTTAATTCCGGCGTCTATGTTCTGTAATGCGTCGATTTATCCTCCATCGATTAAGAATGTTCAGTTAGGGTTTAATGCCTTCACGGATATTATTCCTCCTCCGTCTTCTAGCTGTTTTAGTGTTCTACAAGTTTTGGATCTTCAGCAGAATCAGATTCACGGGAACTTTCCTTTGTGGTTGACTACTTTACCTACATTAACGGCTTTAGATGTTTCTCGTAATCATCTCTCCGGTAAAATTCCGAGTGAGATCGGGAAATTGAAGCGATTGGAGGAGCTAAAATTGGAGAATAATACTTTATCAGGTTTGTTTCCAAGTGAAATCAAGCAGCTTAGTAATCTAAGGGTGTTAAATCTCGAAGGGAATATGTTCACCGGTGAAATCCCTAGGTTTTTGAGTGAGCTAAGAGGGCTTAAGATGCTGTACTTGGGTGGAAATCAGTTCAATGGTAGCATTCCATCGAGTTTCAGCAATCTTACAGAGCTCGAAACACTGAGCTTGAGAGATAATAACCTCACAGGAAGCTTGCCTGAAGATAATGTGTGGTGAGGATTGAGGGTGATGAATTGATTGAAGATAAGATTAGGGTTCAGATGGAAGAGAGAGAACTGGAAAAGGGAGGTGATGGGCAATTTTGTCATTTCACATAAAGTTAACTGAACAATTTAACGGAGTTAGTCATTCGGATTCAAACGGGAACAAAATTAAAACGTTAGGGAGCGAATCAAGACTTTGAAACTATAGGGATGCAAATGGTTAAAATGGGAAAACGTCAGGGATGCAAATGGTAATTTACTCTTGTTGATTTATTCATTACGTCTTTCATTTTATCTACCTCTATATGTATATTATTGTTTTGTATGTTTTTGGTGTGTTTCTCTAGACTAGTTTTCTTAATTTTTCTAAGAATTTGATTATATTGTTCATTTAAATAGTCTAGGTTTTTAATGTAGTTTTAACTTCTTTTGTATATGCTAAAAGTTTTCTATTAACTGTTTATTAGTTGTTGATTCTTTTTGAAGATTGATATCTAGATTGAAAACTAGATCTGTTTAAAACGTTTAAATGTGGATTATCTGTGTGTAAATTATTTTTACAATTGTCTTTAATTCAACAAATAAGATTATAAATTCCTGTATTAATATTTTTAGAATTTGTTCTTTCTAAGAATTCTTAAATTTAAAAATTCAAGTTTTTTAATTGATGAGTCGGGTTAATTGAACTCTATGATTAATAAATTCCAACTCCTTAGCTTTCTTTTTCTATCTATATTTCACCTTTAAGATATTCTTAAACTTCTTATTTTAGAAAAACAAGAATAAACAACTACAGAATCATAAACTAGGTAACATCAATATATATAGTTAGAACCTCGTTCCAATATGTTATCAAAGCAAATTATTTTTCCCATAATCCTCACTTGAGAGAGTTCTTTAAAAAATTAATTTGAAAATAATAAGTCATTAGAAATATGAAGCTTGTCTCAATAATTTCGATTATAAGAAAGTTTCGGCTCTGATACCAATATGGTAAAGTGGGGGATAAAATATATAAATATTAGTAATAAGGTAAAAAGGTTAAATGTAAAAATATTAAAAGAAAAAAGGAAAAAATAAGTAAGGATAGAAGAGAGAGAGATTAAACGAATAAATTTCACCAAAGATATATATTTATGCACAATAGATGAGGTAAAAAAGGTAAAATACCTTTCTTAAAAGCATAGCACTGAGAAATATACAATAGTTGTATTATAATTTGTATCGATTTAGATTAATAAATATTGTGTGATATTATTATGTTTTATTTAGTAAATATCATATATTAGTGAAACTAAGGGGGCGTTTGGTTTGTGGAATTCAAAGGAATTGGAATTGGAATTGAAATTGAAAATGTAATTTGAATTGTAATTTGAATGATTCTTTTAGAAATCTAAAAATGTGTTTGGTTGATATATTTATTAATGGAATTGGAATGTAAATAAACCTCAAAAGACAAAATTACCCCTTAAATATATCTATAGATGTAAATCTCTCTAATAACCCCCACCCCTATATCAGTACATCACCGACTCATCTCAGCATCATCTTCCTTGTGACCAGCACCTCCTCCGGCCACCATCTGCAAATGACAACCGCGCGTTCAAATGAACCCTTGTTTTACCAACTAAATCCCATCACACCGGTGGTGAAAGACAATCGTTTGCTTAAATGTGCCCCATTGTCATCGGATCTCACTTTCCCACTCTGCATCTTGGTGTGATTAGCTGGATTCCAGCAAACTCGAGATGGATTAGCAACGTTGAAGAAAGGAGAAGACCTCGTAACAGTTTAGGGCCGGAGAAAGTAGCAACACCGACGAAAGATGAGGATCTAGTAACAGCTTAGTCGCCAGAGAAAGTAGCGACGCCGGAGAAAGATGAAGATCTCGTAAAAGTGGTAGAGATGGATTAGAATGAACATACAAGAGATGATGGAGAAGGCGTTGTTTAGCAATAATCGTTTGGGTTATTTCGGTAACTCACAAACATTCCGGTGGATTACTAAACTTTCCTTCAATACATAGAAGGATTTTGAATTCCCCTAATCAAGGGATTTGATTGGAATTAATTCCAATTCCCTATTCTTGTTTTGTCCAACCAAACATATCTAAGGAAAGGAATTCAAATTCCAATTCCAATAAATTCCCATGAATTCTTACCAACCAAACACCCCCTAAGAATTTTAAACCAAATTTAAGAAACAATTCTTTTACAATTTCAATTCAAAGTTCATGCAAGTGACGGGTCTGTGTATATGATGAGATTAAAGCCTGCATTTGTCTATTTAATAAAGCTGCATTGTGTTTCAATTCCAACTTGAAATGATATAAAAGTTTAAAGCTTTGCGTATGTGTTAGGCCATTTAAAGTCAACATAGTGGCCGGTGAGTAGACTCGTTGTTCACTTCCGGGAATGGGAAAGGCGGACGGTTAAAAAAAAATCGCTTAACAAAACCTAACGGTGGTTATGTAGACAAAGCATAACAATCTGTATGCCTCTTTGCCTAAAAGCCCTAGCAGACAATGCTCATGTATCACTAGGAATGACCAATCTACCACGAATACTACATGATAACATTATAATTTTCACTCAGGTTACTGATTTAGTTCTACACTAGGTTATTTACCCGTGTAATACACGGTTTGAACAAATAAACATATTTAAAATAAACGTAGATATATTAATTATAATTCTCTAATAATGAGAGTTGAAATGAATGGTGAAATGAATGTCGAATTTGTTTAAAAAAAAAGGAATCAGGTATATATAAATGATGTAAACATATAAAGTTTTGAAATGTTTTATTCCATTATTATAGTATTTTTGTCTAAAACAAAGGATTTACGTTTGCAAGTTTATTAATGAAAATTTTTAAAAAACACTTACATATTTAGAAGGATTCTTACTGCATACCAAAAATAAGCGTAATAAATTGGCAATTACAGATTTTGAACATTTAAGAATGTAACTAATTTAATTAAATTTAAATAAGAAAAGAAACTTAAATGGCTAGAAATCTAAAACTTAATTAAAACTTTATAAAGTAAAAAACCAAATTCAAACACAACGTAAATTTTTACAAAACACAATGAAAACACAAAACAAAGCCATAAATCAAAACAAACAATTTTAGATTCAACATCACTCTTAGGCACACCTTATTTGTTCAAGATAAAAGAACATCTCATGTAATTTACGAGTAATAAAATGATGAACTTTATTATTAAGTCTCATAAACTATTATAAAATCCAAAATTTCTCAAACATGCATAAAAGTTTATGAATAAAATTTGAAACATCATTAAACAAGATTAGAGCCATTTTACTATAGTTTGATAAATAGACATTTAGATTAATAAGAACCCCAAAGAAAGTGTTTTAAAAATTACAAATTTATAGATTTTTGGGCATGTCGCAGTCTAGTATTTATGAAATAGAAAAACATGAGAGAGAATGGACGAGGAATCTTAAGGGAAATGCGGTGAAGGCGATGATATTTGATGATAGGTTTTTCTTAGGCGGTCAGGATAATGTGTCTGGATCTGGGTTAGAATATGAAAATGGAGTGGGTTTTAAGATCCGTGTGAAAAGAAAGTTATATGATATAAATTTAGGCGGGAAAATTAAAGGGTGGGAATGACTAAGAGGCTGACACATAAGTAAAGTTATTTTTATTTATTATAAGTAAGATTAACCATATTAAATTCCAGAGACCACTGATTCCATCTACAACGTAACGTACGTGATATGTGGAGTATTTATTTATATTGAAAGAAGGATTCATAGTATAATAATTATGAATTTGAAATGATGAAGTGCATTTCAAAGCAAAAGGGGATGTATTTATATTCAATTTTTGCAACGAACTATCAATATGACATACGTCGTAAAATGTATTTAGTAAACTGAGTGAGAAATTTTCATGAAAGGCTTTTTCATATTCATTCATCAAGCATATGAAATTGTTAATGAACTATTCACGGGCGTTTACCGAATAAGGTTTTTTGTTCGTGTTTATTCATTAAGAAAATGATCATCTATATTACTATATAATACATCTATTTGAATAGAGATGTAATTTTGCCAATCATACAAGTTTTTAAACAACATGTACAAAGAAGGGCAAGACATTTAAAAGGGGTAAAATAGGGAATTGATTGATATTTTAAAACACTTTAGGGGCAATATGGTAAATTTATCCATTAAATTTTATATAGCTTGACATTTTTACCCTTTTCTCTTTCATGTATTTAATAAATATTATTAATACATAATTTAATAATATGATATTATTTAATTCACTTTATTTATTTTATTTTATTTTATTTTATTTATGATGTTATAATTGACATTTAAATTTATATTAATAATTATATTCTTATAACTAAATACTATTTAAATTAAGTATTATTTTATTTAAATATTTAAGTATATAATTTATATATATCTTCATATTTATAATAACTATAATACTAATATTTTTCTAGGGGCATATTGTGAGTTTAATATTTTAATATTTATCTATATCTTTTATAGTAAAAGTCAAAGGAGGATAGAATGATAATTTCACATATGGATTAAAACACTCATAAAAAAAGTCATGCTTAAATTTCATAAACTTAACTATTTATTTCATTTACGCCCTTACAATAAAGTATAACATATGATGCTTATAATATAAATGCTTAAGCATATACATGTGGCCAAACAAAACCACCATTTACTTTCAATGTTGTTCATTCATTGCCATTGAGCACTAATATCTCTTCACATTTCCATTGCCGGTTGTTAATATCTCAATAACAATCATGATAGTAATTTGTGTAATTTATCCATTAACTTTTTCTGGTCTATGCAAATCACCACCGAAAGCTGCCTACGATAATCATAAAAGTCTAACCTAGATTTATAAAACAAAACCCTCCCCCCTAAAATCTATGTAATAAGTGATTTCTGACCACAAGTACTCACCCATACTTTCATTAATCTTGTTAAGATAATATAATTGTTTTAAAAACTTTTGTAATATACGTAATTGTTCTCTTTCATTCAATTATTACAATAATTATATTTTGATTTTTTAAATTATGTCATAATGCATAGAGCCGATACTGATTAAAATATAATTCCCAAAAAATCGCGCAACAACCGAACCGCCGCAACGCGCGGGCATTTCCACTAGTGTTAATAAACTGCTTACAACACTTATCGATTGTAAATCAACACAAACAAATATTCATGATCTTAAACGAACACAAACAAAGTTCATGAACATAAACAAATGTTAATGATTATATATATGCACCTTAAAATAATATTTGCATTTTCAATCACAAACATTACTACATTTTCAATCACAAACATTACGCAAAATCCATCAATAGACGGTCGATGTTGACGGAGACTATAGTATAACTAATGGTTCATATTTTTAGAAACCAAAACCAATAAATTAAAATATTAAATATCAAAACCTTTAAATGAACAAATACCAACAGATATCAACAAACATAAACAGACGTAAACAAACATAAATAAACACATTACTGAACTTTCACAAACATAAATGAATGAAATCAACATTTTTTCATGTTCGCTCGTTTAACTAAATGAACAAAATTTAATTTTAATGTTCATTTATTTATTTATGAACATAAACGAATTTCACGTCAAACAATTCACAAACGTTTCGCTAATCATTCGTTTTGTTTGCAGCCCTAACTTTTAGGCACCGAAAGATTACTAGAGGAATTTAATTTGGAACTTATTTTTTCTATACAATGTAGTAGAAGTGGTTTTTTTAAGCAATAGGCGTGGGAATATCAAATAAAAGGTAAGAGCATTCACAATCCATCCCCATCTCTATCCTTATACGTACATTAAAAATCACTATTTTTTCTCTCTACTTTTCATTTAAATAATATTTTTTCATACCTTTATCGTTAGGTTTTTTCTTTTATCCACTCACATCCACTTTAAAAAATATTAAAAAAATTTTGATGGTTGAACTGTATTTCCCTAAATATAGGGAAACATGGTGCAATCTCAATAACTTTTCTACCTCTTTTACTCATAATCACTCAAAATCATCCCACATAATATAGGGTACCCACTCATATATATATGGGGAACAGACTGTGAATGCTCTAACAGCCAATTACCATAGACCTCGAATCCATAGGTTTATAAGGGAAAAATCTAAAAATGTCAATTTGACCAATTTTTTCCCTTAGAATGTGCATTTGACTACCTCATCACTCAATCTATCCCCTAACACGGAGTCACGACGAGAAAGCAGGTTCGTTCGAACCCACGTTTAGCGGTTTGGATGAAGCCACCTGTTTAAATAGGCTCGATACGAAGGTTTGGACAACTCAAAGTTCGGTTAGACAAAGTTACGAAAGTTCGGATGACAATAAGTTTATTCGGAATAACGAGATCAGGCCCTTCGTAGCGATACTATTTAGATACGTGTATGCATCCGAGCAGCTCATCTTGGATTTGGACGACCCTGTTCTATGGTCTGAAGCAATATGTTAGATGGGAACAATTTAAAGATTACTTGGTGAAATGGACATTTTAAGGGAAAAATATGGTCAAATGAACATTTTCAAAAATTTTCCAATTTATGATGTATCACGAACGTAACACAATCCACCCAAACTCTATAAACACTTATTTTTATCGGTAAACAAGTTTGTTTTTACCCGCGCGATGCGGCAGGTCATTACTCCCTAACCAAGATTTAAAGATCAACATAGCCCCGGCGTGATGGCATGACGGCATGTAGGGACATGTTTTAAAATATTACATGAGAGACGCATGGTGCATTAGGTATTGGAGCTTGAAATGTAAATATAAAACAATATTGTGTCTCACAAGTCGCGGCTTAAAATTGATAAGGATTTTAATGTACAAAATATAAGAAAAGTAACAAATTAACTGAGAAAGAAAAACATAGGCCGCATGCTGTAGCGTGATCGCACGTACCAGCGCGGTTGCAAGCAACGTTACACGCGTTGCGACGGTAATATTAACTTACCGTAGATTGAAAGGTAAATAGAAAATAATATTGTGTTTCGCATGTTGTGGCGTTCTAATTTTGAAAAAGGTGTCTAAGCGAAAAAATATATAAAAAAGCTAAAATACCATTAAACAGAAAATAATTTTTAGCCGGTGGGTTCGAACCCAAGAAATCAAAGTCGTTACCACATGAGTTAAACCAAGAATTGATATTGGCTAGAAAAATATAATTTCCACGGACCTTAACAATTGAGATATAGTATAATTACCATCAAACACTACCCTTTAATAAAAATCCTTCAACGATGATTATTCTAGTTGTGATCAAACATTTCACTAACTTTTGCACCTTAAATAGTAGCTTGCAATGTACAATCAGGATTAACCTCAATAATTTGTAATATTTTTGTACAAGTAATATTAATGAATATAATAATATATCGTTGAAAAATCAACATATCAACTAATGTAAGGTTATGACGTTGAAAATTTTATAATAATTATAATGTGTTGACTATTGGCTGTTGCTCTCCAAAAACACCATGACCGTCAACTAATTAGGTTGTTATCTGACCATAATTATATTATTAACATATTGACCTTAACACACAAGGCGGTCAATGCACGCAAGTGATCCTTTACAAAACCAAATTTGTTGACCATTTAGTTGTGGTTGCATCTTCTAGCTGCATTGCATTTCATGGTCTGATATTGATCACCTGATGCTATGGAAGATACCAAAAACCTGTCATTGCAAACACAACTATGTCACAAATTCCACATCTTAGATATTCAAAGGGCCACTCACAACTTTGATGAGAAGTTGGTGATAGGTCGCGGTGGATTCGGAAAAGTTTATAAGGCGCTCATGAAGATCGGAGGAAGTGATGTGGTTGCTGCCGTCAAGCGCTTGCATTCTGGTTCGAGTCAAGGAGCCTCTGAGTTCTGGGCGGAAGTTGAGATGCTTAGTAAGTTGAGGCACTGTAATTTAGCATCTTTGATCGGTTATTGTAACGATGGAAAAGAGATGGTTATTGTGTATGAGTATATGCCTCATGGGACGCTTGAAGGATGTCTTTATAAAGGTGGCACTTCTTTGTCGTGGTTGCAACGGCTAAATATATGCGTTGGGGCGGCTCGTGGGTTAGATTACCTTCACACGGGCACTGGAACCAAACATGGAGTCATACATCGTGATGTGAAAACCTCAAATATCTTGCTAGATGAAAATTACGCAGCTAAGATATCAGACTTTGGGTTGGCGAAAGTGGGCCCGACGAATCAGACAAATACTTTTGTCAGCACAGGAGTTAAAGGGACATTGGGTATATGGATCCAACCTACTTCTATACTAACAAACTAACAAGAAAATCTGACGTTTATGCATTCGGGGTTGTGTTGTTTGAAGTGTTATGTGGACGGCCTGCTGTTGACACAAGTCTTGATGAAGAACAATGGGGTCTAGCCTCATGGGCTCAAGATCGTATAAGAGATGGAAAATTGTCGCAGATTATTGATAGTAATTTGATGGGGCAGATAAAAGCAGGTTGTTTGAAAGAGTTTGCTCGTGCCGCGATGAGTTGCTTGCATACTTATCCGAATCAACGGCCTACTATGGCTGAGGTTGTAGCAAAGCTCGAGTTTGCATTATCTCTACAAAAGAAGATGGACCCTCCTGCTACAAAAATAAAGTGACCAACAAGATAAGGTCAATTCTTACAGCTAAAATTTTGAAATCTAACATTTTAATGGCACTTTGTTTTGCTATAAATGACCCCATAGATATGAATGTCAAGGGGGTAGTCAGCAAACCACTTGGGTCAGTAGGGTCGATGGTCGATGCAGGCTATGAATCTGGTGGAGACTTGGTTCATTTCGAAGGTGGATTCACGTTCACTCTAACAGAGTTGCTTAGTGCATCTGCAACAATTTTGCATGAAGTTCCATTCTGGAGAACATATGTTGCATATCTTTCGGATGGTTCCCAAGTTGTGGTAAAACGCATAATAACCCAATTAAGCCAAAAGAAGTTTGTGTCTACTGTTTCTGCCCTTGGTAAGATTCGACACCCGAATGTATTAGAACTCAAGGCCTATTACTGGGGAAGAGGGGAGACTTTGGTCGTCTTCAAATTTATGCCTAACGGAAGCGTTGTATCTCTTATGCAATGTAAGTCGATACATTTCCTATTGTTGATACAATACAAAAAAAAAACTTGTTTTGCACTTCGAAATTTATAAATATTGTATAAAGTGTGTATATTCGCCATAGCTAATAGCTTTGTTTCTTTTTGCCCAATCTGCAGCCACGGCGAACGAGGGTGGGTCTATAAACACTGCTTTTGATTGGCCACTGAAAATAAACATAATAATGGGTGTCTCAAGAGGCCTTTTTTACCTGCACACCCAACAGAAGATAGTTCATGGAGATCTTAAGTTGAAGATGATATTACTTGACGCGAAGTACAATCCAATGATCTCTAATGTTGGCCTCTCACAGCTAATGCCAGCCACACCGCAGTTTAGAAACAACTGTGCGCCAGAGTTTTCAGATTCGGCCAATGCCACAAAAGAAACTGACATATATAGCCTGGGTATAGTCATGTTAGAGATTTTAACAAGAGAGTCCACTAACAAAGGTATACATCCAGTTGATTTGCCAACTTGGGTGCGGTCAGTACCTACAGAAAAGTGGTTTACCGACGTGTTTGATGACCAACTAATGAAGGAAAACATTAACAACCGCCATGTGCTGGTCAAGATAATAAGGTTAGCCCTTCGATGTGTCGAGCATGATCCTAAGGCCAGGCCTACAATTAAGGATGTTCTTTGGACATTGGAACAGATAGATGATCTTGTTAGCTGTTAAAGTATAGAATATAGTTTGTTAGCTACATTAAGTGTGTTAGTTTAATTCTTTTGTATTAGTATAGTAATAAAGTTTGTTCTAAAGATGTATAGTTAGTTTAGTGCAAGGACTAAATGTGAAAATAGTTAGTTAGTTCTAACTACTATAAATAGGTGCTTGTAGTGTGTAATTGAGGATCACATTCTAAATAAAGTTCATGACTGTTATGTTCATATTGCATCAATTGGTATCAGAGCGATTATAGGCTCTCGATCCATCGTCTTCCTCATTCGATTCTTGAAACCATTTCCCTCGATCGTCCGATTCAAACCCCGGCGGTTCCGGTGGAATTCGAATTAAAACACCTGTCGATCACAATCACGTGTGATTCTTGACCAATTTCGTTCCCGAGACTCAATTCAATGGCAGACAATACCAAACAAGTGGTGCTGAAAGACAACAGCGACTCGATCTCTTTCAAGATCCAATTCTCACGCCGACAAGTTACACTTCCTGGGCGATTAAGATGGAGGCGTTCATGGATGCCCAGGGGCTCTGGGATGCCATTGAACCTCCCACCCAAGGCGCGATGGATGCCAAAGTAGGCAAGAAGGCTAGAGCCTTCATCTTCCAATCTTTGCCGGAAGATGTTCTGATACAGGTGGCTGCACACAAGTCGGCGAAAGATATATGGGCTGCGTTGAAAAAGCGATATGTAAGGGAGGACAGAGTGAAACAAGCCCGGATCCAAACTCTAGATCATGAGTTTGAAATGCTATCTATGGGGGAGTCAGAGTCCATAGATGAGTTCGCGGGGAAGATGGGAGAACTGGTCTCGTGATATAGAGCACTGGGCACAACAGTTGCAGCCTCCAAGCAAGTAATAAAAGTTTTGATGGCAGCCCCAGATAGGTTCCTCCCTATAGTGGCTGCCATAGAGCAGTTTTCTGACTTGGAGGCCATGACCTTTGAGGAACTGGTGGGGAGGTTGAAGGCTTATGAAAAGAGGTTGAAGACTGCCTCCCATGGGAAGAATTCATCAAGCCAGCTCCTCTTAACAAAGACTGAATGGCAAGAGAGGTCTAGGAGTGAGTCCAAACAAGAATTTAATAGGCCCAGTGGCTTAGGAGAGACTGGAAGTAAAGGAAGAGGAAGAGGGAAGTTTGCAAATAATAGGAGAGGAAGATCCAATCCTGATGGTGGTAACAAAGACATCAATACCAACAAGAAAGACAAGAAATCTTTGAGGTGCTTTAATTGTGACAGGCTAGGTCACTTCTCAAACGAGTGCAGGGCACCAAGAAGGGCAGATCAGGAAGCCCACTTGGCTCAAACCCATGAAGACCAAGAATCCACCCTGTTAATGGTAGAGGTGTCTATGGACTTGGGCCTACTAGAGGAACAGGGTGTGTTCCCCAAAGCTCAACCACAGGGAGAGGATTCATGTTCCTGGTACCTAGATAATAGGACCAGCAACCACATGACCGGCATAAGAACCCATTTCACTGAACTAGATAAAGCCATAAGTGGAAAAGTCAAGTTTGGTGATGGGTCAGTGGTTGTAATAAAGGGCAGGGGTTTAATATGCTTCCTATGTAAAAATGGAGAGCATAGAGTAGTAACAAATGTTTACTACATACCTACCCTGAGGAATAATATTCTGAGTCTGGGCTAATTGGATGAAACATGATGCAAGATCCTGATGAAAGATGGGCATTTGTGGATCTATGAGAAGGGGGAAAAGACCCTCATGAAAGTAAAGAAGTCACAGAACAGGCTCTACAAGATTAAGCTCCAAGTTACCACCCCAAAATGCTTGATGACAGCCATGCATGAGTCTGCCTGGATATGGCATGCAAGGCTGGGTCATTTAAGCTTTGATTCAATCAACAAGATGACCAAACATAACATGGTCAAGGGAATGCCCAAGATAGACCACAAGTCACAGTTGTGTGAGAGTTGCCTAGTGGGAAGCAAAGAAGTCAACCATATCCAACTGTAAGCAACTACAAGGCTAACTCACCACTTGAGCTGGTCCATGCTGACCTATGTGGACCATTGAACCTGCAGGACCGAGGAAGGGTATACACTTAAACACAACAACACAATAAGGAGAGTTCTTTAGAACACTTAACAGATCAAATAGGGAACTAGTTACTTAGATGCTAAGAACACAAGTAAACAAGTGAGACAGAACAAGATAACAACACAAGTATTTGGTTTTCAAGTATTGTTGTATATTGCTTCTCAAGTTCTTTTACAAGGTTACAGAAGTATTCAAGCATATGTTAAATTACAAGACTTGAGACACTATATACTACATCCTACAGCCGGCCATACTTTGAAAGCCAGCTGGATACATAAGATTAGACGACTACAAAATCAAATGTAGAGTCAAAGGCAGATTGCCTTTTGACATGTAACTATGACATGCCATAGCTCACATCCTAATATATTACAAAAAGGATAAAAGTACATAAAGTAGAAAGCACAGACTCAAGACCTCAATGTACAGTTTTCCAAAAACGTGACCTTTTCACCAACTCATGTAAGTTGGTGACCAATAGAGTGGCAGCGGAAAAGTGGTTCAGCTTTATGGAAAAGTACATCAGATAAAAGCATGTTGTTAAAAGTCTTCGGAAGAATCCGTCTTCATTCTTTGGCTTCGGAAGACTTTGTCTCTGAAGCTTCGGAAGACTTCATTTTAAGCTTCGGAAGATATTGGTCTTGGCTTCGGAAGATTTTAGACTTAGAATAATTCTAGTGCAGAGTGTAAAACTTCCGAAGCATTTCTACTTCAGTTCTTCTATGCAGCATGCAGAGAAACTTTGGATGTTTTGGCTGCATCAGACTTATAGGAACCCTTACAGAACCTATCCACTCATGCTGGGACAAGTATTTCATGCTCCTGGTAGATGATTATTCAAGGTACATGTTGGGTGTTCATGCTCAAGTCAAAGGATCAGGCCCCTATAGTCTTTAAGGATTTCCAGTCTCAGATCCAAGGGGAAACCTCTCACAAAATAAAAGCCTTAAGAACAGACAAGGGGGTGAGTTCACATCCAAGACCTTTGAACAGCTATGCAATATGGAGGGCATAAGAAGGTACTTGACTGCCCCTTATTCCCCACAGTAGAATGAAGTGGTGGAAAGAAGAGATCAAACTGTTATGGGCATGACTAGGTCCATATTGAAGGCTATGAAGGTGCCATTGGAGTTCTGGGTTGAGGCAGTTAGACATTCTGTCTTTCTGTTGAACAGAAGTCCAACTAAATCATTGGAGAGCATGACTCCTTGTGAGAAATTGTTTGAGAAGAAGCCTAAAGTGAAACACCTAAGAGTATTCGGATGCAAGGCACATGTCAAGGTCCCAAGTCATCAAGTCACCAAACTAGATGATAGAAGCACTCCCATGGTGCATCTAGGGATTGAACAAAGAACAAAAGCTTATAGAATGTACAATCCAGTCAATTATAGGATTGTTGTAAGCAAAGATGTCAAGTTTAAAGAGGAGAAGCCTTGGGAATGGTGTGACAACCCGAAAATTTTTTTTATTTAATAAAATAATTAGGTGATTTTATAAATTATTTTTATATTTTTATTGAATGATAATAATAATAATAAAACAATGATAATAATAATAATAATATTATTAATAATGATAATAATAATAATGAAAATATTATTATTAATAATAATTTACAAAATTTATTAAATTGATTTAATAAGTCCAGGGGTTGTTTGGTAATTTTTGAAAAATGTTTTATAAACTTAAAACATGAAATAATAATATTTTGAAACCCCAGGGACCATTCTGTAATTTATTCAAAACACCCAACCCGCCGCCCCTTTCCCCGTCGACATCCCGTCCGGCGACTATTCCGGCGCCCCTCCGGCAACCCCAAACGCCATATTTAGCCAGTTTGACTCGATTCAACCGTCCCGACAATATCTCGTGCTTGAATCGAACTTGGGGGCCACATCAAATTGAGTAATATAGTCGGTTTAAAGCAATTCCCACTCGACCGAATTATTTCGGCCGACCACCACTACCAAACGCATTAATCATCACAACAATTCAATTAAATTAGTTCAATCGATCGACTATAAGAATACTAAGCTACTATCACTTCGAATTGTATCTGAAACACTCAAAATCCCACTGTTCGATCATCAACATCGTACGCGACCTGCAACCCATTCAAACTCCTACCTAGATACGTTATAAACACAAATTGACAGAGTGCTATTCATCATTAACACCAATAGAATCTTTCTGTGTAATTAATTCGATTGACATCGTCGTTTGAGTACGCAATCAGTACCACCATAGTCGCGACTGTTCATCGTGGCGTTCATCATCCATTCGACATCTTTCTGGTAAATTAAATACATGTACATGCTCGTTTCTATATGGGATCAAAAGCCCTATGATTATAATTGTTAACAGATTCGAATCGATGTTCAATTTGATCGATTACGAATTAGGGTTCTTGGTTGAATTGGAGGTTATTGGGTTTGTGTTTAAAAGATTTACAGCCGAGAACCATTGCGGCTTGTGCCTTTGGTTCACTGGTTTGGGCGTGGGAGAGTGTGTTTGTGGTCACGGGTTCGAACCCGGCCACCAACACTTATTTTTTTGAAGCCTTTTTGAACCATTTAAAAATACAGAAAAATAACTAAAAATTATAAAATAGTTTTTATAAACTTTGTTAATTTTATAAGTTATTTAATTATATTCTGGAAAATTATTTCTTTAAAAACCTTATTTATTTATTTATTTAATTATTATAATGTTATAAAATATTATTTATAAATGTTATAAATAATCATTTTTATAAAAATGGACTAGATTATTACACATAATCATAAATAATATTTATACGTAATATAAATATGGATAACATAATTAATAATTAGATAATTATATTAATTATTGAATATAAATCTATTATGTTATAATTATTAATTATTTAATAATTTGATAAATTATATATTGTTTATCATGTTATTATTTATTATTTATATGTCCAATTAAAATAATATTATCATAAGAATATAATGTTTAGATGATTTGTTTTTATTTATAAATCTTGCTATTAGATTTTATAAATTAAATTATGAAATATTAAAGTACTCTATTTGTGTTTTAAACATGATAAACATAAATTAGATTTTATAAATTAAATTATAAAATCTTACAAAATTAAAATGAACTTACATGTTTAAAAAATACCTATAATTTACTTAGAATATAATGATATGTTAAAATCATTATTAAATTAATTAAATTTTATAAAATATATATATATATATCTTTAGTTATTAATGAATTAACAAAGATAATAAAATGATTTAATTATATGTTTAAAACAAATCCCCGAGAACCAAACCTTAGATCAATTGGACGCCAGGTTCAAGATCTAACTTATTTAGGTTATGGATTTGTATTTGTTTGCTTATGTGAATTATAATTCCTTAGCAGGAATTTACTAGGTTGTCAACACCACACAAGGACTGAGGTGAGTTCATAACTATTCCCCTTTTTAATCATTTAAATATTTTGGGGCTGGAATACATGTTGTAATTAAATTTACAAATTATTTTTGTGTATTATGTTAAATAATAATTGGATCACATTTATGATTACATATGGTTATCATGAAATCCTTCTGTGTAACTGGGCTATAAACAAGGCAGGGATCTTTTGGATAGTACTATCGGGGAGTGACTAACCCCCACAAAGGTTTGGACATGTGGTCCTTATCAGATGCACAAAGATCTCGCTGTCATTCGGGATGACTATTCTGTGGGAAGGCAGATTGTTGCGCTATATAAGTTTTGCCATTATAGTTCCACTTACCACCCATATGAGGATAAATGTAAAGAGAGGATTCGCGCCCTCTGATTTGAATTATTAAAACTGGCATAATACACACGTAAAAAGGAAAAAGGGAAAAATTAAACTATGATACATGGACAATCCTATGTGAAGGATTTGTTGGACTTGTACATAGAAATAATAAACTAAGTGATATGGACAAATTCAATGTGATGGATTTGTTGGGCTTGTACTTAGTGGGTATGTGGGATAGCGGGTTCACCTTATTAAAAAGGGTTCCGACAGACTATTCATATACCGGTGAGTAAATTAAACTCACACTTTGACAATAAACCCTTCTTTGAATGATAATGGATGATTTATGAAATATGTTTTACTTACCTATGAACTCACCAACCCTGTGTTGACACTTGATTTACATGTATTCTCAGGTATCTATTAGGAGCTTATGGACATGCACGTAGGATCATATAAGAGCTCCAGATACATATCGGTTATTGATAAGACATGATTAGACGTATTGTTAAGAAACAATATATATATATATTTCCGCTGCGTATAATATTTAATACTCTGATTATTAATGAAATGGTTATCTAAAACTTGTCATATAGATAACTGCATCTCATGTGTAACTACTGTGTTCGATCCTGTTTGCTCACCCCTCCGTGATAGATTCCAGACCCGGAATTTGAGGGTGTGACAGATTGGTATCAGAGCCATTGGTTATAGTGAGTTAGGAATTGCATCTAGCCTATAGCCACACACAATAGTTGCACAAAGTAAATTGCCTTAGTTAGAGATTGACTAAGATTAAGAAGTTATATGCCTTATGTGATTCCTCTTATACCTTGATTCCTATCAATACACACATGAATCTTAAAACATATTCTAAGGCATTGTGTGCCTAATTCAAGTGATTTCAAACTCCAAAACTCGATTGTTATTCATGGTTTTCAAAATCGTCAAAGTCTGTGTCTTACAACTTGAAACATGTAATGCTGGAAGAGCGTGATGCCTGTATCTCGGGGTGTTCTGTCTAGGCAAGGTATTCGCATATATCCAAATCAACCGATGGACCTGTTTACCTTACCTGGGAACCCTTGGGATGAGTATCTGCTTATAGGTACGCATGTTTTCAACAAAGTTGTGATTGACTAAATACTTTGATTAGTCAACGTACTCGCTTGATTCACGAATCAAACGAATACACTCGGAACATCTCATTGTCGTGTTGAATAATTCTTGTCCTTGATTTCATTTTCCCGATATAATACATACATATTTGGTCCTACTCTCATCGGGACATTCAGATATAGCGAAGATGGATTCACATTTTTCAAACCACCTTATGAGCCCAATGGCCCCTTCTGCCCCAGTGAAGATATCTGGTTTGCAGTCTAGGAACTTTTTATACGAATAGTGATGACCATTCTGAGCAGCCTGAATGGCTAGGGCTGCAGCAACACCTTGATTGACCAAGGCTTGTATTTCTTCAGGAGTCATCCCTGTTGGGACAGTTCTTCTAGCGCGTCCTCTACCTCTGCCTCTGCCCGCTGGTGCGTCCATCTATCATGAAATTGTTTGGTGAGAATTCACACTTTGATATATTCAATAGATGCACTCTATATCAAATATTTAAAGTATGGACGATTACTGTAGGACAGATGTGAATTTAAGAAAACTGGTTTTTCGATTAAATTCGGCAAGGCACGAGTACTAAGGAAACAAATCTGTTGGATCATGATAAGGCTGGTGCAACCAAATTCACTTCATAGTCACTTTTTGGTACTACATCAAAGGGCTTCCGAAGTCAAGCAAGAGATCTTCCGAGAGTCTAAGGAACAACAGCTGAAAACAGCTTCCGAAGACAAAGTCTGATGAAGAGCTGAAGACAAAGTCTGAAAGCTTCCGAAGACAAAGTCTGATGAAAGAGCTGAAGACAAAGTCTGCTTCCGAAGACAAAGAAGATTCCAAGCTTCGGAAGAAGCAGTCTTCCGAAGTATAAGTGCCCTCGGAAGAAGTTGTTCTTCCGAAGCACTTTATCCTTCGGAAGACATTGCTATGTCCAGCAGATAAAAGTATGGTCCCTGTCAGTCCGCTGCAGACCTCTGATACAGTATGGCATCTTCCTAAAGAGCCATATTGTTGACCATACTTTATTCTACTGTTCACCTTTTATGATAGTACATGTTACCAACTTTAGTTGGTGACAAGGTAAGTCAGGGACATGTCCTGACTACCAACTCTCAGGCAAAATGTCTGAAAGACCTCACCTAGAGTCTTGTAGTATAGATGTAAGGTTAGAGGTGTCCAGCTGGAATCAAAGTATTCCCGGCTGTAGGTATTATATATATCTTCTCCCTGTAACTCTTTAAAGAAGCGATTTTGAGTCCAAGCGTCTTGTAATCCTTTGAGTTGAGAAGCAATATATAAAAGTACCTTGAAAATTACTTGCTGTGTTAATTTTCTTACTGCTTGTTACTTGTTATATTGTGATCAACTCTTTGTAAAGACTGCTTGCCGAGTGTTGATTCACGAGTGAGTTGAGAGAGAAACCACCCTAAATCGATCCTGCAATTGGTATCAGAGCTCTAGGCTCTTGATTGTGAGATCTTACCATCCTAATCAACCTGTTTTTCACTCCTCACCACAATCCACTCACTCAAATGGCTGCTCTCTCCAAGGCTGATATGAAAACTGGTACCTTGACCAAGTCCCCATGATCACCCCTGAAGACTTTGACACATGGTGTATCAGGATGGAAGGCTTCATCAAGTGTCAAGATTCAAGGATGTGGGACTCCATTGTCAATGGTCCTTTCATACCAAGCACTACATCTGCCACTGGTAATCGCATCATTCCAAAAGATGTTGATGATTACTCAGAGGAAGATAGAAAGAGAATAGAGCTAGATCAAAGGGCTATGACTTGTCTCCAAACTGCTCTTCCCAACTCCGTCTACAGACGCTTCAAGAAGTGCAAGACTGCTAAAGATTTATGGGAAGCATTGAAGTTGATGTATGAGGGATCCAAGGAAACTCAAGAGAACAAGAAAGATCTCTTGAAGCAGCAGTTTGAGAACTTTACTTTCAAGGCTGGTGAGACCTTGACTCAACAATACTTCAGGTATGTTGAGCTAGTAGATACTCTGGCGGATATTGGAGTAGCTCTTGAGAACAGAGACATAGTTAGGAAGTTCATGTCTTCTCTTCCTAAACTATGGACTCACTACTGTGTTGTCATCAAGAGAACTTCCGACCTTAAGACTCTTTCTCTTACAGAGTTGTATGGTATCCTAAGTGCATTTCAGATGGAGATGAACATGCAGAACTCCTCTGATCACTCCAATAACCAACTGAGTTCAGCCCTTCATGTGGTTGAAAGGGAAAGCATAGAACCACAGCATCCCTTGCTATGCTACCCTGACAACTCACATACTGGACCCTTCATTACTCTACCTGAGACTCCAAAGTCTCAAAAGGTTCAACACAACTCCTTTCAGGACGGTTGTGCCTTTGTCTCTGAAAGTGGACACTCTGGTGATTTTCAATACTGCTTTGATGATCTTGAGTGCTTCAGTCCAGATGATGTGGAGTACATGGATATTGTCCAGCAGATGGCTCTTTTAACTTACAGAGCGAAGAAGTTCTTCAAGAGAACTGGAAGGCAATTCCCTCAAAACCCAGTCAACAGCAAGTTTGGGTTTGATAAGAGCAAAGCAAGGTGCTACAACTGCAACCAACTTGGTCACTTTGCTAGGGAATGCAAGGCTCCCAAGAACAACCCGGGAACCCCACAGGCCTCCACACATCCCACTGCTCCCAAGCATGAAGAAAAGTCAACTGAAACAGCTGCTGTTGCTCAAGAAGTTGACTGGAGCTTCATGGTACAGGATGTGACTCCCGCTCAAGCACTCATGGCCGAAACAGATGATGATCAGGTATATGAACATCTTTGTACTGCTGCCTGTATTGCTAAAGTTAAATTGTATAAGGATTACATTTCGGAAATCAGATCTGAGGTTGAGTCTTTAAATGTGCTAAAATCTGACTTTAAAAGAGCTGAATCTGACTATCAAAAGAAAATTGATGAGTTAGAGAAAACTGTGTTTCTTTTAAAACATGAAAAGACTAACTACAAGACTCAAATCAAAGATCTGATCTCCAAACTTTCTGAAGTTCAAGCCCAGTTAGTCACAGCTGAGGCTCAGGCCAGGAAGCAAGCTATTGCTGAGCAAAGCTTCCAAACTATTCTTGCATCAACCTCTCATTCCAAAATGTTTTATCAAAACAAAGAAGGGTTGGGAACCAGTGAAATAGCTCCACCACACTCTTATGAGTCTATAAGACTACCTAGATGTGGTACTGAAGAGCAAGAGGTTCCAAATGCTGACCCTTCTCCATTGGAACTAGAGGATGAAGCAAAAATAGTGGCCTCCACAGGGGAGAAACAGGAGGATACACCCATCTCCACCTGTGATGACCAAATCCTGACCACCAAGGCAAGAAGAAGCAGAGCTAAAGCTGCTAGAAGGACTGCTAAGAAGGTTGCAGAGTCCAAGCTTAAGTTTGACCCTAAGCAAAAGGGTGTCTTCATTTCTGCCGGATTTCAAGTGGTAGGTACTCCTGATTCAGGAAAGGAGTGTAGTACCAGCACTCCTGTCCTACTGAAAATCAGAAGTTAAAAGGGAAAGTTGCTGATGAAGAGAAGAAACCCAAGAAACAGCAACTAGCAATTCCCAGAAGACTAACATGCATGCATAATGTGTGGTTTGCACAACCACATGGCTAAAGATTGTTACTACAATCCAGCAAGCACACATTATGCAAATAATGTTAGAAAAGAAGTAGTCAGAGAAGGTTTCTCAGTTGGACCACTTCAAAAGGTCCAAATGATGAAAAAGGGAAAGTTGGTCTCGGAAGCCAAGTTGCTTTCGGAAGAAACTGCTTCTTCCGAAGGGAAAGTGGCTTCGGAAGCCAAACCTTCTAAGGTTCGGAAGAACAAGAAGGCTCCCTTGAAACCATCTCAAAAGAAGACTACTTCGGAAGAAAAGGTGGTGAAGGCTTCTTCCGAAAAGAGAGAAGCTTCGGAAGAAGACCATGCTGCAAAAGCTTCAACAAGCTCATCCTCAAAGATCAACCAAAGGATGGATTGGAAGATCAAGGAAGATGCTGCAGCCCAACCTCTTCTTCAACAATGACCTCTATTGAACCCCATTGCATATCTTTCGGTTCAATTATGTCACTATCTTTGGAAGAGCCCGAGACCTGTAAGGCTTGGGCTTCCAAACAAAACTAACCATCTCATCTTATGTGCAGGGACATCCATTTGACAAGAACAACAACATCTGGATTGTAGATAGTGGATGCTCAAGGCATATGACAGGGAACAGATCTCTCCTTCAACAATTCCAGAACTTTGATGGAGGGCCTGTCCAATTGGAGGTGAGGCCGGAGGATATATTTCTGGCAGAGGAAGTATATCCAATGGCAGAATAAACATTGACAAAGTTCACTTTGTCAAACAGCTTGAACACAATCTGTTAAGTGTTTCTCAATTCTGTGATCAGAAGCATCAGATGCTTTTCACAGAACATGAGTGCATTATCCTCAAACCAGGGATGACAATTCCTCCGGAATTGGTGCTTCTCAATCTCCCAGGAAAGGGGATATGTACAAGCTGGATATGAACAAGGCTTCTCCTATGGGTGAAGTATCATGCTTTCTTTCCAAAGCTGATAGTGATGAGTCAACACTATGGCATAAACGCATGTGTCATGTGAATTTTAAAACAATGAATAAATTGGTTAAAAATAACTTGGTACATGGTTTGCCTAAAAAGGAATTTTCTGCAAAGATAACTGTGTTGCATGCCTGAAAGGGAAACAACACAGATCATCTCATAAATCCAAATGTGTTAACTCTATCACTACTCCATTACACTTATTGCACATGGATCTTTTGGTCCCACAAGTATAATGAGCATTGGAAGAAAATCATACTGCCTTGTGATCGTTGATGATTTTACAAGATTTACATGGGTATTCTTTTTAAGAAGTAAAGATGAAACTGCTGAAACTTTAAAATCTTTTATTCTTAAAATAGAAAATCAAATTGATCACAAGGTTAAGATTATTAGAAGTGATCAAGGGACTGAGTTTAAGAACTTCGTTCTTGACTCATTCTGTGACTCAAAAGGGATTGCCAGACAATATAGTGCTCCCAGAACTCCTCAACAAAACGGTGTTGCTGAGAGGAGGAACAGGACACTTATTGAGGCTGCTCGGACCATGTTAGCTGATTCAAAGCTGCCTCTAACATTCTGGCAGAGGCAGTCAGCACTGCATGCTATGTGCAGAACAGGGTTCTTGTAGTAAAGCCCCATGGAAAAACTCCTTATGAGTTATGGAACAAGAGGCCACCGTTCATTGGCTTTCTAAGGTCCTTTGGCTGCAGGTGTACCATACTTAACACAAAGGACAACTTGGCAAAGTTTGCTGAGAAGTCGGATGATGCTATCTTTATTGGATACTCTTCTAGCTCCAAAGCTTATAGAGTATACAATATTAAGAATCAACAATTTGAGGAGTCATCCAACATAGTTGTTAATGAGCACACTCCTTGTGTTAGAGGGAATGGACCTGAGTATATTTTTGATTTAGAATTGTTTCCAAACTATTCTAAACCATCTTGTGAGAATGTTTCAGCTGGAACAGGTGCTCAAAGTGATGCTGATGCTGATGCAGGTCAACTATATGAGCTTCCCAGACCTATTCCAAATTCTCCAAGAGCTGAAGGGCAACAAGCTTCAACTATTCACAGATCTGACAGTGTAACTATCTCCAGAAATAGTGAAGCTTCAACAAGTGAATCACTTGATCAACCTCAAAGTTCCTCAGGTGATCCATTACAACACCAGGTTGAGGGAGGTGGTATTCTGAAGGAACAGGCAACTGTTAATACTACTTCACAACCAACCATTGATGATGTTTCTCAATCATTCAATCAGTCCTCATTGAATGACTCTGAAACAGCAGTTGGACAGAGTGATCCAGTTCCTGATCAGAATATGTCTAACTTGGACTTATCTCTGCAACTGGAAGTGATTCCTCGTCTTAGGATTCACAACACTCATCCAACTGAGAACATCATAGGGATGTCTCTGAGGGTGTGAGAACAAGAAGACAGACTCATCATGGGAATGTCTGCTTGTACTCATGCTTCTTGTCTCAGATGGAACCAAAGAAGGTAGAAGATGCCTTAAAAGATAGTAGTTGGGTTGAATCGATGCAGGAGGAGCTGCTTCAATTCAGAAGACAAAAGGTCTGGAATCTATGCCCACTACCATCTGGTCAAGTACCCATAGGCACTAAATGGGTATTCAGGAACAAGAAAGATGATAGAGGCTTGATTATCAAGAACAAGGCAAGACTAGTAGTTCAAGGATACACCCAGGAGGAAGGAATCGATTATACTGATGTCTTTGCACCTGTTGCAAGACTTGAGGCAGTTAGGATCTTCCTTGCTTATGCTGCATCCAAGAACTTCACAGTCTACCAACTTGATGTCAAGTGTGCTTTTCTATATGGGGATATAGATAGGGAAATCTATGTGTGTCAACCTCCAGGATTTGAAGACCCACAGCACCCCAACTATGTGTGCAAACTGGATAAAGCTCTATATGGGCTGCACCAAGCACCTAGGCTGTGGTATGAGACCTTGTCTCAGTTTCTCCTGAAGAATGGATACACTAGAGGTACCATTGACAAGACTCTTTTCATCAGAAAGAGTGGAGAAGACATTTTGCTTGTACAAGTCTATGTTGATGACATCATATTTGGTTCTTCAAACGACCAAATGTGCAAGGACTTTGAAAGCATTATGAAGCAGAAGTTTGAGATGAGTTCCATGGGAAAAATGGACTTTTTCCTTGGGATCCAGGTGAAACAGATGAAGGAAGGGTTCTTCATAAGTCAATCTAAGTATGTCTCTGACATCTTAGAAAGATTTGAAATGAAGGACTGTAAACCAGCCAAGACACCCATACCCAGAAACCATAATCTTTGCCCTGACCTTGAGGGGGAGGATACTGATCAACATCAGTATAGAGCAATTATTGGTTCTCTGATGTATCTTACTGCAAGTAGACCAGATATCATGTTTGCCACATGCATTTGTGCAAGATATCAGGCTGCTCCAAAGGTGTCTCACCTAGCTGCTGCAAAGAGAATCCTCAGATACCTCAAAGGAGCACCTAAACTAGGTCTCTGGTATCCAAGAAATAGTGATTTCAATCTCTATGGATACTCTGACAGTGACTATGGTGGCTGCAACATTGACAAGAAATCAACATCAGGAGGATGTCAATTTCTTGGTGGAAGGATTATCTCATGGCAATGCAAGAAACAATCCTGTGTCTCTACATCAACTGCTGAAGCTGAATACATCGCTGCTGCTAGCTGCTGTGCTCAACTGCTATGGATTCAAAATCAGATGTTAGACTATGGGTTCAACTTCATGACTACTCCTATCCATATTGACAACAACAGTGCTATCTCCATTACTGAGAATCCAGTGAAGCACTCCAAGACAAAACACATTGATATCAGGTATCATTTCATTAGAGATATTCATGAGAAACAGCTGATAAAGTTAATCAAAGTTGACTCAAATGAACAATATGCTGATTTGTTCACAAAGGCATTTGATGAACAAAGATTTAAGTATCTCATATCAGCAATTGGGATGATAAACATTGAATAACTACCTCTTTTGAAAAACCTTTTTAAATGAGTGATGTCTTGTGTCAATACAATTTAAGCCGGTTACAAAAGATCTTTTAATTATTCCAAGTGTAAATTCCTTCCGAAGAGGAATTAACTCTCGGAAGATATCCTTGAATATCTTCCGAAGCCAAATTCCTCAATGGAAATTTTCTTCTCGGAAGAGTTTGTGGTCTCGGAAGAAGCGATTGATTTTATATCAGATCTACTTCCGAACTTATACAACTCTCCATTCGGAAAGACAACTTTACCTTAGGAAGCAATGCCTTGCTTCGGAAGATAAAGTTCCTTCAAAGGACAATCTTACCTTCGGAAACAATATCCTGCTTCGGAAGAGAAATTGCCTTCAGAAGAAAATTACCTTCGGAAATGTTTTACCTTCGGAAGTTAAGATTTTACTTGTAACGGATATCTTTTGGGCCCCACTCTGTAAAAAGTAAAAATTTTGTACTTGATGGTCAGATTATTTAAAATTATCCTTGCCGCCAACATCATTTCTCCGCAGTAAACCACCATACCACCCACAGTAACCCAAAACAGTTACCCTATCACCGCCTCTACCTGTTCATCCCCTTTTAAATAATCTTGACTGATCAAATTCATCTTCTTTTACCACTTTACAGCCCTAACTATTCCCTTCACTGTAAAACCCTCAAATTTACCAAATTTCAAGCTTACCTTTTCTTCAATGGCGCTAAACCCTCAGCACAACCAAGTCGCGTTACTTGATTCGTCAAGGGATGCCGACTTCACCCAAATCATCACCTTTCTCACCGAATCCACCTATCTCACTGCACTAACAGTTAACCCCACCTTATACTCCAACCATATGTCAGAATTTTGGAGCAATGGTGAAACTGCAGTACTGAATGGGGTTCGAGTCCTGAGAACCCGAGTTTGTGGCCAAGAGTTGGTCATCAATGAACAGATCATCAGGGAGCATCTCGAGCTTCACGATGATGGGGCTCCTACTGAGTTCCCCAAGGAAGACTTGGAAGGCACCTATATCCTCATGGGATATGGAGGCGATGTCAGCAGATCTACGGTATACAAGTTCAACTTCTCTTACCATTGGAAGTTCTTGCTGCACATCGTTCTACACTGCCTCTCCAACAAATCAGGGGGTTGGGATCAAATCCCATATGAACTAGGATGCCTAGTTCATGGGTTGGTGAGAGGCCTCAGATTCAACTACTCACGATTTGTGTTGAATAACCTAATCGCCAATCTGAGCAGAGATACATTCTTCATGTATCCCCGATTTCTTCAACATATAATCAACTGTGAGATGGAACCAAGCAAGCTTGTCTGCGCAGCTGCTCTTCCTGTTCCACATATGAGGCCTACCATCTTCAAAATCCTGAAGAAGATGTCCACCAACTTCACTGGACGGTACACTCCATTACCTCCAGCGATGACTGAGCGCATAGCTCCTGGTGACATCCCTGTTATCCCCACAGGTGATGAACCCACACCAGCAACATCCACCACAATACCAAAGCCTTCTTTACCCATCAAATCTACATATCAGAGACGCCCCAAACGAACCCTTGTTCAATCTACTCTGATTGAACAAGCTCCTCCTGTTCACACCGAAACGACTAGAGTGGAATCATGGGCTCCCACTCAGTCGGAGGTCACACCATCCTTCACATTTGACCTCAATGTGGGTTTTGAGCCTCCTCAGTCTCAAACCCCTGAGCCCGAACCCAAGCCTTAAGCCACAGGGTGAGTCTTCACATTCCCCTGTGAAGCCTTCTAGGGACAGCCCCACCAAAGGCTCAATGCCTGTAGACATTGATCTAAGTCCCGGGTCAGTAGGACTAACCACCCTCTCTTTCACTGACCTTTTACTCCGTACTGATGAAGAGATTACATCTCTCCATGGCCATGAAGTTGATCTACAACACCCTCTGAAAGATCAACAGAGCCAGAGGGATCCCTTGTCTCTAGCCCCCATCAGCAGCCAGCTACTGAGGTGAGTCCCACTGATGTGGAGGGGACTCATGTAGACTCAGCTGCCACTACTCAGAGTTTCTCACTGAGCTCTCAGGACAGTGGTAACATCATTAGGACTGAGTCTACGGCAACTTTGCCCATTGACATCTCTGAAAGAGATGACTCTGAGCAAAGGAAACCAGGGTGCCAAGAAACCACATCTGGTGGTGAGAGTGAGCATACTAGGTATGTTATCTCATCTCCCCGTGATTCTTCTTATGAAGATGAGGTAGTATGCAACTAACACTTCAGTACTTGCTTTCTAAGGTCTCCAACCTGGAATCACAGGTGAAGATCTTAGAATCAAGGACTGCCACTCAGCAACTTGAGATTAACTCTCTCAAGGCTCAACTAGCTGAGAAACAGACGGAGAGGTCTGTTAGGCATGTACCAATTCAGGTCTCAATGACTTCTTCCTCTAGCTCATCTAGCTCTCAAGATGATGCTACCAAAAAGGGGGAGAAAGTTCAGAGACAAACACCTATGGAACCACAGACCCAATTCATTTCCACCCAACTAATCACACTACCTGAGTCATCTCAATCCTTTCTGGAGATTGACTCAAGGATGCTTCAAGATCTCTACAGACTTTTCACAAAGTTTGTATTGAGATCATCCCTAGAACAGCCCAGCCCCGACACCACACTTGCTTACTTTGGGGCTGAGGAGCTTCAAAGACTGACTGCACCTTCTACCACTGTGGAAGAAGTTGGTCAACCTAAGGTCTTCATGGAACCTGAGATTAGCTTCGAAGGGGAAATGGGGACTGATGGCCCAGCAACTGAAACAGATGGGACAGAATTTGCAGCAGTCTCATCTTCCGAAGCTCAAACTGAAGCTTCCGAAGCCTATATGAAAGCCTCGGAAGAACAAGAAAAATCTTCCGAAGCCGAAATAGAAGCTGCGGAAGGCTTATTTCAGATGTCCGAGGAGCTGACCATCACAGATGTCATTGCTGACATAGCATCCGAGGTGGCAGGGAGGACACTTCTGAAACTCCTCCAATCCAAGCACCAGCTGAACTTCTATCTCAATCACAACCCTCCATTCAAGAACCACCACAGTCAAGCACCATCAAAGACAAAGGCAAAAGAAAACTGACTGCGGAAGAGCTTCAGGAGGAGGAAAGGATTGAGAAGGCTAAAAAGAAAGGGAGGTTTCAACTGAAAAGGTGCTAGCTGCCAGCTCTAAGGCAGCTGCAGCCAATCAGGAAGAAATCAACCTGAAGAGAAGAACAGCACTCATTGACCAGCTCATCAGTCTTGGAGCTGTCAATGAGGAAATACTCCTGCTACCACTAGAGGAGTTGGTGACTTTGGAGAGGTCAACCAGGCTACAACAAGAAAGGGAAGCCAGGTTGGCCTTGGAGAAGGCAGAGGAAGAGCAGAGGGAGGCAGCCCTGAAGCTGAGAGAGGAGAGGATCAAATTCCTACTCTCAAGAGGCTTCAGTCTTCCTGAACTGTCTCCACATGACAATGACATGATCCTGCTGCTCCACAACAAAGAGCAGGATCAAATGGAGAAGGAAAGGAAGAAGGCTGCTAGGGAGACTGAAGGTGAAGAGGAAGAGGGAGGAAGAGAAGGAGGTCACTGCTGCCAAGAAGTCAACTGACAAAGCCTGGATGAAGGACTACCTTCGGGCTCATGGCTTCTCTGGTAGGCAGGTGGGACCTATGTCCGAAAGGACACTCCAGCGGATAGTCAGTGAAATAAAAGCTGACATCCGTTTGGGGAAAAGGAAGGAGATGTACAGGAGGATGAAGGGAATGGTTTTCACCCCAGCCACTCAATCACAGCCACAACCCACTCCAGAACCAACCCCTTTTCCCATCAAACCTGAACCCACTGATGAACCTTCACCCCTCAACCCACAACTCTACCCAAACCTACCACATCACCTCAACCACCCAAACTACCCATCCTAAAACCCAAGACTCAACCCAAAACCACTAAACCTAAGCCTACCCAACAACAACCAAGACCATCCTCTCAGCCTCCTAAACATCTCTCCTTTGAGAAGATTAAGGAGTTCAAGACAAGGCTCATCAATTGCACTACTTTGAGCAGTATCTCCTGTGAGGGAGAGGTTATCAACATCACCTATGTTGATAACTCTTCAAGCTCCCTCACCCTAGGCCAATTTCTTGAATTGCCTAGAGAAACCTTGGGCCAGGCTGCAAGACTTCTTGGTCTCAACTCCGATACCCTCAATGCTGAGGAGAAGAGACTAAGAAGAAGACTGGTGACTCTGCTGGATACCAGGAAAGAGGACAGGATTTCTGGTCAATCTCCTGGACCTAGAAATGCAATAATCCAGTGGAGGTTCGATGAACCTTCTCACAAATTTGTTGTGGAAAGGGAGAATGGTGAAAGCAACAGGCTTAATGCACTTCTCTACTGCATCTCAGCAGATTTGATCTTGCTGAGCTTGCAGAGAAGCCATTCTCCAATCCCTCCAACTCTGAGACTGCTGCACACATCAGAAATCACATCAGCGGTCTCCACTTGGCTGAACGAAGTAGAAGAGCCAAGATTGAAGAAGAGTTGAAGCTGAAAAGAGTGGAAGACAAGGAAAGATCAACCACCAAAGGCACAGCCTTTCTACAGATGGTGGAAGGTCCTGAATTGGAACCAATAGTTCGATGGGAATATGACTATACTTCCCATCAACTAACTCTTTTCAGAGGGCCACAACAAAGGGTACACATAATCCAAGGTGACAGAGTAGAGGTTCTGTCCACCAAAGATTTGTACAAGATTCTCAGCATCACAGCAGGAAAGAATGAAGACACTGATAAACACCTGCTTTCCTTGGTGCTGAGAACTTTGAGAAGAAGAGGGAAGTGAAGTTTTGGTAGCATCAGCCTAGGGGGAGTTTGTTGGATCATGATAAGGCTGGTGCAACCAAATTCACTTCATAGTCACTTTTGGTACTACATCAAAGGGCTTCCGAAGTCAAGCAAGAGATCTTCCGAGAGTCTAAGGAACAACAGCTGAAAACAGCTTCCGAAGACAAAGTCTGATGAAGAGCTGAAGACAAAGTCTGAAAGCTTCCGAAGACAAAGTCTGATGAAAGAGCTGAAGACAAAGTCTGCTTCCGAAGACAAAGAAGATTCCAAGCTTCGGAAGAAGCAGTCTTCCGAAGTATAAGTGCCCTCGGAAGAAGTTGTTCTTCCGAAGCACTTTATCCTTCGGAAGACATTGCTATGTCCAGCAGATAAAAGTATGGTCCCTGTCAGTCCGCTGCAGACCTCTGATACAGTATGGCATCTTCCTAAAGAGCCATATTGTTGACCATACTTTATTCTACTGTTCACCTTTTTATGATAGTACATGTTACCAACTTTAGTTGGTGACAAGGTAAGTCAGGGACATGTCCTGACTACCAACTCTCAGGCAAAATGTCTGAAAGACCTCACCTAGAGTCTTGTAGTATAGATGTAAGGTTAGAGGTGTCCAGCTGGAATCAAAGTATTCCCGGCTGTAGGTAGTTATATATATCTTCTCCCTGTAACTCTTTAAAGAAGCGACTTTGAGTCCAAGCGTCTTGTAATCCTTTGAGTTGAGAAGCAATATATAAAAGTACCTTGAAAATTACTTGCTGTGTTAATTTTCTTACTGCTTGTTACTTGTTATATTGTGATCAACTCTTTCTAAAGACTGCTTGCCGAGTGTTGATTCACGAGTGAGTTGAGAGAGAAACCACCCTAAATCGATCCTGCAAAATCTCGCTTTAGGTTAGGACAAGCGTAACTTAGATTACCAAATGGAACACGTCAAGGTAATTTGATTCATATGTCTTAAAGGCTTGTATATTGACCACAGTAACTTCACTGCTACAATAGCAGCAATCTTGCGTCTAGAGTTTCTAGACCGTGAACGGATTTGACGAGAAGCCATTCTGAGAGATCATTAAGAATTTTCATGGAAATATGTTCTATGAGAACCGAGGCTTTCTTGCTCAACGTGTAGGAATGATGACTTATACGGACTACAATGTTACCACCCGACCAGATTCACCGGACTTAGCATGCACGACAAATTACAATTACGTGTGCACCCGTAATGGTAAGTTGCTTTGCATGATCACCCCGATTCCTCCTATCAGGCTAACATATCTTGTCAAGTACAGTGGTCATCAATGATAGAAGTACCAAATATGTATGTATTATATCGGGAAAATGAAATCAAGGACAAGAATTATTCAACAGACAATGAGATGTTCCGAGTGTATTCGTTTGATTCGTGAATCAAGCGAGTACGTTGACATAAATATTATTTATGATTATGTGTAATAATCTAGTCCATTTTTATAAAAATGATTATTTATAACATTTATAAATAATATTTTATAACATTATAATAATTAATAATTAGATAATTTATATTAATTATTGAATATAAATCTATTATGTTATAATTATTATTATTTAATAATTTGATAAATTATATATTGTTATCATGTTATTATTTATTATTTTATATGTCCAATTAAAATAATATTATCATAAGAATATAATGTTTAGATGATTTGTTTTTATTTATAAATCTTGCTATTAGAATTTATAAATTAAATTATGAAATATTAAAGTATTCTATTTGTGTTTTAAACATGATAAACATAAATTAGATTTATAAAT
Source organism: Flaveria linearis (assembly GCA_024085815.1). Taxonomy (NCBI): domain Eukaryota; kingdom Viridiplantae; phylum Streptophyta; class Magnoliopsida; order Asterales; family Asteraceae; genus Flaveria; species Flaveria linearis. The sequence goes on along the minus strand of CM044004.1, from coordinate 64,569,451 downwards.
TAAATTATAAATCTTACAAAATTAAATATAAACTTACATGTTTAAAAAATACCTATAATTTACTTAGAATATATGATATGTTAAAATCATTATTAAATTAATTAAATTTTATAAAATATATATATATCTTTAGTTATTAATGAATTAACAAAGATAATAAAATGATTTAATTATATGTTTAAAACAAATCCCCGAGAACCAAACCTTAGATCAATTGGACGCCAGGTTCAAGATCTAACTTATTTAGGTTATGGATTTGTATTTGTTTGCTTATGTGAATTATAATTCCTTAGCAGGAATTTACTAGGTTGTCAACACCACACAAGGACTGAGGTGAGTTCATAACTATTCCCCTTTTTAATCATTTAAATATTTGGGGCTGGAATACATGTTGTAATTAAATTTACAAATTATTTTTGTGTATTATGTTAAATAATAATTGGATCACATTTATGATTACATATGGTTATCATGAAATCCTTCTGTGTAAACTGGGCTATAAACAAGGCAGGGATCTTTTGGATAGTACTATCGGGGAGTGACTAACCCCCACAAAGGTTTGGACATGTGGTCCTTATCAGATGCACAAAGATCTCGCTGTCATTTGGGATGACTATTCTGTGGGAAGGCAGATTGTTGCGCTATATAAGTTTTGCCATTATAGTTCCACTTACCACCCATATGAGGATAAATGTAAAGAGAGGATTCGCGCCCTCTGATTTGAATTATTAAAACTGGCATAATACACACATAAAAAAAAAAGGGAAAAATTAAACTATGATACATGGACAAATCCTATGTGAAGGATTTGTTGGACTTGTACATAGAAATAATAAACTAAGTGACATGGACAAATTCAATGTGATGGATTTGTTGGGCTTGTACTTAGTGGGTATGTGGGATAGCGGGTTCACCTTATTAAAAAGGGTTCCGACAGGCTATTCATATACCGGTGAGTAAATAAACTCACACTTTGACAATAAACCCTTCTTTGAATGATAATGGATGATTTATCAAATATGTTTTACTTACCTATGAACTCACCAACTCTGTGTTGACACTTGATTTACATGTATTCTCAGGTATCTATTAGGAGCTTATGGACATGCACGTAGGATCATATAAGAGCTCCAGATACATATCGGTTATTGATAAGACATGATTAGACGTATTGTTAAGAAACAATATATATATTTATTTCCGCTGCGTATAATATTTAATACTCTGATTATTAATGAAATGGTTATCTAAAACTTGTCATATAGATAACTGCATCTCATGTGTAACTACTGTGTTCGATCCTGTTTGCTCTCCGTGATAGATTCCAGACCCGGAATTTGAGGGTGTGACAGATTGGTATCAGACCCATTGGTTATAGTGAGTTAGGAATTGCATCTAGCCTATAGCCACACACAATAGTTGCACAAAGTAAATTGCCTTAGTTTGAGATTGACTAAGATTAAGAAGTTATATGCCTTATGTGATTCCTCTTATACCTTGATTCCTATCAATACACACATGAATCTTAAAACATATTCTAAGGCATTGTGTGCCTAATTCAAGTGATTTCAAACTCCAAAACTCGATTGTTATTTATGGTTTTCAAAATCGTCAAAGTCTGTGTCTTACAACTTGAAACATGTAATGCTGGAAGAGCGTGATGCTGTATCTCGGGGTGTTCTGTCTAGGCAAGGTATTCGCATATATCCAAATCAACCGATGGACCTGTTTACCTTACCTGGGAACCCTTGGGATGAGTATCTGCTTATAGGTACGCATGTTTTCAACAAAGTTGTGGTTGACTAAATACTTTGATTAGTCAACGTACTCGCTTGATTCACGAATCAAACGAATACACTCGGAACATCTCATTGTCGTGTTGAATAATTCTTGTCCTTGATTTCATTTTCCCGATATAATACATACATATTTGGTACTTCTATCATTGATGACCACTGTACTTGACAAGATATGTTAGCCTGATAGGAGGAACCGGGGTGATCATGCAAAGCAACTTACCATTACGGGTGCACACGTAATTGTAATTTGTCGTGCATGCTAAGTCCGGTGAATCTGGTCGGGTGGTAACATTGTAGTCCGTATAAGTCATCATTCCTACACGTTGAGCAAGAAAGCCTCGGTTCTCATAGAACATATTTCCATGAAAATTCTTAATGATCTCTCAGAATGGCTTCTCGTCAAATTCGTTCACGGTCTAGAAACTCTAGACGCAAGATTGCTGCTATTGTAGCACGTGAAGTTACTGTGGTCAATATACAAGCCTTTAAGACATATGAATCAAATTACCTTGACGTGTTCCATTTGGTAATCTAAGTTACGCTTGTCCTAACCTAAAGCGAGATTTGTTTCCCTTAGTACTCGTGCCTTGCCGAATTTAATCGAAAAACCAGTTTTCTTAAATTCACATCTGTCCTACAGTAATCGTCCATACTTTGAATATTGATATAGAGTGCATCTATTGAATATATCAAAGTGTGAATTCTCACCAAACAATTTCATGATAGATGGACGCACCAGCGGGCAGAGGCAGAGGTAGAGGACGCGCTAGAAGAACTGTCCCAACAGGGATGACTCCTGAAGAAATACAAGCCTTGGTCAATCAAGGTGTTGCTGCAGCCCTAGCCGTTCAGGCTGCTCAGAATGGTCATCACTATTCGTATAAAAAGTTCCTAGACTGCAAACCAGATATCTTCACTGGGGCAGAAGGGGCCATTGGGCTCATAAGGTGGTTTGAAAAATGTGAATCCATCTTCGCTATATCTGAATGTCCCGATGAGAGTAGGACCAAATATGCCTCCGGAGCCTTGAGTGGAGCTGCGCTCTCGTTCTGGAAAACTGAAGTTTCAAGACTTACTCTCCCCCTAGCCAATGCTATGGCTTGGGAGGAATTCAAACAACTGATGATGGAGGAATTCTGCCCGAGGGAAGAAGTACAAAGGTTTGAAACCGAGTGCTGGAACCACAAAATGGTGGGATCTGAAATTGAAAAGTATACCACCGAAAATCATGAGTACGCAACCTTGTGTCCACATATGATGGAGCCTGCTCATAGAAGAATTGAAGGCTATATTCGTGGACTATCTCCCGTCATCCAGTCTTTGGTCACTTCCTCTAACCCAACTTCAATCCAACAGGCCATTAGGATAGCTCATAAGCTAACTAATGAGGCTGTGGCTCAAGGGAAGTTGCCACCGAGGGTCAATGGTAAGGGTGCTACTGCTGAAAGCTCAGGAAAGAGAAAATTTGAAGATTCTAAAGAAGGTGAGAATCAAGGTGCAAACAAGAAGCAAAACCAGGAAAAACAACATGACAATCAGGGCATTCCGCCTAGATGTCAGAAGTGTAACAAACGTCACCATGGCAAGTGTACTGCAATCATCTGCTACAAATGCAACAGGAGGGGGCACACTGCTCCTGAATGTAGAACACAGACTCAAGATCAAGGACATCAGCAGAATAATGGTGAGAGAGGAGTTACGTGCTACAGATGCGGAGAAAAGGGCCATGTTGCCAGGATTTGCACTGGGGAAAAGAAGGATACAGCCAAGGGTAGAGTCTTCATAATTGGCAAAGGCATTTGAAGGTGGAACGTGTTCAAGAATATTACCAGTACATCTTAATTTTCGGGACGAAAATTCCTCTAACAGGGGGATAATGTGACAACCCGAAAATTTTTTTATTTAATAAAATAATTAGGTGATTTTATAAATTATTTTATATTTTTATTGAATGATAATAATAATAATAAAAACAATGATAATAATAATAATAATATTATTAATAATGATAATAATAATAATGAAAATATTATTATTAATAATAATTTACAAAATTTATTAAATTGATTTAATAAGTCCAGGGGTTGTTTGGTAATTTTTGAAAAATGTTTTATAAACTTAAAACATGAAATAATAATATTTTGAAACCCCAGGGACCATTCTGTAATTTATTCAAAACACCCAACCCGCCGCCCCTTTCCCCGTCGACATCCCGTCCGGCGACTATTCCGGCGCCCCTCCGGCAACCCCAAACGCCATATTTAGCCAGTTTTGACTCGATTCAACCGTCCCGACAATATCTCGTGCTTGAATCGAACTTGGGGGCCACATCAAATTGAGTAATATAGTCGGTTTAAAGCAATTCCTACTCGACCGAATTATTTCGGCCGACCACCACTACCAAACGCACTAATCATCACAACAATTCAATTAAATTAGTTCAATCGATCGACTATAAGAATACTAAGCTACTATCACTTCGAATTGTATCTGAAACACTCAAAATCCCACTGTTCGATCATCAACATCGTACGCGACCTGCAACCCATTCAAACTCCTACCTAGATACGTTATAAACACAAATTGACAGAGTGCTATTCATCATTAACACCAATAGAAGCTTTCTGTGTAATTAATTCGATTGACATCGTCGTTTGAGTACGCAATCAGTACCACCATAGTCGCGACTGTTCTTCGTGGCGTTCATCATCCATTCGACATCTTTCTGGTAAATTAAATACATGTACATGCTCGTTTCTATATGAGGATCAAAAGCCCTATGATTATAATTGTTAACAGATTCGAATCGATGTTCAATTTGATCGATTACGAATTAGGGTTCTTGGTTGAATTGGAGGTTATTGGGTTTGTGTTTAAAAGATTTACAGGCCGAGAACCATTGCGGCTTGTGCCTTTGGTTCACTGGTTTGGGCGTGGGAGAGTGTGTTTGTGGTCACGGGTTCGAACCCGGCCACCAACACTTATTTTTTTGAAGCCTTTTTGAACCATTTAAAAATACAGAAAAATAACTAAAAATTATAAAACAGTTTTTATAAACTTTGTTAATTTATAAGTTATTTAATTATATTCTGGAAAATTATTTCTTTAAAAACCTTATTTATTTATTTATTTAATTATTATAAATGTTATAAAATATTATTTATAAATGTTATAAATAATCATTTTTATAAAATGGACTAGATTATTACACATAATCATAAATAATATTTATACGTAATATAAATATGGATAACATAATTAATAATTAGATAATTTATATTAATTATTGAATATAAATCTATTATGTTATAATTATTAATTATTTAATAATTTGATAAATTATATATTGTTTATCATGTTATTATTTATTATTTATATGTCCAATTAAAATAATATTATCATAAAATATAATGTTTAGATGATTTGTTTTTATTTATAAATCTTGCTATTAGATTTTATAAATTAAATTATGAAATATTAAAGTATTCTCTTTGTGTTTTAAACATGATAAACATAAATTAGATTTTATAAATTAAATTATAAAATCTTACAAAATTAAATATAAACTTACATGTTTAAAAAATACCTATAATTTACTTAGAATATAATGATATGTTAAAATCATTATTAAATTAATTAAATTTTATAAAATATATATATATATCTTTAGTTATTAATGAATTAACAAAGATAATAAAATGATTTAATTATATGTTTAAAACAAATCCCCGAGAACCAAACCTTAGATCAATTGGACGCCAGGTTCAAGATCTAACTTATTTAGGTTATGGATTTGTATTTGTTTGCTTATGTGAATTATAATTCCTTAGCAGGAATTTACTAGGTTGTCAACACCACACAAGGACTGAGGTGAGTTCATAACTATTCCCCTTTTTAATCATTTAAATATTTTGGGGCTGGAATACATGTTGTAATTAAATTTACAAATTATTTTTGTGTATTATGTTAAATAATAATTGGATCACATTTATGATTACATATGGTTATCATGAAATCCTTCTGTGTAAACTGGGCTATAAACAAGGCAGGGATCTTTTGGATAGTACTATCGGGGAGTGACTAACCCCCACAAGGTTTGGACATGTGGTCCTTATCAGATGCACAAAGATCTCGCTGTCATTCGGGATGACTATTCTGTGGGAAGGCAGATTGTTGCGCTATATAAGTTTTGCCATTATAGTTCCACTTACCACCCATATGAGGATAAATGTAAAGAGAGGATTCGCGCCCTCTGATTTGAATTATTAAAACTGGCATAATACACACATAAAAAGGAAAAGGGAAAAATTAAACTATGATACATGGACAAATCCTATGTGAAGGATTTGTTGGACTTGTACATAGAAATAATAAACTAAGTGACATGGACAAATTCAATGTGATGGATTTGTTGGGCTTGTACTTAGTGGGTATGTGGGATAGCGGGTTCACCTTATTAAAAAGGGTTCCGACAGGCTATTCATATACCGGTGAGTAAATTAAACTCACACTTTGACAATAAACCCTTCTTTGAATGATAATGGATGATTTATCAAATATGTTTACTTACCTATGAACTCACCAACCCTGTGTTGACACTTGATTTACATGTATTCTCAGGTATCTATTAGGAGCTTATGGACATGCACGTAGGATCATATAAGAGCTCCAGATACATATCGGTTATTGATAAGACATGATTAGACGTATTGTTAAGAAACAATATATATATTTATTTCCGCTGCGTATAATATTTAATACTCTGATTATTAATGAAATGGTTATCTAAAACTTTTCATATAGATAACTGCATCTCATGTGTAACTACTATGTTCGATCCTGTTTGCTCTCCGTGATAGATTCCAGACCCGGAATTTGAGGGTGTGACAAATGGGATACTAGAGAACAGGGGAGACCTACTAGTCAAAGTTATGCCAGGTTTGGATTGTCTTTAAACTCCCCTGATCTTGGTGAAGCCACCTCAAGTGGACAGACACATGAGTCTGATGATCAAGAGCAGGGCAGCAATCTATTGGATACACTCCCTACTCAGACATAACAAGAAGAAGGTGTAGAAAGTATAGGGGGTGGTAGTGATGGAATTCAGTTGGATGAGAATGAATTGTATAGGGATTGTTATGATGACACCCCACTAAAGGGGTTCACCAGTCTTGATGATGTGTTTAGCAGGACATAGGTCCTTGAACAAATCCTTTTAAGCCCCCTATCTTTAATGAGTCTGAGTTGTTGCTGATTAAGGAGCCAACCAATTTGATCAGGCAAAGAACAATTCAGATTGGAAGATAGCCATACAAAATGAACTAGAGAGCATAGAAAAGAATGGTACTTGGAAGCTGGTTCAATGTCCAGAGGGGTGAAACCAATTGGGTTAAAGTGGCTTTTCAAACTCAAGAAAGATGCACAAGGGAAGGTTGTTAGACATAAGGCCAGACTAGTTGTGAAAGGCTATGTTCAGAAGTATAGGATAGATTATGAGGAGGTTTTTGCCCCTATAGCCAGGCTACAAAAAGTGAGATTAATCCTAGCTGTGGCAGCTGTGAACAAATAGGAGGTTCACTATTTAGATGTCAAGACTATATTTCTAAATGGTGAATTGAAAGAGGAAGTGTATGTAACCCAACCTGAGTGCTTTGTAAAGCATGGGAAGGAAGGGTTAGTGTACAAGCTCATTAAGGCACTCTACGGGCTTAAACAAGCTCCAAGAGCCTGGAATGAGAAGTTGCATAATACCTTTGGTGAATTCAGGGTTCAAGAGATGTCCTCAAGAACATGCTGTGAACAAAAGGCAGTCAGCAAAAGGGTCTGTGATAATAGGGGTATATGTAGATGATATGATTATCACAGGATCAAGTTTTGAAATGATTGAAGAGATCAAGGTGATGATGCAGTCAAACTTTGAGATGACTGATTTGGGATTGCTGAACTACTATTTGGGAATAGAAGTGAAGCAATAAAATGATGGGATTTTCTTAAACCAGACAGGGTATGCTAAAAAGATTTGGAAGATTTGAGTTTGGGGGATTGTAATCCCATAAAGACACCTATGGATCCTGGTTTAAAACTGGGAAAAGATGAAGAACATGATGTAGTGGATGCAACCATGTATAGAAGGGTGATTGGGTGTTTGAGGTACTTAACCCAAACAAGGCCTGATTTAAGCTACTCTGTTGGTATAGCCAGTAGGTTCATGGAATCTCCTAGAACTACACATTGGCAAGCAGTGAAGCATATCATGAGATATTTGAAGGGAACTGTTGATCATGGTGTGTGGTGTAAAAGTGGAAGAGCTGGTGAGTTGGTAGGCTACAGTGATAGCTCACATGCCCCAACCAAAGCAGATGGCAAAAGCACTACAGGAGTAGTGTTTTATTATGGTGGTGGACTGGTAAGTTGGGTCACACTACTACAAAATTGTTAATAGATGACGAGCAAAATATGACGCGCGAAGAAAGATGACACGTATTTTCGCGTGTCATAAAAATATTGTCATATTTTACAAAATTATATAAAAAATGACACACATATTTGCGTGTCATCTTTGTCAGTCATTTTTTGAAACATTTCAATTCTTGCTTTTAACATATAAACCTTGATTTCTCCCTCAAACACCTAATTCACTCTCACCTGCAAACACCCCCAAATCCCCAAAGACCCTAATTCACTCTCACCTGCAACTCACCTCAACTCAACAATGGAGGATGATTCATTCCTCACAGACAGTGAAGACAAACTGTTGAAGATGTTCTCTCTCAAGCAATGGATCACTCTCTTCTCGAACAAATCGCTACTATCAACTACTCTTCATTCTCCAACGGCGGTAACCTCCCGTACGACCTCGAAAACCAATTTTGAAAGCTCAAATGCCTCCCCACCACCACCGCAACCACCGCCGGTGTCGCCACAGCCGGCGACGGTCGTCGATTCGCCGCGATTCGAATGCCATTCACCGGCAGGAAGTTGTGATGATGATCTTGAACCTCAATTTCTGTTACTTTTTGCATCAATCGTCTTATTGGTGAGGTTTGTTGTTAATTTATGTGTTATTTGTCTCAATACTACTTCTTGTGACACAAGCAGAGCCGATGGTGGTTGTTTGGGTTTCCAAATCAGGCGATGACGACGGCATATTTCCATCTTTTGCTGCTACATTGTTTATTGTGTATTTGTGGTAACGTGTTCTTTATGTTGCAGCAGTGATTGAACCCTCCATCTCAAATGTGTGGTTGAAGACAACGAATGAAAACTTGAATCTGGAAGTTATTAATTTCCCGTAGGCAGGTATGCTATAAACTCCTAAAATGGTGTTTAGGTTGTGCTTTGTTAGAGTTATTGGTTCTTTAGGTTGTGCTTTGTTAGAGTAATTGCAAACTTTAGGTTGTGCTTTATTGGTTCAAGCAATTAGCTCCTAAAATGGTGTTTAGGTTGTGATTTGTTAGAGTAATTGTAGACTTAAACTTGAATCTGGAATCCTAATTCCTTTTTGTTTTGCTTCAACAGAAAGAGAATATGTTTCTGTCAATGTAACTCTAATGATGTTTGTTCAAGTACAAAGGTTACTGATAATGAAGAAGATATACTAAATCAGATAATCAGGAAGTTGCTTCTCTAAATGAGGAGTCCGATGACGAAAACTATTTGTAGTCACATGTGTGTTTTCTTCTGCGATTTAGACTTGGGTTGGAGATCAAGATTTCAAGGTAAGTGTTATGATCTATCATACAACTATCTTTCTTTAAATTAATAATTCATTCGTTATTACAATTGCTATGAGGTGTTTTTTTATTTTTGGATTTTTATAATGGATTCTATGATTTTATTACTTGCGATAAATTTGTCGATGAAATTAATTATTTGATTATAAATAGCTTTACAAACATTTAAGGGCCCAGTATTATTGGTTTATTCTTTACAAATGTATGAACTGAAGCCCGCAGGTAACACTAGAACAAAACAATGATATATTATTTAGTGTGCCAAGAGTATTCCTCACATGTGTCTAGTTAAAAACAAAAATACCCATTTGAGTAGCCATTTGGTTTACCTTTAGGATAGATGCCAAAGGAAGTCATCTTAGCCAGGTGGTATATCATGCTTACTTATGAGTAAAGAGTTAGTCTTTTACAGGAATCTCTCTCACACTTAGCGTGTTCTTGATAGATTTGAGGTGGTGATTCAATAACCTTTTTTATGTAGCATGATTCAGATCATGTAGGGTCCAAATAATTATATTATATGTTGTAAGAAAATTAATTATAGAAATAGATGTAGAAGTACCTAGCAATCCCTAACAGGTTAAATTTGCTTCACTTAGTAATCAAGACTTGCTTTTTCAACTATTAATGTATGTTTAATGTTCCTGATTTATTTCAGACTGTCATATATACTCATCTACAAACTTATGCGTTAGTAATGGTTCGGTGAAGCCACATCATCACATACTTCTAATTAGTTATTTTGTGATGATTTATTGGGCTTTTGGTGGTTTTTGTTTTGCAGGTCCTTTATGTTTTGATTGAAATTAGTTAATTGATTTAGGTATCTAGTAGTGACGAAGTCAGCCAATCCCTCAAGGTATGTGTAGATATAATAGAAAACTACATATGCTTAAGAAAAAAAACATAAACAAAGTGGATTGAATTAACAAACCCATTAATACATATTACTAATGTTATTATGCCTAGAATGAGGGTGTTTACACAGAGCAAGAAACTTTTTATGTTTTAGTCACATCCTGTTGCTCTCTACCTTCTGGGAGATGTCTATTTTCATTGAACTTGAACTCTGCATATGTGGTTTTTTAGCTTCCCTTCTCTGGTTAAAGGCTTTCTTTATTTACAGTATCACTTTTTTTGTTTCTCTTCTCCAATCTAACCATTGAAAAATAATGTTTATTATGAACTTGAATCTGTTGTTGAAACAAACCATTGATGCGTAAGTAATACAAATTATTAAAACTTTATGTTATATTCTTTTAATATATTTCTTAATTGACATGTTTAATTTGGTAAAATTGGTCAAAATTGACAAGTTTAATTTGGTGAAATTGGTTTTGTATTAGGTTGGAGGGGTAAAGATGAATACACCGATGGTAATTTGGATGAAGTTCGTGAAGACTGGTCGCGTTACGTATCGAATTTCATTTATATGTAGGCCTGTAATGATAGATTTAGACTTGTATTAGTATTGCAATGAATTAGTACTGGAATTGCAATGAATTTGGACTTGTTTTATGTTTTGTAGTTGATGTTATTTAATAACTTTTGTAAATTTTGTTGTATTTAAATTGATTTCGCTTTTAGTGTTATTCAACAATTTGTTTTAGAAAACATCAGGTAAATTTAATAAAAATAAAAACGAATATTTAAAAATGCAGCTAAATTTATGACGTGCATTGCGTATCATCTTTAGCACGTCATAAAAATTACAAAGATGACACACGCATGTGTGTCATCTAGTCATTTATGACTACTCCTTCCTTGACGCGCATTGCACGTCATCTTTTGCACGTCATAAAATGCGCGTCATCGTTTGCGCGTCATACAAAGATGACGCGCGGATGCGTGTCATTGTTCCTTTATGACTATCCTTCCTTGACATGCATTTGCGTGTCATCTGACCCCAAAGATGACGCGCAATGCGCGTCATCTATTGCAGTTTTTCAAGTAGTGTCAGCCAAAAACAAGAGATAGTTGCTTTATCATCTTGTGAGGCTGAATTTATAGCTGCAACTGCTGCTGCTCAACAAGTAGTGTGGCTGAAAGGTGTTTTGGAAAATCTGATCAACACTAAGATAGGTCCTATTCTACTCAATGTGGATAACAAGTCAGCTATTCAACTCATGAAAAATCTAGTTTTCCATGGAGATCTAAACACATTGATGTTAGATATCAGTACATAAGAAGTTGTGTAGAAAGGAGTCTAGTAAATGTGAGGCATATTTGTGGTGAAGAACAGAAGGCAGATATTCTCACAAAGGCTCTTCCTCGGCTGAAGTTAAATGATATGAAAAGGCTGCTTGGAGTGGGTTCTATGAAAGAATTAAGGGGGTGATTGTTAGTTTAATTATTTTGTATTAGTATAGTAATAAGTTTGTTCTAAAGATGTATAGTTAGTTTAGTGCAAGGACTAAATGTGTAAATAGTTAGTTAGTTCTAACTACTATAAATAGGTGCTTGTAGTGTGTAATTGAGGATCACATTCTAAATAAAATTCATGACCGTTATGTTCATATTGCATCAAAGTGCTGCGGACTCTAGTATGGAGGAGCAAGCTATCTTATTTTGGAGGCCCATGATCGCTTATCCAAGTGAGTTTAACTAAAATGTCCATTACTTGGGCAAGAAGTCTCCGTTTTGAGCATGCGATCGGTCAAAACAACCATTGGATTGAAGAGCACGTTTCTACAAACCGTCGGTCATCGTTCCGGCTAAAAAACGGCTTTTTATGAGTTTTTTTAGTTGTTTTATTTCTTATTTTTGTTGGACTTTGTTTTTGGCACAGTTTTTGTCGACTTTTGGTTTACTTTTTATACTCATGTAAACATTGGGAGATAATTGGTTTTGAAATTTATGAAAAAACGATTTTCTCCCTATCACAAAGTGTGTGTTTAGTGTGTGATTATCCTGATTATCGTTATTCCATGAGAATCAACGATAGTTATAAGAATTGTTTCTGATATTCTTTTTGAATCAACAGATTCAATTAGTTATCATATGCTTCCGTCTACATCACGTAGTTAATTGGTTATTAGTTATTAACTTTTTAATTGTATGAAGTAGTATTAATACGCTTATTATACCAACTTGTAATTTACAATAGAAACTCACATAAAGTTTACATATTTTGCTTGCTGACTTCTTATTATAGTTCTTAGATGTTAGTAATAAATGATATATCTACGGATTCCGTTGTCATACTTCTAATATCAAGTATTATTTGATATGTTTTTTCTTATAAATGATAAATCCCAACAACAATTATATCAAAAATCATTCTAATGATAACCATAAACTAAACTCTCAAACTTGGTGAAACAATTAATGCTAACAGTAACGGACCTAACTTTTGAACCAAGTTGATCTGACCCTTGTTTATGTTGTACTTTGTTCCACGTTCTTCTTACATGTGAAAAAACATTCATTAACTTCAAATGGATGAGATAAAATGATGATCACCGGAATCAACCTTCACATCTCCTTCTTGTTACTACAACCAGGCACAAGACTCCAAGATCATTTGTGATCCCTTCTTGCGCCCAGATTAGTATGACACGATTACCACTCTACCCGAATCACAAATTGGTCCGGGCCCAAGTGTGGAGGAGCAAACTATCTCGTTTTTAAAATCCTAATATCGCTTGTCCAAAGGTCTTCACTAAAATGGTCATAATTTGAGCTAGAAGTCTTCGTTTTGAGCCTGCGACTAGTCGAAACGACCGTTGGACCGAGAAGCACGTTTTCACAAACGTTGTAGGCGGTTTAGGTCATCATTTCGGACCAAATGGATTATTTTATGATTTTTTTTATTTTTTTGTCTTATTTCTAGTTTTGTTTGGACTTTATTTTGGCCTAGTTGTTGGCCCATTTATGTTTTGTGACCCGTTGGCCCATTATATTTTGTGACCCATTCAATGTTTGGTTTGCTTTTTTATTTATGTAAACAATGAAAGAAGATTAGCTTTGAAGTTTATGAAATTTTTTTTTTCTCTCTCTATCACAGTGTGTGTTAGTGTGTGAAACCCTGATTATTGGCATTATTCGATAATCAACGATAATTATAAGAGTTGTTTCTGGTATTCTTGATGAATCAACAGGTTCAACTAATTATCTTTTGCTTCCACCTACATTACAAATGCATCCTCAAGAAAACTCGAATTTGATTGTGATCCAATAAAGTACCAGACATTTGTCAATGTTTGAATTGATTAAGAATTTTCAAAGAAACTGAATGACTCTGTGATTGAAAACAACAAACTTGATCCTTACGTATGAACCATAATCGATCATTAATGTTACAACCATTATGGTTCTCCTCTGGCTACCCTCGAGAATAGACCACAATCTCCGCATTCTTCAACATTTTTTACGTGAATTAATAAAACTTCTGGCTTCTTTAATTTCTTCTGAATTGAATTCGATACTTCCTTCCTTTCTTATGATCATATATCATGTATTGCTTTTGGTTCTTGATTAATGATTGAAGCAATGATAATATTCTTGATATGAGCTCTGGCTCTTATACCACTTTTGGTCCTAGGAAACCACTGAATCACCCCATCAAACAAAAATGAGATTTTAGGGGAAGAAAACAAGAAATAAAACTTTATTATATTAATCAAACAACACACTTGAATGTTTATATTAACTCATAATTTATAAGGACTTGAGAAATTTACACATTCCTATGAATCGTCACATCTTTTCTAACTTAAATCTAATCAATATGTTCTAAACTATGTGTTCCTACCATATCAGCTCAAACCTTACAATATTAAATAAATAACCCGTAGAATCATACAAGTAGTATTAAGTAATAAACATAAACTAAAGTTTCAAAAATACTTAGAAAGAGTCTAAACTTTGATTTTCCATGTTTATCACTCTTAGTCGACAAATAATGCTCATAGATTTCTATCTAAGACCAATATTCATTACAAGAATAAGTATATGGAGAATAAGAAGTATGAGTGTGTAAAAATGAAGCGAGGCATTTATACATGCTTACCATCTAAGCCAAAGAGATTTCTATCTAAGCCAACAAAGATTTAATTTAACAATCTATGAAGCGAGGCATTTATACATGCTTACCATCTTAGCCTTTTTGATCCTAAATGCATATGCATCACCTTTATCAAAGAAGTAATATGTATATAGAGAATAAATAGTTTCATCTAGCATAATTTTAATGAGGTTATAAGTGTTGTGTTCCAAATAGATAGAGTGCAAATGGCTACATGACGATTCATAATTCAAGCCACTAGCGAAAGCGAATATGGAAGCTGCTTCCAATGTGTTCGGGTGGGGGTTTGAACACCCTTTACTCTTGCTCATATTACCCCGTAGAGGATACATGGATCATCCACAATGACCTCCAAGATGACCATAACTGCTTTTTGAAAGATTTATCCAACACCCTTAATAGGGTTCCCCGCATTTGTGAGTCTAAAAGGCATTTATGCACATCCAAGAATCTTTTTAACTTGAAAGAAGCTAATGAAACCACCATTAAATCTATTTCCATTTATGGTATCAATTTTGTATGTATGTATGAATGAAGTTCTTTAAATCAATGCACGTGCGCCTTATACTATCATATTTTTTTCACCATACTGGATTGGTGATCCATGTTTGGTATCTCACTTCCCTACATGCGCCAACCTTTACTATCTCCCATAACTTTACTACCTTCTAGTGTCATGTTGTGGTTTTTTCACATATAAGTTTTAAGATTTTTTCTAACAAATCGCTACCCATTATAATTGTTGCTAGTTGTTAAGCGAACATATCATTGTACATGGTAAAGCCTATGTCACGGAGTGATTTCTTCAACTCTCGTGCGGCACTTAGACTTGATCTAAGTTCAGCCTTTGTGACCCAAAAGATGTATCGAATCAAGTAACGATGTGGAAGCGTTTGCAAGCTCGTAATCAAATGCCTTTGTATTGCTCACAAGGTTGTTTACAGGAGTGAGTTACAAGCGATTACATAAGACTTGTATATGTTTTTGGGTGCTTACAAATGATCCTAACATCACCTATTTATACTTGTCCATGTATCTAGATCATCTTGATCTAGAGTGTTTCTAAAACTATAATATTTATAAGATATTCTCATGGATCTTTGAAGGCCTTTCTAGAGCCTTCTTGGCAGCCCACCTCCTAGATATTTCTAGGAAATATCTTGATTACTCTTGATGTTTCAAGGCTGATCTAGATGCTTCCTTGCATCCCTTCCAGGTCCAGAACGTTTTAGGCGTTCCGGAGACTTCCGACAGCCCTGCATGCCTCCGTATGTTTCCAGAAAACTTCCAGAAGACGGGAAAAATGTTTTGCTTTTAGACGGGTCGTGACATTCTCCCCCACCTAAACCCACGACGTCCTCATCGTGTTTCTTGCACGACCCCCGGCTTGTTCTCGTGAGTCGCAAGACGGATAGTGTTTTGCCTTGATGACTTGATTCCATCACGGCAGTGTGTACTTGATCGCCTTTGATGATGTACAAAGTGTTTAGGAATGTTGCTGGAACGGCTTTTGCTTTTCGAAAAAGTCCATCCCGAGCACGATCTTGTAGTTGTCCAATGGTGCTATCGAGAAGTCAAGTTTACCTTGCCATGTCCCGATCTTTGTCTTGACAGACCATGACATTCCCTCATTGCTTTAGTGTTCCCATTGGCATCTTTGAGAAATCC
>CM044004.1:64440902-64553125 GCA_024085815.1 Flaveria linearis | reverse complement strand
TCAATTTTGGTGCTACATTCAATGGCTTCCGAAGCAAGTATGAGAACTTCCGAAGTCTGAAGAGTTCTTCCGAAGACATCAGCTGAAGACATTAGCTGAAGACATCAGCTGAAGACATCAGCTGAAGACATCAGCTGAAGACATCAGCTGAAGACATCAGCTGAAGACGTCAGCTAAAGACAAAGTCTAAAGACATCAGCTGAAGACATTAGCTGAAGACATCAGCTGAAGACATCAGCTGAAGATATCAGCTGAGACGAAGTCTCAAGACAACAGATGAAGACAAGTTAAAGATCAACGTCTGAAGACAAACTTTACTTCCGAAGAGAAAGAAGAAGTCCCCCAAGCCTCGGAAGAAGCAGGTCTTCCGAAGTATAAGTGGCTTCGGAAGAAAGTTATTCTTCCGAAGCAATTTAACCTTCGAAGACACTGCTATAAACAGTAGACATAAGTATGGTCTCTGACAATTCGCTGCAGACCTCTGATACAGCATGGCTTCTTCCTAAAATGCCATGTTGTGACCATAGTTTATTCTACTGTTTGACTTTTTATGATAGTACATGTTACCAACTTTAGTTGGTGACAAAAGGTAAGTCAGGGACATGTCCTGACTACCAAATCTCAGGTAAAAGTCTGAGATACCTTAACCTATAGTCTTTTAGTATAGGCTTTTGGTTAGAGGTTTCCAGCTGGTATCAAAGTATATCCGGCTGTAGGTAGTATTATATATGTATTCTCAATGTAACTCATAAAAAAAGAGAGCTTGAGCTTGTAAGAGTCTTGTAATCCTTGAGTTGAGAAGCAATATATAAAATTACCTTGAAAATTTACTTCCTGTGTTATTACTGCTTGTTACTTATTATATTGTGATCAACTCTGCTAGACTCATTCTGAGTGTTATGCAGGTGAGTTTGAGAGAAAAACACTTGTTAAGTGAAAAAACTGATCTGCACAATCAAGAAATACTATCAATATTATAAATATAGAATGGCATAATGATTCAGTTGAAACAAAAATTATAATAATAAACTAAAAGAAATGGTATAGTACAGTGCAAAAAGCTTCTTGTAGTAGTTTCAGCTTTAGTAGATAGAGTATCACCCAATAGGTTTACATCATCTATATAGAAGGACCTGACAGGATCTCAGCCTCTAGTTTGATCAATTAGATTATGTTCGCAGCGGATTTAGCACAGTAATTAGCGATTACAGCAAGAACACAAAAGATTTTGCATGTAAAAGTACAACATAGAGAGAGAGAAAAGTTCTGCAAAAGATGTTTCTATAACTTTACACGTTTCGGCACTAATACAGCATGGTTCACCATCCTTATAGACGGCAAAGGATGGATGATGTGATGTCACTTGACAGTGACATCAACCGATTATTAAACTAACAGCTGATAGAACATAAAACTACTGAAGATGTCAACATCTGACATCTTCTTACAAAAGCTGTCTACCTATTACAAGTACTGAAAAAGGAAACTACTGAAAGCCTACAACGACTGAAGAACAAACTCTCAGTCGTTTATAACTACTGAACTATAACAGCTGAAGAACAAGCTCTTCAGCTGTGTACAAACTACTGAAAAGAAAACAAAACTACTGAAAGAGAAAACCATCACAACAACTGAAGAAGAACTTCTTCAGCTGTTGTGACAAACTCTGAAGCTTCAGCACTTGTTCTTCAGACTTGGGCTTCAGATGATGTATCAGCTGATGACTTCAGTAGATGTCATCAGCTGATGTCTTCAGTCTTTGTCTTCAGACTTTGTGCATCAGTAGATGATCTTCAGTTCTTCAGTTCAACTTTTGATCTTCAGCACTTGTCTTCAGTACTTGAAGTCTTCAGTACTTGTATGTTTCAGTACTTCAGACTTCAGTACTTATCTTCAGCACTTTGGGATCTTCAGCTGTTGTACTTCAGATCTTTGATCTTCAGACTTTGATTCTTCAGACTTTGTCAAACTGCTGAAGAAGGTTTTCAGCAGTTGTTGTGATGACATGTGGGACTTAGAGGTTTTCCTGATCTTGGCTCATTGGTTCTTTGGTCCAACAAACTCCCCCTGAACCAATGCAGCCAAAACCTCTAATATTTGTTGTCCCACTTATTGTTGGCAGAAATATTGGTCTATTTCCTTCTGGATCAGATCAGAAGTTGACCCTGATAAGCACTGGCCTGAGAGGAGGACTCTGATATTTGTTTGGCTAAGTATGGATGGGAGCCCTGTCTTGGGGAACTGGACACAGGACTGTTGTCCCATCATGAGACCTACCTCCCTCGTACAAGCCTGTAGGATTCTCTGGTGTAGGCTTGAAGGAATATCTGTTCTTCTTTAGTCAAGTCTTCAGCCACACCATCGAATAACCCCTCCCGGCCGTACAGCTCTGAGACAAACTTGACCTGTTTGCCATTCTTGAGCTCAACTGTTGTGACTTGCCTATATGCAATTTCATCTGGGTGTCTTCCTTCTAACAACAAGTTGAGCTCATCCCTATGGAAGTTCTCAAGCCTCTTATAGACTAAGCCCTTCCTCACCACCCTATTGTCTAACATTTTTTGGGGTGGCTGCTTAGCTCTATAGGCTTTCTCGAACTCCTCTACTATCTCCCAGGGTGTTATTACAAGAGCCACAGAGATCACTTCATCTACGATTCTCTTAAGTTGGCTCTTGTATCTCACAGGAATATCTTTCTTAACTATCCTGTGAGCCACCCTAGGATCAGGCCAAGTTCTCACTCTATCCTTATCATATTGATAGGTTTGCTTAAGAGTGAATAGTCTCAGAGCCTCCTTCTTCATATTCATAATAGAAGTAGAAGCAGCATAGGATTTGTCAATGCTTTTCAGCATTTCCTCATCGTGTAATCTTTGCTGCTCCTCTTCTTCTAACTTCACCCTCACGTGTCCATCTGTGAGGTGGGGGGAGTGACGGTTTGGATTGGCTTTGGGTAGAGGATGACTGCAGAAAGGGGCAGTCTATCCTCCTCATCCTCCTCATCTTCTTCTTCTTGCAGCCTCAACACCCTTCTCTTCTTCTGCAAGGGTGGATCATTGGCTGCGGGTTTTGATGGTGAAGGGGTTGGTTTTGTGGGTTGTGTTGGGTTGTTGGTGTGGGAATGTTGGCAGGCTCTGCTAGTAACTTAGAGATAAGGGTAGTTTTGTTTGTTTTACTAGCAGGGTCCTGTTCCCAGCACCGGACTCAGAAAGGGCCTCAGCGACCAGTCCTTGGTGAAATCACCAGCTGAACAGATCTTGGTGGCTATAGCCAAGATTCTGTCCCTGGTCCATGCCTTGACATCAAGGACTGGCCTGCCCAGATACTTCGAAGTGAACCTACTCATAGCCTCAAGTCTCTTCTTTCCTCTTGGCTATAAGTAGTCATCGGTGTTCAATCTCTTTTCTCTCCATATTTCTAATCTCCTGATCTAGCATGGCAGTGTCCTTGTCAAAGCCTTGCCTGAACAGCTGATCAATGACAGAGTCCATTGATCGGCTATGCTCAGCATCAGCCTCCTTGACAAGGGCTGCTAGATCAGGATCACCCTTCTCTACCTTCTCTCTCTCTTTCTTTTGATAAGTGACACTGAAATCCTTTGGATTTAGCCACTTCAATTCGCTCACTCTCCTCCCTCACCTTCTCCTTCCCCTTCACCCTAACACTCTCCTCAGCCTTCTCCCTCTCAATTACCTCCTCTCTCCTACTTCTATCTCCTCCTCTCCCCTCTTCCTCTTAGCTTGCACTGATGTCTCCCCTTTTTGGGTGCATTGGTTGGGGTTTGACTATCAGCAAGCGCTTTAGCAACAGCAACCTCCACCATGGGTTGTATATGAGTGGGAAGCCTCTCATCAATGGTTTTCATCACAATTTTGTGATTATAGGTGTGATGAGAGGCAGGGATTTCTGGAGGATAGCATCTAGCTGCTCAGGAGGGTTCTGTTCCTGAGAGCTAGAGCCAGAAGCAGAGGCAGGTGGCTGAGTTTGTGGAGTGGCTCAGTGTTTTTGAGACCTTCGGGTGAAGGTGCCATGTGGGTCAGTGGTGGCAGATGGACTTCTATCCTGAGACATTTTAGCAAGCAGCTCTTTGAGTCTGCTTACCTCATCCTCTAGGATAGTGTTTTGTGCAACTACATCATAGAAGAAGCACAGGTCATCATCAGTGTGAACTGAATCACCTGACCTCCTGACTGTGTCAGGATATACATGCTCTGAGTGTGGCTCAGATATTGCATGTGCCCCTTGTTCTTGGTACTGGGGACTTCCAGCCTCCGGATTGTATCCATCATCGGCAGTTGCCTCTGGTGAGGTCTTATTGATGTTACCAGCTTCACCCTGCTCAGATGTTGATGCAGAGGAAGTGGCAGCCTCACCAGAATGTCCTATCTCCCTAGCCACACTGGGAGATTGGACATGTGATTCTCTGTGTTGGGGGCTCCCACCGGCACTTGTGTCCACCCTCTCTTCGGTTGGAGTCTCCCCAGTTGTAATTGGTTTCTGGGGAGAGGGTGGAGTGCTCAGGTGGGTCAACACTTTGGCTATTATGAGTGTAGGGCTTTGGGGGGCGGTTTCAGTGGGAGATGGGCTTGAAGCAGTGTGCACATGGGGAGGAGTGTGCATTTCAATGGCAGTCTCCTCAAGTGAGAAAGACCCCAGATGTGTGGCAGCCCCGGAAGTGGTTGCATCAGGCTCTGTGGAGAAGAGACCTGTGCGGCGGTGGTGGTAGTGGAGTCGTGGTGACTGCTGGAGAATCGGACCAGCAGCCACATCCTGCCTTTGTGTTGCAGGGGCATCCTCAGGGGACTCATTTCCCTGAGTAGCCTTTGTGGGCTTCTTTTTGGTTTTTGGTTTGGTGGGGACTTTGGATTTGGAGGTGGAGGCTGTGGGTTCCTGCTGCGTGGTTTCGCAGCCGGCCAGCCTGTTTTAGTGATTGGTCGGTGTTGTGCCTGGAGTATACCTCGGCTAGAACAGCCATGGCAGGGACCCCAGTGCCAACAAGTCCCTCAGCTTGAAGCTGGTCTTCTATCATGGCCATAATGAACCTAGGATATAAAATCCATCGGTTTTTAAAACAGTTTAGCAGCCATGTCTCTGAGTTCCAAAAATATAATTTCAGTTAAGTTCAGTGGTTGTTTCTCAAAGATAGAATATAATACCTGTTGCCACCTTGTTGACATCTGGTCCCATGAAGATGTTTTGGGGGCCAGACACACATTCACCATGTGGAAGATGAGACGTTGGGGATCTGGGAAGTGTTTCTTCAACAAGGTGGTGGCAGAGAGGTCGCCCTGATAGTCGTTGGCTGTGAAAGATAGATCAAGGGCGCCTTTGGGTAAGAGTTGGGTAGGTGGCATCCTCCAGCTTTAGGGTTTGGCGAATAGTAGCTGGAGTGATAACCACTGGGTGGTTGTTGACGGAGGACCGGAGAGAGACGTCGCCATCATTCTCTCCGGTTTGGACGGTGATGTTCGTCCAGAACTCCGATAGGGAGTCGGTGTAGATGGTGGGGTTCAGAAGAAAAGCCGTTTGGTATGGAGAATCATTCATGAGATCGACGGCGTTGTGAAATTGGCCCAGAATGGCGATTTTGTGAGATGAGCGACACAGTTGTGTCGAGGTTTGAGTTGCATGGTCGCCATTAATGGTGTATGGGAAGGTCAGAGGTTTTTGAGAAGTTAGGTCAAGTGAGAATTAAAAGCTCTGAAGGTTGGGTATATATAGGGTAGGGCAAAGGCTGAAAGAAAACTACTGAAGGTTTTGGTGTTAGTCATCAGTTGTTGAAACTACTGATGACGTGGTCTTAACCTTCAGTGGTTGTAATCATCTGAGAACTTGGTGTGTTCTTCAGTAGTTGAAAAGGCTGAAGACTTGTTGTTAGTCTTCAGTAGTTATAAACTACTGAAGACCTAGCTATTCATCTTCAGACGTTGTAACAACTGAAGACTTGGTGTTAGCCTTCAGTAGTTGTGAACTACTGACATCAGTAGTTGTGAACTACTGAAGACATGGTATTGCTTCAGTGTTGGAAACAACTGAGGACTTGGTGTTAGTCATCAGTAGTTGTGAAACTACTGAGGATATGGTTTTGTCCTTCAGTTGTTTGGGTATGAAACAGCAGCTGTTGGCATCAGCTGAAGAGTAAAATTACTCATCAGCTGTTTCCGTCAATCAGTTGTTTCATGCTGACCTCCACATTTACTCATCAGCTCTTTGGCTGACTTTCAGATGTTTCATTGACCCTTCAGCTCTTATGAGTATTTATGCCTTCAGCTCTTGTGATCAGATGTTCACAAGTGCTGATGAAATACCCTTTAGAGCTGGTGAACAAATTCAGTACTTGTGTAAGATTACACATCAGTACTTGTGAACAAAATTTGTTCTTCAGTACTTATTTGTTTGAAAATAATACATCAGTAGTTGTAATCCACCTCACTACATCAGTTGTTTCAACAAATAATGTACATCAGTACTTTGAAGCATTTTAGTCTTCAGTAGTTTGGAAAGGCTAAAGACTAAATTACTGATCAGTACTTATAATTGACCTATGCTCATTAGTACTTGTGAAGTGAGAGCATCAGCATTGGTCAAATTAATCTAGCTGCAGCATACCAAGCCTTAGTACCAAATTTGGAATGTGGCACTATCTAAAGGCTTAGTAAAGATATCTGCAAGCTCATCAGCACTAGGCACAAACTTAGGATCAATCAGACCTTTTTCATAGCAATCCCTGATAAATGATGTCTGATCTCTATATGTTTGGTCCTAGAGTGCTGACTGGATTTTTAACAATACAAAGAGCTGAAGCACTATCCATTAGTAATGGAGTCTTAGTCTCTGTAATGCCATAATCCAAGAGTTGGTTCTGAAGCCAGAGTATCTGAGATGTACAACTTGCAGCAGCAATGTACTCAGCTTCAGCAGTGGATGTAGCAATTGATGTTTGTTTCTTACTCTGCCAAGAAACTAAACAATTGCCTAGGAATTGGCAACCACCAGAAGTGGATTTCTGGTGACTTTGCATCCTGCATAGTCACTATCAGAGAAAGCAACTAATTTGCAAGAATGCCCAGTTGAATACCAAAGACCTAGTGATTGGGTACCTTGCAGATATCTAAAGATCCTTTTGACTGCAATCAAATGGGATTCTTTAGGTGCAGCCTGAAATCTAGCACAGGCACATGTTGCAAACATGATGTCTGGTCTAGAAGCTGTAAGGTACATCAAGGACCCAATCATACATCTGTAAAGGGTTTCATCAACCGCTTTACCTTTCTGATCTACATCTAGTTGTGTGATGCTGCTCATGGGAGTAGAACAGGTTTGCAGGTTTGTAAATCAAACTTATTCAACAACTCTTTGGAGTATTTGGACTGATGGATGAAGATTCCATCATCCTGTTGTTTGATTTGCAAACCTAGAAAGAACTGTAATTCTCCCATAGCACTCATTTCAAACCTTAGCTTCATGAGCTTTGTAAATTCATCACACAACTTTAGATCAGAGGATGCAAAGATGATGTCATCTACATAAATTTGAACAAGGAGCTTATGTTGTCCCACAGTCTTGATGAATAGGTTTTATCAATGGTGCCTCTAGTGAACTTATTTGGAGAAGAAAAGTTGATAGTGTCTCATACCAAGCTCTAGGAGCTTGCTTCAGCCCATAAAGAGCCTTATCAAGCTTGTACACCAATCAGGATGTTTATTGTCCTCAAAGCCTGGTGGTTGACACACATAAACTTCTTCTTTTATTTTCCATATAAGAAGGCACTTTTGACATCCATTTGATAAACCTAAGACTGTGAAAGGCAGCATAAGCTAAGAATAGTCTGATTGCTTCCAGTCTGGCCACAGGGGCAAAGGTCTCATCATAATCGATGCCTTCCTCTTGTGCAAACCCCTGGACAACCAGCCTGGCCTTGTTCTTGACGATTTGGCCCTTCTCATCTGTTTTGTTCCTAAATACCCATTTGGTGCCTATAGCACACTTACCTTGGGTAATGGAACAAGCTCCCACACTTGCTGTTTCTTGAACTGAAGAAGCTCAAGCTGCATAGCTTCCACCCATCCATTGTCTCTTAAGCAACATGATAGTTCTTTGGCTCTTGCTGACTGATGAAGAGAGCATAGAAGCAGAAGTTGGACAATTGATTCCTGGTTGAAACTCCAGCATTGATATCACCAATGATTTGAGATGTGGGGTGATTCTTCAGCTCTTGATAAACTATATATCTGTGCAAGTGTTTGTAGACCCATCAGCAGCAACAGATGGTGATGGAGATTCCTGAAACCATGTGGAGGATGGCAGCTCAAATGAAGTAGAGCAAGCAGAAATCTCATCAGCATTAGTTGTGGATGGAGCTGCTGAGGCTACAGGAGCATCAGGTTTAGTGAACTCAGGCAGGTTGTCACTGAACCTGAAGAGGTGAGTACTGACTTCATCATCATCAGTACCACCAGGTGGAGAACTGTTGACAGGCTCAACAGCTGGAGGTTGATAAGGAACATATTGCAGTATGTCCAAATCAAACAACTCCACAGGGTTTTTGGAATCTTGTCCTTTGGAGATTCATTAAACTTAACATGCAGAGTTTCTTCAACCTCTTTGTCCTACAGTTGAAGACTCTGTATGCTTTGCAAGTTGATGAATAACCAACAAAATACCCTGCATCCACCTTACTAGCAAACTTCTGGAGTGGGTCGCTAGTGTTGAGAATGAAACATGGACACCCAAAGGCTCTAAAGAATGAAATTAGAGGGGCCAAATGATGAAGAACTTCATAAGGAGTCTTCATCAACCTCTTATTC
Organism: Flaveria linearis; assembly: GCA_024085815.1. NCBI lineage: Eukaryota > Viridiplantae > Streptophyta > Magnoliopsida > Asterales > Asteraceae > Flaveria > Flaveria linearis. Next base: position 64,544,318 of record CM044004.1, on the reverse strand, counting down.
ACTAAAGCTCTATTTTGTACATAGCAAGCTGTATTGACAGCTTCAGCCCAAAAGGTCAGTGGCAGCCCTGAGTCAGCCAACATTGACCTTGCAGCTTCAATGAGAGTCCTGTTCTTTCTCTCAACCACTCCATTCTGCTCAGGAGTTCTAGGAATACTAAACTGCCTTTTAATTCCCTTGGACAGGTAGAAGTCATCAAGTGTGTGGTTTCTAAACTCTGTTCCATTGTCACTCCTCACACACTTGACCTGCAGGGAATACTGCTTTTCTACAAATAACACAAAGTTCATGATAGTCTTGGCTGCTTCATCCTTGGAGTGCAAGAAGAAAGTCCATACAAACCTGGAATAATCATCACAATTACCAGGCAGTATTTCTTCTTTGCCATGCTCATCACTCTGACAGGACCAAAGAGATCCATGTGCAGGAGCTGCAAGCAGGCAGTGGACTTTGGTTCTTCTATTGAAGGGAATGAAACTTGTGTTGTTTTCCTTTTAAACAAGCAGTGCAGTCATCTTCACACTTGAACTCCTTCAAAGGCAATCCTCTTACTAAACCATGACTTATCAGCTGATTCATGTTTTTGAAATTAACATGCCCCAGCCTTCTATGCCATAGAGTAGATTCTTGAGGAGAGGCCTTGGAGAATAGGCAAGGATGGCCTTTTAGATCTATCTTTTTGGAAAGATCTAAGGCATACACTCTTCCTGTCCTGTTGGCCTTCAGGAGAGTGTATTCATCCAACACCTTGTCAATCAAACTTAGAACTTGGATGACAGAATCCGACAGTTCTTGCTTGTGAAAGGGCTACATGGCCTTTATCACACATTTGACTGACACTCAAGAGGTTGTACTTGAGATTCTCCACATGGTTAACATCATCAAACCTTATTTCCCCATTGGAAACAAAGCCTTTTCCGATGATGTAACCCTTTGCATCATTGCCAAAGGAGACAAATCCCTTCTTTCCTTGAGAGTAATCATTAAGAAGGGAGCTGCTTCCTGTCATGTGCATAGATCCTCCACTGTCTACATACCAGATGCTTCTTTGGCATGTTGAAGAACCCTGCAATCATAACACATGTTAGTTAGTTTTAGAGACCAAACCTGTTTGGTTTTGGGTCTGTTCTCAACTACAGGTGCAACACTAACAGTGTTATGTGTAACAGCCTGAGGTAAAGGAGATGGGCAGAAGAGGAACCCTTTGGCTTGGACTTCCTTTTCTGTGGTTTCAACACAGGAGCATCTAAATGGTTGACTCTTCCCATTAGATGTGAACCATCATCACCAGTTGTGTCTGACTTTGTGATAAGCTTTCAGCTCTTCAGACACATTGGGACTTGCTGATGATGGATTCCTATGTTGCACCATCTTCTTTTGAGCAACCTCAGCTGTTGCCTGAGTAACCCCTACCTTCTTTTTAGATTTAGCTTTGGGCTTAGGGATTTCAGGCTTTGATGTTGCTAGTACAAACTTGGTTTCAAACTCATTCTTCATTTTAGTTATGTCCTCATTAATTTTCTCTTTTGTTGAGTTTGGAACCCCTTTTGTACCAGCAATCATCAGTAAGATGATTGAACAAGCCACATATCTCACATGCTTCTTCTTCATCTTATGTTGATCATCAGCTGAAGAGGATGAAACTGCTGAAGACTTGTTCTTCAGCTGTTTTGCATCAGTACTTAAGTTTCTTCCTGTAGTGCCTGCTTTCCTGACTTCCTCTTTAGCTGTCTTCAAACCTTTTCTACTGTTAGTTTTCTTCTCTTTAGTGCTAACAGTAGTTGAGGTTTGAACTTCAGATGTTATCACTTGCTCTCCAGTACTTTCAGTACTTCTAGTGACAACACCTGAGTTGATCAACCTTTTGATCATGTGACAGTCAGCATTTGAACCATCAGCTGTTGTAGCATCAGCTGATTGGTTTTGGCAGGAGTTAATGCTGACTTCTATCTCTGATGATGCTGAATCAGAAGATAGTAGTCACATGATGAGAAGGATTGGTTATTGCTCTCTCCATCAGATTCAACTTCTGCTCTTGAAGTAAAATCTTAGGAGGAGCAGTGTGATTATAACCAATGCCAAACTTCACATTGGAAGCTGATTGCTTGCTAAGAAGCATTTCAAAACCCTTGCATGATTCACCCATCGATCACACTCAACTTGGGTGGTTGCAAGAGTTTCCTTGAGGTCTCGTACTTCTCTAGAAGTACATCTTCCCTAGCTTTATCATCTTTGATTTGGCATTTAAGCTTGTAAATCTCATCATTTTTCTCATTTAGTGCAACCTCAAATTCAGCTTTCTTTTTGGAAATTGTGTGCTCTAGCTCAAGATTTTTATCTATTAAAGCTACATTTGCTTCTCTAATAGAAGCAAATGCTGCTATGCATGATTCAGAACAAAGCTTGGCTTTGGCCTCAGAGGATACCTGCGATGAGGCATTGGATGATGGCCCCTCAGCAGATTCAAGGGCCATCAGAGCAAGATTTCCAAATGGATTATCACCACCATGTGACCAGCACCTTGGAGTAGTTGTTCCTGACCAGATAGATCATCTGGCAGATACTCCAGTCAACAACTCCTGGGGTGAAGAAGCTGTGTGTTGAGGTTGTGTGATGATGAGATTGGGAAGATTGAGGCTCAGGAAGAGCATGTGGTGGTGAGCAGAAGGTGCTTGAGATTGACTGGGCTGAGGCACATAGTAGTAGGGGTAAGGGTATGGCATATGACCCTGAGGCACAAAATAAGCAGGTGATGCCTGTGCTTGTGATGGATGGCCAGAACTGGAGGAATGTTGCCCTCTGTGCTGTGAGCTATTGCTGGAAAAGTCACAAAGGGTGCAGAGGAGTTAGATCCAGATGATCTACACTCTCTAGCAAAGTGTCCAAGCCTTTGGCACTTGTGACACCTCAACTTGCTCTTGTCAAAACCAACTTTGGTTTTGCCAGAGAGACCAGGGAATTTCCTGCCAGTTCTCTTATAGAACTTCTGAAATCTGATATTTATCATTGCATTTGGTTCAAAATATCCATCTCTTCAAGATCATCATCTGGAATGCCCTTCAAGTCCTCCATCAGAAAACACAGATTATCACCACTGCTTCCTGAACTACTACTAACACCAATAAAAAGCTTGTTCAGAGTTGGTGGAGAAATCAATATGCTCATTATAAGAACTTTCTGATACAGCATATTCTGACTCCAGACTTATCAAGGCAGCATTACTTGGACAAAGTCATCAGCGTGCTTGCCATAGGTGGACAACTTCCTCTTTTGGTCTATCTCTCTCTCAAACGTGAGCAGTTTCCCATAAAGTTGGGTGAGAGATAGAGTATCCAGATTTGCACTGGAGTGTAGGACAATGGTATAAGTGTCCCATCTCTCAGGCAGTGATCTGAGGAACCTGTTGTTCATCTGGCTGTTGGAGTACTCTTGTTTGACCATCTTCAACTCAGAAATCAAACAAGAGAACGCTCAAACTGCTGAGTCAGAGTCTCACCCTTCCTATGAGAGAATGTCTCATATTGTTGGGCGAGGATTTCCCTAGTATTTGCTAAGACCGAATCTGTTCCTCCAAATTGTTCCTTCAGAGCAACCCATAGGCCATGAGCAGTTTCATGATGCAAAAGCCCTAAATAAATCTCATTGGAATAGCCATGGCTAAAATCCATGGGCTCTAGCATCAATTTCGAACAGCTTAAGATCTTCGTCCGAATATTGTTCAGGTTTCTTCGGAACCTGTTCATTAGATTCAGGGACGCTCACCATAGGCTTGTATGGTCCATGCACCACTGACTTCCAACAACCAGCACTGTTGACAGACAAGTGGTGAAGCATACGACGTTGCCATATGTTATACTCATTCCTCACAAGCATCAGAGGCTTGGTTGAGGAACCAGTATTGTGAGGATCGCTCGTTGGTGTAGTCATCTCAGATTTTAGTCAAAAACAAGTTTAAGCAAAACATATGTAGCTCGAAACCACTAGAGAACCTCAAGTTTATGGCCAGAAATAGCAGAATCTTACTCTCTATAGCTAATTCTTGCAAATTGCTAATTCGATCAAACGTAGAGATCAAAAGAGCAGTTTCAAATGGTCAATAGTGAAATTGATCAATGATTAACCTGCTCTGATACCATTTGACAGGATCTCAGCCTCTAGTTTGATCAATTAGATTATGTTCGCAGCGGATTTAGCACAGTAATTAGCGATTACGGCAAGAACACAAAAGATTTTGCATGTAAAAGTACAAACCTAGAGAGAGAGAGAAAAGTTCTGCAAAAGATATTTTCTATAACTTCACACGTTTCGGCACCTAATACAGCATGGTTCACCATCCTTTTATAGACGGCAAAGGATGGATGATGATGTCACTTGACAGTGACATCAACCGATTAGTAAACTAACAGCTGATAGAACATAAAACTACTGAAGATGTCAACATCTGACATCTTCTTACAAAAGCTGTCTACCTATTACAAGTACTGAAAAAGGATACTACTGAAAGCCTACAACGACTGAAGAACAAACTCTTCAGTCGTTTATAACTACTGAACTATAACAGCTGAAGAACAAGCTCTTCAGCTGTTGTACAAACTACTGAAAAGATAAACAAAACTACTGAAAGAGAAAAACCATCACAACAACTGAAGAAGACTTCTTCAGCTGTTGTGACAAACTCTGAAGCTTCAGCACTTGTTCTTCAGACTTGGACTTCAGATGATGTATCAGCTGATGACTTCAGTAGATGTCATCAGCTGATGTTTCAGTCTTTGTCTTCAGACTTTATGCATCAGTAGATGATCTTCAGTTCTTCAGTTCAACTTTTGATCTTCAGCACTTGTCTTCAGTACTAGAAGTCTTCAGTACTTGTATGTTTCAGTAATTCAGACTTCAGTACTTATCTTCAGCACTTTAGGATCTTCAGCTGTTGTACTTCATATCTTTGATCTTCAGACTTGATTCTTCAGACTTTGTCAAACTGCTGAAGAAGGTTTTCAGCAGTTGTTATGATGACATGTGGGACTTAGAGGTTTTCCTGATCTTGGCTCATTGGTTCTTTTGGTCCAACGGGCCCTAACAGAGTAATGAAGAACCTATTGGTTAACCTTGAATATTATATGGAACCATAGTCCATACACCTGAATCCATTGTTGCTTCCCACCCAAAAATATAAGCTTACTAAACATGCATTATCCAGTTGAATATAGATCCGTTAGGGCAGCCTAAAAACAATAGCAAACAAATTTAATGATTAGATGGGTCTGGATCACCTTTGGACTGAAGAGAAGCCTAAACTCATATCAGAGACATAACAATTCTCTAAGTAAGTGCTCTGATGCAGCGCTTCTTAAGGTGGTCCAAAAAGATAAAAGAAGTTAAAACTTAAAAGATGTTCTAACTGAAAAGATAGAGCGTTCTGCTAAAATAGTTTGGGCTTATATATGTTCTTTAAACTATATAAGGTGAGCATTTCATTAAGTTTTCTCTTATGAGCCCCTTAGTTAATTCCTACTTACCCATTTCTTTTTTGTTATTCAACCCAAGCAAGATTTGATCCAATCAACATCTTATGATGTTATAATCAAAACAGGACCCTATGCAAGATCATATGCATGACTGAAAAGTTTTAATTGATCAAGATCATAAGATCAAGATTGAGATTTTACCAACCATACAATAAAAAGTTAAAAGAAAACTGACTGAATCTATGATATTCTTTTCAACTTAATTCTACACTTCAGTTCTTCCAATGATTGTTTGACTTGACCGAAAATATTTTTAAGCAAAACATATATGTTAGTTGAAACATTCAGAATTTTAACATATGAACATCGTGGAAAATTGCTATATATTTGAGTGAGCTCTTAAAAACAATATTCTAATAATAAGTTGTACAGGTACATGCATGTTGGGGTTGGTTTGGGTTGGGCTGGTTCTTGGTTCGTCAAAATTAATAAATAAATCATGTGTTAATGAGATAACAAAACAATATTATTACAGTAATAATATGAAAATAAACTTTGAACAACTTTCAACCCATTTGATTGACTCATTGCCCTTTCAGCTAAATTTTTAGATTTGACAGGTTTGAGATAACACAAAGCCTAGATCGACTCATTTATAAATAAAGAAATCAAAATTGTGACTTTTACGGATAATAAATAACTCAATTCACTTACATTTACAAATGCTTGCATAATGCAACTATGGACATGAAGTGGTTGTATCTTTTCACACTTTTTTGCTTAAATATTTGAAGTATCATCATAATCATGTAGTATCATCATAATCATGTGACTAACTTAGATGAAATTCAAATCCATGGTTATCATAATCTGAATATGGATTCAAGTTTCTTGATTTGATGCTTTAAATTTCCATGATAATGAATAGCTATATTTGACTCCTACATAAGATAATCAAAAACAAACAATACAAATTCTAGCCACTTTAAATGAATTCACCAACAACAAATTCCAACAACTATAAAACCCTAACACATTGTAAAATTTCGAATCACAAAGACCAAAAAAGATCATACCCGATTCAAGTGGCCCTTGCCCCAGTTATGTTGATGTTGTGGAGAAATTGCAATCCAATTGCCAAATTGCATTGTCAAAACCCTAAATCCTTCCAAATTTTGGAGAAACTATCAAATTGCCAAGCCAATTTAAACAAACACAAGGCAGAAGTAAGCTAACCCATACCTTATGGGTTCTATCGATGCGGCTACTGAAACGGATATGATGATTCAGTAGTGGAGGCGAACATAATATTGAAACCGATATAAATAGCAATGCACCATGGCATGTGATTCAATAGACGAACGATTGGGGTATTGATTCTTGAAGGTCAGTTGATTGAAACAACCGTTCATTGAACGAAACGCTTTGTAGATGAGTGGAGAGGTAAAGGCCATTGAATGCATAAGTTTCTAAAACCACCGTGTAGAGGAAGGCGGGACATGACAGGGAGGTGCAGCCGGAAAGGGGGAGGCGATTGGACGCGTCTTACAAAGGGATGTGAATTTCCAAATATGCCCATGGTTTATGTTATATAGTAGTACATATACATACACATATACACACACATATACACACACACAGGCACGCGCACAGGCACGTGCACCGGCACGCGCACAGGCACGCGCACAGGCACGCGCACCGGCACGCGCACAGGCACGCGCACAGACCCGCGCACAGGCCCGCGCACAGGCCGCGCACAGGCCCGCGCACAGGCACGCGCACAGGCACGCGCACAGGCCCGCGCCTGCGGGGCGGGCGGCGCCCGCGCCCGCGCCCGCGGACGCCTACGCGTACATGTACTACATATCCATATACATATCCATATGCATATACATATGCATAATCATATGCATATACATATATATATATACACGCATATACATATGCATATACATATGCATACATATACATACACACACACACATATATATATATGTATGTATGTATGTATGTATGTATGTAGTATGTATGTATGTATGTATATATATAATATCCGTAAACCACTATTACGGATTCAAGAAGAGGTTTAGGGATACTTATATATATATACATATATATATATATATACATATATATATATACATATATATATACATATATATATATACATATATATATATATACATATATACATATATATATATACATATACATATATACATATATATACATATATATATACATATTTATATATATATATATATATATATATATATATATATATAGGGAAGGGACATGTGTAATCAAAATGAAAGTCATTTACATTTAAGCACTAGAACTAGAACCAGGGACATGTGTACCAACAAACTCCCCCTTGGATCTAGTTCTACCTATTCTTTGACTTCCTTAGCAAACTCTTCATATCTCTTGAATCTTTCTTCCTTTGAAACCCCAGCATGAATATCAAATGCAAAGCATAAACGTATAACTTGTTAAAACTGAAGTGCTTGCATGATATCCTGCGTATCAAAAAACAGTGGCCACTTGTATAAAGTATATACATCAGCTACTGACAAGTTTGTGAGCCACATTGGGTCGAAAACCCTTATTGTCTCCAAAGTCCCCTTTCTATCCAACACAATGACCGCTTCTCCAGTACGCCAGTCATAGTACCACCATTTAAAATAGGGTGTAAAGTCTTGTGGCATCTCCCTTATAGGTATACGAGACATCGTGCATGGAGGTTGCCATTTCAAGACAACTGTCGGCCTTCTTGTAATGGGATTAACTTCAGACCTTTTGATATTCCTCGTCGGTTATTGAGGTCTGAAGTTATAATACCCATAATAATAATATAATAATAATAATATAATAATAATAGTGGTGAACAACTACTAATAATAAAGTGGTTGAAATATAGTGATTGAACAACTTTCTAATAATATAGTGGTTGAACAACTTTCGTTATATAAGAATTGGCTGTTATATTGCTTTCAATCTCTCGCTCGAACCACCGCCGGAACCAACCATCACCAATCAGCCTCTCCGTTTCACGAAACCGACACCGACGATTGTCGTCACCGCCGTACAATTTGTTATCTGTTCTCTTGTGCAGCCTTCGCGCGACAAGGTTTGGAGTAATTCAGTTTGTTCCTTCTTCTAAATCCCGCGTTGCAATACTTTAACTTGAAGTTTGTCGCTATCTTCCGCCGGTATATACAGCACCATTACCTTCTCGCTACTGCCTTTCGCGTTATATTGGTTTGATTCGATAATCCTTGGACTCCAAATCACTGAAGCTAACCGCTCACTGCAAAAACAAGGTACCGATTCGACCCCGTGTGTGTCGACGTCATATGTGGTTCTATTTCGTTCTCTTTGTTCCGGCGACTAAGCATCATTGGAATGATTGTTAATAGTCTGAAAACCACATGATAGCTGTTCATCCATTTCTCGTTGTGATATATGTTCTGGTTACTTTAATAAATATTGGTTTGTGATACTCAATTTGATGAATGGTATTATTAGTAAATTATAACTTGTGAATAAAACATAAATGCTACTCACTTAATTGGTTTCTAACTTCAAATCACCTACTGTTTTGTAAACTATTTTAAAATTTATCTCCTTATAATAATATACTAATGTAAATAATGATAAGTTCTGGTATGTAATTTATGGTTTAGTGAGGAACTATTGAATGGATAAGGAGTTGGGTTAGTTGAGAGTAAACTAGGTTAGGACCTTTGGTCATTAAATTTAGCTTACGTGTTTCCGTTGTTTATGAAGACCACATGAAAAAGACAAATTTGAAGTCTAACAACTTACTCCATCACAACACTTTGAATTATAAAGATAGTTTCTGAAGGATACTTGTAATGTTAATAATTTAGTTGGATGGTTGTTTTATATAATAATGATTAATCAAAGGTTTACGAGAAATATTAAAACCATAAAATAATAGTCTTAAATATTTGGAGTAGATAAGAAAACAAGCATGAGATGATAAGTCTTTTCACAATTATATGGAAATCCTAAAAGAACTAGTAGTCGCCGGAACATCAATATAACTTATATCGAGAGTTGTGAGCCTAACTCACAAATAATTAAAGTGTAGGTTCCCATACGACTTGAGCTCGACTTAGACGTGATTGCTTTGTTAAGATAAGTACGGATTCTTGGTCCTTTTTATTATAGTATAAATTCTATTCTTCTGTTACTTTGTAGTACGGATTTTGATACTTTGTTTCCGTTAATATGACTCGTTTTGAATTTACTAGTCGCCAAACATTATTTATCTAGTTCTGCTCCGACTCGTTCGACTTATTAATTTTACTTGTTGAGACTTATGGCATGCAATATATTTGATAAATTTGTGCTTGTTATTGCATGTTCCCATAAATAATTTTATTGATACGTCATATGTTGGTAGCTGTACTACCATTTGATGTAGCACTCTGTTACCCGAGCTTGTCCGACATGTTATTGTGGCGTCAATGACATGACACTTTTTGTGACGGTGTTTATAAATAGTTCACGGCATCTCCGTTAACACGTTAGTACTCAAGTAGTACTTTGGCCATATTTACTTGGGAGGCGGATGGATCGATCCTAGTTCAGTTCAGATCAGTTCAGTTCCGGGGGATGGAATCATGTGTGTACGCCCACACACCATCTCATTGGTGCATAGTCTAGCTAGCTATGTACTTATCAGTTCAGTTTTGGCTCTAGGTACTTCTTATATTACACGAATTATTTTATTTATGTATGCTCGTCGTGTAGATCAGTTCAGTTTCAGTATTACATGTTCAATTCAGTAACAGACATAAGTATTATATTTTAGAATTAGATTTCAGTTTCCAGTATTATATGATCAGTTCTGTATCAGTTTCGTGTGTAGAAATTTGATAATACATTTTATCGTTATATCGTCACTACTATTGTTCTTTCTGTCACTGAGCAACTTTTGGCTCAGCCGTGTTTCCTTTTGTGGTGTTTTCTTATTTAATTGTAGGTAATCAGGGCCATCCGGGAAATCAGTGAAGAGTGATTGAAGATCTAGATTATCTTTTAGTTTAATTGATGTAATGAACACCTTAATTAGGTTCTTTTGGATTATTTGGTTTGTTTGAATTTATTTCTTTGGATCGTTTCTTTAATATCATGGATTTGGTTTTTGATTTGATATCTGTAATAGTGACACGTCAGCCTCACCGGGTTATGGTGTTACAGAAGTTAACCCATTTGGTGCGGTACTCTCTTTTCAATGCAGCCTCAAACCAGCCTGACATCTTCTTTGGGTCGGCATATAGCAGCTTTAGGCGTGCCAGCTGGTTGAGCTCAAGGCCGGAAAGAGTCTTTAGATTATGTGGAAATCTAAAGTACTCTATTCCCCTCTCCCTCTTTACTGCGTAAGCACTCAGATCTTTAAAGTATGCCCATGCTATGAACTTGCCTGACACCTTGAGATGCTTCTTCACTTTGTAGAGCTTGGTGTAGGTACTTGGATTTGGTGCAGTGCGCTGGGCATGGATCTCTGCAAAACAAGCCGCCCATTCAGCCTTTCTGATGTCCACATCGGCGTCCGAGGCTTGGGCTTGGCTTGTTTATGTCTCTGCATCCTTTTCCATCTGATTCAGCTTCTCCAATGTATCACTGCCGAGAGTACTACCCAAATTGGGAACCACATGTCCCTCTCGGCCAGTGTACTCTGGATAATGCTGAGCTGTGACGTCCTCAATCTTTATTTCATCTACATCGTTAAGCTCATCGTCACTAGCCACATCAACAGTTGGAGCATGTTTGACAATCTCATCTGGGTTCGGCTGGAACATCTCAGCAAGTTACTCATCAGTAAGGTCATGAATTATTTCTCCTTCTTCGGGAGTATAACTCACGGACCTCCTGACAATCCCTTGCAAATCAAGTTTCATTGTTAATTGAGACTTGATTTGCTGTAGGGGAGCAACATCATATTCATCTTGCTGAGATGATTGATCTGGTTGAATTAAACATGTAAACACATCAATAGTTAGTAAGAGGTCAAGACAATCAAACATTTGATAATGAAATATAAACATTAATTTACATAACATTAATACATGATTCAAGAACAAAGCTTTCAAAAATACATAGACATCTAAACGTTACTTTTTTCCATAATCATGTCGGGATCTTCTGCAGTCGGGGAAGTAGGTGGAGCAAACGATGATGCTCCTTGGTCTTGCATGTGCTTTGTTCTTCTTTCCTGACCTAGAGCTGAGGCAGATGCAGCTGCATCTCCTTCTTCTTCATCATCATCTTCCCTCCTTTCTCTTGTTTCTCCATCACCACTGCCCTCATTATCATCATCACTCTCATCATCTTCTCCATCATCATCATCATCATCTCCTTCACCGATCTTAAGAGGCTCATCCTTAGATCCTTTTAGCTTGAGCATGATGGTCTTATTGGCAGCCTCCAACTCCTCTATCTTCTTTGCTGATTCCACCTTATGCTCTTGGGGTTGGACAATCTGCTGGGCTTGCTGTGAGATCTGCTAAGCTTGGGTAGCACTTAGCTCCCCAAGCTGACGTATCTGTGCAGTCTTCTCCTCATTTGCAGCCAACAGCTTCAGCACCATACGGTTTAGTGCTGCCAGCTGTTCCTCTACCCTATGGAGGGTAGAGAAGATCCTGTGGGGAAACTGGGGTGTGAGGATGGTCCGGCTTGGTGGCTGGTGGTGGTAGTGGTGGCTGTGGTGAATATGGGTGGTGGTGAATGAATGGGTGAAGTATGGGGTGTAGCAGTGGAAGGTAGAGGTGTGATAGTAGTAGTGGGTGTGTGTGGTAGTAGAAGTGGGTGGTGTGGTGGTAGAGGTGGTGGCTGTAGTGGTAGAGGTGGTGGTAATCAACGTGAACCTCGGCCTCTTCCCCTTCTTGCCATAGGGCTGAGCCATCCTCTTCTTCCATGTCCCCTTTGATACGGAGGCTCCCCCTTGGCTGCTGGGTTTGTCTGGGGAGTAATATGGATCAAAAGTAGCCTCCCTAGACTCACCCTGGCATCCACCAACCGCCCGCACGCTTCTCTTAGTGGCTACGACCCGGCTTCCCACCGTTCGTACGAGAGGCTCTTCGTCTGACTCCTCCTCCTCATAAGGCTGAAACTCCTGATGGAATCCGGCAGTCTCTGTACCTCCTTGGGTAGATGGTGGAGATGTAACATCAGCAGTAGTGGCCCTAGTTTGAGAGGGGCCGGTATCTCCACCATCACCACTGTCATCATCATCAGAGTCGTCAACCGGGAGCACAATCTGCTCGGTATCCGAATCGCTGTCATCGTGGCACCACTTTCGCCTAGCTGGTGCCACATAATCCTCCCGGGCCAGATGCCCGAACAGTCGCCTTACCAGGGGCTTCACCTGCTTGCCCTGGTACACCTTCATCTATCCGAGGGTGGTATCATCCATCACCTCTAGGACCACGGCGTCCTCCTTCTCCTTGGGCAGCGAAGGGAGCTTCTGATCGATAATCATCTGCATAAAGCGTGGGTACATGCAGAAGCTCTCTTTGCCCTTTGCCTCAATGTTCTCCACTAGATAGGTGAAGATCATCCTCGAGAAGTTGAATGGGTGATTCAGCACCAACGCCACGTAGGCGTTCTGCATCTGATCTGATAACTCGTCGAAACCTCCCTTCCGTGAGGCGATGCATCTCAACAGTACGTGGGCTACGTACTTGACTTGGGGGCACTGGTTGCTCTTGTTGAGTACACCTGCGTTGATGTCCCCCGAGTACTTAGCCCTCAGGAAACATCCTTGAATAGTAAGGGGATGCAGTCATGTGGGGCAGTCAGCATCATCTCTGAACTCTAAAACAGTCCTGAGATCCTCCTCTGTGATCTCTATAGCCTCCCTAAAGATGGAGCTCCTGATACGATGGGGCTCGGAGGACACGTCTACTGCAGCGCTTTCCCAGAAAGCCTGCTGAACTGATCGGTAAGGTGTGCACGGTGTAGAGATTGCACGGAAGATCCTCGATCTCAATAGAAAGGTAATGATACCGGCGAACTCAGCTGCGTTACGAGATGACAGATCAAGATGAGCACAAATGTTGTGCTTTGTGCTCAGTGTCCATCGACTCGCCATCTGTGACACAAAGTAAATAAACGTTAGTAAGTGTCAAAGAGTAACGGTTTGATTCAATGAACTTGAAAACTTTTGTTCAGTCGTGCAAATGAACTGTGCGACTGAGATCTAGTCATGCGAATAGACTATACGACTGAGATCTAGTCATACGCATGAGCTCATACGTACGACTGAGTCATGCGACTGGGCTTAGACGTATGTTCTCTCATGCGGTTACCTCAGTCATATGACTGAACTCATACGCATGGTTCAATAGTGCGATTGAGCAATTCATCCATCTCAGTCATGCGATTGAGCCATTCGCATAGCTCAGTCGTGCGATTGAAGTTCATCAGGGTGTTCATTCGCATGACAGACTGTTTGTCCATTCAAATTCAAATTTTGAGCAAAACATGATGTTAGACGTTGTGGCTTGGCTCATTAGGTTTGCACATGTCTGACTAAACTTCTAATAACTTTTATTTGATCAAGATACTTATTTTTAATGGTTTATTGTCATTCTAAGTCTCGGTTCTATTTAAATCTTAAGTTCGATCATTTGGACGTGTATTACTGATCTTTGAGGTTAAACAACGTCACGCTATACCTGTAGAGTCAGTACAAATCGTCAGAATTAGTCACACAAAGGTCTATAGTGATAAACCAAATTTTGGCAGAGTGAGTTTAGGTCGTGCGTTTGAGAAGGCGATTGGAGTGAATGAACAACTGTGACCGACTCCCTCTCTATTTATACTAGGGTTTCCTCCAGTCGTGCGATTGAACCTAGTCGCATGATTGATTCTTGCGACTGAGGTTCAGTCGTGCGACTTGCCCATTCGGTCACCTCGAATCGTGCGATTGAGGGTCATTCGTGCGACTGTCACAGTCGGTCACCTACAATCGTGCGATTGGGTTCATACTTATGGTCCAATCGTACTACTGGTCCATACTCATGGTCCAGTTGTGCGAATGGCTCATACTTATGGATTTGACTTTATGACCATTTGACACTTAGCCCCTTTTTAACATTTGATAAAACATTTTGAGCATTCGATCATCTCAGACATGACCATTTTAACTTAAAGAACCTTTGATCACCTCAGACGTGATCCATTTATCCACCCGATCACCTCAGACGTGATCCATTTATCCACCCGATCACCTCAGACGTGATCCTTTTACTTTTTAGAAACAAATGATTCAAGATTTACGTTAAGTTCATTTTGTGACATTCAAAGAGATGAATCTCGTAGCACAGTCCGACACTCGCACACAATACATTAAACTTGAAAAACTAGAAAACTAAACTAAGTAACAAAAATAAGCATGTTTTTGTGATTTTGTTAGGGTAGGGTTTAAAAACACTTTAACAATCGTTTTAAAATGATTCTCCCCCTGAGCAGAACAACCTATTAGCATTAACGTCATTTCTAAGACAGATTCATATGGAATCAGACAGACATAAACATAGTTTCTTGGAACATTTGTTGATATATTGAATAGGAAACTACATATTTATAGATCACAGTTTCTTATTCATCTAAGACTTCTAAATGTCAACTGGAAATCATGCTTGGTCTGTTACGTAACACACATTGATTTTGAACATCAGGTGATGCAGTGATGACGATTATCGGTATACTTATCCCCTTAAGTCCATACACAGATTTTTGACACACATCAGTGATAATTAAGTTGATTTGACCAACAAGTGTTTGTGCGTCCCACTAGTATATGGCAATCAATCTTCCTCAGGGGATTTTTGAGCGGTCCGGTGGTTTAAAAGATTTTGGTTCTAAGAGCTTTCAAAGAGATGCAAAGCCTCAGGTCAGTGCCATCGCACAGTAGAGAGGCGCAAACAAAGTGAATTCTTAGAACGGATAGGTTATGCTAAGCCTCAGGTCAGTGCCATCGCACACCAAAGAGGTGCAAGACCTATCCTCTTCTTAGAGCAATGTACTATAATATACGTTTCAGCAGTCACTTTTGTCATCTTTTGCTCTGTTTTTCAGGTCTTTGTACACATTTGTGGCATTCAATTGCTTCTCACCCCTTATTGGAAATTGATTAATTGTGCAAACTAGGGATCCCATGGGAACTCAGAACTTGTTGATTGATTCAGGTTTAAGTGAATCACCAATGATGTCTACTAGTCTTTGTGTTGAACCTATCGATACATCGTATAATGGACTAGCACCTCCCTAGACCTACTTTCTCCATGTAATTACAGTAATAGACAAGCATACTATCATTTTTCCAATATGTTAGACCTAGAGTTGTCAGACTTACGATATTCTGTGATGTAAATTAAAATTGCAAAAATGGAAAATCTTTTTGGTGTTCCAAGTAACACGACGCCTGTGTACTATCACTTTCCATAGTGTTGAATCACTATCTTAAATTTGTTGTTTTTGCCTTTTGGCTTATCTTCTCCCCCCTTTTTTTTAAGTAAATAAATACTGAAACTAGACTAATTTCAATTCTAAAACTGAAAATACTTTTGTGCTTTTGGATTTTAAGACAAGAAAATAAAATAAGATAAATAAAAGAAAATAAAAAGAAAAAAGAAACTAAACAAGTGTCGGACTAAGCATTTGCATCTTCTGGAATGACGTCACTTTTCTTTTTCACGCCATTGACCTCTACCAGATATAAAAATATGGGTTTATCAAAAGGTTTAGTGTAGAGGTCGGCGCGCTGAAAATCCGTGTTTATTTTAATCACATCAATTAACTGTTTTTCATAGCAGTTGGGTATGAAATGATACTTTATGCCGATGTGTTTTGTTTTAGGGTGTTGACATGATTTTTAGTTACAGCTATGGTAGCAGAATTATCAACAAAGATAGGGGTATTAGAAAATTGCAAACCGTAGTCCCGCATTTGCTGTTGAATCCAAATGATCTGAGAGCAGCAACTTGCAGGAGCAACATATTCAGCTTCACATGTTGACAAGGCAACAGATGTCTGCTTCTTGCATTGCCAGGTGACTAATCGCCTTCTAAAGAACTGACACCCCGCTAATGTAGACTTGTAATTCACTTTGCATCCACCATAGTCTGAGTCACTATACACTGTTAGCTTAAAGTCATCATCATGAGGATACCACAACCCCAGTGTTGGAGTACCCTTCAGATAATGAAAAATCCTCTTCGCCCCTATAAGATGAGTTACTTTTGGTTTGGCTTGATATCTGGAGCATAGACATGTGGCGTACATGATATTGGATGCGAGGCAGTGCTAGACGCGAGGCAGTGAGATACATGAGAGATCCGATCATCCCACGATACATAGTGGCATCCACCAAATCCCCATTATCATCTGGTGCCACATCATGGTTTGTGGCAAGTGGGGTACCGGCAACAGTGACATTTTCCATATCAAATCGACTTAGAGTGTCTCCAACATACTTAGTCTTATGCAGGAAAATACCGGTAGGTCTCTGATCCACCTGTAAACCTAGGAAGAACTTCATCTCTCCCATTCCACTCATTTTAAATTCTGCCTTCATCACAGATTCTAATTCTTTACATAATTCTTCATTTCGAGAACTGAAGATTATGTCATCAACATAAATATGCACCATTAGTAAATCTCCATCTTTCTCTTTGATAAACAACGTGCAGTCAACCACACCCCTGCGAAAACCATGTTTTAACAGGTGGGTGGAGAGCTTCTTATATCAAGCTCGAGGAGCTTGGTGTAGCGCGTACAGTGTCTTGTCCAGCTTGTAGACTCTTTCCCAATGGTAAGGATCTTTAAATCCTTCGGGTTGACTAACGTAGACTTCTTCATAGATTTCCCCATGAAGGAATGCACTTTTAACATCCAGCTGATAAACCTTGATCTTCATGTAGGATGCATAGGCCAGAAAAATGCGAATAGCTTCCATCCTTGCCACTGGTGCAAACACTTCGTTGTAGTCGACTCCTTTGACTTGTCTGAATCCTTGAACGACCAATCTTGCCTTGTTTCTGATTACAACACCTTGGTCATCCTCGTGCAGCGTAGCACCCATTTGGTGCCTATTACTTTCACTCCTTTGGGCCTATCAATGAGTGTCCACATTCCAAGCTTCTTGAACTGTAGCAGCTCTTCCTGCATAGCGTTGACCCAGGCCTCATCCTTCAGGGCATTACTTACGTGTTTGGGCTCAACTTGAGAAACAAAACATTTGAAAGCCCTATCATTCACGTAGCCCTTTTCCATAATCGCAGCATAATCAACAGAGTATAGCTGATTTCTCGTCTCAATACCGGAGTAGAGATCCCCAATGATGGATTCCTGAGGATGATTCACACTAATCCTTGTCACAGGTGTCGTAGGAACGACCACTTCAGTATCCAGATTTGTATAGCAGGTTCAGTATCCGGATTCCCTGATGCATTCTCAGCATCTGTTGAGCTTCCATCTTGATTAACGTTATGCTCATTGCTTGTCTCAACTGCTTCTTCATCTTCTGATGAATCATCACTCTCGTTCTGAGCAGTAGCTGAAGATCCCGAAGTACCACTGGCTGGTGCTATATTGCTGATATCCAGATTCGGTGTATTCAAAACATTAAACATCATCTGAGCAGCAATCTCTTCATCTGAACATGTCGGAGGAAGATTGAATGATTTGAAAAAGCCATCGTAATTGAAGAATGACGATGGACCTTTTCCAGCAAGGGGGTGGTGTATCTTTGCACATCTACGTTGCACCACACTTCTACCTGACCTGTCGAGTTGTTATAAACCCGTTTGTCTGGTATGCTGTATCCTAGAAAGATCCCTGATCTGCTTTCTCACTGAACTTGCCCTCCGGATTTTTCTTCAGTAACCTACATGGAGCTCCGAATGGTTCTAGATACTCCAGGTTCGGTTTGCGCTTCTGAAGTAACTCATAGCAAGTCTTACCATGTCGCTTGACTACCAATACACGGTTAAGAGTGTAGCATGCATTGGAAACTACTTCATTCTAGAATTGTACTAGCAGCTTTGAATCTGCCAACATCGTCCTTGCAGTTTCTATCAAGCTCCTATTCTTGCGTTCAGCAACTCCATTCATCTATGGTGTGTGTGCGGAGGAGAACTGATGAACGATCCCCTTTTCCTTGCAAAAAGCATCTATCCACTGATTCTTGAATTTAGTTCCATTGTATGAACGAACCTTCCTCACCTTTAGATTGTAAAGAGACTCCAGTGTTGTGACAAGCACTTTGAACGATTCAAATGTTTCTGACTTAGCTTTCAGAAACATCATCCAGGAGAATCGTGAGTAGTCATCTGTGACTACAAAGCAGTACCAGTCTCCAGCGATACTCTTCGTGCTGACAGGACTGAACAGATCCATATGCAGAAGCTCCAGGGGCATCTCAATAGAGTTAACTTGCTTAGACTTGTGAGACTTCCTTGTCTGCTTTCCCTTCTTGCACGAGACACAAAAATCTGGAAGTTTGAAGTTCTTGGCAGTAACACCCTCAACTAAGTTGTTTTGAATCAGATGATTCATCTAGGATTTATGTGTCCCATTCTCCTATGCCATGAGATGGACTCCTTCTCCATTGCTTTTGACAAAAAGCACTGAGCAGTGGACTCAGTTGTAGAAGCTTTAGATATGTCCAAGACGTACAAATCATTGTACCTTGAAGCTGACATTAGTACCTGCTCCTCAGCAATATCCATTTCCTTCTTCAGAATGTAACATATTCTATTGTCAAACATAACCTTAAAGCCCTTGTCACATATCTGAGAAACTGAAAGTAAATTATTCTCTAACTGCTGAACATAATTTACCTTATCAAATTTTACCTTCCATTACCTACTTCTCCTTGAGCTGTGATGTACCCACCTTTGTTACCAGCAAAGGAAACATATCCCCCTTAATTTGTTTGACATTGAAAAGGAGAGAATGATTCCAAGTCATGTGCCTGGATGCTCCGCTATTTACGATCCATGTGTTGGTAGAAGCACTATAGCGGATAACCTGCACATAAACAGAAAAAGATTAGTTAAGGAGGGGGACCCAAGCCTTTACGGGTTCAACGTGAAACCAGATCAAATAGTGTGGAATCCTATTTCATTGGTGATCCAATCAGGGAGAACGTTAATCCGATCAAAACTAACGATTAGAATACGTTAAAAATTGATTAGAATCGATCAGAAACATTCTATGAAGTTGGAAGGGACTCTCTGGACGAACAGGGACGGCTAGGGTTATGAATTCTCGAAGTGTTTCCTTTTTCCACGAATTAAGTGGTATTTATAGGTTATAGTTTTCATTCGTACGACTAAGCCATGCGTATGGCTCACGATTGATTCATTTGTACGACTGAGTCAGTCTTATGACTCAATCATGCGTTTGGCTCAATCACCTGTTTTAGTCATGCAACTGGCCCATTCGCATGGTCCAATCGTGCGACTGAATCATGAGACTTAGTTAAACATATTCCTAAACCTTAAACGATACAGAACTATGTCTAACAACTGTAAACCAATATAACATGTTCACATAAGCGTGTAATAATCAATCATATGAATATATATAACATTCAATAACCAATAAACATTCAAAGAAGAGTTTTCATTACATATATCAAATATTACATCAGTGTAACAAAATGAAAGTCAATTACACTTAAGCTCACTAGAACTAGAACTAGGGACATGTGTACCAACAAACTCCCCCTTGGACCTAGTTCTATCTATTATTTGACTTCCTTGGTAAACTCTTCATATCTCTTAACTTGTTCTTCTCTTGAAACCCCAGCATGAATATCAAGTGCAAAGCATATACATATAACATGTTGAAACTGAAGAGCTTGCACGATATCCTGTGTGTGAAAAAATAGTGGCCACTTGTACAATGTGTAAACATCAGCTACAGACAAGTTTGTGAGCCACATTAGGTCAAATAGCCTTATTGTATCCACAGTTCCCTTCATATCCAAAACAATGACAGCTTCTCCTGTGCGCCAGTCATAGTACCACCATTTGAAATGGTGTATAAAGTCTTGTGGCATCTCCCTCAATGGAATACGAGACATTGTGCGCGGAGGGTGCCATTTCAAGACTACCTTTGGTCTTCCTGAGGTAGGGTCAACCTCTGTCTTATGAATGAACCTTTTGGGTTGTTGAGGTTTGAAGTTACCCACCTCGTATGGTATTCCTTTTTCATTGCCTTCTCGAACCATCCCGATATCTTTCCTGGAACAACATAAAGGAGGTTCAAGTTGGCAAGACGCTTAAGCTCAAATCCAGGGAGAGTTTTCAGATCATGTGGGAATCTGAAATACTCTATGCCCTTCTCTCTTTTGACAGCATATACATTGAGGTCCTCAAAATAAGCCCAGCTTATGATCTTGCCAAACACCTTCTGATGCTTCTTTACCTTGTAGAGCTTGGTGTAGGTGTTTGACTTTATAGGCTCTCGCTGTTTCTTTATTTCCTCTAGGCAGGCTGCCCACTCAGCCTTTTGGATGCTAGATCAGCATCATCCGCCTGAGGACCTTCTTCTGTAGCTTCTTTTCCAGCTATCTTTTCTTCCACTTTGTAGAATGCACTACTGCCAAATGTTTCTCCCAGATCTGGTAGTACTTCGCCTTCGGCGTTAGTATACTGGGGATAATGGTCAGCAGTCACATCCTCGATCTCCACCTCGTCGACATCTTGTAGTACCTCATCACTGACTACGTCGACTTTGGGAGCATCCTTCACCAATTTATCTGGATTTAGACTGAACAGTTCAGCAATCTGTTCATCTGTCATATCATGGTTTATCTCTCCCTCTTCAGGTGTGTAGCTGACCGAGCGATGTACAATCCCTTGCAAATCAAGAATCTTTGTCAATTGAGTCTTGATTTGTTGAAGGGGTACTACATCATGCTCGTCAGCCTGTTTAGTTGAACATATTAAAGAAATACACAGACATAATAAGAGTTAGTATACATGATGCACATGACAAATGGCAGTTCAACTTTTCATTTATATATTTAAATAAACATTGATACATGATTTCAAGAGCAAAAGTTTAATAACATTAGACATCTAAGCTTTAATTTTTCCTTGAATCATAGTCGGGTCTTCTAACGACGATGCTCCTTGGTTTTGTCTCTTCTTCGTCCTTTGCTCTTGACCATGAGCAGAGGCAGATGCAACTGCATATCCTTCATTGTCCTCATCATCATCCTGCCTACCTCTTGCTTCACCGTCACCATCCTTATCATCACTGTCATCATCTTCATCATCATCCTCATTATCATCTCCATCATCATCTCCTTCACCGAGCTTTAGAGGCTCATCCTTAGATCCTTTGACTTGGAGCATGATCTTCTTGTTTGCGGCCTCCAACTCCTCCAGCTTCTTGGCAGACTCATCCTTGTGCTCTTGGAGTTTGGCGATCTGCTCTGCCTACTGTGAGATCTGCTGAGCTTGGGAAGCATTTAGCTCCACCAGCTGACGTAGCTGTGCAGACTTCTCCTCATCAGCGGCTAACAGCTTCAGCACCATCCTATTCAGTGCTGCCAGCTGTTCCTCTACTCCAATGGGAGGGAGGGATGATCCAGTGGGGAATGTGGAAGGGCCGGCTTGGTGGCTGGTGGTGGTAGCAGTGGCTGTGGTGAATATGGGTGGTGGAGAATGGATGGGTGGTGGTGCATGGATGGGTGGAGGGGTATGAGGTGTGGTTGTGGTAGGTGGAGTAGTAGTGGTGGGAGGTGTAGTGGTAGTGGGTGGTGTAGTGGTAGAGGTGGTGGTACGAAGTGTGAATCTCGGCCGCTTTCCCTTCTTACCGTAAGGCTGAGCCATCCTCTTCTTCCGAGTCCCCTTGGACCCGGAGGCTCCCCCTACGCTACTGGGCTGGTCTGGAGTGTATGATGGATCTGAAATAGCGTCCCTAGACCCGCCCGGACGTCCACCAACCGTCCTAATCCCTCTCTCGGTGGCAACCACCCGGCTACCCACCGTCCGAGTCAGCGGCTCCTCGTCCGACTCCTCCTCTTCATCAGGCTGGAAGTCCTGATGAAACCCCATAGTCTCTATATCACCTTATGGAGATGGTGGAGATGTAACGTCAGTAGTAGTGGTGTGAGTATGAGAAGGACCTGTATCTCCACCATCACCACTATCATCATTATCAGAGTCGTCATAAGGTAAAACTATATGCTCTGTATCAGACTCACTGTCATCGTGGCGCCACTTTCGCCTAGCTGGCGCCATATAGTCCTCCTGGGCCAGATGCTTGAATAATCTCCTTACCGGGGAATTTACCTTCTTACCCCGGTACACCCTCATCCTCCCGAGGGTGGTGTCGTCCATCACCTCGAGGAAAACAGCATCCTCCTTCTCCTTGGGTAGCGAGGAGAGCTTCTGATCTATAATTATCTGCAGAAAGCATGGGTACATGCAGAAGCTTTCTTTCCCCTTCGCCTCAATGTTCTCCACCAAGTAGGTGAAGATCATCCTCGAAAAGCTAAATAGATGATACAGCACCAACGCCATGTAGGCGTTCTGCATCTGATCGGAGAGCTCGTCGGATCCACCCTTTCTTGAGGCGTTGCAACTCAGTAGTACACGGGCTAAGTATTTGAACTGGGGACATAAGTTGCTCTTGTTAAGCATATTTGCATTGATGTCCCCCGAGTACTTAGCCCTCATGAAGCAACCTCGAACAGTGAGGGGATATAATCGAGTGGGGCAGTCAACATCATCCCCGAGCTCTAACACTATCCTGATATCTTCCTCTGAGATCTCTATGGCCTCCCCAAATATGGAACTCCTGATACGATGGGGCTCAGAGGACCTGTCTACTATAGCGCTTTCCCAGAAAGCCTGCTGTACTGATCTGTAAGGTGTGCACTGTGTCGAGATAGCTCGGAATATCCTCTATTGGCGTAGAAAAGAAATAATGCCGGCAAACTCCGCAGCATTGCGGGATGAGAGATCAAGATGAGCATATATGTTGTGCTTAGTGCTCATCGTCCACTGACTCGCCATCTGTGACACAAAGTAAATAAACATTAGTACGTCTCAAAGAATACCAGAGTTGTTCCATGAACTTGAAAATTTGGTTCAGTCGTGCGACTGAGCTGAGCGACTGAGATCTAGTCGTGTGAATGTGTTGTGCGACTGAGATCTAGTCATGCGAATGAGCTATGCGACTGAGTTCTAGTCGTGCGAATGATCTCATACGTACAACTGAGTCATGCGACTGGACTTAGTCATATGTTCCCTTATGCGTTTCCCTCAGTTGTGCGATTGAGCTCATACGCATGGTTCAGTCGTGCGATTGAACCATTCGTCCATCTCAATCGTGCGGTTGAGCCATTCGCATAGCTCAGTCGTGCGATTGAAGTTCATCAGGGTGTCCAATCGCATGTCCGACAGTTTGTTCATTCAAATTTAATTTTTAAGCAATACTTGATGTTAAACGTTGTGGATTGACTCATTAGGTTTGTAGATGACCGACTAAACCCCTAATAACTTTAATTTGATCAAATGCTTAGTTTTAGTGGTTTATTAGTCACATTTGGTTCGGTTAACATTAGGTCATTATTTCGATCTTTTAGACGTTGTAGTAACTGATTTTTCGTACTAAAATTATCGCGCAGTACCTGTATAATCAAAACAAAACATCAGAGAGTGTCAAACAATGGTCTATAAAGATCAGATGAATTTTTGGCAATATGGGTTTGTGTCATGCGTATGAGAGGCGATTTGGGTGAATGATATGACTGTGACCGACTCCCCCCTCTATTTATACTAGGGCAACCTTCAGTCGTGCGACTAAGCCTAGTCGCACGATGAATTCAGGCGACTGAGCTTCAGTCATGCGATTTGCCCATACGGTCACCTCCAATCGTACGATTGAGGGTCATTCGTGCGACTGTCACAGTCGGTCACCTTCAATCGTGCGATTGGGTTCATCGTATGGTCCAATCGTACGACTGGTCCATACTCATGGTCCAGTCGTGCGAATGGGTCATATTAATGAAATTTTGCCTTTTTGACCCTTTGACACTTAGCCCCTTATAACAGTAGATAAAACATTTTGAGCAATTGATCATCTCAGACGTGACCATTTTAAATTAAAGAACCTTTGATCACCTCAGACGTGATCCATTTATCCAACTGATCACCTCAGACATGATCCATTTATCCACCTGATCACCTTGGACATGATCCATTTATCCACCTGATCACCTCAAATGTGATCCATTTATCCAGCTGATCACCTCAGACGTGATCCATTTATCCACCTGATCACCTCAAACGTGATCCTTTTACCTGTTCAGAAACAAGTGATTCAAGATTAACGTTAAGTTCATTGTGTGACCTTTTCAAAGATGAATAACATAGCATAGTCCGACACTGACAGACTTTACAAATAATATCAAACTAAACGAAGTAACAGAATAACATGTTTTTGTGATTTTGTTGGGGTAGGGTTGAATAGCCTATTAGCATTAACATCATTTCTAAGACAGATTCATATGGAATCAGAAAGGCATAAACACAATTACTTGGAACTTTTATATATAAATTCAAATGGAAACTAACATATTTACATATCATAGTTTCTCATTCATCTGAGACTTCTAATCTCTAACTGGAAATCATTCTTGATCTGATATGTAACACACATTGATTTTGAACATCAGGCAGTGCAGCCACGACGATTGTCAGTATACTTGTCCACTTAAATCCATACACAGATTTTTGAACACACACCGGTGATTAATTAGGTGAATTAGATCAACAAGTATTTGTGTGTCCCACAGGTATATGGTAATCAATCTTCCTTAGGAGATTTTTGAGCGGTCATGGGAACAAGAAGATTTTGGTTCTAAGAGCTTCCAAAAAGATGCAAAGCCTCAGGTCAGTGCCATCGCACAGCAGAGAGGCGCAAACAACAATGAATTCTTAGAACGAATAGGTTATGCCAAGCCTCAGGTCAGTGCCATCGCACAGCAGAGAGGCGCAATACCTATCTTCTTCTTAGAGCAATATATTATGATATACAATTTTTCCAGTGACGTTTGTCATCTTTTTGCTCTATTTTCAGGTCTTTGCACACATTGTGGCTTTCAATTGCTCCTCACCCCTTATTGGAAATTGATTAATTGTGCAAACCAGGGATACCATGGGAACCCACTACTTGTTGATTGATTTAATTTTAAGTTGAATCACCAATGGTGTCTACTAGTCTATTGTGTTTAATCTACCGACGCATCGTATAATGAACTAGCACCTCCCTAGATAGACTTTCTCCGTGTAATTACAGTTACAAACAAGCATACTATCATTTTCCCAATTTGTTAGACTTAGACTTCTCTGACTAACAATTTAATATGATTTAATTAAACTGAAATTGCAAAAACTGAAAATCTTTTTGGTGTTCCAAG
Organism: Flaveria linearis; assembly: GCA_024085815.1. Taxonomy (NCBI): domain Eukaryota; kingdom Viridiplantae; phylum Streptophyta; class Magnoliopsida; order Asterales; family Asteraceae; genus Flaveria; species Flaveria linearis. The sequence goes on along the minus strand of CM044004.1, from coordinate 64,518,368 downwards.
TAACTCGACGCCTGTGTACTATCACTTTCCATAGTGTTGAATCACATTCTTAAATATTTTGTTTTTGCCTTTTAGCTTATCTGTCCTTCCCCCTTTTTTTAAGTAAATAAGTACTGAAACTAAGCTAATCTCCCCCTAAAATTCTAAAACCGAAAATATTTTTGTGTTTTTGGATTTTTAAGACAGGAAATGGAAATAAGAGAAATAAAAGAAAATAAAAAGAAGAAACAAAATTCAAACAAGTGTCGGACTAAGCGTTTGTCTCTTCTAGAATGACGTCACTTTCCTTTTTCACGCCGTTGACCTCTAACAGATAGAAAAATCTGGGTTTATCAAACGGTTTAGTGTAGAGGTCGGCGCGTTGAAAATACGTATTTATTTTAACCACATCAATTAATTGTTTTTCATAGCAATCACGTATGAAATGATACTTTATGCCGATGTGTTTGTTTTAGGGTGTTCAACAGGATTTTGGTTACAGCTATGGCAGCAGAGTTATCAAAAAATATAGGAGTATTAGAAAATTGCAAACCGTATTGCCGCATTTGCTGTTGGATCCAAATGATCTAAGAGTAGCAACTTGCAGCAGCAACGTATTCAGCTTCACATGTTGACAAGGCAACAGATGTCTGCTTCTTGCATTGCCAGGTGACTGATCGCCTTCCAAAGAACTGACACCCTGCTAATGTTGACTTGAAGTTCATCTTGCAGCTGCCGTAGTCTGAATCACTATACGCAGTTACCTCAAAGTCATCATCATGAGGATACCACAACCCTAGTGTTGGAGTACCCTTCAGATAACAAAAAATCCTTTTCACCCCGATCAGATGATTTACCCTTGGTTTTGCTTGATATCTTGAGCACAGACATGTGGCGTACATGATATCTGGACGCTAGTCAGTAAGATACATAAGAGATCCAATCATCCCATGATACATAGTGGCATCCACCAAATCCCCATTCTCATCAGCTGCCACATCATGGTTTGTGGCCAGAGGGGTGTCGGCAAGAGTGACATTTTCCATATCAAATCGACTCAAAACGTCTCCAACATACTTAGTCTGATGCAGAAAAATACCGGCAGGTGTTTGATCCACCTGTAATCCCAGGAAGAACTTCATCTCTCCCATGGCACTCATTTCAAATTCTGCCTTCATCACAGATTCAAATTCTTTACATATCTTCGTTTCAAGAACCAAAGATTATGTCATCCACATAAATCCGCACCATTAGTAAATCTCTATCTTTCTCTTTTATAAACAACGTGAAGTCAATCACCACCCGGCGAAAACCATGCTTTAACAGGTGGGTGGGGAGCTTCTCATACCAAGCTCGAGGAGCTTGGTGTAGCTCGTACAGAGCCTTGTCCAGCTTATAGACTCTGTCCTGATGATCAGGATCCTCAAATCCTTCGGGTTGACTGACGTAGACTTCTTCATGGATTTCCCCAAGAAGGAATGCACTTTTTACATCTTGTTGATAGACTTTGATCATCATATAAGATGCATAGGCTAGGAAGATACGGATTGCTTCCATTCTAGCCACAGGTGCAAACACTTAATTGTAGTTGACTCCCTCAACTTTTCTGAATCCTTGAACGACCAATCTTGCCTTGTTTCTTATTACGACACCTTGTTCGTTCTTCTTGCAGCGTAGCACCCATTTGGTGCCTATCACTTTAATTGTAGTCGACTCCCTCAACTTTTCTTAATGATGATTTTATCCTTTGTGCCCGATGTTGAAGCCTTCTGATCAGCAACCGGAGGTGCAGGTTTAACTGCAGTGTCCGGATCACTGACCAGAGGAGTAGTCACCACATGGTCCTTGATGGGGTTATTGTTAACAGGTCTCAGTTTGGTGTTTAGAAGGATCTCATATGGTGGGGGCACAACTTTATAACCCAGCCCTTCCCCATTGTTTCTTTCTTTAACCAAGTTTTTCATGATGTGAGAGGAACTAGCTAAACTATGTAGCTTTTGCTTTAAGAACTCATTTTCAACTTGTAAAACAACTCTTTCCCTTTTAGTTTCATCAATTGTCTTTATGTAAAACTTTATGTCATTTTCTTGGTAAAATGCTACAACTTCGGTTTCCCATAGTTGTTTTCTCAAAACTTCGATTTTCTCTTTATAACTGCTCTCATTTAGTTTTAACACCCGATTAGCCTCAGTGCACAGTTTTAAGTCTACCAAATTGTCATTACGATCTAACAATCTAGCAAATTTTAAATCTATGCTTTCTCTAAATTTATTACAATCAACACAAGCATGTTTATCAAAGAGAGCTTCTTTCGATTCTACCTGCGCAGATGTAGAGGTGTCGACCATGAAAGCAGCCTGGGGTTCTTGGTGTGTTGCAGATCCTGCATTCTGTTCATCCTCCACCAGGTGATCAACAGCAGCCATAGTCTCATTCACATCAGCAGTATCAAACTCAGCCGAGTTCTCTCCCTCAATCGCTGAGTCGTTGTTCAGATCATCAACCAATGCAATGCTAGCTTCACCATCAGATAAGAAATGGAAGGACCAGTCTTGTCCTTCATCACCCTATGCTACCATGTCTTTAGAGTCATGGCTGGTTGAAGCTACCTTTTTGTCCTTATCCTGCCTGTTGGTTGAAGAAAACGGGTTTCCATTTCCTGTCTTCTTAGGTTTGACACTCTCTCTCTTGAAATGGCCTTTCTCACCACAGTTGAAACAGGTGTCTTTTGACTTGTCAAATCTAAAATTTGTATCCTTTGCAGCCACCAGGTTTTGTCCCGTCTTCTTAACAAACTTCTTGCTCTACGCACAGCACTGGCGAGAGCCCACATGATATCATCCGCTCTAGCTAAGTTTCATCCACTGCTCATAATCTCATCGGCCAAGTGACAGTTACCAATCTTCCCTGCTACTAACCGTCATACGAATGGACCATAACAGCAAGTAAATCCATATGCTCCTTAGCAACTTCCACAGTTACGTTGCTCAGATTCCCTGTCGTTAACTTCGTCGGTTGAGCTTCTGCAGAACTGTGTTGAATACTTGATGAAACATTTGACTCACTACCTAAAGATGCACTTTGAACGTTTACAGATGTGTTAGACACGAAAGCAGTCTTCAAGGGTGCACTAGAAGATGCAGTAGTAGGAGTCACATTGTATAGAGAAGGATTCTGAGTGTAGGTTCCCTTTTTAGACTTGTACTTATGTCGTAGCTCTTCCTCTCTCAATTTCAGAATAAAGTCATTTATATCCAACTTTTCCAGCACTGCATTATGTCTTAATGGAAACGAATGAATCCCACTTATCAGGTAACCCATCAGCCAAACTCGACACCTTATCTTCCATAGATGTTTTAACCCCATGAGTGTGCAGTTCACTCATCAAATGATAGAAGCGATTGATAATTTTGTCAAGACTCTCATTCCCGATTGACGAGAAGTTATCAAATTCCCTCTTCAAAGCTTTAGACTTAAGAGACTTAAGCGTTGCATTTCCTTCATAACGTTTCTGTAGAGCCTTCCATAACTTCTTGCACTGCTTGTATTCTGAGAACTGATGGAAAATATCTCTTGGGATGGACTATGTCAACAAAGCATAGGCCTTCTTCTCAGCATTGTATGAAACCTTTTGCGCCTCATTCAAACCACTTAGAGTCAGTGGAATACCATTAGCTCCAACTCGCATAGTGTAGACAGTCTCAATAGTGCTCCATAAGTTAGTGTCCACTCCATTCAAATGAATTTCAAACTGTTGCTTCCATTGAGGATATTAATCAAAAGACAGAAGCTTCGGTGGTTTGTTGTCATTTTCGATCTCATTTTCCAAGAGCAAGGGATTCTGAATTCTGGAGTCTTTCGCGGCTGAGAAAGCAAAGTGTTGTTCGTCCATGATGACTTAGACTGAAAAACTTGACAATCTAACTGACTGATGCGACTGAGGAATGCGAATGAGACTCAACCGTGCGATTGAAGTCAACCAGACGATTAAAGTGTGTGACTGAGTTCACATGTGCGATTGAGGTCAATCGTGCGTATGAACCTATGCGTATGAGTTCAGTCGTACGAATGAAAGATACGACTGAGCTGAACCGAACGAATGAACTTAAATGTGCGAATGAGCAGACGATTGGACCAATCGTGTGACTGAGCTATGCGTATGAAGTTCAGTCGTGCGATTGGATCAATCGTGCGACTAAGATGTCTGACTTCAAAATTTTCAAAATTTTCACTTGATTGGACTAAAAACACGATTTTGAAAACCCTAGTCGGCTAGAACTGAAAAAATACAAACTTTTGAAGACATGCACTCGTAAAAATCGAATTTTTAATGCAAGCGGAACGGATCTTTTGATTGAAAAACTTTGACTTTTGCAAAAACGTGATTGAATGCACGTAGAATCGAGGGCCAAAGCTCTGATACCACTTGTTAGGAACAAGTACGGACTGGTACTAACCGAATCTACGTGAAACCAGATAAAATAGTGCGGAATCCTATTTGATTGGCGATCCAATTAGGGAGAACGTTAATCTGATCAAAACTAATGATTAGAAAACATTAAGAATTGATTAGCAATGATCAGGAACGCTCTATGAAGTTGGAAGGGAGAACTTGGACGTTCTGGGACGGCTAGGGTGTGAATTCTCGAAGTGTTACCTTTTTCCACGAATTAAGTGGTATTTATAGGTTACAGTCTTCATTCGTATGACTGAGCCATGAGTATGGCTCAGTCATGCGACTGAGTCATACGATCCACTCACACGGACGACTGACCCACACGATTGATTCATTCATACGACTGAGCCAGTCTTATGACTCAATCGTGCGTTTGGCTCAATCACATGGTTCAGTCATGCGACTGGCCCATTAGCATGGTCCAGTCGTGCGACTGGGTCATAAGCCTTGGTTAAACACATTCCTGAACCTTTAATGATACAAAACTATGTTTAACAACTGTAAACCCATATAACATGTTCATATAAGCATGTAATAAATAATAATATAATAGATATGACATTCAATAACCAATAATCATTCAATAAAGAGTTTTCATTACATATATCAAAACATTACATTAGTGTAGTCAAAATGAAAGTCATTTACATTTAAGCACACTAGAACTAGAACTAGGGACATATGTACCAATAAATTTTTTTTAATGTAATAGCACCACAATTAATTGATTCTTCAAATCATATTTACGTAATTGGTTTCAGTTATTTGTTTAATGTAATAACTTTGACTATTAATTGATTTTTAGTTGATTCCTCATTCACAATTTACAAAATCCTATTTTTTTAAATTTATATAATTTAACATCCATAAAATTCAACTATCTCATAATAAAAATCCAACATATTTCACATGATTGTACTTTAACTTTCATCGTATTATATCATCTAACAAGAAAAGTGGTAGGAAAACTATGTCGGTTTATATATCTTTTAAAATAGTGGTTGTAAAATCATCAAGATGTCTTCTTCTTCATCATTTACACCGCTTCTAGTAAATTATATTTGGGTGGTGATGAATTAACAGAATCATGTTCGTTTATTATGGCTTTTAAAATATGTTTTTCAATCAGGTCGTTTAGAACTGAAACTATATTATAAATTTCAAGGCATTTTAGAAATGTTATATATTCAAGGAGATGCAGGTACGTAGATGATCTATCATCTATCAAAAAACATTAAAACTACATGAGTCAAATTCATGTCAAATGGTATCCAATAATTCTCAGTTATGATCAAACAAGTTGTATGAATCTTCTACGAGCTTCTTTATCTCAAGTACCAATATTTCAATACCATCACATTGAATTTGAAAATTACGTCGTATGTCAACGTACACCAATTAACTGCAGTCGGTGCATAACAACCATGAGGACTTTGTATCCAGCTGTAGGATTCTTTATGCCCAGACACGTAGAATATTGATGCGGTTAGTACGTTATGATCCAAGTCGGGTTATACCTAATAACAAGCTTAGCAAACACAGCTGTAGGATTCTGTTGCGAGCAGTTTGAGCACCAGACGGTTGAGGCTAGCCAGCTGCTCCTCTAACCCAACAGTGGGCAGAGGAGATCCCTGTGAAGGTATCGATGATGTGGAAGGGCCGGTTTGGGGTATGGTTGGTGTGATGGTAGATGTGGTGAATGTGGGAGAGGGATGAAGGTGAATGGTGATGGAATAGATGTGGGTATGGTAGGTGTGGTGGTGGGAATAGTGGTGGCTGTGGTTGTGGCAGTAGTGGTGGCTGTGGTGGTGGCTGTGGTAGTGGCAGTAGTGGTGGCTGTGGAGGTATGTGTGGTGGTAGTAGGAGTGGTAGTGGTAGTGGTGGGACTTGTGGTAGTGGTGGCTATAGTAGCTGTGGTAGTGGAGGTAGTAATCAGAATGATCCCCATCTCTTGCCCTCTTGCCGTGGGGCTGGGCCATTCTCTTCAGCCTCGACCCCCTAGCAATCTGGGCTCCCCCTAGGCTAGTTGGCTGGGGAGGTGTGTAAGTGGGATCTGCAGTCATAATACCTTCAGCCCTAACCTTGCGTCCCCCAACCGCCTCTTTGCCCCTTTCAGTTGCCATTACTCAGCTACCGACCGTCCTCGTTAGAGGCTCCACATCCGACTCATCCTCCTCTTCATCAACCAAGAAGTACCGGTGGATGGCATCCTGCTCTGATCCACCGGGAGCAGAAGTACTACTGTGGGGAGGTGGTGGAGATATGGTAGACGTGTCAGTGGCCCGTGATTGACTGGGGCCTGCATCTCCACCACCTTGACCATCATCATGGTCATCATAGTCATCATCCTCGTCAGCGGGAGCCACAATCGGCTCGACGTCGGAATCACTATCATTGTGACGCCACTTCTTACGAGCTGGCGCCACGTATCCCTCGTTGGCCAGATGGCCGAAGAGTCTCCTTCCCGGGTAATGGGTGGTTTTTGAGAATTTTTGAAGTGCGTAGGGTTTATGACCGACTGAGTCTCCTTTTATACTGTTTTGATTTTCAGTCGTGCGACTGGACCCATGTGCATGCCTCAATCGTGCGACTGGACCCATGCGCACGACTCAATCGTGCGACTGGGGTTCAGTCGTGCGACTGACTCAGACTCCTTCATTCAGTCGTACGATTGGTTCATTCTTATGATCCAATCGCATGGTTTGCCCCATACTCATGGTCCATTCGTGTGATTACTCATACTCAAGGTCCATTCGTGTGATTTGCTCATACTTATGGTCCAATCATGCGACTGGTCCAAACTTATGGTCTAATCGTGTGATTGGTCCATACTTATGGTTCAACCATGTGATTGGCTCATACTTATGAGTTTGACTTCATCCATTTCCACACTCAATTTAAATTTTGATAAATAAACGTTATGACCGATGATCATCTCAGTTATGATCTTTTAACAAAAATCCTTTGATCACCTCAAACGTGATCCTTTTAAATTTGAACTGATTAATCACCTCAGACGTGATCATTTTAATTGAAATCGTTTGGTCACCTCAGACGTGACCCTTTTAAATTTACAAAACTTGATCACCTCAGACATGATCCTTTTAAATTCATATCAGTTTCGTTACCTCAGACGTGACCCTTTCAATTTATGATTCACAGAGTTCATCTAGTTACATAGTCCGATATTGACACCTAATTGATAGATAAAACAGAAAACAACTTGAATTGAAATGAAACAGAACATATTTTTGTGGTTTTGTTTGAGGTGGGTTGAAAATATTTTAATTTTCCTTAAACGATTTCTCCCCCTGAACAGAACAACATCAAGCATTTACATCTTATCGGAAGGACACTTATAGGATCATAAAGGCATAAGCATAATCATTTGGGACCCTTTTGAATATGTTTGTTTAACTTATTCTTATTCATCTGAGAGTCAAAAGCACTTATAGGAAATCATACTAGAACTGTAAGAGGCACATAATGATTTTGATTGTCAATGATTTCTGCCACGATGATTGTCAGTATATTTGTCCACTTAAATCCATACACAGATTTTTGACTCACATTGGTGATTAGTTAGGTTTGTTATTTGAACAAGCATTTGTGGATCACACGCTTATATGGTAATCAACATTTCTCAGGAGATTTTTAGCGGTCTACGGGTTTGGACAAGAAGAAACTATTCTAAGAGCTTTCAAAGAGATGCCAAGCCTCAGGTCAGTGCCATCGCACAGCAGAGAGGCGCAAACAAAAATGAATTCTAGAATATTTAGGTTATGCTTATCCTCAGGTCAGTGTCATCGCACAGCAGAGACACACACAACCTATCTTCTTGTTTGAGCACTTTTTTTTTACACATTACGCACCAACAACATTAGTCATTAGTTTGATTGCGTTTAACATTGTTTTCATGTGCTTTTGCTCATTTATAAGGTCATCTGCACACATTTATGGCGTTTATTTTGCTCGTCACCCCTTATTGGAAATGCATTGATTGTGTTAACCAGGGATAAGGTGGGAGCCCACAGCTAGTTGAACTATGTAGTTTTAAGTTGTTTCACCAATGAAGTCTACTCGTCTATTGTGTTGAATCTACCGACACATCATATAATAGATTAGCAACCTCTAGGTCTACTTTCTCGATGTAAACTTAGTAACAGCCTAGTTTACTATCATTTTTCCTTTATTTGGCTTATCCTTCTCAGACTTGTAGTTTTAATGTAACATTTTGAGCATTTAAGTTCTTTTGATGTCCCAAACAACTAGTTCCCTGTGTACTATCATATTCCATTGTTTAAATCAATCTCACAGATTTGATGTCCTTGCTTTTCAGCTTTTCTGCCTGCCCTCATTTTTTTTGAGTAATTTAAATACCAACTACTGAAACTAAACCTATTCTCCCCCTAAAATTCTAAAACCGGAAATCTTTTAAGAACTGATTCCTCTGGATTTTTAAAGACAGGAGAAAAATTTATATAAAGACGGAGGTCTGGCGCGCTGAAAATCCATATTAATTTTAACAACATCGATTAATTTCTTTTCAAAACAGTCAGGTATAAAGTGATATTTAATACCAATGTGTTTAGTATTTGGGTGTTGGACCGGATTTTTAGTGACAGCAATTGCAGCAGAATTATCAACATAAATAGGGGTGTTAGAAAATTGCAAACCATAGCCTCGCATTTGTTGTTAAATCCAGATGATTTGAGAACATCAACTTGTAGAGGCAACGTATTCGACTTCACATGTCGATAGAGCTACCGATGTCTGCTTCTTACACTGCCATGTGACTAAATGTCTTCCAAAGAACTAACATCCCGCTGATGTTGACTTGTAGTTCATCTTGCAACCACCGTAATTCGAGTCACTATACGCTACAATCTCAAAGTCATCATCATGAGGATACCACAACCCAAGTGTTAGAGTACCCTTTAGATAACGGAAAATCCTTTTTACCCCAATCAGATGATTTACTTTAGGTTTTGCCTGATATCTGGAATAGAGACACGTAGCGTACATGATATTAGGACGAGAAGTTGTGAGGTACATGAGAGATCCTATCATTCCTCGATACATGGTGGCATCGACCAGATCACCATTTTCGTCGGGTGCCACATCGTGGTTCGTGGCAAGTGGAGTCCTAGCAACCGTTGCATTCTCCATGTCAAACCGACTAAGGATATCTCCAACATATTTGGTCTGATGCAGGAAGATACCATTTGGTGTCTGATCTACTTGTAAACCAAGATAGAACTTCATCTCTCCCATGGCACTCATTTCAAACTCAGCTTTCATCACAGACTCAAATTCTTTACACAATGCTTCATTCTTGGAACCGAAGATTATGTCATCCACGTATATCTGCACCAGTAATAAATCACCATCCTTTCCTTGATAAACAACATGCAGTCAATGACCCCTCTACGAAAACCATGTTTCAGCAGATGAGTAGAGAGTTTCTCGTACCAAGCTCGTGGGGCTTGATGAAGCCCGTACAAAGCCTTGTCCAGTTTATAAACTCTATCCTGATGATAAGGATCCTCAAATCCTTCGGGTTGACTGATGAACACTGTTTCCCGGATTTCACCATGAAGGAATGCACTTTTCACATCCAGTTGATAGACTTTAATCTGCATGTAGGATGCATAGGCTAAGAAAATACGAATAGCTTCCATCCTTACCACAGGTGCAAACACTTCATTGTAGTCAATGCATTTGACTTCCCTAAACCCTTGAATGACAAGTCGAGCCTTGTTCCTGATTATGACCCCTTGGTCATCTTTCTTACACCGAAGAACCCATTTTGTGCAATCACCTTTGCACATTTTGGCCTATCCACAAGTGTCCATACTCCTAACTTCTTGAACTAAAGGAGTTCTTCTTGCATAGCACTTACCCATGCCTCATCTTTGAAAGCCTCGCTGACGTGCTTTGGCTCAACTTGAGAAACAAAGCATCGATAAGCACCATGGTGTAAGTATCCCTTTTCCATGACTGTAGTATAATCAGCTGAGTATAGCTAATTTCTAGTTTGAACTCTCGATAGAATATCCCCAATGATGTTTTCCAGGGGATGATGTACATTAACTCGAGTTCCTGGAGTGATGGGTACTGTGACTTCAGTATCCAGATTCTAAACTGTTGGAGTATGCGGTTCAGAAGTTTCAGCTACATCATAATCAGAGGCTGGAGTTCTTTCGGTAGTAGGGACTTGTTCTTCCTGTTCCACATTTGTGGTTTCAATAGCTTCATCATCAGAGGACGAAACACATACCTCAAGCTCTCCCCCTAAAGGGCTAGAAGTATCATCCAATGTAACTAATGATGTCGAGTCTAGTGTGGGAGCATTCAGAACATCGTACATCATTCGTGCAGCTAAGTCATCATCAGAATGGGAGGGAGGTAGATTGAAGCATTTGAAAAATCCATCGTAGTCGAAGAAAAAGGAAGGTCCTTTTCCCGCAAAGGGGGTGGTGTATCTTTGAACATCAACATTGCACCACACTTCTACCTGACCAGTTGAGTTATTGTAAACCCGTTTATCTGGTATACTGTATCCAAGGAAGATACCTTCTTCTGCCTTCTCGTAGAACTTCCCAGTCTGATTCTTCTTTGGCAGCATGCATGGTGCACCAAATGGTTCCAGATACTCTAAATTGGGTTTACGATGTTGGAGCAACTCATAACAAGTTTTTCCATGACGTTTGACTACCAAGACCCGATTTAGAGTGTAACATGCATTAGCTACTGCCACGTTCCAAATTGAACTGGCAGTTTGGAGTTAGCTAGCATAGTCCTTGCTGTCTTTATCAAGCTCCGATTCTTCCTTTCAGCAACACCATTTATTTGTGGAGTGTAGGCATAGGTAAACTGATGAACAATTCCCTTCTCTCGACAGAAGGCCTCCATCCACCGATTCTTGAACTCTGTCCCGTTGTCTGATCGAATCCTTCTTACTTTCAGCTTGTAGAGAGACTCCAATGTGGTAATAAGATGTTTGAATGATTCAAATGTCTCTGATTTAGCTTTTAGAAACATTACCCAAGAGAACCTTGAGTAATCATCTGTCACCACAAAGCAGTACCAATCCCGGCTATGCTTTTTGTTCACTGGGCCAAATAGATCCACGTGTAGAAGCTCAAGAGGAATGTCAATAGAATTAACTTTCTTTGCTTTATGAGACTTCTTGGTCTGTTTCCCTTTCTTGCAAGCGATATAGAAATCTGGGAGTTGAAATTCTTCACTGTAACTCCATCTACCAGATCGTTCTGAACTAGATGACTCATCTTCCTAGGATTGATGTGTCCCATTCTCCTATGCCAGGAGACTGAATCTCTTTCTGTTGCTCTTGACAAGAAGCGCTGAGCTGTAGACTCAGTTATGGAGGCTTTTGATAGGTCTAAGACATAAAGGTTGTTATATCTTGAAGCCGACATTAAAACTTGTTCCTCCGGGATGACATACTCCTTCTTCAGTAGGTAGCACCTCTTGTTGTCAAACACAACCTTGAACCCCTTATCACAGATTTGGGAGACAGAAAGCAAGTTGTTCTGTAGTTACTAAACATAATTGACCTTGTCAAACTTCACTTTCTCGTTTCCCACTTCGCCTTGCACGGTGATGTAACCTCCTTTGTTCCCAGCGAATGACACGTGTCCCCCTTTAATTTGCTTGACGTTAAAAAGGAGGACGAATTCCCGTTCATGTGCCTGGACGCCCCACTACAATGGAAATGATTAGTTCAGGTTTGGGACCCCAATCCTTAACTGGATTGGGTGTCCTAGAGGTATCACACATCATGAACTCAACCCACTGACCTTCAGAGACTGAGGCACATCTTTCTTTTCCTTGTCTTCACTATCAGACACATTACTTGATTTTTCCTTCCATAAACCAGTTCTGTGTAAGGCCTGTTTGTGGTAAACAGACGACTGGCTTACGGTGAACTTTAGGTTCACTAATAATCCTAGATTTAACCTTAGGTGACACAGCTTTGCTTTTAGCTTGTCTGTGTTGACTTTGATGTTTTGAAGGAGTATTAGATCTGATTTTAGAAAATTTTGGTTTTTCATTATCAAAAAGTTCTATTTTCCTTTTAGGTGTTTGATAGTAAGGACAATTTAGAGAGATGTGTCCTCGTTTTCCACAACTGTAGAAGGATCTCCCTTCGACAGTATGAGGAAAATGTTGATAAGGGGTTGAGTCTGGTTGGGGGCTGGGTAGTTTCTTTTCCCTTTTAGATGTTTCTCCTTTTTAACAAAATTAATTGTTTTGACACTTGGAATATCTTTTGCTTTCATTTTTTTTAAATTTTGATGACTTGCTGGTTTAGGGTTTGTTGACTTAGATTCTTTCGATTCTGAAATAGATGTTTTGAACTCGACCCTAAGTTAACTTTCTCAATTTTATCATGTGACATCCTGTCACACCCCGGGCCCAGGTAGGGTGGGACGTCACAAACTAGCAACAACATACATGGCAGCGGAAACAAACCAATATAGGAGCTCAAAGGGAGAGAACATCACATGGCATTTTAAAGTTTTAAAAGACACCAGGCTGGAAACAGGTCCAGCCCCCAAATGTTTACATAGTTCAACATAAATCAAATAGTCATTGTGTCAACATTTTCCATCATTGTTCAAATCATAATTTTGGTCACACAAGCAATTGCCATGGTCTCGGGGGTTGAGTCTAAGTCATCCATAATAGCTAAGAGTCTTCACGGGTTACCTGAAACATGCTCAAAAGAAAAATAGAGTCAACTAAAAAGTTGGTGAATTCAAGTGCATAAAATTTAAAAACAACAAAAGGGACTCTTGAAGTCCAAATTTAAAAGTTTAGAATCATGTGTAAAAGCTTATGAAAAATCTCATTCAATTTTAAAAGCACCATTTTTAGAATCAATCATTGTGGGGTATCACAATCAACCCTGCACTCGGTCCCCAGTTGGCCTCTTCTAAACTTGTGTTTAACCGGATATTCCCGAAGGAAGGAACCAAGCCTCAAAACAGTGAACCATACCTGCCAGGATGGTTCACCATAGTTTCTTAATCAAAAACTGTTACATGCCACATACGATCCCTCAGGATCTCAGTGGGGTACCTCCCTGTAGCGGGAGCCACTGTGTGGGGGATTCCCCAAATAGATCTATCCACATAAAACAAGCGGTTCATAAAAGAATTAATGATCATGATATAAGTATTAGCAGGTATGCATAAGTCCCACATACAAGAATCAAGTAAAGCACAATCATAGTTCATAAAACAACAGAGAATGTTTCATCCCAAAAATAGTAATTAAAAGGGGATCGCTAGAACTCACCTTAGATATTAAGCAAAAGAAACTCTTCGTGTGCCGGGAATATCTCATGTCTAGCACCCTTTAGTGAAGTTAAAATATCCTCAAGAACAAGATGATGGCAAGAAGTTTTCTTTGTGTGGTTCATGATGTGGAGGGTGTAGAGAGGAAAGAGTGGTCTGGAACTCCTTGGACAAGGCTGTAGAAGTCGAACAAAGGCTGGAAACCACAAGTCTTGCAAGTTCCAAGCACCAAAGCTCACCAAATGGACACCTTCCTGCGGTCTTGATGTTGGCTGATGGATGCAAGCTTGTTCTTCATGATTTTTGCTGCTGAAATGAACTTGGAACCATGGTGTAAGTGTGTGTTTTCTGGAGAGGGAATCCGAGAGAGTAAGGGAAGAGAGATTGAGTGAAGTGTGTGCTTAGAAAGGAATTGCATGGAATAAGAGTGGGTAGAAGAAAAGTGGTGTAGAGGGGAGGGGATTGGTGGACAAGGGGCGGCCGAGATTGCCTTTTTGTGGGGGTTTCCCTTTTAAATTTTTAATTAAAAATTGATATTAGGTGGTATTTGTTTTGTAGTATTATGTAGAATATAAGATGGTAATATTTAGTTAGTTGGTAATTGTTGTGCATGCATGTTCATGTTATAGCTGTGGGTTCTTAGTGTGTGCATGCACACGTCCTTAATTGTTCCACTAATGAATTGATTTCATTGTAAGGGTGATTAATTAATATTCCCGAGCACTAATTTTTTAAAAGTTAAGACTTGAAATAACTAAAATTCACATAAATCACATAGAATCATAAAAATGGATCAAATAACAAATGGTGATTCTAATATTGTTGATATAATTAAATTGTTTCTATTATTAGCACTCATAAGATGGGAAACGATGCAATTACATTAGGGTTTAGAATAGTGACCTTGGGACCGGTTGTCACATTCTCCCACCGTTTAGGAAATTTCGTCCCGAAATTTTAGCTTCGATTAGAATCTGGACGGGTGGGTTTGAAGAGATGCGGGTAATTCTTCCTCATCTCGTCTTCACGTTCCCAAGTGAATTCCGGCCCTCGTCTCGAGTTCCATCTAACCTTGACCTTGGGTATGCGGCTTCGCCTGAGTTGCTTAACCAAGCGGTCTGTGATGCCTATGGGTACTTCCACGAAGTTCAGCTTATCATTGATTCTTGTTTCCTTCAACGGTAGCTCCAAGGTTTTGTCTACCAGGCACTTCTTCAAGTTTGACACGTGGAAGGTGTCGTGTATATAACTCAACTTCTGAGGTAGTTTCAATTTGTAAGCCACGGGACCAATTCTTGCAAGTATTTCGAATGGTCCAATGTATCTCAGGCTTAACTTTCCTCTTTTTCCGAACCTCACGGTTCCTTTCCATGGTGCTACCTTCAGCATTACTCTATCACCTACCTGAAACTCTAATGGTTTTCGTCTCCTATCAGCGTATTTCTTCTGACGGTCCCTTGCTACCCGTAGACGCTCCTTGATTTTGAAAATCTTATCGGTGGTTTCCAATACGATGTCGGCTCCCAATACTTGGCTATCACCAATTTCATTTCAACTCAATGGTGACCGACATTTCCTACCATAGAGAGCCTCATACGGAGCTGCATTGATACTTGCATGGTAACTGTTATTGTAGGAGAACTCCACCAATAGGAGATGGTTATCCCAGTTCCCACCAAAATCAATCATGCAAGCTCTCAGCATATCTTCTAAAGTTTGAATAGTCCTTTCGCTTTGACCGTCAGTTTGCGGGTGGTATGCAGTGCTTAAGTCCAGACGGGTTCCTAAGGCTTGTTGGAATGATTTCTAGAATCGCGAAGTGAAACAGCTATCACGGTCGGAGATTATTGATAGTGGCACACCATGCCTAGCCACTATTTCATTGATATACAGCTGAGCCAATCTTGTCATGTCATAATCTTCCCGAATTGGTAAGAAGTGAGCTGATTTAGTTAGTCTATCCACTATTACCTAAATAGCATCATGACCTCTAGATGTCCTGGGTAACTTAGTAACAAAATCCATCATGACGTTATCCCATTTCCATTCTGGGATTTCAGGCTGATGTAACGTCCCCGACAGTTTTTGGTTCTCAGCTTTTACCATGGCACAAGTTAGACATTTTCCGACATAAACAGCGATTGATTTCTTGATTCCAGGCCACCAGAAAAGTGCCTTTAAATCTTGGTACGTTTTATCACATCCAGGGTGAACCGAATACCTAGATTTGTGAGCTTCGTCTAGAATTAGCTCTCGAATTCCCCCATGCTTTGGCACCCATTTTCTCCCTTCGCACTTGTATCTACCATCATTTCCTATTTCAAATCGCTTTTCCATTCCAGTTAATCCTTCTCCTGCTAAATTTTCCTCCTTTAACGCTTCGCTTTGAGCTTCTTTCAGCCTTGTAATTAAGTCGGTGTACACACTTATCCTTAAGGCTCGTACACGAAGAGGTTTTTGTCACACCTTTCTGCTCAAAGCATCTGCCACCACATTGGCCTTACCGGGAAGATAACGGATTTCACGCTCGTAGTCATTTAACAACTCAACCCATCTTCCCTGACGCATGTTTAGCATCTTCTGGTCAAGAATGTGTTGCAAACTCCGATGGTCAGTTTAAATGACGCACTTTGTGCCATAGAGGTAGTGCCTCCACATTTTAAGAGCAAACACCACGGCACCTAATTCCAGATCGTGCGTAGTATAGTTCTTCTCGTGATCATTTAGCATTCTAGATGCATAGGCAATGACCTTGTTGCGTTGCATTAGCATACATCCTAACCCCTGACGCGAGGCGTCACAATAGACTACAAAGTCTTTGACTCCTTCTGCGAGGGCCAGAACAGGTGCACTGCATAACTTTTTTTAAGCGTCTCAAATGCTTCATCTTGCTCTGGTTCCCACACAAAGGTTTTGTTCTCCTTAGTCAGTGCGGTCAAGGGTTGCACAATGCGTGAGAAGTCCTTCATGAATCGTCGGTAGTATCCGGCCAATCCAAGGAATTGCCTAATCTCAGTGGGAGTTTCAGGAATCTTCCAATTCTTTATAGCCTCAATCTTGGAAGGGTCAACTTGAATCACATTCTTATTCACTACATGCCCCAGAAATTGGATCTCTCACATCCAAAATTCACATTTTGAAAATTTGGCATATAGTTGCTCATTCTTGAGTAACTCAAGAATTAGTCTGAGATGCTTCTCGTGCTCTTCCTTATTTCTGGAGTAGATCAGAATGTCTGAACACAATCATAAACTTGTCAAGATATGGGCGGTATACACGGTTCATGAGATCCATGAATGTTGCTGCTGCATTAGTCAGCTCAAAGGGCATGACTAAGTACTCATAGTGTCCATACCTAGTTCGGAAAGCCTTCTTGGGTATGTCTTCTTCTCTTATTTTCAGTTGGTGGTAACCAGATCTCAAATCTATCTTGGAGAAGTAGCTTGCTCCTTGAAGTTGATCGAATAGGTCGTCTATCCTCGGAAGTGGGTAACGGTTCTTTATGGTCAACTTATTTAACTCTCGGTAGTCAATGCACATGCGTAGGGTTCCATCCTTCTTTTTCACAAATAGCACCGGGGAACCCCATGGAGAGACACTCAGATGTATGAATCCTTTGTCCAATAGTTCTTGAATTTGCATCGTCAGTTCCTTCATTTCAGGAGGGGCGAGTCGATACGGCGCTTTGGCTACCGGTGCAGCGCCAGGCAGCAAATCTATTTGGAACTCAACTTGTCGATTTGGGGGAAGTCCCGGTAGGTCTTCCGGAAACACTTCAGGGTATTCAGAAACCACTGGAATATCTGCAATCCTCTTCTCCTCTTTGGTCTTCATTACGTAGACTATGAAAGCTGAGCATCCCTTCTTTAAGCTCTTGGTGGCTTTTAAATGGGATATCATGGGGCATAAGGTGTTACTCCTTTATCCTTGCACCACTAACACTTCCTTGTCGTTCGACGGTATTTTGTGTAGCGTTATTCACATACAATTTCGACTATATTCTTAGCTAGCCAGTCCATGCCAACAACCACATCGAATCCTCCTAACTTAATGGGCATCTGATCTATTTTAAATGTATTTCTATTTAGATTCATTAAACAATCCTTGATGATTTCATTAGTTTCTAGGATGTTGCCATCAGCTAATTCAACGGTAAACGTAGTGGCTAGGATACACGTATCTAGGTCAATCAAGGATCTAAAAGCACTAGAAATAAAGCTAGCAGTCGCTCCAGTATCAAACAAAACGGTAGCAGGATGATTGTTTACAAGGAACGTACCATTAACCACGTCAGGTTCCTTTTGAACTCCAGCTGGGTCCATCACAAAAGCTCTCCCCTTAGGCTTGTTGAGCTTGGCATCCTTATCTCTACCCTGCTTAGGACACTTACTCCTCATGTGACCTGGATCCCCACATTCATAGCATTGCTTCCCTGGTGTGTAAGTACAATCCTTGATCAGGTGCCCAGTCCTTTTGCACCTAAAGCAGGGCATTAGGTTGCATTCCCCTTGGTGGTGTAGCTTGCACTTGTTGCAAAATAGGCTTGTCCCCGTGTACAGTCTCCGGGTCTTGCTTCCCTAATCATCACGTCTCACACCTTCGAAACTCTTTCTTCCTGACCCGCTACTACTTCCAACTGCTTTCCTTGCTTCAAACCACCTTCTTTTCTCTCCAACAAACTTCTTCTTCTCATCACTCCTAGCTTGCTCAGTCCATCCAGCCCTAACTAGGTCATCGGTCAAACTGCTGGTGAGGTCAACTGCGCATTGTAGAGTCAAGGGCTTAGAGGATCGGACCATTCCTCTAACTCTGGATGTTGCCCCAGATGTATCGTGCTACGCCTTTAGATTCGGGTGTCACCAGATGTGGCACCAGCTGGGATAGGGCTAAGAAACGATTGATGTACTCCGTGTAATTGGGACCTTTCATCTCCAGGCTCAGGAACTCCGAATCTAGCTTCTCATGTAAATTGATGGGGCAATACTTGTTGGTTATCATCTCTCTGAATTCGGTCCAGCTCATTTGTATTGAAGTATTCCTTCCCCGAGCTTGAGTGATCGACTTCGACCACTCCAATGCCGATCCTTTCAGTGATTGAGAAGTGAATCTCACCACGTGGTCCACTTTGCATTCGCTGATGTCCAGTACAACCTCTATCTCGTCAATCCATCTATAAGTCTCTATAGCACCCTCAGTGCCATAGAAGTCCTTAGGTTTGCATGCCATAAAGGTCTTATAGGAGCATCCATTCCTTAACGCCTCAGATTCCTCGTTGTTTTCAGTCCCATTACTACCACCGGCATCGTTCCGGTCAGCATTGATCTGAGCGATGATGGTTGGTATCGCGTGAGCAATTTGCTGTGCTACAAGATTTGCTATCCTCTCGTCATTCCCTAGGTTAGCATTCCCCCCGATGGGAGTCTCTGGAGGATTAGGAGGTTGATTTCTGGTTCGCCTTGCTCCTTCATGACAACCTCGGTAGGCTCCTTGTCTCCCGATACGTGTCCCTCTTCTGGTAGGCATTCTGATAGTATCACAGATAAAGTCGTTTTAGCGTCTCATAATTTGTTTCAAACAATCTATGCATCAATTTCCTACAAGGCTCCCTCTATATGAGGAGAGGATACGGTGTATAATTGTACACAACCTTCCAATTTCCCACAGATTACTGATTTTAAGCAGTTTAAACAGTCATTAAGAATAGCATGGCCCAACACCATGAAATACAAAACCCATGGCAGATAATCGTAAATGTTTCAACAGCATTGTATCATAGCAATCAGTTCAAAATAGGACAAAGTCAATAGTATCAGAGTCTAGCTCTTACAATTTGGAAGGTGCCATCACCCCCATGAATAATAATAATAATAGTGTCAGATAAAGATAAGATTGTTTCTTTCAACTGTTCAAGACAGATATTCTTCCTCCTTCCACATGTCACCTTCATATCCACTTCTTCTTCAGCCATCCCATCCATCCAGAGCTCTTCTTCTTCTGTTCCTGCTCCAACCTCTGCACTCCATATGAAGCCATCATCGCCTGGAATTGAGCAGACTAGGAGATCCGGGTAGCGTGCTAAAGAGTTAGCTCGTGGCGACGGACGGTCTTCAAGAGCTCATCCAGTGCTGCATCAGTGGGTCCTACGTCACTTGCTCGGAGGCTGGATTGGGGGTACCTATCCCCTGCCAGTACGCTAGGGCCGTCGTACATGCTGTGCCTCGGAGGCATCCAGGGCTCCTCCTGTGGGTGGTGTCGAAGTGGCTCGAACGGCGGTGGTGCGGGTATAGGAGTCCTAACAGGTGGTGGAGGAGGAGGTGGCTTCCTAAATGAGACTGAAGGTCCAGGCCTAGCACTCTTACGTGGACGAGTGATGGTGCATGCTCCCCTATTCCCAATAGACGGGATAGGTGAGTGGGACGGAGCGGCAACATGCGGCGAGTGGGAGCGCGTCCGGCTCCTGGAAGGTGTCGTCGAAGAAGAGTCCTCGGAAGCTTCAGTGTCGTTCGAGGTGACGGATATCCATCCTGGGTGTCCACACCTCCTAAGGTATTCCTCATACTCAGTGCGCGGTTTTACCTTCTTGGTGTCCCCCGTTGGTGCACTGCTCTCAGTAGGGTAAGCAGGTGCTTTTCCCTTATCAGCCATAGTTTGTTTTCCTGTAAAAAGACATCATGAGTAATTTGGTTTCTCATAGCTCATGATAGTCTTACTAATAATATTATAACTCATAGTACTAGTGATGGCATTAGTATCAGGAATCTCTATGTATTCCCTATTAATGATATTAAAATCAATTGTTTCTCGAAATAATGTCAGGTAAAACAGTTCATCTAAAAAAAATCAGTTTCAAATCCCCAGTCAAAAAAGTTTCAAAGTTCATCAGTATTAAACAGAAAAGCCCAAACATAACTTCGAGGTTCGTGATGGAAATTACACGTCCGGTAAATTCATGATTATGTTGATCACGTGTAATCATCAATTTACCCAACCCGATCATCCCAACACTTTCCCACAAGGACAGTCCCAGGGTATCAGGGTTGTAGCCTAGGGTCTACTATGGTATTCCCGACTTCTCTACAACCTTTGGCTCTGATACCAATCTATCACACCACGGGCCCAGGTAGGGTGGGACGTCACAGACAAGCAACAACATACATGGCAGCGGAAACAAACCAATATAGGAGCTCAAAGGGAGAGAACATCACATGGCATTTTAAAGTTTTAAAAGACACCAGGATGGAAACAGGTCCAACCCCCAAATGTTTACATAGTTCAACATAAATCAAATAGTCATTGTGTCAACATTTACCATTATTGTTCAAATCATAATTTTGGTCACACAAGCAAATGCCATGGTCTCGGGGGTTGAGTCTAAGTCATCCATAGTAGCTAAGAGTCTTCACGGGTTACCTGAAACATGCTCAAAAGAAAAATAGAGTCAACTAAACAGTTGGTGAATTCAAGTGCTTAAAATTTAAAAATAACAAAAGGGACTCTTGAAGTCCATATTTAAAAGTATAGAATCATGTGTAAAAGCTTATGCAAAATCTCATTCAATTTTAAGAGCACCATTTTTAGAGTCAATCATCGTGGGGTATCACAATCAACCCTGCACTCGGTCCCCGGTTGGCCTCTTCTAAACTTGTGTTTAACCAGATATTCCCGAAGGAAGGAACCAAGCCTCAAAACAGTGAACCAGACCTGCCAGGATGGTTCACCATAGTTTCTTAATCAATAATTGTTACATGGCACATACGATCCCTCAGGATCTCAGTGGGGTACCTCCCTGTAGCGGGAGCCACTGTGTGTGGGGGATTCCCCAAATAGATCTATCCACATAAAACAAGTGGTTCACAAAAGAATTAATGATCATGATATAAGTATCAGCAGGTATCCATAAGTTCCACATACAAGCATCAAGTAAAGCATAATCATAGTTCATAAAACAACAGAGCATGTTTCATCCCAAAAATAGTAAGTATTAGAGGATCACTAGAACTCACCTTAGATATTAAGCAAAAGAAACTCTTCGTGTGCCGGGAATATCTCAAGTCTAGCACCCTTTAGTGAAGTTAAAATCTCCTCAAGAACAAGATGATGGCGAGAAGTTTTCTTTGTGTGGTTCACGATTTGGAGAGTGTAGAGAGGCAAGAGTGGTCTGGAACTCCTTGGACAAGGCTGTAGAAGTCGAACAAAGGCAAGAAACCACAAGTCTTGCAAGTTCCAAGCACCAAAGCTCACCAAATGGACACCTTCTTTTGGTTTTGATGTTGGCCGATGGATGCAAGCTTGTTCTTCATGAT
The DNA here is from genome assembly GCA_024085815.1 of Flaveria linearis. Lineage (NCBI taxonomy): Eukaryota > Viridiplantae > Streptophyta > Magnoliopsida > Asterales > Asteraceae > Flaveria > Flaveria linearis. Next base: position 64,496,304 of record CM044004.1, on the reverse strand, counting down.
TTTTGCTGCTGAAATGAACTTGGAAGCGTGGTGTAAGTGTGTGTTTTCTGGAGAGGGAATCCGAGAGAGTAAGGGAAGAGAGATTGAGTGAAGTGTGTGCTTAGAAAGGAATTGCATGGAATAAGAGTTGGTAGAAGAAAATTGCGGTAGAGGGGAGGGGATTGGTGGACAAGGGGCGGCCGAGATTGGCTTTTTATGGGGGTTTCTCTTTTAAATTTTTAATTAAAAATTGAAATTAGGTGGTGTTTGTTTTGTAGTATTATGTAGAATATAAGATGGTAATATTTAGTTAGTTGGTAATTGTTGTGCATGCATATGCATGTTATAGCCGTGGGTTCTTAGTGTGTGCATGCACACGTCCTTAATTGTTCAACTAATGAATTGATTTCATTGTAAGGGTGACTAATTAATATTTCCAGGCACTAATTTTTTTAAACTTAAGACTTGAAATAACTAAAATTCACATAAATCACATAGAATCATAAAAATGGATCAAATAACAAATGGTGATTCTAATATTATTGATATAATTAAATTGTTTCTATTATTAGTACTCATAAGATGGGAAACGATGCAATTAAATTAGGGTTTAGAATAGTGACCTTGGGACCGGTTGTCACACATCTGTCACCAAAAGGTCCGTCAATTAACGTGTGTCTCTTAACTTTCTTTGAACGCTCATTCCTCATTTCCGTAATCTATTTGTGTGGATATTATACTTACTTTGTCATCATTGTGCTTGTGTCATCATCGTAAACGTATGCTACATTTAAAACTTTTACAACTGTTATCATCGTCATCATTAAATATACCATATTTATATAATATTATTGTCATTGATAAAACCATTATTAAGCTACGAATATCATTAATTACCTTTTTATCATGAATATACTAGCCGATTTAAGTCGTTTTCAACCGAAGCAAAATTTGGGAACTCGGGGGCTAACTAAAGGGACCAATGTGACATTTTGCCAAACTAGGGCTAGGTATAAATACCCATATTCCAGCCCTAGCCACCACATTTCATCTTCTTCATCATCTTCTTCTTCTTCTTCTTCCATATTCTCCTCCTCCTTGCACCGAACCGCCCCGTTTCTTCGCGTTTTCACCGGCAAAGCCTCGGCTACAGCTGAGACTACTCCTTTCTTGCAGGTAGACGACCTTGGTCATCTCTTTTCATGCTTGTTTACTGCTGCACTTTTAGGGTTTCGGGTGCTCGGGACCAACCCGAGCACATCAGGTCGCGTGGGAGTGTGTGTTGCCTTTCTGTGTGTTCTTCTTGTTTGTACATGTTAGAAATATGTTTTTGGAAGTCCTTGTGGTGTAAATCTCGTGCACAGAACACTTGAAGGCTGCTCTGCACTTCCGCAGTCGTGATTCTGCTGTCCAGGCGACTAGGTCTGCCATGCGACCGAGCCGTGCGACTGGGTATGTCGTGCGACTGTGTCTATCGTGCGACTGAGTCATGCGATTGTGTGTGTGTCGTGCGATTGAGTCAGGCGACTATGTGTGTCATGCGATTGAGTCAGGCGACTGTGTGTGTTGTGTGATTGAGTCTATGCGGATGAATGTGTGCGATTGTGCGTGTGTCGCACGACTGGACGCTGAGTCGTAAGAATGAAGGTTCAATCGTACGAATGAAGCTCATTCGTGCGAATGAAGGTTGATTCGTACGTATGGATGTTGAGTCGTGTGACTAAGGGTTGTGTGGTACGACTGAAGGCCGAATCGCACGAATGGAGGTCCATTCGTACGAATGTAGCTAATTCGTATGAATGAAGGTTGATTCATGCGAATGGAGTGTTGAGTCATGATTCTGGTACTATAGTGTGATCGGAGATGTTGTTGTGTGAGTTTCTTCTTGTGCGTGGTGTGTGTATGTAATGTGATATAAGGTGACATCGACACAGTTACCATTGCTAATGACAATATTTAAGTTAACACTATCAAACTTATTAATGTTATTCCAAATCAAATCAACATAACGTTTTACAATTATCAATAACCGATTTTAACCACTAATATTTACTAAGTATTTCTCTGATAACAATGAAACTTTTACACAAATATCATCGGCAATGGAAACGATTTTTAGTACTTGGATCTATATAATGTCTAATACTTATGTCTATTTGTGTGTGTTACACGCGACCGAACCAATACAACCCAAACCGATCAAACGATACTGTATGCTTTAGACATATCATTAATGCTTAACAATAACTGTCAATAGGTGTTTGACCGTTTACTACATACAACATTTGAAAACTTTGATCATTCATACTTACCACCTAACAAGTGAGTTTCATGGCCCCTTTTTATGCTTATATAATATTTCAATCATTTACAAATATAGTGGAAAAGTATGCTCACCCACTTTCTTATGCTGTACAATTTACATACAATTTACATACTTGGAATCAATGTGATACTATTATATGAGTACTTATCTGATACATACATGAGTTGCTATGTGGTTCTTTCTTTACAACCATTTAATTCCAGTGTTGGAACCGACGGATAGGTATTGGTAGTACTACTGGGTTGACACCCCCACCCATGCATGTTGGTATAGTAGTTAGTACCAATGGTGGCCAGGAACGGGCCCTTGGGTGAATATATTCTATTGTATGTACGTCGTTAGGTTTGGTTGTAAAGCTCATGGTTATGTGATTTTGCTTACTTATAACTATATGCACGGTATTCCACAAAAATTACTATACAGCATCAATTACTTACTTACTATTTAAACCTGTGAGCACACCAACAATTTTGTTGACCATTTTGAGCATATCTTTTCAGGTGACAATGCTAATTGAAGATCTAGGTGTGCTGGCTTAGTGGAGACCCTAGGATGCATTTTTGAGACTAAACATACTTGACAAACATTCATTTTGAATCATTGTTGTAGTCTATTAAACAATCTTCATACTTTTGATACTTGTTCCCGGGTTATGGGAATTACATTACAATGTTAATATTTTGGTTATGTGAATCAATTACAAGTTTATGCTTATGACTATGTTGTCGTGAATATTGACTAAACACGACACAAGTCTCCTTTGTTTCGGGTGTCGTCATGACACGCTTTATTATCAATTACATATATTGCATCTTTATTATTAACAATGTGTTATGACGATTCCGCCTCGTTACATCCCCGTGTTTCCGCTCTCAGCGGGGGTGTGATAGACTGGTATCAGAGCCATTGGTTATAGAGAATTAGGCAAATCACTTGACCTAGACTATAACCTAGGAACCTTCATGTAGAATGCATGCTAGGATTGGCTTGCATCTGATATTACATGTATGTTCCTCTATACTTGTTCTATATCTCTATACTTGTTCTTTGTCTCTATGTCTTGTTATCTGACCATTCTGAGGAAGGCACTATTACTCTTACTCTTTCCTCACGGGATGCCTTCTCTGGAATCTTTCATTCCTATGCGCGCCGTGTTATACTATTAGATTGGGATACACAACCTGAAGGGATCTTCACAGATCCCGCGAATCTTTAATCCCGGGAATCTTTAATCTCGGATATTGAGTCCGACCCTGAGATAGTTATGCCTGAGGTCCCTAAAGAAGTTGGGATAGGCCATTTTTGTTAGATTAATTGCGCTTATGTGCTTGGATTCTATTTGTTATGGCGGACTACTATTGGAATGCTATTGGTTCATGGACATGAGAACATTACATGACCCGTGCATGATGAATGGTGCCAACGCTGTGATGTTAGCTTAGGTGGGTGAAGCCAAGGGTGACCATGCAAGGCAAATTACCATTGCGGGTGCACACGTAATTGCAATTTGCAGTGCATGTGAAGCCTGGCTAATCTTACCATGAGGTAACGATCATAGTTAGTACAAGCCTCCCATTTTATACCTTAGGACACTAGGATTATCATTCTAGTAATACCTTGTAAATGGTGATAAAACATTCATAACCCCTACTATTGCTTAAGTCCTATTCTACATGGAGCCTTCATGGGATTTCAACTATGATGTTAGTCTTACTCTCTATGAAACCTTAGTCTGCTTAACATTTATGTAACTATGGGACTGACAAAATGCTTAGAATGAATGTGGACTTCAAAGAGTTGTAGGAAAAGTGATGATACACTCTACACATACATTACGTTGTTCATGGGATGATGTTAAGGAAAATCGGATGTCATGTAACCGGTTTAAGCATCGTTCTCGGTATATCGTAGATGTGGTGGGAACACTATGGGGAACCCTATATATAAGCATCACCGATATTCTAAGAATGTGCTTGAACTGGGCTACGTGATGATCTTGATTGACTGGAGCATGAAATATTGGAACTTGATGAGTGGAGTTATACGTGTATCTTAAAGTGACTAAAGTTTACATGTTTACTCCTCTTATGATTAGAAAAATGCCGCCTCAAAGAGTCACCCGCAATACAAATCGCGAAGGTGAGACCCACGAGGCAGAGGTAGAGGTAGGCCACCAAGAACAGGTGGTGCTCCCACCGGCAACAATCAGGGAACTGAAAACTCCGACATAGCTGCCATGATCGCTCAGCAGCTAGCCGCACTGATTCCTATGATAGTGACCCAAGTGAGTGACACTCTTCTGAATCATAATCTTCGCGGAGATAATGATACTAACAATGAGCATAACTAAGGAACAGGGGAAGATACTGAGAATGGTGGAATAGCTGGTAATGAAACTGGGGTTGTTAATACAGGACGGGGATGTTCTTACAAGGAGTTTATGGCCTGCAAGCTGAAAGAATTTGATGGGAAAGGTGGAGCGATAGCTCTAACTAGGTGGCTTGAAAAGATGGAGGCCATCATTGATATCAGTGAATGCTTAGACAGCCAAAAGATTAAGTATGCCACGTGTTCACTACAAGGCAAAGCACTAACTTGGTGGAACACATAGATTCAAGCAAGGGGAAGAGAATCAGTAATACAGATGACTTGGGATGAGTTTAAAGCATTGATCACTGAAGAATACTGTCCACTAAATGAGATGCAGAAGTTGGAGCAAGTGTTCTGGAATCATGCTATGGTAGGAGCTGGGCACGCAGCTTACACTGATCGTTTTCACGAGTTGGCAAGATTGGTTCCACATCTCGTGACTCCGGAATCCAAGAGGATAGAAAGGTACATTTGGGGACTTGTGCCTCAAATCCGGGCAATGGTAACAGCAGCAACCCCTCCTACTATTCAGAGTGCGATTCTGAAGGCTGGTACATTAACAGATGAGATGGTGAGAACTGGGGTTCTGGGGAAAGGAGCTGAAAAGAGGAAGGATGTTGGAGAAGCAAGCAGGTCGAGTATAGGGAAGTTTGACAAACGGGCCAAGACAACCAAAAATTTTATGGCCGTGACGCAGGGCAAGAGAGAGTATGTCGGGCCGCACCCCAAATGTGATAGGTGTAACTTCCAGCATCCCCCAGCAATGTCGTGCCGGGTGTGCGTGAACTGTAGACGCCCAGGGCGTCTAGCGAAAGACTGTATAGTAGCGCCGAATCTAGTGGCACAGGTCAACGCGGTTAACCCCGCCGGAATGCCAGGGTCCGTTATGAGTTTGGAAACCCGGGTCACAACCGGAACATGTGCCCCAGACTGAATCGGGCGCCGGGTCAGCAAGGGAACAACTAACCACCAGTGATGGCCATAGCCGGTAATCAAGGCCAGGGGAATCAAAGAAATGCTGCCAGAGGACGTATGTTCGTTATCGGAGCAAATGACGCCCGTCAGGACCCGAATGTCGTTACGGGTACGTATTTGCTCAATCACCACTTCGCATCTATATTATTTGATACTGAAGTAGACAATAGTTTTATATCTTTTAAATTTGCTCGCATGCTTACCTTGAACCCTAGTAGACTAGGAACTAGCTTCTCTATAGAAATGGCCAACGGTAGAGTTGTACAGGCTGATGAGATTATTAGAAAGTGCTCCATGATATTGGAAAACCATGCCTTCGACATAGACTTAATACCTTTTGTGCTGGGAAGTTTCGATGTGATTGTGGGAATGGATTGGTTGTCGAAACACGGAGCTGAGATTGTTTGTCGGGAGAAAGTAGTACGAATCCCCCTGCTAGACGGGGAGGTACTCAGGATTCAAGGAGAACGACCTGGAAGAACCCTAAAGCTTATCTCTTGCATTAAGACACATCGGTGTTTGCGAAAGCAGTGTTACACGTTTCTGGACCATGTAGTGGAAAAGAAAGAAAAGGAGAACCAGTTGGTAGATATTCCTGTAGTACGAGGCTATCCGGATGTATTCTCTGATGACTTGTCGGGTTTGCCTCCTCCACACAAAGTGGAATTTCGTATAGAGTTGGTTCCTGGAGCTATGCCGGTAGCAAAAGCACCGTATCGGTTGACACCATCAGAAATGCAAGAGTTATCTAGCCAATTACAAGAACTACTGGAGAAGGGTTTTATTTGGCCGAGTCACTCACCATGGGGAGCACCGGTATTATTTGTCAAGAAGAAAGACGGGTCGTTCCGTATGTGCATCGATTATCGTGAGTTGAACAAATTGACCGTGAAGAACCAATATCCCCTTCCCAAAATCGACGATTTGTTTGATCAGCTGTAAGGAGCCTCATATTTCTCCAAGATCGACCTTGGTTCGGGATACTATCAACTAAGGGTTTTCAAGGATGACATACCGAAAACAGTATTTAGGACTCGTTATGGGCATTATGAGTTCTTAGTCATGTCGTTCGGACTGACTAATGCACCAGCTGTGTTCATGGATATGATCAATTGAGTGTGCAAACCTTACTTGGATTGGTTCGTTATTGTATTCATAGACGACATACTCATCTACTCCCGATCGAAAGAGGATTATGAAGAACACATTCGAGCAATACTAGAACTGTTATGGGAAGAGAAACTTTTCGCCAAGTTCTCGAAGTGTGAGTTTTGGTTACGAGAAGTGAAGTTTTTGGGGCATGTGGTTAACAAGGATGGGATTCATGTAGATCCTGGTAAGATTGAAGTGATAAAGAAATGGGATGCACCCCAAACACCTTCAGAGATACGGCAATTCTTAGGATTGGCCGGATGCTACCGTCGCTTCATTGCAAATTTTTCAAAGATTGCTCGACCGTTAACTCTGTTGACCCAGAAAGACAACAATTTTGATTGGGGACATGTACAAGAACAAGCGTTCCAAACACTGAAGAAAAGTTGTGCAACGCGCCGATATTGTCCCTCCCAGACGGAACTGATGATTTTGTGGTGTACTGCGATGCTTCACATCAAGGATTAGGATGTGTGTTAATGCAGAAGGATAAGGTGATTGCCTACACCTCACGACAACTTAAGGTGCACGAAAAGAACTATACAACTCATGACCTGGCGTTGGGCGCTGTGGTATTTGCACTTAAGATATGGAGGCATTACCTGTATGGAACCAAATGCATCATCTACACAGATCACAAGAGACTCCAACATATCTAGATCAGAAGGAACTTAATATGCACCAGCGACGATGGGTAGAACTACTTAGCGACTACGATTGCGAAATCTGGTATCATTCGGGGAAAGCGAACGTGGTGGCTGATGCTTTAAGCCGCAAAGAACTTGTGAAACCACTACGTGCTCGAGTGTTGGGATTGACTATTGAAACGAATCTGAAAGCTCAGATCCAAATGGCATAAAGTGAGGCATTGGAAGAAGAAAACCTTGCGGGGGAAGAATTCCGGAGGTTGGATAAACAGATGATTTGCAAGGATGATGGTATACAGTACTTCATGGATCATATATGGGTACCCTAACGGGGAGATGTTCGTACCTTAATCATGGATGAAGCACACAAGACACGATACTATGTTCATCCTGGTGCAGACAAGATGTACCATGATCTTAATGATCTGTACTGGTGGCTAGGCATGAAGAAAGACATTGCTATGTATGTAAGCCGATGCTTGACGTGCTTGAAAGTTAAAGCTGAACATCAGAAACCGTCAGGATTGCTGCAGCAACTGGAAATTCGTGAATGGAAATGGGAAAACATAGCCATGGATTTTATTACCAAACTTCCTAGAACGAGTAGTGGGCACGACTCGATATGGGTTATAATGGATCGGATGACAAAGTCAGGTCATTTCTTACCGATCCGAGAGGATTCCAAGATGGAAAAGTTAGTGAGATTGTATATAAAGGAGGTCGTGACAAGACACGGAGTGCCGGTGTCGATCATATCCGACCGTGACAGCCGATTTACTTCACGATTTTGGTAGACACTACAGAAATCAATGGGCACTCGATTAAATATGAGTACCGCCTATCACCCACAAATAGATGATCAAAGTGAACGAACAATACAAACGATGGAAGACATTCTCAAGGCTTGTGTAATCGACTTTGGTGGTAGCTGGGACACTCACTTACCATTGATTAAGTTTTCTTACAACAACAGCTACCATACGAGCATTGGATGCGCTCCATTTGAAGCATTGTATGGGAGGAAATGTAGATCTCCAGTTTGTTGGGTAGAGATTGGTGAAAGCCATCTGACAGGCCCATAGATCATTCAGGAAACAACCGACAAGATTTTCCAAATCAAAGACAGACTAAAAGCTGCCAAAGATCGCCAAAAGAGGTATGCCGACAATCATCAGAAGCCTCTAGAATTCAATGTTGAGGATCAGGTTTTACTCTCAGTCTCTCCTTGGAAAGGGATCGTTCGATTTGGAAAGAAAGGGAAGTTAGCCCCAAGGAACGTAGGACCATTCGAGATTATAGAAAGAATCGGTCCGATGGCTTACCGATTAAGTTTGCCACAAGAACTTAGCGGTGTACATGATAATTTTCACGTGTCGAACCTCAAAAAGTGTTTGGCCGACGAGTCCCTTCACGTACCAATTGAAGAAATCAAGATTGACAAAAAGCTTCATTTTATCGAAGAACCTATAGAGATCATGGACCGAAAGGTCAAACGATTAAGGCGCAACAAGATAACGATTGTCCGTGTAAGATGGAACTCCAAACGAGGACCAAAGATTACATGGGAGTGGGAAATCAGATGAAACTCAAATATCCACATCTATTCGAGGATGACACTCTTGGACCTAACACCAGTTGAATTTCGGGACTAAATTCTCTCAACTGGGGGATATTGTGACATCCGTCACCAAAACGTCCGTCAATTAACGTGTGTCTGTTAACTTTTCTTTGAACGCTCATTCCTCATTTCCGTAATGTATTTGTGTGGATATTATACTTACTTTATCATCGTTGTGCTTGTGACATCATTGTAAACGTATGCTACATTTAAAACTTTTACAACTCTTATCATTGTCATCATTAAATATGCCATATTTATATAATATTATTGTCATTAATAAAACCATTATTAAGCTACAAATATCATTAATTACCTTTTATCATGAATATAACTAGCCGATTTAAGTCGATTTCAACCGAAGCAAAATTTGGGAACTCGGGGGCTAAGTGCAGGGACCAAATGTCACATTTTGCCAAACTTGGGCTGGGTATAAATACCCATATTCCAGCCCTAGCCACCATATTTCATCTTCTTCATCATCATCTTCTTCTTCCATATTCTCCTCCTCCTTGCACCGAACCGCTCCGTTTCTTCGCGTTTTCACCGGCAAAGCCTCGGCTACAACTGAGACTACTCCTTTCTTGCAGGTAGACGACCTTGGTCGTCCCTTTTCTTGCTCGTTTACTGCTGCACTTTTAGGGTTTCGGGTGCTCGGGGCCAACCCAAGCACATGAGGTCGCGTGGGAGTGTGTGTTGCCTTTCTGCGTGTTCTTCTTGTTTGTACATGTTAGAAATATGTTTCTAGAAGTCCTTGTGGTGTAAATCTTGTGCACGGAGCAGCCGAAGGCTGCTCTACACTTCTGCAGTCGCGATTCTGCTGTCCAGGCGACTGGGTCTGCCGTACGACTGAGCCGTGCGACTAGGTGTGTGGTGCGACTGAGTCGTGCGATGGTGTCTATGGTGCGACTGAGTCATGCGATTGTGTGTGTGTCGTACGATTGAGTCAGGCGACTGTGTTTCGTGCGATTGAGTCAGGCGACTGTGTGTGTCATGCAATTGAGTCTACACGGATGAATGTGTGCGATTGTGTGTGTGTCGCACGACAGGACGCTGAGTCGTACGAATGAAGGTTCAGTCGTACGAATGAAGCTGCTTCGTGCGAATGAAGGTTGATTCGTACGTATGGATGTTGAGTCATGCGACTGAGGGTTGTGTGGTATGATTGAAGGCCGAATCGCACGAATGGAGGTACATTTGTACGAATGTAATTAATTCGTACGAATGAAGGTTGATTCGTGCGGATGGAGTGTTGAGTCATGCGTCTGGTACTGTCATGTGATTGGAGTTGTTGTTGTGTGAGTTTCTTCTTGTGCATGGTGTGTGTATGTTGTGTGATGTAAGGTGACATCGACACGGTTACCGTTGCTAATGACAATATTTAAGTTAACACTATCAAACTTATTAATGTTATTCCAATCAAATCATTATAACGTTTTACAATTATCAATAATCGATTTTTAACCACTAATATTTACTAAGTATTTCTCTGATAACAATGAAACTTTTACACAAATATCATCGGCAATGGCAATGATTTTTAGTACTTGGATCAACATAAGGTCTAACACTTATGTCTGTTTGTGTGTGTTACACGCGACCGAACCAATACAACCCGAACTGATCAAACGATACTATATGCTTTATACATATCATTAATGCTTAACAATAACTGTCAATAGGTGTTTGACCGTTTACTACATACAACATTTGGAAACTTTGATCATTCATACTTACCACCTAACAAGTGAGTTTCGTGGCCCCTTTTTATGCTTATACAATATTTCAATCATTTATAAACATGGGGGAAAAGTATGCTCACCCACTTTCTTATACTGTACAATTTACATACAATTTACATACTTGGAATCAACGTAGTACTGTTTTGTGAGTACTTATCTGATACATACATGAGTCGCTGTGTGGTTCTTTCTTTACAACCATTTAATTCCGATGTTGGAACCGACGGATAGGTATTGGTAGTACTACTGGGTTGACACCCCACCCATGCATGTTGGTATACTAGTTAGTACTAACGGTGGCCAGGAATGGGCCCTTGGGTGAATATATTCCGACAAGTTACTGTGTGTACGTCATTAGGTTTAGTTGTAAAGCTCATGGTTATGTGATTTTGCTTACTTATAACTATATGCACGGTATTCCACAACAATTACTATATAGCATCAATTACTTACTATTTAAACCTGCGAGCTCACCAACAATTTTGTTGACCATTTTGAGCATATCTTTTTAGTGACAATGCTAATTGAAGATCTAGGTGTGCTGCCTTAGTGGAGACCCTAGGATGCATTTTTGAGACTAAACATACTTGACAAACATTCATTTTGAATCATTGTTGTAGTCTATTAAACAATCTTGCTAGTAAGGTGGATGCAGGGTATTTTGTTGGTTATTCATCAACTTGCAAGGCATACAGAGTTTTCAACTGTAGGACAAAGATGGTTGAAGAAACTCTGCATGTCAAGTTTAATGAATCTCTAAAGGACAAGATTCCACAAAACCCTGTGGAGTTGTTTGATCTGGACATACTGCAATATGTTCCTTATCAACCTCCAGCTATTGTGCCTGTCAACAGTTCTCCACCTGGTGATACTGATGATGATGTAGCCAGTACTCACCTTTTCAGGTTTAGTGATAACCTGCCTGAGTTCACTAAACCTGATGCTCCTGTAGCTTCCGCAGTTCCATCCACAACAAATGCTGATGAGATTTCTGCTTGCTCTACTTCATTTGAGCTACCATCTCCTACATGGTTTCAAGAATCTCAATCACCATCTGTTTCCGCTGAAGGTCCTACAAACACTTGCACAGATCTTATAATTTATAACGAGATAAAGAATCACCCAATGTCTCAAATCATTGGTGATATCAATGCTAGAGTTTCAACCAGAAATCAATTGTCCAACTTCTGCTTCTATGCTCTCTTTATCAGTCAGTAAGAGCCAAAGAACTACCATATTGCACTCAGAGAAAATGGATGGGTTGAAGCAATGCAGCTTGAGCTTCTTCAGTTCAAGAAACAGCAAGTGTGGGAGCTTGTTCCTTTACCCCAAGGTAAGTGTGCAATAGGCACTAAATGGGTGTTTAGGAACAAAACAGATAAAAAGGGCCAAATTGTCAAGAACAAGGCCAGGCTGGTTTTACAGGGGTTTGCACAAGAGGAAGGCATCGATTATGATGAAACCTTTGCCCCTGTAGCCAGACTGGAGGCAATTAGATTGTTCTTAGCTTATGCTGCCTTTCACAGTCTTAAAGTTTATCAAATGGATGTCAAGAGTGCATTTCTATATGGTAAAATAAAAGAGGAAGTTTATGTGTGTCAACCACCAGGCTTTGAGGACAATAAACATCCTGATTGGGTGTATAAGCTGGATAAGGCTCTTTATGGGCTGAAGCAAGCTCCTAGAGCCTGGTATGAGACACTCTTAACTTTTCTTCGAGAAAATAAGTTCACTAGAGGCACCATTGATAAAACCTTATTCATCAAGACTATTGGACAGCATAAGCTCCTTGTTCAAATTTATGTAGATGACATAATTTTTGCATCCTCTGATCTACAGTTGTGTGATGAATTCACAAAGCTCATGAAGAAAAAGTTTGAAATGAGTGCTATGAGAGAATTACAGTTCTTTCTAGGGTTGCAAATCAAACAAAGGGCTGATGGTATCTTTATTCATCAGTCCAAGTATACAAAGGATTTGTTGAATAAGTTTGATTTACAGAACTGTAAGCCCTGTTCTACTCCCATGAGCAGCACCACACAACTGGATGTGGATCAGAAAGGTAAAGCGGTTGAGAAAACCCTTTACAGATGTATGATTGGGTCCTTGATGTACCTTACAGCTTGTAGACCAGATATCATGTTTGCAACATGTGCCTATGCTAGATTTCAGGCTGCACCTAAAGAATCTCATTTGATTGCAGTCAAAAGGATCTTTAGATATCTACAAGGTACCCAATCACTAGGTCTTTGATATTCAACTGGGCATTCTTGCAAATTAGTTTCTTTCTCTGATAGTGACTATGCAGGACGTAAAGTCACCAGAAAATCCACTTCTGGTGGTTGCCAATTCCTAGGCAATTGTTTAGTTTCTTGGTAGAATAAGAAACAAACGTCAATTGCTACATCCACTGCTGAAGCTGAGTACATTGCTGCTGCAAGTTGTACATCTCAGGTACTCTGGCTTCAGAACCAACTCTTGGATTATGATATCACAGAGACTAAGACTCCATTACTAATGGATAGTGCTTCAGCTCTTTGTATTGTTAAAAATCCAGTCCAGCACTCTAGGACCAAACATATAGAGATCAGACATCATTTTATAAGGGATTGCTATGAAAAAGGTCTGATTGATCCTAAGTTTGTGCCTAGTGCTGATGAGCTTGCAGACATATTTACTAAGCCTCTAGATAGTGCCACATTTCAAAATTTGGTACTAAGGCTTGGTATGCTGCAGCTAGAATAATTTGACTAATACTGATGCTCTCAGTTCACAAGTACTGATGAGCATTAGTATGTAAAGGTCAAATATAAGTACTGATGAGTAATTTAGTCTTCAGCATTTTTACAACTACTGAAGGCTAAAATGCTTCAAAGTACTGAAGTACACTATTTATTGAAAACAACTGATGTAGTTACAACTACTGATGTGGTTATAACTACTGATGAACAATTTCAAAAAAATAAGTACTGAAGAACAAATTTTGTTCACAAGTAGTGATGTGTAATCTTACACAAGTACTGAAAGACAATTTGTTCACCAGCTCTGTAGAATAATTTATCAGCACTTATGAACATCTGATCACAAGAGCTGAGGAATAAAATATTCACAAGAGCTGAAGGGCCAATGAAACATCTGAAAGTCAGCCAAAGAGCTGATGAGTAAATGTGGAGGTCAGAATGAAACAACTGAATTGACGGAAACAACCGATGAGTAACTTTACTCTTCAGCTGATACCTACATCTGCTGTTTCATACCCAAACAACTGAAGGACAAAACCATGTCTTCAGTAGTTTCACAACTACTGAAGACTAACACCAAGTCCTCAGTTGTTTACAACAACTGAAGCAAAACCATGTCTTCAGTAGTTCATAACTACTGATGTCAGTAGTTTACAACTACTGAAGGCTAACACCAAGTCTTCAGTTGTTACAACGTCTGAAGATGAAAACCATGTCTTCAGTAGTGTATAACTACTGATGACTAACAACAAGTCTTCAGCAGTTTACAACATCTGAAAGACAAAATCAAGGTCTCAGTAGTTTCAACTACTGAAGACTAACACCAAGTCCTCAGATGTTACAACCACTGAAGGTTCAAACCACATCATCAGTAGTTTCAACAACTGATGACTAACACCAAAACCTTCAGTAGTTTTCTTTCAACCTTTGCCATACCCTATAAATACACAACCTTCAGAGCTTTTCATTCTCACTTACCTAAAATTTCAAAAACTCTGAAAACTCCCATACACCATTAATGGCGACCATGCAACTAAAGCCATGACACAACTGTGTCGCATACCTCACAAAATCGCCTTTCTGGACCAAATTTCATCATGCCATAGATTTGATGGTCGACTCACCCTACCAAACGGCCTTCCTACTAAATCCCATCATCTACGCCGATTCATTATCACAGTTCTGGATGAATATCACCATCCAAACTGGAGAGAACGACGGCGAGATCTCTCTCCGGTCGTCCGTGAACAACCACCCTGTGGTCATTACTCTAGCTATAATCCGACAAACCCTAAAGCTGGATGATGCCACCTACCTAACCGACTACCCCAAAGGCACCCTTGACCTTTCGTTTGCTCACTATGATTATCAGGGTGACCTATCGGCCTCAACCCTGCTGAATAAACATTTCCATGATGCAGAACGACTCATATTCTACATGGTAAATGTTTGCCTAGCACCAAAGACATCCTCATGGGACCAGATGTCCTCAAGGTGGCAGCAGGTATTGTCTTCTACCCTTGATAAATAACCTTTAAACTTAACTGACATAATTTTTTCAGAACTCAAGGACATGGCCACAAAACCATTTGCCAACCGTTGGATTTTATATCCACGGTTCATTATGGACATGATAGAAAGCCAGCTTAGTGCTGAGGGACTTGTTGGCACTGGGGTCCCTGCCATGGCTGTTTTAGCTGAGGTATACTCCAGGCACAACTCAGACCAGACACTTAAACAGGCTGCCAAGCTGCGAAAACCCACGCAGCTGGAACCCACAGCCTCCCCCTCCAAGTCTAAAGTCCCCACCAAGCCCAAACCCAAAAAGAAACCCACAAAGGCTACTCAGGGAGATGAGTCCCCTGAGGATGCCCCTGCAACACAAACGCAGGAATTGACTGCTGGTCAGATTCTCCCAGCAGTCACCACCACTCCACCTACCATAACCGCACAGGTTTCCTCTTTACAGGAGCCTGAAGCAACCATTTCAGGGGTTGCCACACATCTAGAATCTTTCTCAATTGAGAAGATTGCCATTGAAGAGCACATTCCTCCCCATGTGCAATCTGCTTCTAGCCCATCACCCACTGAAACCGCCCCTCAAAGCCCTACCCTTATAATCGCCAAAGTGTTGACCCATCTGAACACTCCACCCTCTCCCCAGAAACCAATCACAACTGGGGTATCTCCGACCGAAGAGAGGGTGGAAACAAGTGTCAGTGGGAGCCCACAACACCGATAATAACATGTCTCATCTCCCAGTGTGGCTAGGGAGATAAGGCAATCTGGTGAGGCTGCCACTTCCCGTACATCAGCATTTGAGCAAGAAGAAGCTGGTAACATCAATAAGACCTCACCAGAGGCAACTGTCGATGATGGATCAAATCCGGAGGTTGGAAGTCCCCAGAACCAAGACAAAGGGGCACATGCAACTACTGAGCCACACTCAGTGCATGTACATCCTGACACAGTCAGGAGGTCAGGTGATTCAGTGCAAACTGATGATGACCTGAGCTTCTTCTTTGATGTAGTTGCTCAAAACACCATTCTCGAGGAGGAGGTGAGTAGACTCAAAGAGCTACTTGCCAAATTCTCCCAAGAATCAAGTCCATCTGCCACCATTAACCCACAGATGACACCTTCACCTGAAGGTCTCACACACACTCAGCCACTCCCACAAACTCAGCCACCTGCCTCTGCTTCTGCCACTAGTTCTCAGGAACAGAACCCTCCTGAGCAACTAGTTGCTATCTTCCAAAAATCCCTGCCTCTCATCACACCAATAATCACAGACATTATGATGAAAACCCTTGATGAGAGGCTTCTCTCACAAATAAAACCCATGGTGGAGGTTGCTGTGGCTAAGACGCTTGCTGATAAACCCCAACCAATGCACCCAAAAAGGGGGAGACATCAGTGCAAGCCAAGAGGAAGAGGGTAGAGGAGGAGAAAAAAGTAGGGAGAAAGGAGGAAAACGAGAGGGAGAGGACTGAGGAGACTGTGAAGGTGTAGGGGAAGGAGAAGGTGAGGGAGGAGAGAGCTGAACAGATAAAGTGGCTGAAATCCAAAAAGATTGCAGTGTCACTTATAAAAAGAAGAAAGGTGAGAAGGAGGGAGAGAAGGTGGTGAAGGATGCTGATCTAGCAGTCCTAGTCAAGGAGGCTGATGCTGAGCATAGCCGATCAATGGACTCTGTCATTGATCAGTTGTTCAGGCAAGGCTTTGACATGGACACTGCCATGCTAGATCAGGAAATTAGGAAGATGGAGATGAAGGAAATTGAATACCGATGGACCACTTATAGCCAAGAGGAAAGAAAGAGACTCGAGGCTATGAGTAGGTTTATTTCAAAGTATCTGGGGAGACCAGTCCTAGATGTGAAGGCTTGGACCAGGGACAGAATCTTGGCTATAGCCACCAAGATCTGTTCGGCTGGTGATTTTACCAAGGGACTGGTCGCAGAAGCCCTGTCAAAAGCCGGTGCTGGGAACAGGACTTTACTAGTCAAACAGACTAAAACTTCCCTCATCTCTAGGTTGCTAGCAAAGCCTACCCAATTCCCACACCAATAACCCAAACACAACCCACAAAACCAACCCCTTCACCATCAAAACCTATTGCCAATGATCCACCCTTGCAGAAGAAGAGAAGGGTGTTGAGGCTGCAAGAAGAAAAAGAAGAAGAGGATGAGGAGGATAGACTGCCTCTTTCTGCAGTCATATCCTTACCGCGAGACATACCTAAACCCATCACTCCTGCCTCACAGATGGAAGCTGTGAAGGTTAAGCTTGAAGAAGAACAGCAGCATAGGCTACATGATGATGAGCTGTTGAAAGAGTAGATAAAGCCTATGCTGCTTCCTCATCAATTATGAATATGAAGAAACAAGCTCTGAGATTATTCACTTTAAGGCATACATTCCAATTCAAAAGGACAAAGTGAGTATTTGGCCTGATCCCAGGGTGTCTCACTGAATTATGAAGAAAGATATACCAAAGAGATACAATGGCCTAGTGAAAAGGATCGTAGGTGAAGAGATCTCCTTGGCCATTGTAATATCACCCTGGGAGATCATAGAAGATTTCAAGAAACCTATCAGGCTAACCTCCCACCACAAAAAATGTTGGAGAACAGAGTTGTTAAAAAGGGGTTAGTCTACAAGAGGTTTGAGAAACTTCAAAGAAATGAGCTCCAGTTGTTCTTAGAGGGTAATCACCCAGATGAATTCGCCTATAGGGCCATAACAACTATGGAGCTCAAAAGTGGTAAACAGGCCAAATACATCTCAGAGCTCTATAGGCCTGAAGGATTCTTTGAAGGTGAGGAAGAAGTACTTACCATGGAGGAACAAGTGATGTTTTTAGAGGCCTACACCAGAGAATCCTACAGGCTCATAGTTGGAAGTAGGTCTTATGGAAGGGACAACAACTCTGTGTCCAGTTCCCCAAAATAGAGTTCCCATCCATACTATGCCAAACAAATTCTTAAGACCTCTTCCCAGGCCAGTGCTTAATTGGGTCATCTTCTAAGCTGGTCAAGAAGGAAAAAGACCAATCTTCCTGCCATCAATAAGTGGGACAATAAATTGCTTAGAGGTTTTGGCTGCATTGGTTCAGGGGGAGATTGTTGGACCAAAAGAACTAATGAGCTAGATCAGAAAAACCTCTAAGTCCCGCAAGACATCACAACAACTGCTGAAGGCTTCATCAGCAGTTTGACAAAGACTGAAGACTCAACAGCTGAAGATCAAAGATCTGAAGAACAACAGCTGAAGATCCTAAGTACTGAAGACAAGTACTGAAGTCTGAAGTACTGAAGAATACAAGTACTGAAGACTTCAAGTACTAATGACTCAAGTGCTGAAGATCAACAGCTGAAGAATTGAAAAACTGAAGATCAACAACTGATGCACAAAGTCTGAAGACAAAGACTGAAGACATCAGCTGATGACAACTACTGAAGTCATCAGCTGATGAAACATCTGAAGATCAAAGTCTGAAGACCAAGTGCTGAAGCTTCAGAGTTTGTCACAACAGCTGAAGAAGTGGTCTTCAGTTGTTGTGATGGTTTTACTTTTTAGTAGTTGTAATTTTGTTTCAGTAGATTGTAAACTACTGAAGAGCTTGTTCTTCAGTAGTTGTAGTTCAGTAGTTGTAAACGACTGAAGAGCTTGTTCTACAGTCGTTGTAATACTTTCAGTAGTTTCTTTTCTTCAGTAGTTTGTAATAAGTTAGAACACTTAGCATTTTGTAAGAAGATGTCAACTGTTTGACATCTTCAATAGTTTAGGTGTTCTTTCAGTAGTTTGTTAATAACCGTTTGATGTCACTATCAAGTGACATCAGCATACGTCATTTCTCCTATATAAGGAGATGACCTAATTGTAATCCTTGCCGAAGCGTGTGATTCAATAGAAAACACCTTTTCGTAGAATTTTCTCTCTCTCTCTATAATTTTACTGTTACATGCAAAATCATTTGTGTTCTTGCTAAATTGTTTAATTCTCGTGCTAAATCCGCTGCGAATACAACCTAATTGATCAAACTAGAGGCTGAGATCCTTTCATTGTGCAAATAAAGTTTCCCTTTTGAGAAAGTACATCCCAAAATCTGTCAAACACCCAATGTATTCATGAATTCATTAATAATGCATCAATTCAAGTTCATATCAACATCTAAGCATGATCAACAACATCCAAATATCATAATTCATCAATTTCATATCTAGAAAGTTACTACTTTTGGAAATCTATGAACTACAACATTCATTCTTAGTTTTCTAGCATCCATATCATCAATCTAACATACATATGTCATCATAAACACTTCAACAACATCAATTCATCATCAAATCATCATATCATGCAAAGTAAAGTTACTATTCTTAGTAACCTATGAAGAATGCATCAAAAACCAACCTTTCTTGCATAATCAACATTAACTAACATACATACAACCTAACTAACATGTTAACATCATTAAACAACAAGAAAATTGACATCCCATCAACCCATTCGCATCTAGGGCTTCGGCCAAATTGAAAAACCACAAAAACATCAAAACTAACCTTAATTCGTGGAAAGTAACAAGCTTTGATGTTGTGAACTTGTATAGGCTGAAATCGAACCAAAATCACAGCAAGTTGCTTGTTCTTGGCTGATTTCGAAGTGGAGAGGCTGTGGGGATGGTTGTCGCGGCCAAGGGTGGGAAATTAGGGTTGGGATTTGTTTTTTTTAATTAAATAACCATATTTACCCTTTAAACCCTTATGTTTTGTTTATAATAAAATTAAGCTTTAAACCCTTCTTAAAGTCTTTTTTAACTCAATTGCTAAGCATATAAACTAATATAACAAATATATATTTTATCTTTACCAAACACAACACTTACGAATTAATACGCACGTTTTCACGTTACGCGATTAATTCCAAATAATATTTAAAACACACAAACACATAAGCATAATACAATGACCACATAACTAGTTAAATTCTCATTAGTTTAACATTATTAAGCTAGTTAAATTATCATTAGTTTAACATTATTAAATTATTAGGTTACCAACGTTAAATGAAAACTAGTGTGTGCTCGTGCTCATGAGACGTGTATGCAAGACTTATCAAACTAACGGAGTTTGGTAACGGAAAATTACTGGATGTCACATTATCCCCATGTTGAAAGAATTTCCGTCCTGAAAATTGCGTTACATGGTGAGAGTGTTCCATCACTGGTCTACTGCATTAGCACACAGAAATCAAAATCTAGTGAGTTATTTAGTGAGTTTTGGATGAGTTGTCACATCATCCCCATGTTGAAAGAAATTACATCCCGAAATTTAAATCAATACCTTCGTCTACAGGCATCGTCTTTTCAAATAGTTGAGGATACTTAAGCTTCATTTTATCTTCACGTTCCTACGTGAATTCCGGTCCACGTCACGAGTTGCAACGAACTTTGACTATGGGTATCTTGCATTACTTAAGTGTTTTCACCTCACGATCCATCACCTCGACTGGTTCTTCGATAAAGCGTAATTGTTTATCCACTTGAACTTCCTCTAGAGGTACAATTAGTGTCTCGTCAGATAGACACTTCTTCAGATTTGAAGCATGAAACACATCATAGACTCCACTTAGCGAATCAGGTAAGGCTAGTCAATAGGCCACTAGACCTATTCTTTCCAATATCTCGAATGGTCCAACATACCTCGGATTTAGCTTTCCTCGTTTGCCAAACCAAACTACGTCTTTCAATTGTGAGGCCTTCAATAAAACCTTGTCGCCAATCTGAAACTCTAAGGGTTTCCGTCGTTTGTCAGCATAGCTTTTCTGTTGGTCTCACACTGCAGCCATACGGTTCCGTATCTGCACAATCTTCTCAGTTGTTTCATGTATTAGCTCGGGTCCTGTTAGTTGACTATCACCAAATTCAGCCTAGCGAACTGGTGATCTATATTTTCTCCCATACAAAGCCTCGAAAGGTGCTGCTTGTATGCTAGTATGATAACTGTTATTATAAGAAAATTACACCAATGGCAGGTGAACTTCCCAGTTATTCCCGAAATCAATCACACAAGCACGTAGCATATCTTTCAATGTCTGTATAGTACGCTCACTCTGGCCATCAGTCTGTGGATGATAAGCAGTACTCATATCCATCGCGTGCCCAGAGATTTCTGCAGTGATTGCCAAAAGTGTGACGTGAAACGAGCATCACGGTCGGAAATAATTGAGATTGGTACACCGTATCTCGAAACGATCTCCTTGAGGTAAAATCGAGTTAACTTCTCCATCTTATCCGTTTCCTTAATTGCAAGGAAGTGAGCAGACTTTGTCAACCGATCCACAATAACCCATATTGTGTCACAACCAGTATTAGTCCGGGGTAACTTAGTAAGAAAATCCATGGAGATTTGTTCCCATTTCCACATTGGTATCTCGGGTTGTTGTAATAGTCCGGATGGTTTTTGGTATTCTACCTTTACTTTCGAGCAGGTCAAACACTTGCTCACATACGTAGCTACATCCGCCTTCATGTTAGGCCACCAGTAGTGCGCCTTTAGGTCATGATACATCTTGTTAGATCCAGGATGTATAGTATACTTAGATTTGTATGCCTCACTCATAACTAAATCCCTTAGATTCCCATAGACAGGCACCTAAAGTCTATCCATGAAGTACCGAATTCCATCCTCTTTCACCACTAGTTGTTTATCCATTCCCCTTAACGACTCAGAACCAACATTTTCCGCTTTTAAGGCTTCTATATGTGCTTCCTTAACTTGTTCAGGCAGATGAGTACTGATTGTAAGCTGAAAGGCTCGCACCCATCTGGGTTTAGCTGTTTCTTTCCTTCTTAAGGCATCGGCAACCAGGTTCGCCTTTCTAGGACGGTACTTGATAGCGTAATCATAATCGTACAGAAGCTCCACCCAACGTTTTTGCCTCATATTCAACTCCTTTTGCTCAAAGATATGTTGAAGACTCTTGTGATCGGTGTAGATAGTGAACTTGGTACCGTACAAGTAATGTCTCCAAATTTTTAAGGCAAAAACCACTGCACCCAATTCCAAGTCATGGGTGGTATAGTTCTTCTCGTGAACTTTTAGTTGTCTTGAGACGTAGGCTATCACCTTATCTCACTGCATCAGGGCACAACCCAATCCCTAGATAGATGCGTCACAATACACCACGAAATCATCCGTTCCCTCTGATAGTGCCAATATCGGTGCACTACAGAGTTTCTGGTTTAACAGTTGAAAAGCCAATTCTTGGCTCTCACCCCATTTGTATGTCGTTCCCTTGTGAGTCAAGGCTGTGAGAGGTTGTGCGATCTTAGAGAATCCCTCTATGAATCATCGGTAATATCCTACTAATCCCAGAAATTGCCTTATCTCGATCGGCGTTTTGGGTATAGCCCAATTCTTTATCGCCTCAATCTTGGCAGGATGAACATGTATCCCTTTCTCATTAACAATGTGACCTAGAAATTTCACTTCTCGTATCAAAAAGTCACACTTAGAGAATTTGGTGTACAGTTGCTCATTCTTCAATAGTTCTAAGATCAATCGTAAGTGCTCTTCATGATCCTCCTTGGTCCTATAATATATCAGTATGTCATTGATAAACAAAATGACGAACTGATCAAGATAGGGTTTACACACGCGATTCATGAGGTCCATGAACACAGCAGGTGCATTAGTCATCCCAAAAGGCATGACCAAGAACTTATAATGACCATAACGAGTACGGAACGCAGTTTTGGAGATGTCTTCTTCTCGGACTCTAAGTTGATGATAACCAGATCTCAAATCAATCTTCGAATAATAGCTTGATCCCTGAAGCTGATCAAACAAGTTGTCGATACGAGGTAACGGGTATCGGTTCTTGACTGTGAGTTTGTTTAACTCCTATAATCGATGCACATCCGAAACATGCCATCCTTCTTCTTAACAAAAGGACACGGGCTACCCTAGGTGATGTGCTAAGTCAAATAAAGAGCTTATCTAAAAGCTCCTGAAGTTGTGATGACAACTCCTGTAATTCGTTCGGTGCTAATCGATAAGGTGCCCTAGCAATCGGGTTGCGCCGGGAGTCAACTCGATTTGGAATTCCACTTGGCGGTGAGGTGGTAGTCCAGGTAGATCCTCTGGAAATACCTCTGGGAAGTCACATACTACAGGAATGTCCTTCATTCTCCTTTCTTCAGCTTGCTTATCGGTGATGAGTGCTAGAATAGCCAAACGACCTTTTCGCAACAACTTTTTATGCTTTCATGTACGAGATGATGCCTATCACCGCACCACTCCTATCACCTCTGACTGTAAGGATTTCATCACCAATAGGAATTCGTATGATTTTCTCATGGCATATGACTTTTGCTTGCTTATTAGAGAGCCAATCCATGCCTATCACAACGTCAAAACTCCCCAGCGTAATAGGCATAAGATCTATAGCGAAAGTATGACGAGCAAGCTCTATCTTACAATCTCTAAGGATATGTGTTACATGGATCTGTTTACCGTTGGCTAATTCTATGATGTATTTAGATTCTAAGGTGGAGGGTGTATCACTTAGAAGACTACAGAACTTTAAGGACACAAAACTTCTATCGGCTCCAGTATCGAATAGTATCGTAGCAAAACATCCATTGACAGAAAACCTACCAGTAACAGTCGTAGGGTCGTTTAGAGCCTCACCTGAGCCAATGACGAATGCTCTCCCTTTGGCTCCATTGGTGTTGCCACCATTACCATTGCCATTTCCATTATTGTTGTTGTTGCCATTGTTGTTGTTGTTCTGGCCATTATTATTGTTGTCATTCCCATTTTTCCTCAACTGTGGGCAGTTGCGCTTGTAATGCCCTTCATTCTCACATTCGAAACAACCTTTGGGAGTCTCCTGAGGTTGTTGTGGCTTCCTTAACAGTTCACCATGACATTCCTTGGCAGCGTGTCCAATCTTACCACAGCGTTGACACTTGAAATTGTCACACGTTCCCACATGGTGGTAGTTACACCGAGTGCACTTTGGATGTTTACCACCATAACCACTGGGGCCTTGATTGTTTGAAGCCGTCTGGTTGAAGTTACGGTTGTTATCGAACCTCAGTTGTTGTTGTTTAACCGGCTGTTGTTGCTGAGGTTGATGTTGACCGCTGGATGATGATGATTTGTTGCTGTTGGAGGTATCCCACTTCCTCTTGTTATCGGACACGCTCGTCACAGATCCCCGCTTTAGTAAACGTCCTTGCTCCACTGCTTGGTCGGTCAGCTTATGAGCTAGACGAATGGCTTGCTGAATCGTAGCAAGGTTGGAAGCAGTCACCATGCTCTGAATTTCGGGTAATAACCCCAGAATGTAGTGTTCGACCCTCTTATTGTAAGGCCCCGTTCACCGGGCACCTTACTGTTGGTTCTTCATCGCACATATAACGTACATAATGTATATAATCATAAATCAACGCAGCGGAAATGATAAAATATATATACATTCTCATTCATTCATAAAAGTCATTACATCATTGACTCAATTACCAATGAAGCTTTCTCCACTTTGTTTCTCCTCATAAGATCATACAGCGACCTCTAGAGGAGATATTAAGTTCAAACATATAAAAAATATATTTTTATACTAAAGAATATTCCTTAGGTAATTCCGTACATCGGAACCCTGACGGAATACTCTTGACACACGCATGCAACATATTTCGTTGCATGTGCTACGCGCACGCTTCCAATGCGTGGCGAACTTATCAAAATCTAAAGAAGATTCCTTAAATAATCCCTTTTAGGGGAATACTCAAGAAATCTCATGGTAGCATGCAACGTGATGAGTTGCGCGCGTTATAGACCACAACGCATGACGTTGCAGCATTATCAAATGGAGAATGCCGTCCCAAAAGAGCTGAGTAGCCGCCTCGTGCCATCCTCAGCAACACTACCTGCGAACTGGAAAACACATAAAAGTCAGCGTTGCTGAGTGAGTTCTAGTTTTATAATAAAACATACCTTCATTCTCATTAACTGCTCTTTCATACATGTGTTCACACATCATACGTACACGTAGATAATTTTATTATTATCTCATCATTCATTACTTACTTTCATTCGTGTACACTTCATCATTCTCATTTACTTTCATACATACATACTTCACGTACATTCGTACGTACTTTACTTTCATTCTTACATTCATTACTTACGTTCGAACATTCATTACATTCATTCATACTTTCATTACTTTCGTTCGAACGTTCATTACATTCGGTGACATGTACAATACCCCCGTTCATCATACATACTATTGGTGCTGGACCTGTGGTGGTTAGCCACGAACGTTGTGCACAAAGCTGATCCAGTCACCTGGGGTAGGTACATGCACCACTCATCTTTTCACTTTACTTCTAACATACGTTAGCCGAGTCTCTTGCAGTGCGCGACTGCTCACCTCAGTGACAATCTTATGATTGCCTGCTAACCGAGTCTCTTGCAACACGAAGTTGCTCACCTCATTATCAATCTCAATGATTGACCCGATGTACATCCTTCGGGGTAGCTAACCCGTACACCGTTGAGCTAACACCTGCCAGGGGTGTGCACCTCCTTCATTTTGCTTGCAAGCCTTTCTTACTCTCTTTCATTAATGCATGCATTCATTCATCATGTTCCTTCTTTCATTATCTTTCACTTTACGTTCTTAATACATTCGTTTCTTTCGTTCATTCGTTCACGTAAAGTTATTAAAGATAAAACACATATACATAAGGAACATACATACTTACATATCATCAGTATTCACCATTTATCATGGCAACATCATACTAACATACATACATCATACTAGCATACATACATCATGCATACACTTCTACATTCACTCACATCAGCCCTGTCCGGGCGACTGAACTACCACCAGTCGCATGTCCTCCATGCGACAGGGTCATGCGATTGGGCTATCATGCGAATGGGTACTCAACCGTGCGACTGAACTTCCTTCCATACGACTAGACACTATGCGACTGGGTTATATGCGACTAACTCTTAACCGTGCGACTGAACTACCCTGCGATTGAACTCATGCGACCGAAACTCTCAGTCGCATCACCGATCGTGCGATTAAGACTCAATCGGGCGGCTGAGTCTCAGTCGGGCGATTGGACATCAACTATCACTCATTCGGCCGAATGGCCCTTCAGTCGCATAACCCTAACTGGGCAGCGACTGGAGTTCTTCATGAACAGCAGTCGCGTAACACCCGTCTCCACAGTCACCATACACCCATTTTCAGCCCAATTCAACCCTCCCAAGCCTTAGGGATTCCTACTAGGACCTCATACAAGCATATACTAGTCCTATTTCATATCATAAACACATTACTCAAGATTTACCCAAATGGGTCAACCTTTCACTATCTCAAAACTAGGGTTTAATGTGTCTCCAGCCACAAAATCGTTAGAAAACATGTAAATGAGGGGTCCTAGAACTCACATTGTCAGGTAGGAGTTGGTGAGCTTCGATTTAGCTTGCTTCTCGACAATCGGGCAGCACCTTCCCCTCTTTCTTTCTCTTCTCGGTCTCTTTCTGCTCTCTGTCGCCCTCTGCTCTCTCTCCCCGACTGAAGAATGGGAGGAGAGTGGAGCTGCTCCCCTTTTATACCCACAGCTCAGTCGCATCTGGTCCAGGGGCGACTGGACCTTCAGTCGCATCAACACTATGCGATTGGACCCCAATCGCACGTGTTCCATGCGGCTCATACTTCATTCGGGCGGTTGAACTCCAAACGTGCGGTTGAGCTTCAATCGGCCGAATAGCCATGCGGTTGACCTCCAGTCGCATAGATCACAGGCGACTGAGGCTCAGTCGCATAGCCTGCCAAAAGTCAGACTTCCGGGTGTTACAAGTCCACCCCCCTTATTTTAGGTTTCGTCCCGAAACCTGTTACTCCTCGAACAATCGTGGGTAATGCTGCCTCATTTCTTCTTCGGTTTCCCACGTTGACTCGGATCCCTTCCTGTGCCGCCACTGTACACGCACAAGGGGAACCACTTTATTTCTCAACCTCTTCTCTTTTCGATCTATGATCGCCACTGGTTGCTCTACATAATTGAGCTTTTCATCTACTTCGATATCATCCAGTGGAACGACCATGTCTTCGTCCGCCAAACACTTCCTCAGATGGGACACGTGGAAAGTCGGGTGGATTCCACGTAGTTCCTCTGGCAGATCTAACCTATAGGCCACCTCTCCTACTCGAGCAATGATTCGGAAAGGGCCTATATATCGCGGACTCAACTTACCCCGCTTCCGGAATCGGATGATCCCTTTCCGGGGTGAGACCTTCAACATCACACGATCTCCCACTTGGAACTCAATCGGTATGCGTCGTTTGTCGGCATACGATTTTTGTCGGTCCTTGGCCGCCTTCATATAGTTTTAATTCTTTCGAGCTTCTCCGTCATAGCCTCTACCACTTCGACGCTTCCCAATTCTTTCTGACCAATATCACCCCAACAGACGGGTGTCCTGCATCTCCTACCGTATAGCATCTCATAGGGTGGCATGCCGATACTGGCGTGATAACTGTTGTTGTATGAGAACTCAGCTAACGGTAGATGGTCATCCCAACTTCCACCGAAGTCAATAACACATGCCCGAAGCATATCCTCCAAGGTCTGAATGGTCCTTTCCGACTGACCATCAGTTTGAGGGTGATAAGCCGTGCTAATATGCAATCTCGTCCCATAGCATCGTGGAATCTCTTCCAAAATTTGGATGTAAACCGTGTGTCGCGATCAGATACAATCGACACCGGTACACCGTGACGAGTCACAATCTCTTTGATGAAAAGATCAGCCAACTTCTCGGACGAATATGTCTCCCGCATCGGTAAGAAGTGAGCACTCTTCGTCAATCGATCCACAATCACCCAGATTGTATCATACCCTTTCGGGGTACGTGGCAGCTTTGTGATAAAATCCATGGTGATGTGTTCCCACTTCCATTCCGGTATGTCCAACGGTTGGATCTTTCCATACGGCTTCTGGTGCTCCGCCTTCACTTGCAAACACGTGAGGCATCTACTCACATACTCCACCACATCGCGTTTCATACCCGGCCACCAATAATCTTTCTTCATATCTTGGTACATTTTGGTAGCACCGGGATGAATGGAGTATCGAGACTTATGGGCTTCATCCAGAATCTTCATTCGCAGATCCCCTAGACGAGGAATCCACATACGCCCAAACCGAGTTCTAACACCCGTCGCGTTCTCACCCAACTCCGCGACCAGACCTCTCATGCGTTCAGAGTTAAGATGTTCGTCTTTCAAAGCCTCATCTTGGAACTCTTTGACCTGTTTCATCACGTCGGAGGTCATGATTAGCTGGTACGCCTTCACTCGAATTGGCTCGGGCCTCTCCTTTCGGCTAAGGGCATCCGCCACCACGTTGGCTTTGCCCGGATGGTAATGGATCTCACAATCATAGTCCTTTATAAGTTCCAACCATCGCCGTTGCCTCATATTCAGATCCTTTGCTCGAAGAAGTACTTCAAGCTTTTGTGGTCCGTGAAGATGGTGCACTTCGTCCCATACAAGTAGTGCCGCCAGATCTTCAACGCGAAAACCACCGCTGCGAGCTCCAAGTCATGAGTAGGGTAATTAACCTCATGAACTTTCAGCTGCCGGGATGCATAGGCTATCACCTTTCCTCTCTGCATTAATACACACCCCAACCCCGAGTAGGAGGCATCAGAATAAACCACCAAATCTTCACTCCCTTCGGGTAATGCCAATACTGGAGCTTGGGTCAATCTCGTCTTCAGTTCTTCAAACGCCTTCTCCTGAGCTTGACCCCATACAAATTTCACATCCTTCCGGGTCAACTTCGTCAGTGGAGAAGCAATTTTGGAAAAGTCTTGGATAAACCTTCGGTAGTAGCCCGCCAAGCCCAAGAAAGTACGGATCTCGGACGGCGTCTTTGGAGACTTCCATTGCATCACTGCTTCCACTTTCGCCGGATCGACCATAATTCCATCCGGATTTACCACGTGACCCAAGAATTGAACTTCACGCAACCAGAATGCGCACTTGGAGAATTTAGCATACAACTTCTCCCTCCCAACGTCTCCAAAACTTCGCGAATGTGACCGGCATGCTCAGTCTCACTCTTTGAATAAATCAGGATATCATCAATGAATACAATCACTGATTTATCCAACATCGGCCGGCACACCCTATTCATCAGGTCCATAAAAGCAGCTGGCGCGTTGGTCAAACCAAAGGACATAACGAGGAACTCATAATGACCGTAGCGCGTACGAAAAGCTGTTTTAGGGATATCCTGCTCCTTCACCTTCAGTTGATGGTAGCCTGATCGAAGATCTATACGTGAAAACCAACTAGCACCCTGAAGTTGATCAAACAAGTCATCGATCCTCGGCAAGGGGTATCTGTTCTTTACTGTCAGCTTATTCAGCTCGCGGTAGTCGATGCACATCCTCATACTACCGTCCTTCTTCTTTACAAACAGGACCGGAGCACCCCAAGGTGAGATACTCGGTCTAATAAACCCCTTATCCAGTAGCTCTTGTAACTGCTCCATCAACTCCTTCATCTCTGTCGGGGCCAATCGGTATGGTGCCTTGGCAACAGGTTGGGCGCCTGGTACTAAATCAATCTGGAACTCGATCTCTCTGTCAGGTGGCAATCCCGATAAGTCTTCCGGGAACACGTCTGGGAACTCACACACAACCGGAACATCAGACAGTTGTGGTGCTGGCTTCTCTACATCTTTCACATAACATAAATAGGCGTTACATCCACGCCTCATACATTTCCCCGCCACTGCCATTGAGATCACTTTCGGAATCGTAGTAACCCGATCCCCATAAACTATCACTGGACTACCGTCAGGCGCTGTCAAACTGATCATCTTCTTGCGACACACAATGTTCGCCTCGAAATCTGCCAACCAATCCATCCCAAGCACCAAATCGAAACCACCTAACGTCATCACAAAGGGTTTAACTGGGAATTTATGACCCTCCAGTTCTACATCGCAACCCTCAATTACCTCAGAAATCCTGGTGGTTTTACCTATAGCAGTCTCTACATCAAACGGTACATCCACACGTCTACCACTAACGGGCAATTTGGCACAAAAGCGACAGAAATGAAACTCCTACTGGCACCCGAATCAAATAATACAGAGGCTAAAGTTTGGTTCACCAGAAACGTACCGGACACTACATCAGGGTCCGTCCTCGCCTCTTCCTGCGTCATCGTGAATGCTCTGGCGCTCGCTTTCGACCCTTCACCCCCTGTCTTCTTCACGTCGGAACCCTCAGATCTCGGCTTCTTGCAGTCTTTATTCATATGACCACTTTCCCCACAGTTGTAGCACCTCATCGCTTTACACTCTTTGGCCATATGTCCGGACTTTCCACACTTGAAACATACATTCAGCCCCATCTGCACTCACCACCGTGCTCTCGCCCACACTTCCCACACTTTCTCGATCCTGCACTTGTCACGACCACGCGGCGTTCATCAACCCGTGCCTTCTTACTACTTGTCGAAGTATCACCCCGACCAAACCTCTTTCCCTGCCACTTCCTCTTATCACTTCCCTTCTTACTGCCCTCAGATTTCACCATCGCAGCCCGTTCATCGTACAACCTCCCAGCTAAATCCACCGCCGACCTGAAAGTACTTGGTCGGGCGGAAATCAAGTGCCAACGAATTTCGGCTGGCAACCCCTGAATATACCGGTTAATCTTGCGAGACACCGGTGTCACTTGCTCTGGCACTAACCATGCCATGTCGTTGAACTTGGTCGTGTATTGTTGGTGGGTCATCGTTCCCGCCTCCAACTGCAGGAACTCTCTCTCAACTCTGTCCATCTCTCGACGAGGACTAAACTCCTCGATCACCATCCTCTTCAACTCAGACCACTTCAATTTCCCAATGGCCCTGCTACCCTCGGCCTGGACAATATTGTCCCACCAGCACAATGCCGTCCCCGTAAACGAGTGGGTAGCAAACTTTACCTTCTTATCCTCCTGGCAGTCACTGATATCAAGGACCGCCTCCATCTCTCTCACCCATTGGTGAGCATCAGCAGCCGTACCCGAACCATCAAAAGTCGGAGGCTTGCACCTCATAAATTTCCCGTAGTCACAACCCCGGGCGTTCCCCCTAACCTGTTCTTCCTCCTCTTCCTCTTCGTCATCGGACAATACCGTTTCTGCCTCTGTCTGTTGCTGTCTACCGGAGGACCGTCTCCTCCCTCGTCTATCCTCCTCTCGTACTGCCTTTATCGCTTCGGTCATTACAGTCAGTAAGATCGTCTGCATAACCTGGTGCACTTCCTCAATCACTGCCTCTTTACCGAGGCTCTCAACTTGGCGCTTTCGTCCGTCTCTTCTTGGTGAGGAACCTCGTTCTCCTCACGAACTACTTTCTCTTTCCTAAGTCTTCCTCGCGTGATACGCGGCTCATCACCACGTTCACCATCACGGGAAGCATCAGATGATCTATCACCGACCATCTTTTATCACACTGAAAGATTAAAACACCAACACGGTCATTCAAGGAATAGCTCAGTTTATGTCAAGTATAGTAAGTCCCTAATTACAGTGGCCAGTTGTGATTAGCCACTTACTCTACTCTTCGTACCCCGAGCATCACCTATCCTGACTACATTAGTATCTCAGTCTAACAGTACACATAACTCACATCACATGCGCACATAATAACCAGTTAATCTTTAAGAAAAATACCTGATGGCACGCAGCTACTCAGATGGCATTCTCATTCTCCCTGTCCCATTCTCAGTTTAAGTTTAGGTTATTATGAAAATTTACCCATTTTACTTAAACTTTTGCTCTGATACCAACTTGTAAGGCCCGCTCACCGGGCACCTTACTATTGGTTCTTCATCGCACATATAACGTACATAATGTATATAATCATAAATCAACGCAGCGGAAATGATAAATATATATACATTCTCATTCATTCATAAAAGTCATTACATCATTGACTCAATTACCAATGAAGCTTTCTCCACTTTGTTTCTCCTCATAGATCATACAGCGACCTCTAGAGGAGATATTAAGTTCAAACATATAAAATTATATTTTTATACTAAGAATATTCCTTAGGTAATTCCGTACATCGGAACCCTGACGGAATACTCTTGACACACGCATGCAACATATTTCGTTGCATGTGCTACGCGCACGCTTCCA
Organism: Flaveria linearis; assembly: GCA_024085815.1. NCBI lineage: Eukaryota > Viridiplantae > Streptophyta > Magnoliopsida > Asterales > Asteraceae > Flaveria > Flaveria linearis. The sequence goes on along the minus strand of CM044004.1, from coordinate 64,464,001 downwards.
ATGCGTGGCGAACTTATCAAAATCTAAAGAAGATTCCTTAAATAATCCCTTTTAGGGGAATACTCAAGAAATTCATGGTAGCATGCAACGTGATGAGTTGCGCGCGTTATAGACCCACAACGCATGATGTTGCAGCATTATCAAATGGAGAATGCCGTCCCAAAAGAGCTGAGTAGCCGCCTCGTGCCATCCTCAGCAACACTACCTGCGAACTGGAAAACACATAAAAGTCAGCGTTGCTGAGTGAGTTCTAGTTTTATAATAAAACATACCTTCATTCTCATTAACTGCTCTTTCATACATGTGTTCACACATCATACGTACACGTAGATAATTTTATTATTATCTCATCATTCATTACTTACTTTCATTCGTGTACACTTCATCATTCTCATTTACTTTCATACATACATACTTCACGTACATTCGTACGTACTTTACTTTCATTCTTACATTCATTACTTACGTTCATTACTTTCGTTCGAACGTTCATTACATTCGGTGACATGTACAATACCCCCGTTCATCATACATACTATTGGTGCTGGACCTGTGGTGGTTAGCCACGAACGTTGTGCACAAAGCTGATCCAGTCACCTGGGGTAGGTACATGCACCACTCATCTTTTCACTTTACTTCTAACATACGTTAGCCGAGTCTCTTGCAGTGCGCGACTGCTCACCTCAGTGACAATCTTATGATTGCCTGCTAACCGAGTCTCTTGCAACACGAAGTTGCTCACCTCATTATCAATCTCAATGATTGACCCGATGTACATCCTTCGGGGTAGCTAACCCGTACACCGTTGAGCTAACACCTGCCAGGGGTGTGCACCTCCTTCATTTTGCTTGCAAGCCTTTCTTACTCTCTTTCATTAATGCATGCATTCATTCATCATGTTCCTTCTTTCATTATCTTTCACTTTACGTTCTTAATACATTCGTTTCTTTCGTTCATTCGTTCACGTAAAGTTATTAAAGATAAAACACATATACATAAGGAACATACATACTTACATATCATCAGTATTCACCATTTATCATGGCAACATCATACTAACATACATACATCATACTAGCATACATACATCATGCATACACTTCTACATTCACTCACATCAGCCCTGTCCGGGCGACTGAACTACCACCAGTCGCATGTCCTCCATGCGACAGGGTCATGCGATTGGGCTATCATGCGAATGGGTACTCAACCGTGCGACTGAACTTCCTTCCATACGACTAGACACTATGCGACTGGGTTATATGCGACTAACTCTTAACCGTGCGACTGAACTACCCTGCGATTGAACTCATGCGACCGAAACTCTCAGTCGCATCACCGATCGTGCGATTAAGACTCAATCGGGCGGCTGAGTCTCAGTCGGGCGATTGGACATCAACTATCACTCATTCGGCCGAATGGCCCTTCAGTCGCATAACCCTAACTGGGCAGCGACTGGAGTTCTTCATGAACAGCAGTCGCGTAACACCCGTCTCCACAGTCACCATACACCCATTTTCAGCCCAATTCAACCCTCCCAAGCCTTAGGGATTCCTACTAGGACCTCATACAAGCATATACTAGTCCTATTTCATATCATAAACACATTACTCAAGATTTACCCAAATGGGTCAAACTTTCACTATCTCAAAACTAGTGTTTTAATGTGTCTCCAGCCCCAAAATCGTTAGAAAACATGTAAATGAGGGGTCCTAGAACTCACATTGTCAGGTAGGAGTTGGTGAGCTTCGATTTAGCTTGCTTCTCGACAATCGGGCAGCACCTTCCCCTCTTTCTTTCTCTTCTCGGTCTCTTCTGCTCTCTGTCGCCCTCTGCTCTCTCTCCCCGACTGAAGAATGGGAGGAGAGTGGAGCTGCTCCCCTTTTATACCACAGCTCAGTCGCATCTGGTCCAGGGGCGACTGGACCTTCAGTCGCATCAACACTATGCGATTGGACCCCAATCGCACGTGTTCCATGCGGCTCATACTTCATTCGGGCGGTTGAACTCCAAACGTGCGGTTGAGCTTCAATCGGCCGAATAGCCATGCGGTTGACCTCCAGTCGCATAGATCACAGGCGACTGAGGCTCAGTCGCATAGCCTGCCAAAAGTCAGACTTCCGGGTGTTACACTTATGCATCTCGTTCACCATTCCTGGGCATAGAGTGTCCAGTTCATGAGTTCGGGTAGTGTAGGCCTCGATTTCCGAGCCCTGCACTTAAGTTGACAGAACTCCATCTCTAGCTTTTGTACTTCATTTCGAGGACAGTACTCCTCAGTCATCATCTCCTTGAATTCATTTCAGGGAAGCTCATTTGCCATAGCTTGCCCTAGCATTTGAACTTGCGCGTTCCACCAGGATAGAGCGGCACCTTCCAGGGTCTGGTGGCATATTTCACCTGATCAACAGGTGGGCAGTTGCATTTGGAGAAACAGACTCTGTCTTCTTAAACCATCATACCAGTCCTACAGCCTCTTCAGTCCCGCTATAGGTGTGTGGCTTACAGTCCATAAAGGACTTATAAGTACACACTAGTGGTCCTGTTTTATCACAATAAACATTGATCAGATATCATATACAGTTAACTAAGATATTATATTTAACTTTCTATTATCGTTTACCTGCTGGCTATCCTGGTCGGGCAGCAGCCACCGCTACCTGAACATGTTCGTTTATCCGGGCAGCTAATTCAGTAGGGGTCTTGTTTATGGCACCACCGCCATGGTCTCCAGCTCCACGTCCACGTCCATGCCCATGCTCACGTCCACGTTCACGTCCGTGCCCACGCCCACGTCCACGTCCACGTCCACGGGCGTCCATTTTTCACTTTACATTCACAAATACAATAATGAGTAACATCAAACACATTTATCTCATTGAAGTACAGTAAACAATAAGAAATAATGAACCATCAGAACCACAACATTCATATCAAAATGATAACCAAGATAAATAATTGTAAATGAGTCACAATGTATTCACCAATGTCAAAATTTAAGTTTGTCGTTCGGGTGGGGAAACAACCCTTCCCACATAGGTTTCAAAAGAGAGAAACACTACATATCCATGTCATATAAAGGAAATCAATCAACAACATCTGACCCATCGCTGTCATCTTCCATCTCCTCCGGTTCCTCCTCCTCGGGTTCCTCCTCCTCCTCGGGGGCCTCCTCAGGATCCTCATCCTCAAGGTCCTCTGCAAGAGCACGAGCTATGGCGATCTAAAGCGCTGCCAATTGGGCTTCTAAGGTAGCAATTCTATTGTCGGTTGCTTCATGACGCTATTCCCGAACAGTCATACGTCCTCTAAGTGCTATAAAACCGTCTTCCACGTGGTGACACCCATCTAGGGTCTTCCCGTGTTGTTCCTCAAGTGCATCCAATTGATGTCGTAGTTTGTACACCAAGTACTTTAGTGTACAAACGTCACCCTTAAGTCGCCTGACCCATTACTTCTTAGTATCCAGTGCAGCCACCAGTGCAGCAATCACTTGCTCATTGGACTGCACCGTCCGAAGGAGTGAAGGCATTGGCTGATCAATGTTATTTCTAGTCCTGGACCTCGAGATAGGTACACGCTCCCTATACATGATGTGGTCTACAAACTCGGGGTAGAAACTCCAGTCTCATAGGGGGTCACCATCCATCAAAGCAAAAGGTTGATCCCAATCAATTTCCCCTCAAGGATAGGCTAGACGGGGCCAGTCGGGTCCATTGTAGGGTACAGGTGCGGGAGGTGGGGACTCAGATCATGTAGGTGATGCGGGTCGCTTACCCGGACCTCTCGATGATGATGCCATGCTTCAGAGAGTGTGATGTGTATGCCAATGAGTATATAGTAGAGAAAATAAGGAACAAGTAACTAACTAACTGTGTGCAATTATAGTCTAGTGTGTATGCAACCTAGTTCCCTATAACCAATGGCTCTGATACCAATCTTTCACACCCTCAAAATCCACGTGCGGAGTTTTACCACAAGCGTGTGAACAAACCAGGATCACAGTCAATAGTTACTCAGAACGACTCTATATGCCATATTTGAAATAAAACAAACCAAAGTTCAAACTTTAAACCATGCAGAAGCGTTTTGTAAACAAGACAAACACAAAGTATAAAAATGCATAATATGGCAAAACACACGCCATCCAAATGTTTAAAACCCATAATTAAAAGTCAAGCAAATGTGTCTATATAATAAAGTCTTAGGATGCATGTTGGACCCATGTTATGCTCCTACTGGCAAGCTGAGTTATCGACCTGAGAATAGCATACTAAAAATGTCAACACAATCAGTTTAACAGTTGCTATATATCAGTGTATTGTAACATATAGCAATCTATTATTGTTGGTACACATGTCCCCAGTTCTAGTCTAGTGAGCTTCAATGTAAAAGAACTTCTTCTTGTAACACATATGTAACGTTTGATCATTATAATGAGAATCTCTTCTATTTATGTTTATTGGCTGTTTACATATTATATCTATTCATATCAATTATTAGTACACGCATATATGACAATGTTATATAGGTTTACAGTTGTTAGACATAGGTTTGAACCATTAAAGGTTCAAGAAGGTGTTTAACTAAGTATCCCGAGTCAGTCGCACGACTGGACCATGCGAATGGGCCAATCGCACGACTGAACCAGGTGATTGAGTCAATCGCACGATTGAGTCACAAGACTGACTCAGTCGTATGAATGAACCAATCGTATGACTCAGTCGCACGACTGAGCCAGTCGTTTGGCTCAGTCATACGAATGAGAGCTGTAACCTATAAATACCACTTAATTCGTGGAAAAACAAACACTTCGAATATTTGCAACCCTAGTCGACCCAGAGCGCCCTGTTCATCCCTTCCAACTTCATAAAATGTTTCTGATCATTCCTAGTTCGTTCTTAACGTTTTCTAATCGTTAGGTTTGATCTTGTTAACGTTTTCCCTGATTGGATCGCCAATCAAATAGGATTCCGCACTATTTGATCTGGTATAACAAAGAATAAGTTAGTACTCCGTCCGTACACGGTCCTAACAAGTGGTATCAGAGCCAATGCTCTTGATTATTCGTGGATTCAATCGTTTTTGTGAAAAAGTCTACGTTTTTTAAGCGAAAAGATCCTTTCTTTCTGCTAAAAATCAAGTCTTTACGTGTGCATGTTCTAAAAAATCAATCTTTTTCGAGTTTCAGCCGTCTAGGGTGCAAAAACTTGCGTTTTAGGTCAAAGTGTGTGAAAAACCTCGCTTTCAGCCATCTCAGTCGCACGATTATCTCAATCGTACGACTGAAGTCTAGTCGCCAAGCTCAGTCGCCCGGTTGATTCAGTCGTTTGTTCAATCGGTCGGTTGAGTCAGTCGGTCTGTCCTGTCGCTCAAGTGTCAGAATCGCCTAGTCTAGTCGCCCGATTGAGTTCAATCGCACGATTGTATCTCAGTCGTTCCCCAGTCGCCCTTCCAGTCGCATACTCAGTCTGTGTTTTTCAAGTTTAAGTTAAATTCATTATGGACTCTGAAAGTTTCACGTTCTCAGCAGGGAAAGACTCAAGGATCCAGAACTTACTACTACTAGAGAATGAGATTGGTAACTACAATAAGCCACCTAAGCTTCTGTCTATTGACGAGTTCCCGCAGTGGAAGCAGAGGTTTGAGATTCATCTAAATGGCGTGGACACTAATCTTTGGAATGCTATTGAGACTGGTTATACCATGCCAGTTGGTGCTGATGGTATACCCTTAACGTTGACTGGATTGACTGATGCTTGAAAGATTGCTTATAATGCTGAAAAGAAAGCCTACGTGATGTTAACTCAATCTATTCCTAAAGAGATTTTCCATCAGTATTCTGAGCATAAACGAAGTAAGAAATTCTGGAAAGCTCTTGAGAAAAGGTATGAAGGGAGCTTAACACTTAAGTCCTGAAGGCCAAAGCACTTAAAAAGGAGTTTGATAATTTTTCTGCTATTGGAAATGAGAGTCTGGATGATATCATTGACCGCTTCTATCATCTGATGAGTGAACTTCACACTTATGGGGTAACCACGTCTAAAGAAGAAAAGGTCTCCAGTTTGGCTGATGGACTTCTTGAAAAGTTGGATTCGTTTTTTCCACCTTGAGATACAATTCAGTTCTTGAGACTTTGGATATAATGATTTTATCCTGAAACTGCAAGAGGAAGAAGTTAGACACAAGTACAAGGCAAAGAAGGGTTCATATGCTCAGGATCCATCGCTCTACAAAGTTACTCCTACTTCTACGTCTACTTCCAAAACCTCCAGCGTTCCTCTGCAAACTGCGTTTGTGTCAAATGCATCATCATCTTCTAATCAAGGCTCATCATCTGCTAGTGAGTCACATGGTGCATCTGGGGTTCTACAAAGTCCTATAGTCACTCAATCAACGAAGTTAATGACTGAAAATTTGGGTAAAGTAACTGTAGAAGTTGCAAAGGAGCACATGGATCTACTTGCTGCGGTAGTTCATTCGTATGATGGTTTAGTTGCTGGGAAAATAGGCAACTGCCACCTGACTGATGAAGACTACGAACAGGTGGATGAGAATGAGCTGGAACGAATGGATATAATGTGGGCTCTCGCGAGTGCTGTGCGACGACAAAGAAATTTGTGAAGAAAACAGGGAAAATCTGGCAGATACAAAAGACACTACGTTTGGTTTCGACAAGTCAAAAGTCACCTGCTTTAACTGTGGAGAAAAGGGCCACTTCAAAAGGGAATGTGTCAAACCTAAGAAGACTGGCAACGGGAATCAATTCTCATCGTTTCACAAACAAGATAAGAGAAAAAGGCAGCTCCATCAAGCAGTGACTCCAAAGCTATGGTTGCACAAGGTGATGAAGGACAGGATTGGTCCTTCAGGTTCTTATCTGATAGTGAAGCCAACATAGCATCTGTGGATGATCTAAATAAAGACTCAGCGAGTGAGGGGGAGAGCTCAGCTGAGATTGATACTACTGAAATGGATGAGACTTTAGCTGCTGTTAACCAAATTGTTGAGAATGAGATGAATGCTGAATCTGAAGCACAACCACAGCCTCAAGATGCTTTCATGGCCGGAACGTCCACATCTGCACAGGTAGAATCAAAAGATGAACTGTTTGCTAAACATTCCTGTGTTGAATGTGAAAAATTTAGGGAAAGCATTGATTAAATTTGCTAAGTTATTAGATCATAACGATAACTTAGTAAATGACCTAAAATTGTGCACTGAGGCTAACAAAGTTTTAAAACAATATGAAGCAGTTACAAAGAAAAGGTTGAGGCATTAAAGAAACAATTAAAAGAGACTGAAGTTGTTGCACTCAATCAAGAGAATGATATTAAATTTTATTTAAGACCATTGAAGAAACTAAAAGGATAAAGCAGTTTTACAAGTTGAGAATGAGTCTTTAAACAAAAACTTCATAGTCTTGCGAGCTCCTCGCATATTTTGAAAAACTTGGTTAAGGAACGCAACAACGGGGAAGGTTTGGGATACAAAGTTGTGCCTCCACCTCATGAGACCTTGTTAAACACCAAACAACGTCCAATCAATGATAACCCCATAAAGGATCATGTGGTGATAACTCCTCTGGTCAGCGATCCGGATACAGCAGTTAACTCTGCCCCTTCGGTTTCTGACCAGACAGCTTCTACATCAGGCACAACTGGCACACAAATCTAGAAATCGAGTCGAAAGAATGTTCAAGCATCTCTTGGGTTGGGTCAAAAATCAACTATCACACAACCTAAGATTTCCAAAACCACTCAAGCTAAACCAGTAAAGCAAGATAACCACCATCTTCTAAGACAAAACACAGATAACGTTAAACAAGTTAAATTTGTCAAGGAAGGTGAAAGTCTTAAAAGTGAGAACAAAAAGAAAATACCCGAAGTGTATTCACCGCCCCACAAGAGATTTCCTAGCCCTGATGAATGGAGGTCCTGCTATACTTGTTGACAGCGCGGTCATATTTCTACAAATTGTCCTCGCTATCAGACTCCAAGAATTAAGGTTGAGCTAAACAACGAAGTTAAGCTAGATTCTAAACAGCGATCTAAGACTCCTGTTAGATCAAAAACACCTATTAGGTCTAAAACACCTTCTAGGTCGTTCTCATCTCCCCCACGCCAAAAGCAACACAGAAAGTCACTGACAAGTCTGAGATGCCAGAGGCAAAATCTGGTTTTGAATCTAAACCAAAAACTCAAAAGTAAATCAGTCTAAAGTTTATAATAAGCAATCCTTTCACAGGGATGGTTTGTGGAAAGCCAAACAACTGATGGTTGAAAGCAAGGACAAGCTGAGAGTTGAAATTCCACCCACTGATAAAGGACACTGGGTTGAGTTCATGATGGTTGATGCCTCTGGGAAACCCAAGCCAGTCAAGGCTTGGGTCCCCATCCTTAACTGATTATTTTCTATTATGTGCAGGTTGTCCGCTATAGTGCGTCTACAAATACATGTATAGTAGATAGCGGAGCTTCCAGGCACATGACGGGAAATAAGTCCCTCCTTTACAATGTCAAACAAATCAAAAGGACACGTTTCTTTTGCTGGAAACAAAGGAGGATACATTACCGCTCAGGGAGAAGTAGGTAATGAAAAGGTAAGGTTCGACAAAGTCAATTTTGTTCAGCAATTAGAAAACAATTTACTTTCTGTGTCTCAGATTTGTTGACAAGGGATTCAAAGTCATGTTTGACAATCGCAAGTGTTACATACCGAAGAAAGAAATGGAAATTCTAGAGGAGCAGGTATTAATGTCAGCATCTAGATATAATGACCTGTATGTTCTAGACATGTCTAATGCTTCTACTAGTGCTTCTACTGTTCAATGTTTCTTGTCTAAAGCTACAGAGAAGGACTCCATTTCGTGGCACAGAAGAATGGGACACATTAATCATAGGAAAATGAATCATCTCATTCATAACAACTTAGTTGATGGAGTTCCTGTCAAGAACTTCAAACTACCTGATTTTTGTGTCTCATGCAAGAAAGGAAAGCAGACCAGGAAATCTCACAAGACCAAGCACGTCAATCCTATCGAGATGCCCCTGGAGCTACTACACATGGATCTTTTCGGTCCAGTCAGCACGAAGAGTATTGCTGAGACTGGTACTGCTTCGTAGTCAATGATGACTACTCACGATTCTCGTGGGTGATGTTTCTGAAAGCAAAGTCAGAAACCTTTGAGTCATTCAGAGTGCTGGTCACCACTCTGGAATCACTTTACAAGCTGAAGGTTAGGAAAATTCGCTCAGACAATGGAACCGAGTTTAAGAATTAGTGGATGGATGCAGTCTGCAAAAAAAGGGAATTGTTCATCAATTCACCTCTGCATACACACCACAGATGAATGGAGTTGCTGAGCGAAAGAACAGGAGCTTGATCGAGACAGTCAGGACTATGTTGGCATACTCAAAACTGCCAGTGCAGTTTTGGAACGAAGCTGTTGCCAATGCATGCTACACACTCAATCGTGTGTCAGTAGTGTAAAGGCACGGGAAGACTTGCTATGAGTTACTACAGAAGCGTAAGCCTAACCTGGAGTATCTGGAACCTTTCGGTGCTCCTTGTACGCTTCTGAAGAAAACTCAAGAGGGCAAGTTCAATGAAAAGGCAGATCAGGGGATCTTTCTGGGATACAGCATACCCGACAAACGAGTTTACAACAACTCTACTGGTCAGTAGAAGTATGGTGTAATGTTGATGTTCAACGTTTCACCACCCCCCCTGCTGGAAAAGGTCCACCATCATTCTTTGACTACGATGGCTTTTCAAATCATTCAATCTTCCTCAGATAGATTCAGATGATGATATTGCTACTCAGATGATGCACGATGTTCTAAACTCACCGAATCTGGATACTAGCAATGCAACACCTGCAAGTGGTTCATCGGGATCTGCCACAGCTGATCGGGTTGATAGTGAGAACTCATCAGATGATGAAAGAAGCAACTGAAACCAGGAATGCACCAAATGTTGATCAAGAAGGAAGCTCTTCACTGCTGAACCTGCATCTGGAAATACAGATACTGAACCTCCAGTCACAACTACGGACTCTGAAGTTGTTGTTCCTACAACTCCCATGACTACGAATCATCCGCCAGATGCTATCATTGGTAATCTTCACTCCGGCGTGCAGACTAGAAATCGACTGTATACTGCTGATTACGCTGAAGTTATGGAAAAGGGCTATTTGAATGACGGGCCTTACAGATGTTTTGCTTCTCAAATTGAACCTAAACACGTAAGCGACGCCCTTAAGGATGAAGCCTGGGTCAATGCTATGCAAGAGGAGTTGCTACAGTTCAAGAAACTTGGAGTGTGGACTCTCGTTGACCGACCCAGAGGAGTCAAAGTAATTGGTACCAGATGGGTACTAAAGTGCAAGAAGGATGACCAAGGTGTTGTTATCAGAAACAAGGCACGGTTGGTTGTTCAGGGCTTCAGACAAGTCGAGGGAGTCGACTACAATGAAGTCTTTGCACCAGTAGCTAGAATGGAAGCTATCCACATCTTTCTAGCCTACGCCTCTTACATGAAGATTAAAGTCTATCAACTAGATGTTAAGAGTGCATTCTTGCATGGGGAAATCCGTGAAGAGGTATATGTCAGTCAACCCGAAGGATTCGAAGATCCTTATCATCGGGACAGAGTCAACAAGTTAGACAAGGCTCTGTATGGGCTACATCAGGCTCCTCGAGCTTGGTATGAAAAGCTCTCCACCCATGTGTTGAAACACGGCTTTCACAGGGGTGTGATTGACTGTACATTGTTCATTAAAGAAAAGGATGGTGATTTGCTTATGGTGCAAATATATGTGGATGACATAATCTTCGGTTCCAGAAACGAAGAGTTGTGCAAAGAATTTGAATCTGTGATGAAGGCAGAGTTTGAAATGAGTGCCATGGGAGAAATGAAGTTCTTCCTAGGGTTACAGGTAGATCAGACACCTACCGGTATCTTTCTGCATCAGACTAAGTATGTCGGTGACATTCTTAGTCGCTTTGATATGGAAAATGTCACTACAGCCGGTACCCCACTCGCCACAAATCATGATGTGGCTCCTGATGAGAATGGGGATTTGGTGGATGCCACTATGTATCGTGGGATGATTGGATCTCTTATGTACCTCACTGCCTCGCGTCCAGATATCATGTATGCACATGCTTATGCTCCGCATATCAAGCTAAACCCAAAGTAAATCATTTGATTGGAGTTAAGAGGATTTTCATTATCTGAAGGTACTCCAACACTGGGGTTGTGGTATCCTCATGATGATGACTTTGAGCTAAGGCGTATAGTGACTCGGTTATGGAGGCTGCAAAATGAATTACAAGTCTACGTCAGCAGGATGTCAATTTTTCAGGAGGAGATTGGTAACTTGGCAGTGCAAAAAGCAGACATCAGTTGCTCTATCTACCTGTGAAGCTGAATATGTTGTCGCCGCCAGTTGCTGCTCACAAATCATCTGGATACAACAGCAAATGCGGGACTACGGTTTGCATTTCTCTTCTACTCCTATATTTGTTGATAATTCTGCTGCAATTGCAGTAACTAAAAATCCGATCCAACATCCTAAGACCAAACACATAGGCATAAGTATCACTTCATACGCGACTGCTATGAAAAACATTTAATTGATGTGGTCAAAATAAACACGGATTTTCAACGCGCTGACCTCTACACCAAACCGTTTGATAAACCCAGATTTTTCTATCTATTAGAGGTCAATGGTGTTAAAAAGAAAAGTGACGTTATCTCAGAAGAACCAGATGCATAGTCCGACACTAGTTCTGTTTTAGTTTAATTTTATTTTTTTTTTTTTAATTTCCTTGTTTATAAAAATCCAAAAACACAAAAAGATTTCTGTTTTAGAATTTTAGGGGGAGATTAGGTTAAATTCAGTATTATTTAAAAAAACATAATAAATAAAAAATAAAGAAAGGGGGAAGGGCAGATAATCTAAAGTGTAAAAACAAAATAGACAAGACTGAAATTCTCCACAATGGAAAGTGATAGTACACAGGCGTCTAGTTACTTGGGACACCAAAAAGATTTAGTTTTTAGAATTTTTAGTTTCATTAAATCATAGTAAATTGTAAGTCAGAGGATTCTAAGTCTAACAAAATGGGAAAATGATAGTACGCTTGGGTGTTACCATAATTACACGGAGAAAGTTAATCTAGGGAGGTGCTAGTTCACTATACGATGTGTCAGTAGATTCAACACAATGGACAAGTAGACGTTATTGGTGAACTTAGTCTAAACTAAGTGGTTCAACCAACTGTGGGTTCCCATCTTATCACTGCTTAAAACAACCAGCTATTTCCAATAAGGGATAACGACCAAATAAACACCGCCAAAGGTGTGCGAATGACCACAAAAGAGCCAAGCATGAAAAATGAATACAAGCACAATCAAGCTGATAACAAAATGTTGTTGGTGCGTTATGTGAAAAGTATATAAGAAATGCTCTAACAAGGAGATAGGTTGTGTGCCTCTCTGCGGTGCGATGGCACTGACCTGAGGATAAGCATAACCTACATATTCTAGAATTCATTGTTGTTTGCCGCCTCTCTACTGTGCGATGGCACTGACCTGAGGCTTGGCTTCTCTTTGAAAGGTCTAAGAATAGTCTCTTATTGTCAAAATACCTATAGATCGCTCGAAGTCCTCTAAGGAATGTTGATTACCATATAAGCTTGGGATCCACAAATGTTGTTTGAAATAATATAACTTAATTCATCTCCAATGCGTGTCAAAAGTCTGTGTACGGATTTAAGTGGACAAGTATACTGACAATAGTTGTGGATGCACCGACTGATGTTAATAATCAATGTACATTACGTATCATATCACGCATGATTCCCAGTTAGATCTTAGAAGTATCAGATGAACAAAAAACTATGATATGTAAATATATTGTTTTCTTTCTATAAATATAAAATGTTCCAAGTAATTTAGTTTATGCCTGTATGATTCCATTTGAATCGGTCTTGAAAATGATGTTAATGCTAATAGGATTATCTACCCAACCCTAACAAAATCACAAAAATATTTTCATTCTGTTACTTAGTTTAGTGTTGTACTTTAGTTGTTAAGTGTGTCGGCGTCGGACTATGCTATGCTATTCATTGTTGAAACTGTCACAAACTGAACTTAACGTTTAATCAATATAACTTGTTTCTGAAAGGTTAAAAGAATCACGTCTGAGGTGATCAGGTGGATAAATGGATCAAGTCTGAGGTGATCGGGTGGATAAATGGATCATGTCTGAGGTGATCGGGTGAATAAATGGATCACATCTGAGGTGATCAAACTGTTTTATTAAAATGGTCATGTCTGAGATGATCAAACTGTCAATAATGTTTTATCTACTATTAAATGGAACTAAATGTCGTATGGTAAGATGGTTAAAATGTTACAAGTATGGCCATTCGCACGACTGAACCATTAGTATGATCCAGTCGTCCGATTGGAACACACGATTGAGTCAAGTCGTACGAATGGGCAGTGCGAATGAATCCAATCGTACGATTGGAGGTGACCGACTGTAACAGTCGTTTGGATGAACGTCAATTGCACGATTGGGGATGGGCGATTGGGTTAATCGCACGACTGGGATTTGCCCTAGTATAAATACAGGGCGAATCAGCATCAGTCGCTCACTCACCCAAATCGCCCCCTTATTCGCACGACCTAGACGAACCTCTGCCAAAATTTTGTTTGATTCATATCTTCATCTATTTGTGTGTTTTAATGTTCAAGTGTACTTATACAGGTAATGTGCGAGATGGTTCATCAATAACACCAATCAATGACGTCTCGAATCTCTCGAATTTCAACCCAACAGTACCCGAGAACATAATGAACAAATAGACTGTCCAAACTAAGATAAAAGTTCAAACAAATCTTAAAATATGCTTAATCGGTCGTTTCTGAATGTAATGAGCCTAAGTTCGACGTTTAACATCAAGTATAGCTCAAAACAAGAATTTGAATGGAAAAACCATCGAGCAGGCAACTGGACACACTGATGAACTTCAATCGCTCGACTGAGAAGACGACTAGTCTCAGTCGCACGACTGAGATGGACGAATGGTTCAGGCGCACGACTGAACTATACGAATAAGTTCAGTCGCACGACTAAGTCCATTCGCTTGACTTAGTCGCACGTATGAACCCATTCGCGCGTATAAAGCTCAGTCGTCCTACTCAGTTGCACGAATATGTTCATTAGTTTGCTCAGTCGTACGACTTGACCAAGGTGTAAAGTTCATTGACTGCACTAACGTTTACTTACATTGTGTGACAGATGTCAAGTCGCTGGGTAATGAGCACGAAGCACAACATCTGTGCTCATGTGGATTTGACATCCAGGAATACGGCAGAGTTCTCTGGCATTATCGCATTCTTGAGGAGATCGAGGATCTTCAAAGCCATATCTACTCCCTGCACTCCCTATCGCTCGGTACAGCAGGCATTCTGGGAGAATGCGGCTGTAGACAGATCCGTTGAGCCCTACCGCATCAGGAGCTCTATCCTTGGCCAGGCCATCGAGATCACAGAGGAGGATCTGAGGACAGTCCTGGAGTTTGGGGACGATAGTGACTGTCCAACTCGGCTACACCCGCTGACTGTTAGAGGTTGTTTTCTATGGGCTAAGTATTCTGGGGACATCAACTCAGGTATGCTCAACAAGAGCAATCTGTGCCCCCAGTTCAAGTATCTAGCTCATGTGCTGCTCAGATGCATTGCCTCAAGGAAAGGAGGCTTTGATGAACTATCTGAGCAGATTCAGAACGCATACGTTATGTTAGTGCTGAACCATCCGTTCAACTTTTCGCGGATGACCTTCACCTATTTGGTGGAGAACATCGAAGCCAAGGGGAAGGAAAGCTATTGCATGTACCCAAGGTTTATACAAATGATCATTGATCAGAAGCTTCCCCAGCTTCCGAAGGAGAAAGAGGATGCGGTCGTCCTGGAGGTCATGGACGACAGGACATTGGGGAGAATGAAGGTTTACCGGGGGAAGCAGGTGAAGCCCCCGGTGAGGAGATTGTTTGGGCATCTGGCCCGAGAAGACTACGTGGCGCCGGCGAAGAGGAAGTGGCGCCACGATGACAGTGATTTTGATGTAGAGCAGGTGGCTCTACCCTCCGATGACTCCGATGACGATCATGACTCGGATCAGGGAGGAGATGGTCAGGGAGAACCCGAACCAGCTCCGATACACCCTGACTTTCATATGCAGGAGGAGGAGGAATCTGATGAAGCGCCACTTACCCGGACTGTGGGAAGTCGGGTAGTGGCAACTGAGCAAGGGATAAGGGATGTTGGAGGACGCCCGGGAGTGTCTGGGAGCTCTTCAGCTGATCCATCCTACACCCCAGCCTCTCCCAGCAATCAAGGGGGAGCCTCTGTGTCAAGGGGGACACGGAGGAAACGCATGGCTCAGCCTCATGGGCTGAAGCAGAAACGAAGGAAGATTACTCTTATTACTACCACCACAGCTACCACCACTACCACCACCACAGCTACCACCACTACACCACCCACTACCACTACTACCACCACAGCCAACACCACTCCACCACCCACTAGCTCAATACCACCCTTTACTACAACACCACCCACCACCACCATTCCACCGTCCACAACCACTACTCAAACACCACCACCAATCTTCACTACCACACCACCCATCACTGCTACTCTACCCGGATCATCCTACGCTCCAACAGGATCATCTCTCCCTCAATTTGGAGTAGAAGAACAGCTGGCAGCACTAAACAGAATGGTGCTAAAGCTGTGGGCTGCCAATGACGAGAAGACTGCTCAGATTTGTCAGCTAGTAGATCTTACTGCTGGACAATCTGAGCATATATCTCAGCAGGCACAACTCATTGAGGAGAAGGCACAGCAGATTGCTGCTCAGAGATCAGAGATGTCCCAACTTCAGGAGCAAAATGTCATATCTTCTAAGAAGACTGAGGAGTTGGAGGAGGCCAAGAAGACCATCATGCTCAAACTGAAGGGCGCTAAGGATGAGCCGCTGAAAATAAAGAAAGGTGACGGTGATGATGATGATGGTGATGATGATGGTGATGATGATGAAGATGAGGATGAGGATGAAGACGACGAGGATAATGATGACGATGATGATATGGATGGTGATGGGGAGTCCCATGACAGGGAAGGTGATGACAAAGATGGAGATGCAGCTACTTCTCCCTCTGATCCTGGGCAAGAGCAACGAACCAAAAGAAAACAAGATCAGAGGGCTTCCTCGTCTTCTCCGTCAACCTCCCACTCTACAGAAGAACAAGCTCAGATTCAAGGTAAAGCTCAAGACTAGACGTCCATTCATTATTTAAACTTTGTACTTGAACATTTGTATCAAATTTGTGCTTTATAAATAAAATTAAAAGGTTAAATCAACATCATTTATGTGCTTAGTGTATATTTACTTGTGTTGTAATTGGTTGTTAAACGGGTTCAGCTAAACAAGTTTATGAACATGATGTAGTGCCCTTCCGTCACATTGATTCTAAATTGACGATGATCCTCGATCTACAAGGGATCATTCAACGATCAGTCAGCTACACTGTTGAGGAGGGGGAGATAATTCATGACTTAACAGATGAACAAATTGCAGAATTGTTTAGTCTGAATCCTAACGAGCTGGTGAAAGATGCTCCAGAGGTTGACATAGTCAGTGACGATGAACTACAAGATGTTGATGAAGTGGAGATTGAGGACGTGACTGCTGATCATTATCCTCAGTATACTAACGCCGAAGGCGAAGTTCTCCCAGATCTGGGGGAAACATTTGACAGCAACATCTTTGATAAGGTAGAAGAGATGACTGCTGCTAAAGCAGCTGCAGCAGAAGCTCCTCAGGCAAATGATGCTGATCTAGCATCCAAAAAGGATGAATGGATAGCTTTCCTGGAGGAGATGAAGAAACAGCGTGCGCCAAACAAGTCAAATGCCTACACCAAGCTTTACAAGATAAAGAAGCATCAGAAGGTGTCTGGAAAAATTATCAGCTGGGCATACCTTGAAGATCTCAAGGTGTATGCTATCAAGAGGGAGAAGGGAATTGAGTATTTCAGATTCCTACACGATCTGAAAACTCTCCCTGGATTTGAGCTTAACCGTCTAGCCAACTTGAGCCTCCTGTATGCTGTTCCAGGAAAGATGTCTGGATGGTTTGAGCAGGCACTGAAGAAAGAGTATCATACGAGGTGGGTAAATTTTAAACCTCAACAGCCCAGAAGGTTGATTCACAAGACAGAGGTTGATCCCACCTCAGGAAGACCAAAGGTGGTCTTGCGATGCCACCCTCCACGCACAATGTCGCGTATTCCATTGAGGGAAATGCCACAAGATTTTGCACCCCATTTTAAATGGTGGTACTATGACTGGCGCACTGGTGAGGCAGTCATAGTTTTGGAGAAAGAAGGGAAGGTTGAGACAATAAGGGTATTCGACCCTATGTGGCTAACTAACTTGTCTGCTTCAGAAGTATACATCTTGTACAAGTGGCCACTATTTTTTGACACTCTAGATATCGAGCAAGCACTTCAGTTTCAACACGTTATACGTTTATGCTTCGCTCTCGATATTCATTCTGGGATTTCTAGAGAAGATAGAAAGAAGAGATTTGACGAGTTCAAGAAAGAGGTCAAAGTCTAGATAGAACTAGGTCCAAGGGGGAGTTTGTTCGTACACATGTCCCCAGTTCTAGTCTAGTGAGCTTCAATGTAATAGAACTTCTTCTTGTAACACATATGTAACGTTTGATCATTATAATGAGAATCTCTTCTATTTATGTTTATTGGTTGTTTACATGTTATATCTATTCATATCAATTATTAGTACACGCATATATGACAATGTTATATAGGTTTACAGTTGTTAGACATAGGTTTGAACCATTAAAGGTTCAAGAAGGTGTTTAACTAAGTATCCTGAGTCAGTCGCACGACTGGACCATGCGAATGGGCCAATCGCACGACTGAATCAAGTGATTGAGTCAATCGCACGATTGAGTCACAAGACTGACTCAGTCGTATGAATGAACCAATCATATGACTCAGTCGCACGACTGAGCCAGTCGCTTGGCTCAGTCGTACGAATGAGAGCTGTAACCTATAAATACCACTTAATTCGTAGAAAAACAAAACACTTCGAATATTTGCAACCCTACTCGACCCAGAGCGCCCTGTTCGTCCCTTCCAACTTCACAAAACATTTCAGATCATTCCTAGTTCGTTCTTAACGTTTTCTAATCGTTAAGTTTGATCTTGTTAACGTTTTCCCTGATTGGATCGCCAATCAAATAGGATTCCGCACTATTTGATCCGGTATAACGAAGAATCGGTTAGTACTCCGTCCGTACACGGTCCTAACAATTATCAATAAATATTAATTCATAGTGATTTCGCAATTGAAGCTGACTGTGATAAGTTTTTGCCTCCTGTCATGACTTACCAGGTCGTGACAATGTTCATACGACAATTTGCACCCGTTTGACCTCGAGTCACGCAGGTGGGGTTCGTCAGACCCAGTAGTACTACCCAAGTTTCCCCGCTATTCAATATTAACAATTTGAAAGTGTGAGGACTTTTCCATGGTAAACAGCACTATATTAATATTATACACAACTTGAATATATAAAGCGTTTGTGAAATTACCAGTATGCTATCTCCCCCAAAAGAGATTAAATAAAGAGTGGGGCATGAACTCACCTGATATGCATAACGAATACTTAGGGTTTACTTGGAAGAAAGAGTGGACAGACAACCTTCAGAGGTTACCTAGATCACGTGAGTACATAAGTACGTGTAAAAAAAGAACATGTGGAACCCTAAGTACACTACAACCAAAGACACAAGGTTTTAGAAAACAGACACGTTTGACCCAGTTGACCTGTTTGACCTGTTGGTGACATTATGCGTTGTAAACCATTTAAGCAAACATAATCATACATCATACATGGTTAACATTCAAATGGTTCACATGTGATGCTACATTACCCATAGGTATTACTTAGATCATCATACCACCAAATACCATACAAGTCATGCAAGTCCCTAACAACTAGCATGCTCAGTGTAACTATAACACAACTAGTGGATCATACAAAGATCAAATCATGCATGATATTTTCATATGACCTATAACTATGAATTCTCATAAACAGACCAAAACAGACAATTAGCCAATTAAACATTCATACAAGTCAAACATCACATTCACCATGTCTATTACATTCAACATACATCAAAATGATCAATTTCGAGTCCCAAACATGATGCCCTAATTACTAATCAACATTTAACATCATACATGATCATCAAAGTGCATAAATCACACATGATCAATTAGGAATCCCATACAACCTAATGAACAGGTTCTATCACCTTAGAAATCATCCATGAACATACTAGCATGCTCCTAATATCCCAAACATGCTCAAACTATCATCCTTCAAACTTTGTGCAAATAAAGTTTCCCTTTTGGGAAAGTACATCCCAAAATCTATCAAACACCCAATGTATTCATGAATTCATTAATAATACACCAATTCAAGTTCATATCAACATCTAAGCATGATCAACAACATCCAAATATCATAATTCATCAATTTCATATTTAAAAAGTTACTACTTTTGTAAATCTATGAACTACAACATTCATTCTTAGTTTTCTAGCATCCATATCATCAATCTAACATACATATGTCATCATAAACACTTCAACAACATCAATTCATCATCAAATCATCATATCATGCAAAAAAGTTACTATTCTTAGTAACCTATGAACAATGCATCAAAAACCAACCTTTCTTGCATAATCGACGTTAACTAACATACATACAACCTAACTAACATGTTAACATCATCAAACAACAAGAAAATCAACATCCCATCAACCCATTCAGATCTAGGGCTTCAGCCAAATTGAAAAACCCACAAAAACTTCAAAACTAACCTTAAATCATGGAAAGTAACAAGCTTTGATGTTGTGAACTTGTTGTATAGCCTGAAATCGAACCAAAATCGTAGCAAGTTGCTTGTTCTTGGCTGATTTCAAAGTGGAGAGGGTGTGGGGATGGTTTTCGCGGCCGAGGGGTGGGAAATTAGGGTTGGGATTTGTTTTTTTAATTAAATAACCATATTTAGCCTTTAAACCCTTATGTTTTGTATTTTTATAAAATTAAGCTTTAAACCCTTCTTAAAAATGTTTTTTTTAACTCAATTGCTAAGCATATAAACTAATAATAACAAATATATATTTTATCTTTACAAAACACAACACTTACGAATTAATACGCACGTTTCCACGTTACGCGATTAATTCCCAAATAATATTTAAAACACACAAACACATAAGCATAATACAATAACCACATAACTAGTTAAATTATCATTAGTTTAACATTATTAAATTATTAGGTCACCAACGTTAAACGACAACTAGTGTGTGCTCGTGCTCATGAGACGTGTATGCAAGACTTAACGGAACTAACGGAGTTTGGTAACGAAAAATTACCGGATGTCACAATCACAATCATTTAAGTATTTATTCTGATTTTAGCAGAATACAAAGACTTTAATCACTTTGTTTATAATTTTTCTTGTTTTAATCCTTTTGTTTAACACCATTATTTTTCTCAGTTCTTCTTACTCATCTTCCACTGAATTTTTAAGATAATTAACACATGGTTATGAGTATTCTTTGATGATGATCATGTATGTTCTTGTTTAAACACATACCTATTTTAATTAGATAATTAAGGTTTTCTAACCTTGTTTGATTGAGAAGGTGGTGAAGGATGGTTGATTAGCTTCTGAAATTCTTGATGTTCTAAGCTTTGAAATGAAGGTTCTTGGTCCTTTAAAGGTGAATACTTGTGAATGAAGGTGACAAATGCTTGGATGATAATGGCGTGTGATGGTGATATAGAAACCGAGATAGAGTGATGAGGATGGTGATGGTGGTAGGCGTATGGAGTAGAATGATGTTGGGGTGGTGAGTGATAGTAATGGTGGTGTTGATGGTTGTAGTAACCGAGAGAGAAAGACAGAGCCTAAATGATAATGAGGGTGGTGAGTGTGGTGGCTTGTGGTCGTGATTTGCAGCCGAGAGAAGGAAAGAGTGGTGTCGTGAGGTGATGGTGGTTGTAGTGAATCCATCGACCAGGAGGGGATTTGTAAATGGGAGGGATTATGATGATGTCTAGGGTAGGGTGGGGAGGTGGTAGTTTAGGCTTGCTTAGTTAGTTCCTTAGGGGATAGGTGGAAAATTCTTGAGGGGGTTAGTTGCTTGGCTGAGTGATTGGTGTAGCTAGGTGGCGGTTTGGGTCATTATTGTTAAGGGTGGTGGATGGATTGCTAATTACATGCTTAATCATTAAGTCAAGGTTAACTAATACCAGGTGATTCATAACTGTCACAAATACAAATCACAAAAATCAGATAATACAGCATCACAACACTCATCCTGTTGGTGCAGGAAATATTTTCCTAAGTAGCGCTACCAATATTATCAGACGGTTCTTCATCCGAAATAATGGTTGCTCTTACGACAACTTGACAGTTTATCTCAAAAAGTCTTATTTACTTGCATCAAACACAAAATAATATGCTTTTTCCTCCAAAACTCATAATAAAAACGAGGCTATGAATCTCACTTCGATTCCAGCGATAACCTGTAAAATTAATTATATATTTCTTTAAAATTGTCAGTACCTCAGTCAAAATTCTAAAACAGTAACTGTGGTACTCAAAATTTCCAAAAGTTTAATAGCAATATCATCTGAAAATACCATTGATCATATAAAAATCTCAACTATTAACTAATTTCAGATATTTTTCTACAATTAATAAAAATTTATCATAAACAGGCAAAAATAGTTACGGATAACATAAAATTCCCAAATTTTTTTATAATGTTTATTTTATAGTCTCTTGTATCCCATAAATTTCCTGGTTTGTAATTCATAATAAATAGCATACTGTAATTTTTCTAAAATCTCCAAAATTCAATAAAAATAGTTACATAACTCCAAAAATTACAAATTTAACACATATTGTCAAATCTAGAATATCTTATTAATTGTAAATTTTTGATAATTTATTTCACAGTTTAGATATTTCTTTCTATTTTTCCATTACAGTTCATAATAAAATATCAATCTCAGTCATGTAAAGGAATTTAGTCAAAAAATTATTCTGGAGATTCTATAACATATAATGATCATTATATAATGTTTCCAGATTTTTACCAGGTTTGGTTCTCCCATATAGTATTTTCTTATTTTTCCTTATTTAAATCATATAAATTAATTTACTCAATTTTAAAATACCAGATTTTACAGATAGATAATTCTAGTGTTTCTAAACATACTTCTGAATTTATTCCCACAATCACAATCATTTAAGTATTTATTCTGATTTTAGTAAAATACAAAGACTTTAATCATTTTGTTTGTATTTTTTCTTGTTTTAATCCTTTTTGTTTAACACCATTATTTTTCTTAGTTCATCTTACTCATTTGTCACTGACTTTTTAAGATAATTAACACATGGTTGTGAGTATTATTTGATGATGATCATGTATGTTCTTGTTTAAACACATACCTCTTTTAATTAGATAATTAAGGTTTTCTAACCTTGTTTGATTGAGAAGGTGGTGAAGGATGGTTGATTAGCTTCCGAAATTCTTGATGTTCTATGCTTTGAAATGAAGGTTCTTGGTCCTTTGAAGTTGAATACTTGTGAATGATGGTGATAAATGCTTGGATGATAATGGCTTGTGATGGTGATATAGAAACCGAGATAGAGTAGTGAGGATGGTGATGGTGGTAGGCGTATGGAGTAGATTGAAGTTGGGGTGGTGAGTGATAGAAATGGGGGTGTTGATGGTTGTAGTAACCTAGAGAGAAAGAGAGAGCCTAAATAATGATGAGGGTAGCGAGTGTGGTGGCTTGTGGTCGTGATTTGCAGCCGAGAGAAGGAAAGAGTTGTGTCGTGAGGTGATGGTGGTTGTGGTGAAGCCATCGACTGGGAGGGGATATG
>CM044004.1:64080902-64438402 GCA_024085815.1 Flaveria linearis | reverse complement strand
TGAAGAATTACATCAGAGCATATTCTCTCATGTGTAAAGGACTACCTTTGGAAGTATTATCCAGACTTGAAAACTACCAAACTGG
The DNA here is from genome assembly GCA_024085815.1 of Flaveria linearis. Taxonomy (NCBI): domain Eukaryota; kingdom Viridiplantae; phylum Streptophyta; class Magnoliopsida; order Asterales; family Asteraceae; genus Flaveria; species Flaveria linearis. The sequence goes on along the minus strand of CM044004.1, from coordinate 64,438,317 downwards.
ATATACAATGTATAAAGCCTTGAAGATCATATGTGAAGGAGGGAAAGAAATTCAAGATCTGAAAAAGCAAAAACTGAAAAGGCAATTGGAACTATTTGAGCACATCTCAGGAGAAACAATAAATCAAATGATGAACAGGTTTGTGCAATTAACTACAGAAATATCTACTTTGGGAATCAAGAATGATCTTGAGGACCTAAACAACAGACTTCTGAATGCACCGCCATCTTCTTGGAAACAAACTGTTACTTTGTTGAAACATACTGAAAAGTTTCCAATGGATCTTGACCTTCTCATTGCTAAAATTGAATCTGTAGAGATTGATGAGAGATCAAGAAATAATGATAGACGTGCATCAACAACTCAGTATAAGTATGTTGCTTCTCCAGCAAATACTGTAGAGAATGTTGTTCTGGCTAAAGACCAATCAACTCCTGAAGATGAAGGTGATCTGTTTGTGGGAGCAGGATTCTTCACTAGTACACCTGCCTATTCCACTCAACAACAATCACAGTCTCCTTCTAAAGCATAAATGTCTAAACCTTCAACTGAGATACCATCCTCCTCAAACTCTCCCAATCCAAGTAAAGTGAAAGGTGTGATCAACATTCTTTTACAAGATGAAGAGTCAAAAACTGCATTTACTGCTTTCATGGCAAGCTTTCAAGCGTATCAAGGCAGTCATCTGAGTTAAATGGAGCAAGTTCTACAAGATTTGTTTGAAATGGATCCAGATGATGTAGAAGAAATAGATCTTAACTGGCAAATGGTCATGATAGCTTACAGAACACAAAAGCATTCTTATTCTAACAGAAATTACAAACCCAGTGCAAACAAAACTGTTGGGTTTGATAAATCAAAATCAAGATGCTTTAACTGTAACAGCTATGGTCATTTTTCAAGAGAATGTAAAGCTCCAAGAAACCAAGGAGGAAATAGTCAAGGCAGCTCAAGTGGCCAGAAATATCAGCAACAGGCAAACAAGACTTTTCAAAAGCCATACCAAAGTCTACCTATGCCAGAACCCAAAGAAGAGAAGAATAGTGAGGAAACTAAGAAGGCACTGGTTGTAAACATCAAAGATGGTTATGACTGGAGTGCATATGCAGAGCAATTTACTGCTGATCTCACTGCCAATCTGGCACTAGTTGGTGAAGTTGATGATGAAGACTGGTCAAAAGATAAAGATCCTAAATATGATGAATCAGATCAAGAAGAAGAGTATGATTGGAGCGACAAATCAGACCCAAAAGATACCACTGAAGAAGTTGCTCTTATGGCTCAATCAGAACAACCAAAGGTTGTTAACTCTTCTGATACTGAATCTTCAAACTCATATCCTGAAATACCTGAGAGAGAAAATGTGCACAAAAGTATGTTTTGAACTAGTTGAACACTACAGAACATATTCATTCAAAATATGTGACAAGCTCAAACAAGAAGAATCATGGCACAATAAACTAAAATCAGATCACAAAATTGCTGATGAAAAGATAATGTCTCTTCAAGCTTCATGGAACAAAACTATTAAAGAACTTGAACTAGCAAAGAAACAACTTGAAGAGATGAACAAAACACTTGAACAAGAAAAATTGGCACATGCTGCAACTCAAATAGATTTAGCCAAAGTTAAAAGCTCAAAGAAAATTGTTGAGCAACTTGTGAATGGAAGAAATGACAAAGATAAAACAGGATTAGGATTCACACATGAACCTATGCCTGAATCAATCTCAAAAACATTACCAGAAAATTTCAATACTCATGATCATTCACCGGAAAACAAAGCTAAACTGAAAGAATTTCAAGATCAAAAGAACTTTAAAAAGAAAAATGTTGAAGTTTATGAAGAAACTGACTTAGACAAGATCAAAAATGGTCATCTAATCAATGTCAAATCTTATGAACCTCAACAAAAGCAAAAGAAGTTGTTTGTACCAAAAAGTGAAACTGTTATTGAACAAAGTGAACAAAAGAGTGAAAAATCAAATGATATCAATAACAAACTGAAAGGAAAATGTGAAGAAGCTAAAACAGATAATAATAATTCTGATGATTCAAGTTCAAATGAACTAACTGAAGAAAAAGAGTGTCAAAAGGAATCTTCTCAAGATTCAACTAAACTTCAAAGTAAGAAAACATCAACAAGATTAAGAAATCAAAGAAGAAGACAAGCTGCTAAAGCTAAGAAAGCCAAATCAATCAATCAGTCACAGAACAATACTCAAATTAAACCTGTGAAGTTTGTGTCTGCAGGAACTTTTGACATGAACACAAACACAAAAATGACATCTACACTTAAGATCAAATCTAACTCTGATCTGAAAACAAGTTCAGATCATAAGACTTCCGCTGTGCATAAAAGATTTGAATCAAAGGAATCAAAGAATTTTGTTCAAGTTAAAAAGAAAAATCCTAAAGATCAAAAGACCAAATTCACACCAATGAAACAACAAGTTAATCTGCCTAACCCAAGATTTAAACAAGAATCAAATGTTGCTTCTACTTCAAGGGTTAATAAAATGTTGTTTAAACATTCTGAAAAGTATTGTGATATCTGTGACATGTACAATCATGACATTTTAGAATGTTACTTTAACAAGTATTGCTACATATGTGATATGACAAATCACATAACAGCTGAGTGTTACTTTAACATATACTGTGCTTTGTGTGATGAAAGAAATCATAATACCAATGATTGTTACTTCAGGAAGAACTCTTCAAGGAAGGAATTCAATAATCAAGGCTTTGTAAATCCATAATTTATAAGAAATCAAATATTGGATTTAAATTTTCACAACAACAACCTTCCTTGGGTTTGAGATCTTTCAGAAGAAACAATCCTGATTATGATAATAATCATTTTGTCAAATCACAGCAATACAATCAAGAAAAGTTTATTCCTCGATCTGTGAGAATAAACAAAGGATCATTCTCAAATGATTCATACAAGAGTTCAAGATTTCTTGATAATGATCTTGAAAATAGATACAATGCTTTGAAATCAAAATCACAAAGAGATAATCAGTTGGTTTCTCAAAAAGGATTTGAACATGTTAAAATTCAAAAGAAACCAGATGTCAACAAACTTCATTTCAAACAATTTACAATTGTTGACAAGTTTGGCAAGCCCAAGACCATCTCGGCTTGGGTTACTAACTCATCTTAAATGTTTGTGAATGCAGGTACGCCCGCGGAGACCAATCAACTCATGGTATGTTGACAGTGGGTGTAGCCGGCATATGACAGGCAATCAAGCCTTGTTACAAGACTTTAAGTTAAAGGATGGAACACATGTTGCTTTTGGAAGTGATGCAAGTGGAAAGATAACATGAGAGGGAACAGTGTCCAATGGGATTATCAGTTTTGATAAAGTCAACTTTTGTTCACAGATGAACTTTAATCTTCTAAGTGTATCCCAAATTTGTGACAAATCTTATTCTGTTCTTTTTGATGAATCTCACTGTTATGTCTTGAAACCAGGTTTTCAGATTAGTAATGACTGGGTGATAGTTAAAGCTGCTCGAGACAGAGATGTATACAAACTGGATATGTCTCAAGTGGATCCTGCAACTGAAACTACTTGCCTGATTGCTAAAGCTTCAAATGATGAAGGCCAGCTTTGGCATAGACGTCTTGGTCATTCCAACATCAAAAACATGAACAAGCTTGTATCAGGAAATCATGTTATTAGACTTCCTTCCAAGAAGTTTTCAACTACTGATCACTGCTCAGCTTGTCTGAAGGGAAAACAACATAGAGCGTCTTATAAGTCCAAACTGATAAACTCAAACACCAAACCACTCCAGATGTTACATATGGACCTTTTTGGACCAACTAATGTTAGGAGTATTGGTCGAAAATCATATTGTTTAGTCATCATAGATGATTATACAAGATTTTCATGGGTTTTCTTTCTTCAAGCTAAATCTGAAACTACAGATCTTCTAAAAGAATTTATTAATAAAGTTGAAAATCAGCTTGAACAAAAAGTGAAGATAATAAGAAGTGATAATGGAACTGAATTTAAAAATGCTAACGTTGATTTGTTTTGTGCAGAAAAAGGGATAGTTCATCAGTTCAGTGCTCCCAGAACTCCACAACAAAATGGAGTTGCTGAAAGGAAGAACAGATCTCTGATTGAAGCTGCCCGGTCTATGTTAGCTGATGCTAAAATTCCAATCACTTTCTGGGATGAAGCGATATCAACAGCCTGTTTTGTTCAGAATAGAATCTTACCTGTTAAAGATAAAAAGAAAACTCCATATGAGTTAATGTTTGACAGGAAACCAAACATAAACTTTTAAAATCATTTGGCTGTCCAGTTATGATTTTAAACTCAAGTGATCATTTAGGAAAATTTGAAGAAAAAGCTGATCATGGATTTTTTGTTGGATATTCATCAGTTTTCAAAGCCTATCGAGTTTATAACTCTAGGACAAATTCTATAAATGAAACATTCAACGTTAAATTTCTGGAAAATTCTTTTCCATCAGTTTCAAATGGTCCTGCATGGTTATTTGATATAGATTCTTTGTCAAACTCATTTCAATCTAACTTGTTTAATCAATCTGATGATTTTTCAGGTAAGAAGAACTCAAGAGGAGATCTTGGATCTTTCAGTGATGATTCAGATTCTGATGATTCAGATGATGCTTGCCCAGATTATCCATTTTTTTCATTTGTCAAGGATTCAACAATCCAATTCAATGACAATGTTCATGATGCTTCAGCTTCAGATCATTCAGTTTCAGCAGATCAAGAAGAATCACATCCTCTTCCTAATGATGGTACAGAAATTGGACATCCTGAGTCTGGCACATCTTCCATCTCTGGAGATGCAATTGATCATGGTAACTTTGATTACTTTCTCAATTCACCGACTCAAGTTCCAAATTTCACTCCACATTCTTCTACCTTATTGCAACAGCTCTCCAATTTGAACCAAACCAATCTTGATGTTAATGTTCAAGGAACTGATATACCGACATCTCGTATCCACAAGAACCATCCAACATCATAGATCATTGGTCCTCTGAATGAAAGAACTACTAGGAGTAAATCTGAACATGCAAATGTTTGTTTATACTCTTGTTTCCTTTCTCAGATTGTTCCTAAAAATGTCACCGATGCATTACAGGACAATGGTTGGATTGAAGCTATGCAAGAAGAACTTCTTCAATTTCGCAAACAAGAAGTGTGGAAGTTAGTGGAATTACCTGAAGGAGAAAATGCCATAGGCACAAAATAGTTGTTCAGAAATAAAACTGATGATCGTGGCATTGTAATAAAAAAAACAAAGCAAGACTTGTTGCACAAGGATACACACAGGAAGAAGGAATTGACTATGATAAAGTATTTGCTCCAGTTGCAAGACTCGAATCCATTTGTGTTTTCCTGGCTTATGCATCATTCATGAAATTCAAGGTGTATCAAATGGACGTCAAAGGTGCATTCTTGTATGGTCCAATCACTGATGATGTGTATGTGAAGCAACCTCCAGGCTTTGAGGATGCAGAATTTCCACATAGAGTGTATAAGCTTAGTAAAGCTTTATATGGACTACATCAAGCTCCTAGAATTTGGTATGAGACATTATCTCAACACTTGATCCAACATGGATACACTAGAGGGAAAATCGATCCAACTTTATTCATAAAGAAGGATAATGATGATCTCTTATGTGTGCAAGTGTATGTAGATGATATCATATTTGGTTCTACCAGTCCAACTATGTGTAATGAATTTGAAGAAATCATGAAATCTCGTTTTCAAATGAGTTCTATGGGAGAAATCACTTTCTTTCTGGGATTGCAAGTTCAACAATCTGCAGATGGTATTTTTATCAATCAAGAGAAATTTGTTGACAAACTCTTGAAGAAATTCAAACTGCATGATTGTCAGTCCATAAGAACTCCAGCTGACGTAAACACCAAGATTGAGCCTGATCCTAAAGGAAAATCAGTTGATCAAACTCTATAAAGATCTATGATTGGTTCTTTGATGTATCTTACTGCATCAAGACCAGACATCATGTATGCTGTATGTGTTTGTGCAAGGTATCAATCAGACCCAAAAGAATCTCACTTAATTGCTATCAAAAGAATATTCAGGTATCTCAAAGGTAAACCAGCTTTAGGGCTTTGGTATCCTTACGAGGGTAATTTTGAGTTACATGGATACACAAATAGTGATTATGGTGGATGTTGTCAAGATAGAAAATCTACTACGGGTGGTAGTCAGTTTCTTGGACCCAGATTAGTTTCATGGCAATGTAAGAAACAAACAAAGTTTCTGTCTCAACTGCAGAAGCTGAGTACATAGCTGCATCAGCAGGATGTTCTCAAATCCTTTGGTTGTAAAACCAACTGCTAGATTATGGGTTCAATTTTCTTAAAACACCCATTTACATAGATAACACTGCTGCTATGTTCATTACAGCTAATCCAGTTCAACACAAAAACAAAACATATCGAAATTCGATATCATTTTTAAGAGATAATTCTGAAAAAGGTTTAATCATTTTGATTCAAATAGCAACTGAAAAACAGTTGGTAGACCTATTTACTAAAGCTTTTCTACCAGGAAGGTTTGAGTATTTAGTGGATTCAATTGGCCTTATTAACCATGTGTAAACCTGGTTACTAATTTGAATCTTTTCATGATCAAATACTTTCCTCAATCTGAAAATTTTCATAAGGGTAACTTTTCATAGTTATTTGCCTGATTGTTTGTGTGTGTATGCTTTCGGTTATAGAAAAACAAATACAAAATTAGAAAACTCAAAAATCAAATAGAAAAATATAAATAAAAAAACTCCAAAAATAGTGTGCTTTTCATTTATCATTCATTTGTTTTAGGAATAAAATGAATCTGTGTTTGCCTTAAGTGAGAAATGATAGTACATTAGTAAGATCAGTTGCATACTTCACTCGCTAATAAAGTCTGACATGATCAGGATTTGTTGTGTAGACACTATCATGCTAGTATACTGAACAAGTAAATTCTTGTAATTACCCCACATCCCTATGCTTGTTTGTGTATTCATCTAAGTACTTTTGAGTGTATTAGCTTATCAGATTGACTGCTTGCTAAGCTACTCCCACTCACACCTGATGGTAATGTGACTAATCATGAGATCTGTTACAAGCATCATTTACTTCTCTGTTATGAGTCATCATAGACCTGAAGTGCTGAGATATCCTCTGTTGTAAGTCATTACAGACCTGGATATTCACCTTTGATGCAAAAGATGCCAATGTGCACACCCATTCAAATGGATGGTTAGAGTTGATCAAATGATTATCCATGATCATTCTCTATTCAATTCAGTAACATGAACTCTGATTATGCATATTTGTTAGGTAATAAGTTGAGAATAGTGCTTTCTTGCATGTCTTGATGATGGTTGATCCTCTAAGTCTTGGTATGAGTCACATCTTGTCATTTACAATTCTACCATACACATCCAAGAATTGAAAAAGTAAGTGAGCTGATAATTTGTGTCAAAAACACTCATTTGCTATCCTTAGATCTTGTGTCTCCTTTGCTGTGATGTCACTGACCTGGAACACACTTTATCAGGATTTAATCATTGTCTATGTCTATCCACATAATTTTTTATTTTAATTTTTTGATCTTATCTAATATGATCTCACTGCAATCAAGGATTCTATTGTACATATTAGCTTTTCATTCTGCTTTAATTTTGATTTTGTGCATGTTTTCTTGTGTGCAGGCAATATAACAATGTTAAGTGTGATATTCTTATGATCTATTGGTAAACTTCTAAGTTTTGCAAAACTTAAAAGTTTAGGGGGAGTAATAAACCAATAAGAATATTCTTAGAAAATCAAAATGATCATGTTGAATTAAAAGGATGATGCTTTAATTTCAAAGCATGTATGTGTTTATCTATGATAAAATGATCTCATAATTTTTAGCAAGTGGAAAAGCTTCTTTGAAAAGTTGAAAACAAGACAAATTTTGAAATAATTGGTTTGTTCATTTTTAATCTAAAATGAAGGGTCAAAATGTAAAAAGTTAAATTTTGAGGGTCAAAAATGTAACAAGTTCACTTTTGAGGGTCAAAAATGTAAATTTGAGAGAAAAATAAAAATATGCTATATTGTTTAAATATTAGTATGAAATATTACTAATGTGTTTAAACAGTGCGCAGGTGAAAGATTTGAAAAATACAAGTGCAAAAATGCATGAACAGTTGTTATGTGGTTGAACAGTTGTCATATGTTCAAACAGTTGTTATGTTTCTGAGAAGTTGGTGTGTGGACATTTCAGCATCATTATGCTACTGAACAGTACTTATACTACTGAACAGTACTCATAAGTCTGAATAGTTCTCATACGGCTGACCTTATAAGTCTAAACAGTGCTAATACGGCTGGCCTCATAAGACTGAATAGTGCTCATATGTCCCAACACTTAGTAAAATTTGTGACCTAATGAGTCTGAACAGTGCTTAAACGCCTGTACAGTGCTTATAAGTCTAAAAATTTTTACTTAGTATAAAAAGCACACTTGTGTTATTCATTTCATTCTCATTTCAAAACCCTCATAAAACCTCTCTGACCACTCGAACTCTCGAACTTTCGACCAAAAACCCTCATTCTTCGGTTAAAACCATTTCGAGCACAAATCACAGATTGTTGATAGTGTTTTTGTGATTGTAAACGTAAGTTTTTGATTCTCATTCATCTGATTTCGTGTTTAAATGGAAATTTGGTGATAGGCGTTCGACTCCTGTACGGTCGTTTAACCCTAAACACTTCAAAAAATTTCAGATTAAACTTTCAAATTGAAAAAATGTGCAAAATTGATGATTGAATCTTGTTTGTCTGGTGATTTCGATCATGGTGTTAGGTTAAACTTGTTTTAATCTGATATTTGATTGAATACACTGTTCATGTTCATCGATGAACAGTATCGGTAGAGGATGAACTCGATGAAGAAGATGAACAGATTCATGAATTTTTTTTAATAAAAAATGAAAAATAAATTTTAAATTGATAAAAATCATCATTTCAGGAACTTAAGTGTTTTAATAAAATGATATGAGATAAAATAAACAAAAGTGTTAAAATTTTAAATTAAAATCAATCTTGACAATTTATCTTTTATTAAAATTATGTGTTTACACTTAAAATTAAAATTTCAAGTTGATTTTAAAATTCAAATGTATTTTAACACATCAGTTTATAATATCTTAAATCATTATATTTTCAAACTCACATTAAATTCATTGCTTCAAAATACATATATTGTCTAATATTATTGCTTTTAAATTTTGCAGATGGCTGATTTAAAGTTTGTGCCAAAGCACAACATTGCTGCATTGCTTGATGAGGAAGCTCAAGATGCATTGTCTTATGAAAAAAATGATCAGATTTCTTCTAAGAACAAAATATGTGTATGCAATGTGTTACCAAACTGTGATTTATGACAGACTCATTAGACAGTTCTGGAACACTGCAAGAGTTGAAGTAGGTGATGATGGCAGAAAAGTTGTTAGAGGATTTGTGACCAGAGACAGAATGATTGAAGTTTCTGAAGCTTCCATCAGAAATGCTCTACGATTAGGTCAAAATGATCCTGAAGATCTCTGTGTGTTGACTTTTAATGAATGCAGAGAGACTTTCATGGCTATGGGTCATCCAGACCAATTTCCTAAGAAGCACTTTTTAAGAGCAAGGGTCTACAATCACTGGACACTTTTATGCTATATCTTTCAGCATTGCTTGTCCAAGAGGAGTGCAGGATGGAATTCCTTTCCTGTGGACATTGCTTCACCAATTGTTGCCATAGTTACTAATAGAAGATTCAATATGGCAAGATGGATACTTAATGGATTTGTGTTTAACTTAGAGAAAGGAACAAGACACAAATACTTGATGTACCCCAGGTTCCTCCAAATGATCATCAATGAGGAATATCCAGATATCCATGTTTATGGAGTAGGTGGAGATAGGCTGGAATTGGAAAACATGTCTGAAATGACATACAAGAAGTTAACAATGATAACTGGTGCACAGAATGTTCCCATGTTTGACTACATGCTGAATGTAGCAAATGATGTTGTTGATATTACTGTAGATCATTATCATTTGTTAGATGGTGAACCAATTGATCCAGCAGATTTGATAGATCAATTTCCTATAGAAGAAGATGATCAATATGAGGAAGGTGATCAAGATGATGACAATGATGCTAATGATGCTGATGATGACAGCTCATCAAGTTCAGATGATGATGATGATGCTAATGATGATGGTGGTGATGTAGCTGAGACACACCAATTTATAAGTCATGACTCACCAATGCCTGACAAGCTACTGAAGCTCAAAATGAAGAAGAAGAAATAGTTGGTGATGAAGGTCATGATGAGAGTGAGCATGAAGCAGCTGATGATAGAGATGATTTAGTTATTGATGAAGCTGGTCATGAAGCTGTACATGAAGAGGAAGAGACTCACATAGAGACAGAATAAGAGATGGATGTAGATAATCAAATTTTTGATTATGAGTTTATTGAGTCTTTCCAAATTAATCAAGATTCAAAGGAAGAAAAGAATGTTGATTGAAGAAAAGAAAGAAAAAAGATATCAAGACAGAGGATTTCTGAAGACAGAAGACTATGTAAATCTTAGGGGGAGTATTGTTAGGTCCCTTAGAAGATTAACATTTAGTCTTTAGTGTCTAGTTTTGTAGTTTATACTAGTATAGGGACTAGTTTTGTAAATTTTAGTTCCTTAGTTTCTAGTATAAATAGCATAGACTTAGAGTAGATTGTTAAGTTTTGTAAGGTGTTTGCATAAACTGCTTTCTATCTCTTGTAATCGTCTTTTGCTATCAATGAAATCTGAATTTTGTTGATATTGCTTGATTTGATTACAATTGATTGTATTTCTTTGAATTGTTCATATAATTTGTTACAGATTGCTCTAATCGATCCTATCAAAACTCTTAAAATTAAGAGTTGTACAAGCTATTACACACAAGGTACAATCCATTAAGCATCATAAATCTAATTTAAACATCAGCCTTTTTTGAAAATCAGGATTAGGTACCATCACCATCATCCTACTAGAGAGAGTTGCTTTTAGTTTTCAAAATTCAAACACCCCACCCACACTTTTTGAAGGTAGCAGGTGTTGGTGATGGTATTCCCGAATCTTTCGGGTATCTCCATCGTCATGACTGTTTGACTAATTAACATGGATGGTTTTGCAATTTGCAACTCTACAGCTACATCATCATGATTGCCAGCTATTTGCTTCATTTTATAAAGTTCGATTTGTTCCTCAACCTCTTCAAATTATGCTTTAGTTTCATTGGATGTTCTTTCATTTGTGATTTTCTTGAACATGCAACCTCATTTATTTTGTTTTTACATTCGTTTTTAGATGTGAGTTTAGAACGATTACTATTAACTTCTATAGGTGTTTCTCGTTTATTCAATCGAATATGAAAATTGTGAAATTAGATAAGAAGATGAGTGAGTTTATTTGAGGTTTAAAAGGCCTAAAATGTAAGTTTTATATGATAATATGGTTTCTGTTGTTGGTCTTAAATAGAGTTCTTATATACATACTACCAGCAACCACTTTAAAATAGAATATTTGGATCGAATCTCTAGATGAAATGAAACGGGTCTCACTACAGGTAATTGTTAAAACCAAATCATTATTTTTGGGTGATCTTTGATAGTTCTGAGTTTAATGTTACAACCTCATCTAGGGCAAATCTTTTATGTTCTATTGTTCACAACATAATAATTTAAAGATACAGACTAACTGATCGATGAAATGCTTCAACCAAATTCTACCTTTTTTTCTTGAAAGAACATGTAGAGTAAGTTGATAAAGTTGGTCTATATTAACTCATAACTGTTTAGTGATTGAGATGATGTTTATATGTTGTTTGTTCTGCTCATCGAGTTGATTGCTTAACAAATGTATATAATAAGATGATTTTGTTGATTTTTTAGAGGTTGAACATATGCATCTTCCTGGCCCATTAAATTTCAGCTTTATAGGATTTGAAAGGAGTGGAAACTAAGGTATTGTAGCGTTCAGGTTTAACTATCTTTGGCAACTTAACTCTTTGGTTTTTAAAGTTGAAGTTGATGATAAAGCATGTGAATGAATCAATTATTATTTATATTTGACAATAATATACCTTTTATGTGATAAAATGCAGCTTGCATGTAAGTGATAAAGAGCAGGTATATCAACATAAGTGATAAGGCATATTCACATAGCTAGCAAGATGGTATATATCAAAGTATTTCTTTATTATTTTGATAAATATTTCTTTAAGTAGCTAATTTGAGTAAGAATTTAATTCCACTAATGCTAATCCAATTGTCTTTATGCATGTAGTCAAGAATTTTATAGCATTTTTGGTTAGGAATAACCTGCATTCACTTATAATGATAAGAATTTAAACTTTGGGTTTTTATTTGGAACCTTTTGAAATTATTTTGTGTGATTTATCTAAGCACTTTAAGTTATGGAATTCGTGACTATTATCAATTGAACTTACAATGATAAGAATTTAATGTTTGGGTAAACAAATTATGCTTTTGATTATATGAATATTGCATGTCAAATAATTACTCTCATACCCTGACTCCATGAGCAACAAATCCTGATTATCAAAATAAATTTACATGTTTACCTCTTCTTTTAACCTAAATCGAACACCAATTTCACAAATTCTCATGATCTTTTTTCACAACTATGTTCTTTTTGGCGTTTTTGTCTTTTAATTCTCTAGATAGGCGGAATTTTCCAAGCATTCAAGCATCTAATTTACTGATTATTTCAACTTCAAACACATACCAAAATGCATGATCTGATTTTGATTATATGGTATATTAGAGTCATATAATCATTGTCAGAACGTAAATCTGAACCTCAACAAAATTGATTGCCAAGAGGGTAAAAATATGATTACCTTTTCATCTTGACATAATTTAACAGGTAATTATCTCATATGACCCATTTTAGTATAGTTGTTATGTTTTCTGATTATTAAAGTATTTATGATTATTACATTATGTTTAACCAATATTATTGAAATTTTTATGGAAAATTATGTTATAATGTTAAATGCTATGTGCAGTAGCTGTTCAGTACCTGTCGGCTTCTGATGTGGTGTTTGTGAAGTTGATATTGTAATAATGTTATCAATTTTTTGTTCAGTACCTGTCGGCTTCTGATATTGTAATAATATATATATATATGTATATATATATATACATATATACATATATATATTTATACATATATATGTATATATGAAAGTATACATAAATCGGATTTACGGATTCATATGCGGTCAACTAACGGCTCACGATCAACTAACGAGGAAACACGTTTACCAAACGGAAATTGTTTCCATAAGCCACAATTACAGAATCAATCATTAAAATAAGTGATTCCTTAAACTCAATCTGCGGAACACCTACTTTTCAAAAACTTTCAAAAATCAACCCATAAACCATCACATCTTCCCAAAAATATACACTTTAAAAAATCATCTTTTATTCCACAATCAAGAGTTTAAATACGATACAAAAAGACCAAAAGTGCACCAAGGAATATGACGATAGAGGAAGAGTGACTGAGCAAAACATGCAAATAATAGGAAATGATTAACTGCATCTAATCATAGTGCTTCAATTGTTGTAGCTTATGGGTACTCTTCAACGGAATGTATCAGTTATCAACCCAAGTATCGATCCATAACCACCAAGCCATTTGTGGCCTCCCCTTTAAGAAGACATTAAATATGGATATTCGACGGCTCAAGAATTTGCTCGTCGTTCCATACCATGTTTGCCGTCAGTTTGATTAGAATTCTTCTTGCTTTTGGAGCATCCATGAAGAAAACAACAAAATGCACCTAGATTTGTTGAAACCGAGTAATAGAATCACTACAATATTTTGATTGTTAGTGGCCACTTTTGTAGCCGTAAAAACTATAAGTCGCCGCTAAAAATTTGTCGCTAATGATCATTTATTGCTGCTACCAGTGTCAGACTGCTAAACTTGTCACCACCAATAGGTCCAATAGTGGCGACTTTTTTCACCTCTAAAAATGTCCAACATTCCAGTTAACTGCTAGCAACGTGTTAACACTACATATATCTAGACTATCTTGCAAGTATGACAAAACAAGAAAATCTTGTAACCTTGGTTGACAAAATCAAGTTATTAGTACAAAAGCAATGGCAAAGATGCTGGGATTAAACAACTATGTTGTGAGGAGCAAGCTCAGCGTGTTGGTTACATCTATCGAAGTGCATATTAAACTAACGGCAAATGTAACTAATCATTATTTATATCAAAGTACATACTTATTCGAAGTGCATATTAAACTCAACAAATCCACTTAAATACATCTTATAGAGCGGTTACTTGTTTCGGCTTATTATTCAACCATATATACTATTAAATTGGCTGTACAACATTACAGTCGTAAAGGAATGAACAATCATGGTTTTCTGACCCGTCACTCAACTTCATAATCTCTCATCTCTATGATCTTCTCAAGCTCCAACATCAGGTAGTTGACCTTTGCATAATCTAACTTCTGTACCAACTTACCAAAATATCATATCCAACCAGTTCCCTCAATTCCTTATGTCTTTAGATATTGTGAACTATATAGCTTATATTTTTCATAGCAAAAAAATGACCAGCAGAACCATCTTCACACAACTTCACTTTAACCTCCAAATGGGACACCATCATCATTATGATCCAAATCACATGACGTGACAGCTCACTTTGTCCTTTCAGTTCTTCAGAATATGCGCTCAAATCATCATCATCATCATCATCATCAAGGGGTGGCAGCTTAGGTAGAGACAATCTCCTTAAAGCATGCTTGTGGTCACAGAGTTGGTACAGGTAACTCATCACATACCTGGGCAAGGGGTCGATTGGGCCAACAAATATAACTGAAGACTCGTGGTAAAGTAAAACCATCTCAAATATTAACAGACTACTAATAATCTTATCAGAAAGCATAGTGAGCAACTATTGGACCAAAAGAACCAATGAGCCAAGATCAGGAAAACCTCTAAGTCCCACATGACATCACAACAACTGCTGAAGACTCCTATCAGCTGTTCTGACAAAGTCTGAAGAATCAAAGTCTGAAGATCAAAGATCTGAAGTACAACAGCTGATGAATCTCAAGTACTGAAGACGAGTACTGAAGTCTGAAGTACTGAAACATTCAAGTACTGAAGACTTCAAGTACTGAAGACAAGTGCTGAAGATCAAAGTTGAAGAACTGAAGAACTGAAGATCACCTACTGATGCACAAAGACTGAAGACAAAGACTGAAGACAACAGCTGATGACATCTACTGAAGTCATCAGCTGATACATCGTCTGAAGCCCAAGTCTGAAGAACCAAGTGCTGAAAATTCAGAGTTTGTCACAACAGCTGAAGAAGTCTTCTTCAGTTGTTGTGATGGTTCTTCTCTTTCAGTAGTTTTATATTTAGTTTCAGTAGTTTGTACAACAGCTGAAGAGCCTGTTCTTCAGC
Source organism: Flaveria linearis (assembly GCA_024085815.1). NCBI lineage: Eukaryota > Viridiplantae > Streptophyta > Magnoliopsida > Asterales > Asteraceae > Flaveria > Flaveria linearis. Next base: position 64,422,737 of record CM044004.1, on the reverse strand, counting down.
TGTTATAGTTCAGTAGTTATAAACGACTGAAGAGTTTGTTCTTCAGTCGTTGTAGGTTTTTCAGTAGTTTCCTTTTGTACTTAGGAACAATTTTGTAAGAAGATGTCAGCTGTTGACATCTTCAGTAGTTTTATGTTCCATCAGTTGTAAGTTTAATAATCGGTTGATGTCACTGTCAAGTGACATCATCACCCATCCTTTTGCCGCCTATAAAAGGATGGTGAACCATGCTGTATTAGGTGCCGAAACGTGTTGAGTAATAGAAAAATTAATTTTTCGCAGAACTCTTCTCTCTCTCTATGTTTGTACTGTTACATGCAAAACATTTTGTATTCTTGATTTAATTGCTAATTTCGTGCTAAATCCGCTGCAACCAATCTGATTGATCAAACGAGAGGCTGAGATCCTGTCAAATGGTATCAGAGCAGGTTAATCATTGATCGATTTCACTATTGATCATTTGAAACTGCTCTTTTGATCTCTACGTTTGATCGAATTAGCAACTTGCAAGAATTAGCCATAGAGAGTGAGTTTCCGCTGTTTCCGGCCAAAATCTTGAGGTTCTCTGGTGGTTTCGAGCTACATTTGTTGTGCTTAAACTTGTTTTTGACTAAATCCTGAGATGACGACACCAACTAACGATCCTCACAATACTGGTTCCTCAACCAAGCCTCCGATGCTTGTGAGAAACGAGTATAACATATGGCAAAGACGTATGCTTCACCACTTGGCTGTCAACAGTGCTGGTTGTGGGAAGTCAGTGGTGCATGGACCATACAAGCCTATGGTGAGCGTCCCTGAATCTAATGAACAGGTTGCGAAGAAACCTGAACAATATTCGGACGAAGATCTAAAGCTGTTCGAAATTGATGCTAGAGCCCATGGAATTTTAGCCATGGCTATTTCTAATGAGATTTATTCAGGGCTCTTGCATCATGAGTCTGCTCATGACCTATGGGTTGCTCTAAAGGAACAATTTGGAGGAACTGATTCGGTCTTAGCAAACAATAGGGAAATCCTCGCCCAACAATATTAGACATTCTCATATAGAAAGGGTGAGACTCTGACCCAGCAGTTTGAGCGGTTCTCTTGTTTGATCTCTGAGCTGAAGATGGTCAAACAAGAGTACTCCAACAGCCAGATGAACAACAGGTTCCTCAGGTCACTGCCTGAGAGATGGGACACTTATACCATTGTCCTACGCTCCAGTGCAGACCTGGAAACTCTATCTCTCACCCAACTTCATGGGAAACTGCTCACTTTTGAGAGAGAGATAGAGCAAAAGAGGAAGTTGTCCACTTCTGGCAAGCTCGCTGATGACTTTGTCCAAGGTAATGCTGCCTTGATAAGTCAGGAGTCAGAATATGCTTCATCAGAAAGTTTTTATGATGAGCATATTGATTTCTCTACCAACTCAGAACAAGCTTTTGTTGGTGTTAGTAGTTCAGGAGGTAGTGGTGACAACTTGTGTTTTTTGATGCAGGACTTGAAGGGCATTCCAGATGATGATCTGGAAGAGATGGATATTTTGAACCAAATGGCAATGATAAATATCCGCTCTCAAAAGTTCTATAAGAGAACTGGTAGGAAATTCCCTGGACTCTCTGGCAAAGCCAAAGTTGGTTTTGACAAGAGCAAGTTGAGGTGTCACAAGTGCCAAAGGCTTGGACACTTTGCAAGAGAGTGTAGATCATCTGGATCTAACTCCTCTGCACCCTTTGTGACTTTTCCCAGCAATAGCTCACAGCACAGAGGGCAACCTTCTTCCAGTTCTGGCCATCCATCACAAGCTCAGGCACCACCTGCTTATTTTGTGCCACAGGGTCATATGCCATATCCTTACCCCTGTTACTACATGCCTCAGCCTAGTCAAACTCAAGCACCCTCGGCTCAACCACCTCATGCTCTTCCTGAGCCTCAATCTTCCCAATCTCATCATCACACACAACCTTAACAACACAGCTTTTTCACCCCAAGTGTTGTTGACTAGAGTAGTCTACCAGATGAGCTATCTGGTCAGGAACAACTACTCCAAGGTTCTGGTCAACATGGTGGTGATCAACATTTTGGAAATATTGCTCTGATGGCCCTTGATTCTGCTGAGGGGTCATCATCCAATGCCTCATCTCAGGTATCCACTGAGGCTAAAGCCAAGCTTTGTTCTGAATCATGCATAGCAGCATTTGCTTCTATTAGAGAAGCAAATGTAGCTTTAATAGATAAAAATCTTGAGCTTGAGCACATTATTTCCAAAAGAAAAGCTGATTTTGAGGCTGCACTAAAAGATAAAAATGATGAGATTTAAAAGCTTAAATGCCAAATCAAAGATGATAAAGCTAGGGAAGATGTACTTCTAAAGAAGTACAGAGACCTCAAGGAAACTCTTGCAACCACCCAAGTTGAGTGTGATCGATGAGTGCAATCATGCAAGGGTTTTGAAATGCTTCTTAGTAAGCAATCAGCTTCCAATGTGAAGTTTGGCATTGGTTATAATCACACTGCTCCTCCTACAGATTTCACTTCAAGAGTAAAAGTTGAATCTGATGGGGAGAGCAATAACCAATCCTTCTCATCATGTGACCTACTATCTTCTGAATCAGCATCATCAGAGATAGAAGTCAGCTTTAACTCCTGTCAAAACCAATCAGCAGATGCTACAACAGCTGATGGTTCAAATGCTGACTGTCACATGACCAAAAGGCTGATCAACTCAGGTGTTGTCACTAGAAGTACTGAAGGTACTGGATAGCAAGTGACAACATCTGAAGTTCAAACCTCAAATACTGTTAGCACTAAAGAGAAGAAAACTAACAGTAGGAAAGGTTTGAAGACAGCTAAAGAGGATACCAGGAAAGCAGGTACTAGGAAGAAAACTGCTAGTACTAATGGCAAACAGCTGAAGAACAAGTCTTCAGTAGTTACATCCTCTTCAGCTGATGATCAACATAAGATGAAGAAGAAGCCATGTGAGATATGTGGCTTGTTCAATCATCTTACTGATGATTGCTGGTACAAAAGGGGTTCCAAACTCAAACAGAAGGAGAAAATCAATGAGGACATCAATAAAATGAAGAATGAGTTTGAAACCAAGTTTGTACTAGCAACATCCAAGCCTGAAATCCCTAAGCCCAAAGCTAAATCTAAAAAGAAGGTAGGGGTTACTCAGGCAACAGCTGAGGTTGCTCAGAAAAAGATGGTACAACATAGGAATCCATCATCAGCAAACTCCAATGTGTCTGAAGAGCTGAAGGCTTTATCACAAAATCAGACACAGCTGGTGATGATGGTTCAGCAACTAGTGGGAAGAGTCAACCACTTAGATGCTCCTGTGTTGAAACCACAAAAAAGGAAGTCCAAGCCAAAGGGTTCCTCTTCTGCACCATCTTCTTCACCTCAGGCTGTCACACATAACACACCTGTTAGTGATGCACCTGTAGTTGAAAACAGACCCAAAACCAAACAGGTTTGGGTCTCTAAGACTAACTAACACATGGTTCTGTTTGCAGGGTTCTTCAACATGCCATAGAAGCATCTGGTATGTAGACAGTGGAGGATCCATGCACATGACAGGAAGCAGCTCCCTTCTTAATGACTACTCTCAAGGAAAGAAGGGATTTGTTTCCTTTGGCAATGATGCAAAGGGTTACATCATCGGAAAAGGCTTTGTTTCCAATGGGGAAATAAGGTTTGATGATGTTAACCATGTGGAGAATCTCAAGTACAACCTCTTGAGTGTCAGTCAAATGTGTGACAAAGGCCATGTTGCCCTTTTCACAAGCCAGAACTGTCGGATTCTGTCATCCAAAGTTCTGAGTTTGATTGACAAGTGTTGGATGAACACACTCTCCTGAAGGCCAACAGGACAGGAAGAGTGTATGCCTTAGATCTTTCCAAAAAGATAGATCTAAAAGGCCATCCATGCCTATTCTCCAAGGCTTCTCCTCAAGAGTCTACTCTATGGCATAGGAGGCTGGGTCATGTTAATTTCAAAACATGAATCAGCTGATAAGTCATGGTTTAGTACGAGGATTGCCTCTGAAGGAGTTCAAGTGTGAAGATGACTGCACTGCTTGTTTAAAAGGAAAACAACACAAAGTTTCATTCCCTTCAATAGAAGAACCAAAGTCCATTGCCTGCTTGCAACTCCTGCACATGGATCTCTTTGGTCCTGTCAGAGTAATGAGCATGGCAAAGAAGAAATACTGCCTGGTAATTGTGGATGATTATTCCAGGTTTGTATGGACTTTCTTCTTGCACTCCAAGGATGAAGCAGCCAAGACTATCATGAACTTTGTGTTATTTGTAGAAAAGCAGTATTCCCTGCAGGTCAAGTGTGTGAGGAGTGACAATGGAACAGAATTTAGAAACCACACGCTTGATGACTTCTACCTGTCCAAGGGAATTAAAAGGCAGTTTAGTATTCCTAGAACTCCTGAGCAGAATGGAGTGGTGGAGAGAAAGAACAGGACTCTCATTGAAGCCGCAATGTCAATGTTGGCTGACTCAGGGCTGCCACTGACCTTTTGGGCTGATGCTGTCAACACAACTTGCTATGTACAAAATAGAACTTTAGTGAATAAGAGGTTGATGAAGACTCCCTATGAAGTCTTCATCATTTGGCTCCTCTGATTTCATTCTTTAGAGCCTTTGGGTGTCCATGTTTTATTCTCAACACTAGCAACCCACTCCAGAAGTTTGCTAGTAAGGTGGATGCAGGGTATTTTGTTGGTTATTCATCAACTTGCAAGGCATACAGAGTATTCAACTGTAGGACAAAGGTGGTTGAAGAAACTCTACATGTTAAGTTTAATGAATCTCCAAAGGACAAGATTCCACAAAACCCTGTGGAGTTGTTTGATCTGGACATACTGCAATATGTTCCTTATCAACCTCCAACTGTTGAGCCCGTCAACAGTTCTCCACCTGGTGGTACTGATGATGATGAAGTCAGTACTCACCTCTTCAGGTTCAGTGACAACCTGCCTGAGTTCACTAAACCTGATGCTCCTGTAGCCTCAGCAGCTCCATCCACAACTAATGCTGATGAGATTTCTGCTTGCTCTACTTCGTTTGAGCTGCCATCCTACATGGTTTCAGGAATCTTCATCACCATCTATTGCTGCTGATGGGTCTACAAACACTTGCACAGATATTATAGTCTATCAAGAGCTCAAGAATCACCCCACATCTCAAATCATTGGTGATATCTATGCTGGAGTTTCAACCAGGAATCAATTGTCCAACTTCTGCTTCTATACTCTCTTCATCAGTCAGCAAGAGCCAAAGAACTATCATATGCTTTAAGAGACAATGGATGGGTGGAAGCTATGCAGCTTGAGCTTCTTTAGTTCAAGAAACAGCAAGTGTGGGAGCTTGTTCCATTACCCAAAGGTAAGTGTGGTATAGGCACCAAGTGGGTATTTAGGAACAAAACAGATGAGAAGGGCCAAATTGTCAAGAACAAGGACAGGCTGGTTGTTCATGGGTTTGCACAAGAGGAAGGCATCGATTATGATGAGACCTTTGCTCCTGTGGCCAGACTGGAAGCAATCAGACTGTTCTTAGCTTATGCTGCCTTTCACAGTCTTAGGTTTATCAAATGGATGTCAAAAGTGCCTTCCTATATGGGAAAATGAAAGAAGAGGTTTATGTGTGTCAACCACCAGGCTTTGAGGACAAAAACATCCTGATTGGGTGTACAAGCTTCATAAGGCTCTTTATGGGCTGAAGCAAGCACCTAGAGCCTGGTATGAGACACTCTCAACTTTTCTTCTAGAGAATAAGTTCACTAGAGGCACCATTGATAAAACCTTATTCATCAAGACTGTGGGAGAACATAAGCTCCTTGTTTAAATTTATGTAGATGACATCATCTTTGCATCCTCTGATCCAAAGTTGTGTGATGAATTTACAATGCTCATGAAGCAAAAGTTTGAAATGAGTGCTATGGGGGAATTACAGTTCTTTCTAGGTTTGCAAATCAAACAACAGGCTGATGGTATCTTTATTCATCAGTCAAATACAGCAAGGAGTTGTTGAATAAGTTTGATTTACAAACCTGTAAGTCCTGTTCTACTCCCATGAGCAGCATCACACAACTAGATGTAGATCAGAAAGGTAAAGCGGTTGATGAAACCCTTTACAGATGTATGATTGGGTCCTTGATGTACCTTACAGCCTCTAGACCAGACATCATGTTTGCAACATGTGCCTGTGCTAGATTTCAGGCTGCACCTAAAGAATCCATTTGATTGCAGTCAAAAGGATCTTTAGATATCTGCAAGGTACCCAATCACTAGGTCTTTGGTATTCAACTGGGCATTCTTGCAAATTAGTTGCTTTTTCTAATAGTGACTATGCAGGATGCAAAGTCACCAGAAAATCCACTTCTGGTGGTTGCCAATTCCTAGGCAATTGTTTAGTTTCTTGGCAGAGTAAGTAACAAACATCAATTGCTACATCACTGCTGAAGCTGAGTACATTGCTGCTGCAAGTTGTACCTCTCAGCTACTCTGGCTTCAGAATCAACTTCTGGATTATGGCATTACTGAGACTAAGACTCCATTACTAATGGATAGTGCTTCAGCTCTTTGTATTGTTAAAAATCCAGTCCAGCACTCTAGGACCAAACATATAGAGATCAGACATCATTTTATCAGGGATTGCTATGAAAAAGGTCTGATTGATCCTAAGTTTGTGCCTAGTGCTGATGAGCTTGCAGACATTTTTACTAAGCCCTTAGATAGTGCTACATTCCAAAATTTGGTACTAAGGCTTGGTATGCTGCAGCTAGAGTAATTTGACCAATGCTGATGTTCTTACTTTACATCTACTGATGAGCAAAGGTCAAATATAAGTACTGATGAGTAATTTAGTCTTCAGCTCTTTCACAACTACTGAAGACTAAAATGACTCAAAGTACTGATGTACATTATTGTTGAAAACAACTGATGTAGTGAGGTGGATTACAACTACTGATGTATGATTTTCAAACAAATAAGTACTGAAGAACAAATTTTGCTCACAAGTACTGATGTGTAATCTTACACAAGTACTGAAGACAAAATTTGTTCACCAGCTCTGAAGAGTATTTCATCAGCACTTGTGAACATCTGATCACAAGAGCTGAAGGTATAAATACTCATAAGAGCTGAAGGGTCAATGAAACATCTGAAAGTCAGCCAAGAGCTGATGAGTAATGTGGAGATCAGTATGAAACAACTGATTTGATGGAAACAGCTAAGGAGTAATTTTACTCTTCAGCTGATGCCAACAGCTGCTGTTTCATATCCAAACATCTGAAGGACAAAACTAGGTTTCAGTAGTTTCAACTACTGAAGACCAACACCAAGTCCTCAGATATTATAACCACTGAAGGTTAAAACCACGTCATCAGTAGTTTTAACAACTGATAACTAACACCAAAACCTTCAGTAGTTTGACCTACCCTATAAATACCCAACCTTCAGAGCTTTTCATTCTCATTTGACCTAACATTCAAAACCTCTGAACTTCCCATACACCATTAATGGCGGCCATGCAACTCAAACCTCGACACAACTGTGTCGCACATCTCACCAAACCGCCAATCTGGGCCAAGTTTCACAATGCCGTTGATCTGATGACCGACTCTCCATACCAAACGGCATTCCTTCTCAACCCTACCATATACACCAACTCCTTGGCGGAGTTCTGGACGAACATCATCGTCCAAACCGGAGAGAATGATGGCGAGGTCTCTCTCCGGTCCAATGTCAACAACCACCCAGTGGTTATCACTCTAGCCACTATTCGCCAAACCCTAAAGCTGGAGGATGCCACCTACCCAACCTCTTACCCCAAAGGTGCCCTCGATCTATGCTTCTCAGCCAACGACTATCAGGGCAACCTCTCTGCCACCACCTTGTTGAAGAAACACTTCCCAGACTCTCAACGCCTAATTTTTCACATGGTCAATGTGTGTCTGGCCCCAAAACTTCTTCATGGGACCAGATGTCAGCAAGGTGGCAACAGGTATCATTTTCTATCTTTGAGAAACAACCCCAAATTTCACTGATATTATATTTTGGGAACTCAAAGATATGGCCACAAACCAGTTTCTAACCAGTGGATCTTATATCCTCGGTTTATAATGGCCATAATAGAGGACCAGCTTCAAGCTGAGGGACTTGTTGGCACTGGGGTCCCTGCCATGGCTGTTTTAGCTGAGGTATACTACAGGCACAACACCGACCACACACTCAAACAGGCTGGCCGGCTGCGAAACCCACGCAGCAGGAACCCACAGCCTCCACTTCCAAATCTAAAGTCCCCACCAAACCAAAAGCCAAAAAGAAGCCCAAAAACGCTACTCAGGGAAATGAGTCCCCTGAGGATGCCCCTGCAACCCAAATGCAGGAAGTGACTGCTGGTTCGATTCTCCCAGCAGTTACCACGACTCCACCCACCATAACAGCACAGGCTTCCTCTCAACAGGAGCCTGATGCAACCACTTCTGGGGCACCCACACATCTGGGGTCTTCTCACTTGAGGAGACTGCCATTGAAATGCACACTCCTCCCCATGTGCACTCTGCTTCAAGCCCATCTCCCGCAGAAGCCGCCCCACAAAGTCCCACCCTAATAATCGCCCAAGTGTTGACTCACCTGAGCACTCCACCCTCTCCCCAGGAACCTCTTACAACTGGGGAGACTCCAACCGAAGAGAGGGCGGATACTAGTGCTGGTGGGAGCCCCCAACACAGAGAATCACATGTCCAATCTCCCAGTGTGGCTAGGGAGATAGGATATTCTGGTGAGGCTGCACTTCCCCTGCATCAGCACATGAGCAGGGAGAAGCTGGCACAAGCAATAAGACCTCACCAGAGGCAACTGCCGATGATGGATCCAATCCGGAGGTTGGAAGTCCTCGGTACCAAGATCAAGGGGCACATGCTACTATTGAGCCACACTAAGAGCATGTATATCCTGACACAGTCAGGAGGTCAGGTGATTCAGCTCACCTGATGATGACCTGAGCTTCTTCTTTGATGTAGTTGCTTACAACACTATCTTAGAGGATGAGATAAGCAGACTCAAAGAGCTGCTTGCTCAAATGACTCAAGATAGAAGTCCATCTGCCACCACTGATCCACAGATGGCACCTTCACCCGAAGGTCTCACATACACTGAACCACTCCCACAAACTCGGCCACCAGCCTCTGCTTCTGGCACTAGCTCTCAGGGCTAGAACCCCCCTGAGCAGCTAGATACTATCTTCCAGAAATCCCTGCCTCTCATCACACCCATAATAACTGATATTGTCATGAAAACCTTTGATGAGAGGCTTCCCACTCATATCCAACCTCTGGTGGAGGTTGCTGTTGCTAAAGCACTTGCTGAGAGTCAACCCCCAACCAATGCACCCAAAAAGGGGGAGACTTCAGTGCAAGTTAAGAGGAAGAGGGGAGAGGAGAGTTAGAGGTAGAGAAAGAGGTGGTGGTTAAGAGGGAGAGGGCTGAGGAGAGTAGTAGGGTGAGGGAGAAAGGGAAGAGGAAAGTAAGGGAGGAGAGTGAGCCTATAGAAGTGGCTGGAATCCAAAGGATTTCAGTGTCATTTATCAGAAAAAGGGAGAGAAGGAGGGAGAAAGGATTGACTCTGATCTAGCAGCCCTTGTCAAGGAGGCTGATGCTGAACAAGCAAATCAATGGACTCTGCCATTGAACAGCTGTTTAGGCAAGGCTTTGACAAGGACACTGCCATGCTAGATCAGGAGCTCAGGAAGATGGAAATGAGAGAGATCGAACACCGATGGTCTACTTATAGCCAAGAGGACAAAAAGAGACTCGAGGCTATGAGTAGATTCATTTCGAAGTATCTGGGCAGGCCAGTCCTTGATGTTAAAGCATGGACCAGGGACAGACTCTTGGCAATAACCACCAAGATCTGTTCGGCTGTGATTTCACTAAAGGATTGGTCGCTGAGGCCCTCTCAGAGGCTGGTGCTGGGAACAGGACCCTGCTAGTAAAACAACCAAACCTGCTCTTATTTCTAGGTTACTAGCAGTGCCTGCCCAATATTCCCCACCAACCACCCAAACCAACACAAAACCAACCACAAAACCAACCCCTCACCATCAAAACCCGCAGCCATGATCCACCCTTGAAGAAGAAGAGAAGGGTGTTGAGGTTGCAGAAGAAGAAGAGGAGGAGGATGAGGAGGATGTTGGTACACATGTCCCCAGTTCTAGTCTAGTGAGCTGAAATGTAATAAACTTCTATCTTGTTACACATATGTAATGTTAAATCAATCTAATGATAATCTCTTCTTTATATGGGTGTTGATTATATAATGTTATATCTACTTATTTTATTAGTTGTTATACGCTTAATATGACCATGTTATATAGGTTTACAGTTGTGAGACACAGTTCTGAATCATTAAAGGTTCATGAATGTGTTTGACTATACATCTCTTTCAGTCACCCGACTGGACCATGCGAATGGTCCAATCGCACGGTTGAACTAAGAGGCTGAGTCAATCGGACGGTTGAGTCATCAGTCTGACTCAAGCGTACGAATGAATCAGTCGTATTACTCAATCGCACGACTGAGTCAGTCGCAAGACTCAGTCGCACGAATGAGATCTGTAACCTATAAATACCACTTAATTCGTGGAAAAACGAGACACTTCGAATACCAGAAACCCTAGAATGCGTGACCACCATTCCAACTTCATAGAGCGTTTCAGATCATTCCGAGTCAATTCATAACGTTTTCTAATCGTTAGGATTGATCTTGAATTCGTTCTCACTGATTGGATCGCCAATCAAATAGGATTCCGCACTATTTGATTCGGTACAACGAAGAATCAGTTAGTACTCCGTACGTACACGGTCCTAACAAGTGGTATCAGAGCCTTGGCTCTTGATTCTTCGTTGATTCAATCGTTTTTTGCGAAAAAGTCTACGTTTTTACGCAAAAAGATTCATTCTTTTGGCTAAAAATCGAGTCTTTACGTTTGCATGTTCTGAAAAGTCAGTGTTTTTCGAGTTTCAGCCGTCTAGGGTGCAAAGAATTGCGTTCTAGGTCAAAAGTGTTCAAAAATCGCGTTTTCAGCCGACCCAGTCGCACGATATCTTAATCGTACGACTGAACTCAATCGCCCCGGTCTTTCGCACGTTTGAGTCATTCGCCAGTCCATTCGCCCGGTTGAGTCAATCGCTGTGTCAATCGCCCGATTGAGTCAATCGCCCTCTCCAGTCGCACATCTGAGTCGTACTGTCTGTTCAGTCGTCTAAGTCTCTCAGTCGTCTGTTTCAATCGTACGTTTGAGTCCAATCGCATACACCCCATTCGTACAGCAGTTTAACTCTCAAGTTAAGTTAATTCAAAGATGGACTCAGAAAATTATGCCATGTCAGCTGGAAAGGATTCACGAATTCAGAATTTGTTGTTACTGGAAAATGAGATAGGGAACCATAACAAGCCACCTAAACTATTGACAATAGAGGACTTTCCACAATGGAGACAACGTTTTGAAATCTATCTTAATGGTGTAGATACTAACTTATGGAACTCTATTGAGGTGGGTTATAAAATACCAGTAGGGGCTGATGGTGTTCCTTTGACTTTGAGTGGACTCTCCGATACACAAAAGGTTGCCTATAATGCAGAGAAGAAGGCTTATGCTATTTTGACTCAGTCCATTCCCAAGCCTATTTTTCATCAGTACTCAGAGCACAAACAAAGTAAAAAACTGATGGAAGTCCTTGAAAAGAGGTATGAAGGAAATTCTAACTTAAAGGCACTGAAAGGCAAAGCTTTGAAGAAGGAGTTTGATAACTTCTCGGCAATTGGGAATGAAAGCTTAGATGAGATAATCGATCGTTTCTACCATCTGATGAGTGAACTTAACACTCATGGTGTTAAGACTTCAATGGAAGACAAGGTTTTAAGCTTGGCAGATGGTCTACCTGCAAAGTGGGATTCGTTCATCTCTACTCTGCGATACAACTCAGTTTTAGAAACCCTGGATATCAATGACTTTATTCTAAAACTGAAAGAGGAGGAAGTGCGACAAAAATACAAGGCTAAGAAGGGTTCTTATGCTCAAGACCCCTCACTCTACAATGTTGCTTCTACTTCCAACCCTACTGCAAAGTCTTCTGGTGCACCTTTGCAAACAGCCTTTGTGTCCAATGCATCTCCAACTTCTGACCAAGGTCATCATCTGCAAATGAGTCTCGTGGTGCATCTTGTGTTAGTCAAAGTCCTATTGTTACTCAGTCTGCTAAGTTGACAACAGAAAATCTGGAAAGGTAACAGTGGAGGTTGCTAAAGAGCACATGGATCTATTGGCTGCTGTTGTGCACTCGTATGATGGTTTGGTGGCGGGAAGATTGGAATTGCCACCTTGCCGATGAAGATTATGAATAAGTAGATGAAATGAGCTGGAAAGAATGGACATCATGTGGGCTCTTGCAAGCGCTGTCGAAGAGCAAAGAAATTTGTGAAGAAAACAGGGCAGAATCTCGTGGCTACTAAAGATACAACCTTTGGTTTTGACAAGTCTAAAGTCACGTGCTTCAATTGTGGAGAAAAGGGCCATTTTAAAAGGGAGTGTTCAAAGCCTAAGAAGACTGGGAATGGGAATCCTTTTTCTTCGTTCAACAGGCAAGATAGAGACAAGAAACCCAGCATCCACGGGAAGTGATTCTAAAGCTATGGTAGCATAAGGAGATGAAGGACAAGACTGGTCCTTTAGATTCGTGTCTGATGAAGCTAACATAGCATCCGTGGAAGACTTGAACGAAGACTCGGCGAGTGAAGGCGAAAGCTCAGCCGAAGTTGATACTGCTGAATTGGAAGAGACGTTTGATGCTGTTGATGAAATCGTCAATAATGAGTTGACTTCAGAATCTGAAGCTAAATCTACGTCTCAGAATGCTTTCATGGCTGGAACATCGACATCCACACAGGTAAAATCTAAAGATGAACTATTTAATGAACATGTTTGTGTCGAATGTGATAAATTTAGAGAAAGCATTGATCTAAAGTTTGCTAGGTTATTAGAACACAATGATAACTTAGTAAACGACTTAAAACTGTGCTCAGAAGCTAATCGTATATTAAAACAAAATGAGAGCAGTTATAAGGAGAAGTTAGATGCATTGCAGAAGCAACTAAAGGAAACTGAAGTTGTTGTCTTTAACCAAGAAAATGACATTAAATTCTACTTAAAGACCATTGAAGAGACTAAAAAGGATAAAGCTCTTACAGGTAGAAAATGAGTCATTGCAACAAAAACTACATAGTCTCGCGAGTTCTTCGCACATTTTGAAAAACTTGGTTAAAGAACGCAACAATGGGGAGGGTTTGGGTTACAAGGTCGTTCCACCACCACATGAAATCCTTTTGAACACAAAACAAGGTCCAGTTAATAACAATCAAATTAAGGATCATGTGGTGACAACTCCTTTGGTAGTGATCCGGACACAGCAGTTCAATCTGCTTCCGGCAAATGATCAGAAAATTTCAACATCAAGCAAGCTCAATGTTGAGAAACGGGTGGAAACTAATGAACAAACAACTCTTGGTTCGGAATCTAAGTCAAATATTACACAAACCAAGATGTCTAAACCACTCAAGTTAAACAACCTAAAAGGAATAATGTTCAGCCTCAAGACAAATTAATCCAAATGTTAAACAAGTTAAATTTGTTAAAGAGGGTACATATTCAAAGATTGAGACCAAAAGACCCATTCCAGAGGTTTACTCACCGCCCCACAAGAGATCTCCTAGTCCTGATGAATGGAGATCCTGCTATACTTGTGGTCAGCGAGGTCATATTTCAACCAATTGTCCACGCTATCAGACACCAAGAATTAAAGTTGAGTTAACCGACAAAGTCAAAGTAGATTCAAAACAGCGATCTAAGACCCCGGTGAGATCGAAAACACCATTAGGCATAAAAACACCTTCTAAGTCGTTTTTGTCCCCCCCACGTGAAAGACAACACAGACAAGTCCCCGACAGGTCTGTGACACCGGCAAGAAAAACTGTTTCTGAATCTAAACCATATACTCAAACTGTTAATCAGTCTAAAGTTTATCATAAACAATCCTTTCACAGGGATGGTTTATGGAAAGCAAAGACATCTGGTGAATCTGACAGACAGGACAATCTGAAAGTTGACATTCCACCTACTGATAAAGGACAGTGGGTTGAATTCATAATGGTTGATTCCTCTGGGAAACCCAAGCCAGTCAAGGCTTGGGTCCCCCTCCTTAACTAATTGTTTTAAATTATGTGCAGGTTGTCCGCTATAGTGCTTTAACAAATACATGGATTGTGGATAGCGGAGCTTCCAGGCACATGACAGGAAACAAGTCTCTTCTCTTTAATGTCAAACAAATTAAAGGGGGACACGTTTCATTTGCTGGAAATAAAGGAGGATACATTACCGCTCAGGGCGAAGTAGGTAATGAGAAGGTAAAGTTTGATAAAGTAAATTTTGTTCAACAACTGGAAAACATTTACTTTCAGTGTCTCAGATATGTGATAAGGGCTTCAAAGTTATGTTTGACAATCGGAAATGTTACATACTGAAAAAGGAGATGGAGATTCCAGAGAAGCAGGTTTTGATGTCTGCATCCAGGTACAATGATCTATATGTCTTGGATATGTCTAATGCTTCTACCTCTGAATCTACAGCACAATGTTTTCTCTCAAAAGCTACAGAGAAGGACTCCATCTCATGGCATAGAAGGATGGGACACATAAATCAAAGGAAGATGAATCATCTGATTCACAACAACCTTGTTGAGGGAGTTACAGTCAAGAACTTCCAACTTCCTGATTTTTGTGTCTCTTGCAAGAAGGGAAAGCAGACCAGGAAATCTCACAAGACAAAGCACGCCAACACAATTGAGATGCCTTTGGAGTTGCTACACATGGATCTATTTGGTCCTGTAAGCACGAAGAGTATAGCAGGAGACTGGTACTGCTTTGTAGTCACTGATGACTACTCAAGATTCACCTGGGTGATGTTTCTGAAAGCTAAATCAGAAACGTTTGAATCATTCAAGGTGCTCGTCACGACTTTGGAGTCACTCTACAAACTAAGGTAAGGAGAATTCGTTCTGACAATGGCACAGAGTTCAAGAATCAGTGGATGGATGCTTTCTGCAAGGAGAAGGGTATTGTTCACCAGTTCACCTCAGCATACACGCCACAGATGAATGGAGTTGCAGAACGAAAGAATCGGAGCTTAATTGAGACTGCGCGAACCATGTTAGCTGATTCAAAGCTCCCAGTTCAGTTCTGGAATGAAGCAGTTGCAAATGCCTGCTACACACTTAATCGTGTGTTAGTAGTCAAAAGGCATGGTAAGACTTGCTACGAGCTACTTCAGAAAAGAAAGCCAAATTTGGAGTATCTGGAACCATTTGGAGCTCCATGTACATTACTGAAGAAGACTCAGGATGGCAAGTTCAGCGAAAAAGCAGATCAGGGAATATTCTTAGGATACAGCATCCCAGACAACTCAATGGGTCAGGTCGAGGTGTGGTGCAACGTTGATGTTCAGAGATACATCACACCTCCTGCTGGAAAAGGTCCATCATCATTCTTCGATTATGATGGCTTTTTCAAATCCTTCAATCTTCCACAGCTTGATTCAGAGGATGACGCTGCTACCCAGATGATGTATGATGTTCTTAACTCTCCAAATCTGGATTCAGGCAACGTCACACCTACTGCTGGTGCCTCAAGCTTTCGTCTCCTGCTCATGATGAGAGTGATGATTCATCAGATGATGAAGAAGCACCTGCTTCTAACACTGAGCAAACAGCTAATCAACACAGTGAATCATCAGCTGCTATACCAGCTGCAGGAAATCCGGATACTGAACCAGTAGTCACCAATATGGATACTGAGGTTGTGGTTCCTACCACACCAGTGACTAGGATCAGTGTGAATCATCCCCCTCGTCTATCATAGGGGACATTCAATCCGGTGTGCAAACAAGAAATCAGCTGTACTCTGCTGATTATGCTGCAGTCATGGAAAAGGGTTATGTCAATGACGGGGCTTTCTCATGCTTTGTTTCACAAATCGAGCCTAAATATGTCTGTGACGCCCTGAAAGATGAGGCCTGGGTCAATGCCATGCAAGAAGAGCTACTCCAGTTCAAGAAACTGGAGTCTGGACTCTAGTTGACAGGCCGAAAGGAGTTAAGGTGATTGGTACCAAATGGGTACTAAAATGCAAGAAGGATGACCAAGGTGTTGTGATCAGAAACAAGGCACGCTTGGTTGTTCAAGGCTTCAGACAAGTCGAAGGAATCGACTACAATGAAGTCTTTGCTCCCGTAGCTAGAATGGAAGCTATACGTATCTTTCTAGCCTACGCCTCTTACATGAAGATCAAAGTTTATCAACTAGATGTTAAGAGTGCATTCTTGCATGGGGAAATCCGTGAAGAAGTTTATGTCAGTCAACCCGAAGGATTCGAAGATCCTTATCATCGGGACAGGGTCTACAAGTTAGACAAGGCTCTGTATGGGCTACATCAGGCTCCTCGAGCTTGGTATGAAAAGCTCTCCACCCACCTGCTGAAGCATGGTTTTCGCAGGGGTGTGATTGACTGTACATTGTTCATCAAAGAAAAGATGGTAACTTGCTTCTGGTGCAGATCTATGTGGATGATATCATCTTTGGATCTAGAAATGAAGCATTATGCAAAGATTTCGAATCTGTGATGAAGGCAGAGTTTGAAATGAGTGCAATGGGAGAGATGAAGTTCTTCCTGGGATTACAGGTGGATCAAACACCTACCGGTATTTTCTTACATCAGTCCAAATATGGCGGCGATATTCTCAGTCGATTTGACATGGAAAATGCGTCTGCTGCCGGTACCCTCTCGCCACAAATCATGATGTGGCTCCTGATGAGAATGGGGATTTGGTGGATGCCACTATGTATCGTGGGATGATTGGATCTCTCATGTATCTCACTGCCTCGCGTCCAGATATCATGTATGCAACATGTCTATGTTCTAGATATCAAGCGAAGCCAAAAGTGAATCATCTGATTGGGGTAAAAAGGATTTTCCGTTATCTGAAGGGTACTCCAACACTAGGTTTGTGGTATCCTCATGACGATGACTTCGAGCTTACTGCGTACAGCGATTCAGATTATGGTGGCTGCAAGATGAATTTCAAATCGACGTCAGCAGGGTGTCAGTTCTTTGGAAGACGGTTAGTCACGTGGCAATGCAAGAAGCAGACCTCAGTTGCCTTATCAACCTGTGAAGCTGAATATGTTGCTGCTGCAAGTTGCTGCTCTCAAATCATCTGGATTCAACAGCAAATGCGAGACTACGGTTTGAAATTTTCTAACACCCTATTTATGTTGATAATTCTGCTGCCATAGCTGTCACTAAAAATCCTGTTCAACACCCCAAAAACAAAACACATCGGGATTAAATATCATTTCATACGCGATTGCTATGAAAAACAATTAATTGATGTGATTAAAATTAACACGGATTTTCAGCGCGCTGACCTCTACACCAAACCGTTTGATAAACCAAGATTTTTATATCTGCTAGAGGTCAACGGCGTTAAAAAGAAAAGTGATGTAATTGCTGAAGAAGCAGATTCATAGTCCGACTTGTGTCTTTAGTTTATTTCTTTCTTTCTTTCATTTTTAATTTTATTTTGTTAATTTCCATGTCATATAAAATCCAAAAAACACAAAAAGATTTTCTGTTTTAGAATTTTAGGGGGAGATTTATTTCAGTATTCATTTACTCAAAAAAAAAAAAAAAAAAAAAAAGGGGGGGGGGAAGATAAGTTAAGCTGAAAAGGCATAGACAAATAGACTGGAAATGCGACTCGAGAAAACTGGAAAGTGATAGCACACAGGCACCGAGTTACTTGGAATATCAAATTGGTTTTTCGGTTCTAAACATAAAAATCATAAGTCAGAGAAGTCTAAGTCTAACAAAATGGGAATATGATAGAAGCTTTGACTGGTATTGTAATTACTTGGAGAAAGTAGATCTAGGGTTGTGTAAGTACACAATACGATGTGTCAGTAGATTCAACACAATAGACCATTAGACATCATCAGTGAACAGGCTTAAACTAAATTTACTCAACCAGTTGTGTGTACTCATGGTATCCCTGGTCTGCACAATCAATCAATGTCCAATAAGGGGTGAGGAGCAAGCAAATGCCACAAATGTGAGCAAAGACCTGAAAACAGAGCAAAAGATGACAAATGTCGTTTAAATAATGTATATGCAAATATGCTGCTCTAAGAAGATAAATAGGTATTGCGCCTCTCTGCTGTGCGATGGCACTGACCTGAGGCTAAGCATAACCTATTTGTTCTAAGAATTCATTGTTGTTTGCGCCTCTCTGCTGTGCGATGGCACTGACCTGAGGTTCTGCATCTCTTTGACAATTGTTAGAACCAAATCTTCTAAGTCCAAGACCGCTCAAAAATCTCCTGAGGACGATTGATTACCATATACCTGTGGAATACACAAATACGGTTTGACCTAATTCATCAAATTAATCGCTGATGTGTGTCAAACGTCTGTGTATGGATTTAAGTGGACAAACATATTGACAATCGTCGTAGCTGCATCGCCTGATGTTCAAAATCAATAAGAATTACATATTAGTTCAAACATGATTCCCAGTTAGACCTTAGAAGTTTTCCATAAGTAAAAACTGTGCAATCATCATCATGCAAAGTGTAATAAGCACTGAATGTTCCAAGTAATGGTGTATATGCCTGTCTGATTCCACGAGAGTCCATTCCGGATAAAATGTTAATGCTAATAAGCTATACAAGCCTGCCCTATCAAAATCACAAAATATGTCTTTTATTCATAGGTTAAGTTTTTGTTTAGTCTTAGTATAATGTGTCATGTCGGACTGTGTATACTGTTATCTGCTAAATATCACTAAATGAGCTTAATGTTTATCTAAACTGATTGTTTTTGAATGGTTAAAAGGATCACGTCTGAGGTGATCGGGTGGATAAATGGATCACGTCTGAGGTGATCGGGTGGATAAATGGATCACGTCTGAGGTGATCGGGTGGTTAAATGGATCATGTCTGAGATGATCAATTGCACATAATGCTTTATCCATTGGTAAATAAACTAAGTGTTGGTTCATACCTTAAAATTGGCACAAGGATAGACCAATCGTTCGACTGAATCTGATATGACCCAGTCAGCCGAATGGGGTGTACGATTGAATACAATCGTAAGATTGGACCATGCGAATGAACCCAATCGGCCGGCTGAATGTGCCCGACTAGGTCAAACGTGCGAATGAGGTATGCGAATGAAACACATCGAACGATTGGAGGTAACCGACTGAAATTGTCGTGTGGATGAACTCCAATCGGCCGATTGAAGATGAACGATTGGGTAGATGGCACGACTGAGACTCAGTCGTTCGACTATCCAAGACGACTAGACTCAGTCGGCCGACTAACCAAGGCGACTAGACTCAGTCGCCCGACTGGATTTTGCCCTAGTATAAAAACAGACCAAATCATAATCAGTCGTTCACTCTCCCAAATCGTCCCCTCTATTCGCCCGACCTAAGGAACCGCTGTCGAAATTTCCTTTGATCCATATCTGCTTTTGTTTACGTGTTCAAAACTCATTGTTGATTATACAGGTACTACTCAAGGTGTTCTATCGATAACACTGATAAATGATGTCCAAAATCTCTCAAATTCAGACCAAACAGTAACCGAACACATAATGAACAAATAGGCTATCCAAACTAGCTTAAACGTTCGAATAGAAGTTAGAACCTGATTTATCGGTAGTTTCCGAGTACAATGAGCATAATTTCGATGTTTAATTTCAAGAATAGCTCAAAACACGAATTTGAATGGACAAACTGTCGAGTATGCGACTGGACACACTGATGAACTCCAATCGCCCGACTGAGAAGACGACTAGTCTCAGTCGCCCGACTGAGTTGAACGAATGAATCAAACGCACGACTATGCTCATTCGCTTGACTTAGTCGCCCGTATGACTAAATTCACCTTTCAAGACTCATTCGTTCCACTCAGTCGCACGGCTATGTTCATTCGGTTGCTCAGTCGCCCGACTAACCAAAGTGGGAAACTCATTGATTTTGTTTACTTTCTTCTACGTGTACTAACGTAAACTTACATTGTGTGACAGATGGCGAGTCGATGGGTTATGAGCACGAAGCACAACATTTGTGCACATTTGGACTTGACCTCTAGGAATGCCGCAGACTTTTCTGGCATTATCACATTTCTGAGAAGATCGAGGATATACAGAGCCATCTCAGCACAGTGTACACCATATAGGTCGATGCAGCAGTCGTTTTGGGAACACGCTGTGGTAGACAGATCCAGGGAGCCCTATACTATTAGAAGCACCATTCTTGGGCAAGCTATAGAGATAACAGAGGAGGACTTAAGGACAGTCCTAGAACTAGGAAATGATGGTGATTGTCCTGTTCGTTTACATCCAATGACAGTCAGAGGGTGCTTCCTGAGGGCTAAGTATACTGGGGACATAAACTCAGGGATGCTCAACAAGAGCAATCTCTGTCCCCAGTTCAAATACCTAGCCCACGTCTTGCTCAGGTGTATTGCCTCACGAAAAGGAGGCTTCGACGAGCTCTCAGAGCAAATGCAGAATGCCTACGTTGCTTTGGTGCTGAACCACCCTTTCAGCTTCTCCAGAATGATCTTCACTTACTTAGTGGAGAACATAGAAGTTAAGGGAAGAGAAGGCTTCTGCATGTATCCTCGCTTCCTGCAAATGATTTTTGACCAAAAGCTACCTATGTTGCCGAAGCAGAAGGAGGATGCAGTTGTGCTAGAGGTGATGGATGACACCACCTTAGGCAGAATGAAGGTTTACCGGGGAAAGCAGGTCAAGCCCCCGGTAAGACGTTTGTTTGGGCATCTGGCCCGTGAAGACTATGTGGCGCC
Organism: Flaveria linearis; assembly: GCA_024085815.1. Lineage (NCBI taxonomy): Eukaryota > Viridiplantae > Streptophyta > Magnoliopsida > Asterales > Asteraceae > Flaveria > Flaveria linearis. The sequence continues at coordinate 64,401,743 of CM044004.1, read as the reverse complement.
AGCTAGGAGAAAGTGGCGTCACGAAGATAGTGACTCTGATGTGGAGCATGTGGCTCTACCCTCCGATGACTCCGATGATGATGATGACCAAGGATCTGGTCAGGGTGGAGATGGTCAAGGAAGACCTGAGACAGCTCCAATCCACCCTGACTTCATGCAGGAGGAGGAGGACTCAGACGAGGCACCACTAACCCGGACAGTGGGTAGTCGGGTAGTGGCAACCGAGGAAGGTCTGCGGGCGGTTGGTGGTCGCCCAGGAGAGACTGGGAGCTCTGTTGCTGACCCATCATATAACCCAGTCTCTCCCAGCAGCCAAGGGGGAGCCTCCGGGTCAAAAGGGACTCGGAGGAAACACATGGCTCGTCCTCATGGGACGAAAGCCAAACGCAGGAGGATTACTCTTGTTTCTACCTCCCCTGCAACTACCACTTCCACAACACCTACCCAAACACCCCAAACCACCACCACCTCTATACCCCCACGTAATACTTCCACATCCACCACCACCACTGTACCACCATTTACAGCCTTTACCTCTAACCCCATATTCACCACAGCCACCACCACCACCTCCACTCAACACACAGGCCCCTCACCGTTCCCATCCAGCTCATTCATCCCACCAGTTTCTGTTGTAGAGCAGCTTGCTGCCCTAAACAGCATGGTGGTTAAGCTGATGGCGTCTGATGCGGAGAAAACGGCTCAGTTACAGCAGCTGAGTGAGTTAAGTTCCTCTCAAACTGCTGAGATTCATCAGCTACGCGAGCAGATTTCTTCCCAAGCCCAGGTGATCACCTCACAGACAGATCAGATCACTGGGTTACTTCAACATGAGGCAGAGATAGATGCTAAGTTTGGAAAGCTGGAGGCGGCTCACAAAACTCTGTTGCTTAAGTTAAAAGGCACTCAAAGTGAGCCCCTCAAGATTGGAGAAGGTGATGGTGATGATAATGATGATGATAGTGAGGATGAGGAAGACGATGATGAAGATGATGAGGATGATGACAATGATGATGGTGGTGAAGAAAGTAATGATGATGATGATAAGAAAGAAGATGATGAAGGTGAAGGGGGGAAACCACCGAAGATCCAAGCAGTAATGTTGCAGGAGAAAGGCGTACTAAACGCCGACATGATAAAGGCCCCTCTTCATCTACTCCAACTGAAGATCCACCGGAGATACAAGGCAAAGTTCAAGACTAGACGTTTATTTATTTTGCTGAAACTTTGTACTTGAAATTATGTATTCTAGTCTGTTATATATAAAGTTTTGTGGATATAATCATCTTTGGTTATGTGATCAATGTATACTTACTTGCAATATATTTGATTTTGTAACAGGATCAACCACACAAGTCGATGAGCATGATGTTATGCCCCTTCATCAGATTGAAACCAAGTTGACTATGATTCTTGATCTTCAAGGGATAGTGCAACGGTCTGTGGGTTACTCAGCTGAAGAAGGGGAGATCATTCACGACTTGACAGATGAACAGATTGCAGAACTGTTCAGTCTGAATCCGGATGAGTTGGTAAAAGATGCTCCCGCAGTTGATGTAGTCAGCGATGAAGAACTTCAAGATGTCGACGAGGTGGAGATTGAGGACGTAACGGCTGATCATTATCCCCAATACACTAACGCTGAAGGCGAAGTGCTTCCAGATGTGGGGGAAACTTTTGACAGCAATATATTTGATAAAGTGGAAGAGATGACAGCAGCTAAGGCAGCTGCAGAAGAGATTCCTCAGGCAGATGAAGCTGATCGTGCAACCAAGAAGGAGGAATGGATTGCCTGCCTTGAGGAAATGAAGAAACAGCGTGGGCCTCCAAAGTCAAATGCCTACACCAAGCTTTACAAGATCAAAAAGCATCAGAAGGTGTCAGGAAAGATAATCAGCTGGGCATACTTTGATGATCTCAAAGTATATGCAGTGAAGAGAGAGAAGGGAATCGAATATTTCAGATTTGCTCATGATTTGAAAACTCTTCCAGGTTTGAGCTTAATCGTCTAGCCAACTTGAACCTCCTATATGCTGTTCCAGGAAAGATATCAGGATGGTTTGAGCAGGCACTAAAGAAAGAGTACCATACTAGGTGGGTCAACTTTAAACCTCAACAGCCAAGAAGGTTATTTCATAGGACTGAGGTTGACCCCACCTCAGGAAGACCAAAAGTGGTCTTGAGATGGCACCCTCCGCGCACGATGTCGCGTATTCCATTGAGGGAGATGCCTCAGGATTTTGCACCCCATTTCAAATGGTGGTATTATGACTGGCGAACTGGTGAAGCCGTCATAGTTTTGGAGAAAGAAGGAACGGTCGAGACGATAAGAGTGTTTGATCCGATGTGGCTAACCAACTTGTCTGAGTCTGATGTCTATATCTTATTCAAGTGGCCACTGTTCTTTGATACACAGGATATTGTGCAAGCACTGCAATTCCAACATGTTATACGTATCTGCTTCGCATTAAATATTCATTCTGGGATCTTAAGAGAGGAAAGGGTGAAACGATATGAAGAGTTCAAGAAAGAAGTAAAAGTCTAGATAGAACTAGGTCCAAGGGGGAGTTTGTTGGTACACATGTCCCCAGTTCTAGTCTAGTGAGCTGAAATGTAATAAACTTCTATCTTGTTACACATATGTAATGTTAAATCAATCTAATGATAATCTCTTCTTTATATGGGTGTTGATTATATAATGTTATATCTACTTATTTTATTAGTTGTTATACGCTTAATATGACCATGTTATATAGGTTTATAGTTGTGAGACACAGTTCTGAATCATTAAAGGTTCATGAATGTGTTTGACTATACATCTCTTTCAGTCGCCCGACTGGACCATGCGAATGGTCCAATCGCACGGTTGAACTAAGAGGCTGAGTCAATCGGACGGTTGAGTCATCAGTCTGACTCAAGCGTACGAATGAATCAGTCGTATTACTCAATCGCACGACTGAGTCAGTCGCAAGACTCAGTCGCACGAATGAGATCTGTAACCTATAAATACCACTTAATTCGTGGAAAAACGAGACACTTCGAATACCAGAAACCCTAATCGTCCCAGAACGTGCTGTTCGACCATTCCAACTTCATAGAGCGTTTCAGATCATTCCGAGTCAATTCATAACGTTTTCTAATCGTTAGGATTGATCTTGAATTCGTTCTCACTGATTGGATCGCCAATCAAATAGGATTCCGCACTATTTGATTCGGTACAACGAAGAATCAGTTAGTACTCCGTACGTACACGGTCCTAACAGAGGATAGACTGCTCCTTTCAGCAGTCATCCCTTTACCAAAAGCTAAACCTCAAACCATTACTCCCACCTCACAGATGGATACTGTGAGGGTTAAGATAGAGGAAGAGGAGCAGCAGCAGCTTCATGATGCTGAAATGCTTAAGTCAATTGACCAAGCATATGCTGCCTCTACCTCTATCATGAACATGAAGAAGGAAGCTCTAAGACTCTTCACTCTCAAACAAACCTTCCAATATAACAAAGAGAGAGTGAGGACTTGGCCTGATCCTAGGGTGGCTCACAGGATCACAAAGAAAGATATTCCTGTGAGGTACAAGAGCCAGATGAAGAGGATTGTAGATGAAGTAATAACTATGGCTCTTGTATTAACACCTTGGGAAATTGTGGATGAGTTCGAGAAGGCTTATAAATCTAAGCAACCACCTGAAATGATGTTGGAGAATAGGATAGTGAGGAAAGGCTTAGTTTATAAGAAGCTTGAGAACTTCCACAAAGATGAGCTCAACTTGTTGCTAAAGAGCAAACATCCATATGAATTTGCATATAAGCAAATCACAACAGTTGAGCTCAAGAATGGCAAACAGGTCAAATTTGTGTCAGAGATGTACGGCCGTGAAGGATTGTTCGATGGTGGGGCTGAAGACATGACCAAATAAGAACAAATGATTTTCGTCCGAGCCTACACCAGAGAATCCTACATGCTAGTACATGGGAGGTAGGTTTCATGGATGGGATAACAGCTCTGTGTCCAATTCCCTAAAACAGAGCTCCCATCCATACTTAGCCAAACAAATACTAGAAACCTTCTCCTAGGCCAGTGCTTATCAGGGTCAACTTCTGATCTGATCCAGAAGGAAATAGACCAATCTTTATGCCAACAATAAGTGGGACAACAAATAATTTGAGGTTTTGGCTGCATTGGTTCAGGGGGAGTTTGTTGGACCAAAAGAACCAATGAGCCAAGATCAGGAAAACCTCTAAGTCCCACATGACATCACAACAACTGCTGAAGACTCCTATCAGCTGTTCTGACAAAGTCTGAAGAATCAAAGTCTAAAGATCAAAGATCTGAAGTACAACAGCTGATGAATCTCAAGTACTGAAGACGAGTACTGAAGTCTGAAGTACTGAAACATACAAGTACTGAAGACTTCAAGTACTGAAGACAAGTGCTGAAGATCAAAGTTGAAGAACTGAAGAACTGAAGATCATCTACTGATGCACAAAGACTGAAGACAAAGACTGAAGACAACAGCTGATGACATCTACTGAAGTCATCAGCTGATACATCTTCTGAAGCCCAAGTCTGAAGAACCAAGTGCTGAAAATTTAGAGTTTGTTACAACAGCTGAAGAAGTCTTCTTCAGTTGTTATGATGGTTCTTCTCTTTCAGTAGTTTTATATTTAGTTTCAGTAGTTTGTACAACATCTGAAGAGCCTGTTCTTCAGATGTTATAGTTCAGTAGTTATAAACGACAGAAGAGTTTGTTCTTTAGTCGTTGTAGGTTTTTCAGTAGTTTCCTTTGTACTTAGGAACACTTTTGTAAGAAGATGTCAGCTGTTGATATCTTTAGTAGTTTTATGTTCCATCAGTTGTAAGTTTAATAATCGGTTGATGTCACTGTCAAGTGACATCATCACCCATCTTTTTGCCGCCTATAAAAGGATGGTGAACCATGCTGTATTAGGTGCCGAAACATGTTGAGTAATAGAAAAATTAATTTTTCGCAGAACTCTTCTCTCTCTCTATGTTTGTACTGTTACATGCAAAACATTTTGTATTCTTGATTTAATTGCTAATTTCGTGCTAAATCCGCTGCAAACCAATCTGATTGATCAAACGAGAGGCTGAGATCCTGTCAGCAACTGAGTGTGAACGGTCGCTTGGAAAGGGTCTCTTGGTTTTGCAATGTAACACAACCCATTCAGAAAATGATCAAATGTCTTGTAAAGATCTAAGATCAGGTTAAGCTTATCAGGTGGTGGATTAATAAATCTTAATGTGTAGATTATGTTGAACACTTGAATTTGGTAATCTTGAATGATCACCTCAAAACAAATATTGTATATGTCTAGTCCAAGGCCATGGAAGATTTCCTCACACAAATGCTTCTCACTTGCAAATAAATGATCTAAAGAAGTTTTGACTGACCTGATCCAAACTTCAATCAGAGATTCCAACACTCCCCACTCCAATCTTTTAACTTCATAAGTGCTCCATTCCTCAACATTGAACTGTATAAATCTGCTTTGCATGATGGTTTTCGCTCACGAATGTAAATCTCCACAAAGGTTGTATACATCCATTGGAACTTGCCCAGGCTGTAATATATCTAAGCTGACTACTCACCTCAGGACTCGTTGTATTACTTATTACATAATCATCTTCTTTTACTTCATGCATGCTAGAAAAACCCTGTGTTAAAGTCCTTGGGAAAGTGGTAGAACCATGGTCAACAGACAAGCTGTGATCCCTCGACTTAAATTTGACTTGCAACATGGTGCGGAACTCATCCATCATGAAAGGCGTAAGGTGATCTGAGTCAGAAGTATCTAGAATAGGATACTGGGGTTCTGTTGAAGCTTTGGTTCTTGTACCTGCAGACTTGCTGCCAGGTCCACTTTTCATTCTTATTATATCTGATGAAAGCACTAGACATCCGAGGAAACAAGACTCATATTAATTGATATATACCAAGAAAGATGGATTAATTACGGTTCAAGCAGTTATACATGGCATCACATACTGAAAACTCAAAAATAAATGATGTTTAAACACTAGTTCTAGGTTCCACCTATTTGGTGTATGTATGTAATGATTATAGAACTATAGAATTGAGAGGGTGGAGAGAAGTTTCGTGAAGGGCAGTCCTTCTATGTAAGAAAAAAAATCATTACTTTTTCTCTCTACTTTTCATTTATGTAATATCTTTTATAGATGTATCATTTCCTTTTCTATCTTCTCTACTTACAACCACGTTCAAAAAATATATTAAACGATTATAAGGGTGTATAGTGTTTCCTCAAATATACAGATGAACACTAACATTTTAATCTTTACTCCACTCAGAACCACTCACAACCATTTTCTAAAAAAATAAAGAAACACTCATAATAATATAGGGAACCTACTGTTAATGCTCTAAGGAAGGTAATCCGAACTCGCGGGGGCCAGAATCCAAAAGTCTAGGCTTACCTCCACAAGTACAACCCTTTGCTTTAGGAAGAGAAGAAAAAAAGTGAAAAAAGCATTCCCAACCCATTCCCTATCCCCATTCCCATTCTCAAATTTTATCAAATCATCAAAACACACTTCATTCCCCATCCCTATATCTCATCCTCGTATTTTAAGAGGAAAGCAACCTTATCCCTTGAATTATAGGGACTCACTTCCATTCCCCATATCCCTTTTTAATATTTTTTATGAGTGGATGTGAGTGAAAGAAAGAAAAATGATGTTGCAAAAGAATAAATAAGTATTATTTAATTAAGACTAGATATATATTGGGAATGAAATGTGGGGGGTTTTAAAAAATATAGACAAATTTACAAAATAGTGTTTTATTTTATAAATTATAGGGATGAAAGTGGGGAAAGGATTGAAAATACTCATAGGGAGGGAAGACACCAAAAAAGCAAAAAACAACTTAGTTTTAGTGAGTATTTATTTTTATTTTTTTGAATAGTATCTCCAATGATCCTTCCTAATGTTCTTTCTTTACCTCGGGAGTTGTTGCCACTTGCTACGCCTACTGCTAAATATTTAACTGAAAATGAAAGAGAAAAACGCATATGCAGGCATTCTTGGCCCACAACCTGCATATGCCAACTCAGAAGCCTCCTTCACTCCTACCGACATCGAACGGTCGCTTTATACGATGTCACTTAATCCTTCGGAGGGCTGGATAATGGACACGAGTGCAACCTCTCACATGACTAACTCAACAGGTACTCTCTCGTCTTATTTTTAAATAAAATATTAAATAACATCACCGTTGGTAATGGCTTCCAAATGCCCATTCTCGGTTATGGCCACACCTCATTACCACCACCATTCCAACCTATAGAGTGTACGATAAGATGGAAGACTCATGACTAGAGATGCACGGACGCCAGGATGGTCAAACAGGAGAGATCTAGGCTTTGCGTGGACAGGTTGCTGAGTTGACGGCTACTCTAAACATGACACGTGATCAGCTTCAATTCATAAGGCTATCATTCATATACACGAGTTGGAAAACCAACTCGAGACTCAGGAGGCCCTAATTGAGGAGCCTCGGGAGGTACCCGAGGAGGTACATGAGGAGAAACCAAAAGAAGATCCGGAGGGATATTGTCCTTGCAATGAAGTCCAAAAGCTGGAAGTTAATTTCTAGCAGTTGAAAATAGAATGATCTAAGATTGAGGCCTATACTGCCAGGTCTTATGAGCTGGCGACATTATGCCCCGGGATGGTGACCCTAATGCACAAAAGGATAGAGTTATATCGATGTGGTTTGGTTCCTGGAATCCAAAGCATGGTTACTGCCTCCAACCCCACAATAATTCAATTGGCAATTTAGTTGGCTCACAAGTTGACCGACCAGGCAGTGGAACATGGTAAGCTGCCTAAATGGGGTGCGGTGCAAGTGTACCAGACAAAAAATGCAAATGGGATGTTCCAAACAACAAGGGTTCAACTTCAGGCAACTAGCAGCAACAACAACAATAGCAACAACCGGGGAAGTTCGATAACAACCGAGGTTTCAATCAAACAGCCATCACTAACCAAGGACAAAGAGGATACGTGGAGAGGTATCCTAAATGTAACCGATGCAACTATCATCACATCGGCAAGTGCGACAACTTCAAGTGTTAGAGGTGTGGAAAGCTAGGGCATGCAGTGAAAGGCTGTCGTGGCGAACTGATGAAGAAGCCACAACAAACACAGGAAACACCAAAAGGCTGCTTTAAGTGTGGAAAAGAAGGGCATTATAAGAGGAACTGCCCTCAGTTGAAAAAGAATGGGAATGGTTCTGGGAAAGATGGAAACAACAACAACAACCCTTGAAATGGTGCCAAGAATGGTGGTAACAACGGTGGAGAAAAAGGGAAAGCGTTCATCATCAGTTCAGGTGAGGCTCTAAACAATCCTGCTATAGTTACTTATAAATTCCCTATAAATGGTCGATATGCTGCTGTATTATTTGACACTGGAGCCAATAGGAGCTTTATTTCCACTAATTTCAGTAACCTTATGAACGATATGCTTTCTACATTGGATTTCACCTATACAGTAGAGTTAGCTCATGGTAAACAAATTCAAATCATGCACATTCACAAGGATTGTAAGGTAGAACTGGTCGGACATGTTTTTGACATTGATCTTATGCCTGTTACACTCAGGAGTTTTGATGTGGTTATGGGAATGGATTGGCTATCCGGAAAGTAGGCAGAGGTAGTGTACCATGAGAAGATTATACGTATTCCACTCAAGGATGGTGAAATTCTTTCAATCAAGGGTGAAAGGAGTGGTGCTGGGATAGGCATCATATCAATCATAAAGGCGCAAAAAATGCTATGTAAAGGTCGACTGGCTATACTATCCTTGGTGACTGACAAGCAACCAGAGGAAAGGAAGATAGAGGATATTTTAGTGGTTCGTAACTTTCCGTTGGTGTTTCTAGAGGACCTTCCTCGATTACCACCTCATCGCCAAGTGGAACTCAAGATTGAGTTACAGGAATTATCAGCATAACTTCAGGAGCTATAGGATAAGGGCTTTATCCCACCTTGCTCATCATCTTAGGGAGACCCTGTCCTGTTTGTTAAGAAAAAGGATGGCATATTTTGGATGTGTATTGACTACAGGGAGTTGAACAAGGTCACAATCAAGAACCGGTACTCGTTACCTTGTATTGATGATCTGTTCAATCAACTTTATGGATCCAGTTACTATTCTAAGATTGATTTAAGGTCTAGATATCACCAGTTAAGAGTCCAAGAAGAAGACATCTCGAAGACGGCATTCAGGACCCGCTATGGCCATTAAGAATTCTTGGTCATGCTGTTTGGGTTGACGAATGCACTAGTGGTTTTCATAGGCCTCATGAATTACGTGTGCAAACCCTACCTTGATCAGTTTGTTTTTGTGTTTATTGATGACATATTGATCTATTCAAAGACCAAGGAGGAACATGAAGAGCATCTACGATAAATCTTAGAACTATTGAAGAGGGAACATTTATATGCTAAATTCTCTAAGTGTGACTTCTGGATACGAGAGGTGTAGTTTCTAGGTCATGTTGTGAATAAGAAAAGAATCCATGTAGTTCCTGCTAAGGTGGAAGCAATTAAGAATTAGTCAGTTCCTAAGACGCCTAGTGAGATACGTCAATTCCTTGGACTGGCAGGATACTATCGACGCTTCATCGAGGGATTTTCCAAGATCGCCCAACCCCTCACTTCCTTGACATATAAAGGTACAGTGTTTAATTAGGGAAAAAGTCAAGAATCAGCTTTCTAACTATTGAAACAGAAACTCTGCAGCACACTGATACTGGCATTACCAGAAGGGACGGATGATTTTGTGGTGTACTATGATGCATCCATTCAAGGACTGGGTTGTGTCTTGATGCAGTGAGATAAGGTGATAGCCTATGCCTCAAGACAACTGAAGGTACATGAGAAGAACTACACCACCTATGACTTGGAACTGGGTGTAGTGGTTTTTGCTTTGAAGATCTGGAGACATTACTTGTACGGTACCAAATGCATTATTTACACCAATCACAATAGTTTTCGGTATATCTTTGAGCAGAAGGAACTGAATATGAGGCAATGCCACTGGGTGGAGTTATTGAATGACTATGATTGCTATCAAGTATAACCCGGGGAAAGCAAAATGTGGTTGTCGATACCCGAAGCAGGAAGGAAACAACTAAGCCTTGGCGAGTGCGAGCTTTACAGCTTACTAGCAGCACTCAATTGCCTGAGCAAATCAAGGAAGCGCAGACATAGGCTCTAAAAGCAGAACCTATTGAACATATTGAATGTGAGTCATTGCATGGAATGGATAAACAGCTTAAGGTGAAAGCTGATAGGGTTCGTTACTTCATGGATAGACTTTGGGTGCCTTCCTATGGGAATTTGAGGGACTTGGTTATGAGTCTGGGGCATAAATCCAAATACTCAATACATCCTGGTCCCGACAAAATGTATCATGACCATAAGACACACTATTGGTGGCCTAATATGAAGGCAGATGTAGCTACCTTTGTGAGCAAGTGTTTAACCTGCTCCAAGGTGAAAGATGAGTATCAAAATCCATCTGGGTTACTGCAAAAACCTGAGATTCCTTTATGGAAGTGGGAGCAGATCTCTATGGATTTCATCACCAATTAACTAGGACTCCTAGAGGGTGTGACATGATCTGGGTGATTATGGATAGATTGACTAAGTCTGCTCACTTCTTGGCAATCAAAGAAACAGACAAGATGGATAAGCTAACGCGACTCTACTTGAAGGAAGTGGTCTCTCAGCATGGAGTACCAATCTTGATTATTTATGATCGTGATCCCTACTTTACTTCTCATTTTTGGCAATCATTACAGAAATCCATGGGTACACGCTTACACATGAGTGACGGACAAAGCGAGCGCATTATACAGACCTTGGAAGATATGCTACGAGCATGTGTAATCGATTTTGGGAATAATTAGGAAGTTCACTTGCCTCTAGTGGAATTTTCCTATAAAAATAGTTAGCACACCGGTAATCAAGCAGCACCGTTTGTGGCGTTGTATGGGTGGAAATGTAGGTCATCAGTCTGTTGGGCAGAGGTTGGTGATAGTCAATTAACTAGGACTGAATTAGTACATGAGACCACCGAGAAGATAGTACAGATAAGAAACCATATGGCAGCAGCCCGAGACAGACATAAGAGCTACGCTGATAAACGAAGGAAACCTTTAGAGTTTCAAGTCGAAGATAAGGTCTTGTTAAAGGTCTCACCATGGAAAGGTGTGATTCATTTTGGGAAACGAGAAAAACTTAACCTATGGTATGTTAGACCATTCGAGATCAATGAAAGAATTGGTCCGGTGGCATACCGATTAAGGCACCTGATTCGTTGAGTGGAATTCATGATGTATTCCACGTCTCAAATTTGAAAAAGTGTTTAGCTTATGAGAACTTAATTGTACCGCTCGAGGATGTACAATTCGATGAACAATTATGATTCATTGAAGAACCGGTTGAGGTAATGGACCAAGAGGTCAAGACCTTGAAACAAAGCAAGATTCCTATCGTCAATATTCGCTGGAACTCAAAACCTGGACCGGAGTTCACGTTGGAACGTGAGGATCAGATGAAGCTCAAGTATCCTCATCTGTATGAAGTAGCGACTACTACCAGTGAAGGTAATGATTAAATTTTAGGATGAAATTGCTTTCAACATGGGGATAATGTGACAACTCACTCGATTTCGTTATGCCAATGCAGTAGAACAGTGATGTAACACAACCATGTAACGCAATTTTCGGGACGAAAATTCTTTCAACATGGGGATAATGTGACATCCGGTAATTTTCCATTACCAAAATCCGTTAGTTCCGTTAGGTCTTGCATACACATGTCGTGAGCACACACTAGTTGTCGTTGAACGTGGTGACTTAATAACATCTAACAATGATTATCAGATAATAACTTGATTCATAATGTTGAATATTAATTTGTAGTTATGTGATTTATGAAGTTTAAGTATTATTTGTGAATTTTACGCCATAACGTGACTACGTGTAATATATTTCATGTGTTTTGTGATTAATTGAGAAATGTATATGATAATTATTATTGATTAATAATGTTTGTATTTTCTAGTTAAAACTTTTTAAAAAGTGTTTAAAAAGATTAGTTTTATAAAATATAAATAAGAGGGTTTATATTGTAATTATCAATAACCTAAAAGTTACCAAAATTAAGAACCCCAATCCCCCCAACCCCCCTCATTGTGGCCGAACCCCATCCCATCTCATTGCCAAAAGTGGAAACTTTTATTCATGAAGATTTGTGTTTGGATGAATTGTAACTGTTTGATGGATGCTTATGATTTCTATGAACTAGATAGGGTATGTTAATGATGAATTTGCATTGAAATTGATGAATGTTGGGTTATGGATGTTACCTTCCCGAAAGGGAAACTTTGTTGATGTAACTTGTGAAATTTTGTGAATTGATGATAATCATGATGTTATGAGCATGCTAGATGGCCCCTGAAAGATGACAAATGTGTTGTAAAGTATGAATTGGGTGTTAGGTTGAGTTTGGGTGTTACCTTCCCAAAAACTTTAATTTGGAAGATCATTAGATATTATGCGTTAGGCATGTTTATGATGCTAGGATCATGTTAGAATGTTTATTGATTATGTCTAATGTGTTGGATTATGTTTGTTGGGTCATGATAAGGCTGGTGCAACCAAAACCACTTCACATAGTCATTTTTGGTACTACATCCAAGGGCTTCCAAAGCTGAGCATGAGATCTTCTGAGAGTCTGAAGAACAACAGCTGAAGATATCAGCTGAAGGCAACAGCTGAAGTCAACAGCTGAAGGCAACAGCTGAAGTCAACAGCTGAAGGCAACAGCTGAAGTCAACAGCTGAAGGCAACAACTGAAGTCAACAGCTAAAGTCAACAGCTGAAGGCAAAAGCTGAAGTCAATAGCTGAAGACTATCTTCTGAAGACAAAGTCTGATGAAAGAGCTGAAGACAAAGTCTGAGCTTCCGAAGACAAAGTTTGATGAAAGAGCTGAAGACAAAGTCTGATGAAAAAGCTGAAGACAAAGTCTGCTTCCGAAGACAAAGAAGACTCCAAGCCTCGGAAGAAGCAGTCTTCCGAAGTATAAGTGGCTTCGGAAGAAGTTATTCTTCCGAAGCATTTTATCCTTCGGAAGACATTGCTATGACCAGCAGATAAAAGTATGGTCCCTGACAGTCCGCTGCAGACCTCTGATACAACATGGCATCTTCCTAAAGAGCCATGTTGTTGACCATACTTTATTCTGCTGTTCACCTTTTTATGATAGTACATGTTACCAACTTTAGTTGGTGACAAAAGGTAAGTCAGGGACATGTCCTGACTACCAACTCTCAGGCAGAATGTCTGAAAGACCTCACCTAGAGTCTTGTAGTATAGATGTAAGGTTAGAGGTGTCCAGCTGGTATCAAAGTATATCCGGCTGTAGGTAGTATTATATATATCTTCTCCTTGTAACCCTTTAGATAAGTGATTTGAGTCCAAGAGTCTTTTAATCCTTTGAGTTGAGAAGCAATATATAAAAGTACCTTCAAAATTTACTTCCTGTGTTAATTTTCTTACTGCTTCTTACTTGTTATATTGTGATCAACTCTTCATAGACTACTTGCTGAGTGTTATTCACAGTGAGTTGAGAGAAAAACCACCCATAATCGATCCTGCAATTGGTATTAGAGCTCCAGGCTCTTGATTGTGAGATCTTACCATCCAAATCAACCTGTTTTTCACTCCTCACCACAAACCACTCACTTAAATGGCCGCTCTCTCCAAGGCTGATATGGAAACTGGCACCATGACCAAGTCCCCACTGATCACCCCTGAAGACTTTGACACATGGTGTATCAGAATGGAAGGGTTCATCAAGTGTCAAGATTCAAGGATGTGGGACTCCATTGTCAATGGTCCTTTCATACCAAGCACTACTTCTGCTACTGGTAATCGCATCATTCTAAAAGATGTTGATGATTACTCAGAAGAAGATAGGAAAAGAATAGAGCTAGATCAAAGGGCTATGACTTCTCTCCAAACTGCTCTCCCCAACTCCGTCTACAGAGGCTTCAAGAAGTGCAAGACTGCTAAAGATTTATGGGAAGCATTGAAGCTGATGTATGAAGGATCCAAGGAAACCCAAGAGAACAAGAAGGATCTCTTGAAGCAGCAGTTTGAGAACTTTACTTTCAAGGCTGGTGAGACCTTGACTCAACAATACTTCAGGTATGTTGAGATAGTAGATACTCTGGTGGATATTGGAGTAGCTCTTGAGAATAGAGACATAGTTAGGAAGTTCATGTCTTCCCTTCCTAAACTATGGACTCACTACTATGTTGTTATCAAGAGAACTTCGGACCTTAAGACTCTTACCCACACAGAGTTGTATGGTATCCTAAGTGCATTACAGATGGAGATGAACATGCAGAACTCCTCTGGTCACTCCAATAACCAACTGAGTTCAGCCCTTCATGTGGTTGAAAGGGAAATCATACAACCTCAACATCTGTTACTGTGTTACCCTGACAACTCACATAGTGGACCCTACATTACTCTACCAGAGACTCCAAAGTCTCAAAAGGTTCAACACAACTCCTTTCAGGATAGTTGTGCTTTGTCTCTGGAAGTGGACACTCTGGTGACTTTCAATACTGCTTTGATGATCTTGAGTGCTTCAGTCCAGATGATGTGGAGTATGTGGACATTGTCCAACAGATGGCTCTTTAAACTTACAGAGCGAAGAAGTTCTTCAAGAGAACTGGAAGGCAATTCCCTCAAAACCCAGTCAACAGCAAGTTTGGGTTTGATAAGAGCAAAGCAAAGTGTTACAACTGCAACCAACTTGGTCACTTTGCTAGGGAATGCAAGGCTCCCAAGAACAACCCGGGAACCCCATAGGCCTCCACACATCCCACTGCTTCAAAACATGAAGAGAAGTCAACTGAGACAGCTGCTGTGGCTCAAGAAGTTGACTGGAGCTTCATGGTCCAGGATGTGACTCCCGCTCAAGCACTCATGGCCGGAACAGATGATGATCAGGTATATGAACATCTTTGAACTGCTTCCTGTATTGCTAAAGTTAAACTTTATAAGGATTACATTTCGGAAATCAGATCTGAGGTTGAGTCTTTAAATGTGTTAAAATCTGATTTTAAGAGAGCTGAATCTGACTATCAAAAGAAAATTGAAGAGTTAGAGAAAACTGTGTCTCTTTTAAAACATGAAAAGACCAACTATAAGACTCAAATCAAAGATCTGATATCCAAACTATCTGAAGTTCAAGCCCAGTTGGTCACAGCTGAGGCTCAGGCCAGGAAGCAAGCTATTGCTGAGCAAAGCTTCCAAACTATTCTTGCATCAACCTCTCATTCCAAAATGTTTTATCAAAACAAAGAAGGGTTGGGAACCTAATGAAATAGCTCCACCACACTCTTATGAGTCTATTAGACTACCTAGATGTGGTACTGAAGAGCAAGAGGTTCCAACTGCTGACCCTTCTCCATTGGAACTAAAGGATGAGGCAAAAATACTGGCCACCACAGGGGAGAAACAGGAGGATACACTCATCTCCACCTGTGAAGACCAAATCCTAACCACCAAGGCAAGAAGAAGCAGATCTAAAGCTGCTAGAAGGACTGCCAAAAGGTTGCAGAGTCCAAGCTTAAGATTGACCCAAAGCAAAAGGGTGTCTTCATTTCTGCCAGATTCCAAGTGGTAGGTACTCCTGATTCAGGAAAGGAGTGTAGTACCAGCACTCCTGTCCTACCGAAGGATCAGAAGTTGAAAGGGAAAGTTGCTGATGAAGAGAAGAAATCAAAGAAACAGCAACCTACAAGTTCCCAGAAGACTAACATTGCATGCATAATGTGTGGTCTGCACAACCACATGGCTAAAGATTGTTACTACAATCCAGGAAGCACATATTATGCAAATAATGTTAGAAAAGAAGGAGTCAGAGAAGGTTTCACAGTTGGACCATTTCAAACGGTCCAAATGATGAAAAAGGTAAAGCTGGTCTCGGAAGCCAAGCTGCTTTCGGAAGGAAGTACTCCTTCCGAAGGGAAACTGGCTTCGGAAGCCAAACCTTCTAAGGTTCGAAAGAACAAGAAGGCTCCCTTGAAACCTTCTCAGAAGAAGACTACTTCGGAAGAAAAGGTGGTGAAGGCTTCTTCCGAAAAGAAAGAAGCTTCGGAAGAATACCATGCTGCAAAAGCTTCAACAAGCTCATCCTCAAAGATCAACCAAGGGATGGATTGGAAGATCAAGGAAGATGTTGCAGCCCAAACCTCTTCTTCAACGACCTCTATTGAACCCCAATGCATATCTTTTGGTTCAATTATGTCACTATCTTTGGAAGAGCCCAAGACCAGCAAGGCTTGGGCTTCCAAACAAAACTAACCATCTCATCTTATGTGCAGGGACGTCCATTTGACAAGAACAACAATGTCTGGATTGTAGATAGTGGATGCTCCAGGCACATGACAGGGAACAGATCTCTCCTTCAACAATTCCAGAACTTTGATGGAGGGCCTGTCCAATTTGGAGGTGAGGCCGGAGGATATATTTCTGGCAGAGGAAGTATATCCAATGGCAGAATAACATTGACAAAGTTCACTTTGTCAAACAGCTTGAACACAATCTGTTAAGTGTTTCTCAATTCTGTGACCAAAGCATCAGATGCTTTTCACAGAACATGAGTGCATTATCCTCAAACCAGGGATGACAATTCCTCCGGAATTGGTGCTTCTTAGATCTCCCAGGAAAGGGGATATGTACAAGCTGGATATGAACAATGCTTCTCCTATGGGTGAAGTATCATGCTTTCTTTCCAAAGCTGATAGTGATGAGTCAACACTATGGCATAAACGCATATGTCATGTGAATTTTAAAACAATGAATAAATTGGCTAAAAATAACTTGGTACATGGTTTGCCTAAAAAGGAATTTTTCTGCAAAGATAACTGTGTTGCATGCCTGAAAGGGAAACAACACAGATCATCTCATAAATCCAAATGTGTTAACTCTATCACTACTCCACTACACTTATTGCACATGGATCTCTTTGGTCCCACAAGTATAATGAGCATTGGAAGGAAATCATACTGCCTTGTGATAGTTGATGATTTTACAAGATTTACATGGGTATCCTTTTTAAGAAGTAAAGATGAAACTGCTGAAACTTTAAAATCTTTTATTCTTAAAATAGAAAATCAAATTGATCACAAGGTTAAGATCATTAGAAGTGATCAAGGGATTGAGTTTAAGAACTTTGTTCTTGACTCATTCTGTGACTCAAAAGGGATTGCCAGACAATATAGTGCTCCCAGAACTCCTCAACAAAACGGTGTTGCTGAGAGGAGGAACAGGACACTTATTGAGGCTGCTCGAACCATGTTAGCTGATTCAAAGCTGCCTCTAACATTCTGGGCAGAGGCAGTCAGCACTGCATGCTATGTGCAGAACAGGGTTCTTGTAGTTAAGCCCCATGGAAAAAACCCCTTATGAGTTATGGAACAAAAGGCCACCGTTCATTGGCTTTCTAAGGTCCTTTGGCTGCAGGTGTACCATACTTAACACAAAGGACAACTTAGCAAAGTTTGCTGAGAAGTCGGATGATGCTATCTTTGTTGGATACTCTTCTAGCTCCAAAGCTTATAGAGTATACAACATCAAGAATCAACAAATTGAGGAGTCATCCAAATAGTTGTTAATGAGCACACTCCTTGTGTTAGGGGGAATGGACCTGAGTATCTTTGATTTAGAATTGTTTCCAAACTATTCTAAACATCTTGTGAGAATGTTTCAGCTGGAACAGGTGCTCAAGGTGATGCTGATGCTGATGCAGATCAACTATTTGAGCTTCCCAGACCTCTTCCAAATTCTCCAAGAGCTGAAAGGCAACAAGCTTCAACCATTCACAGATCTGATAGTGTAACTATCTCCAGGAATAGTGAAGCTTCAACAAGTGAATCACTTGATCAACCTCAAAGCTCTTCAGGTGATCCACTACAACACCAGGTTGAGGGAAGTAGTATTCTGAAGGAACAGGCAACTGTTAATACTACTTCACAACCAACCATTGATGATGTTTCTCAATCATTCAATCAGTCCTCATTGAATGACTTTGAAACAGCAGTTGGACAGAGTAATCCAGTTCCTGATCAGAATATGTCCAATCTGGACTTATCTCTGCAACTGGAAGTGATTCCTCGCCTTAGGATTCACAACCTCATCCAACTGAGAACATCATAGGGAATGTCTCTGAGGGTGTGAGAACAAGAGGACAAACTCATCATGGGAATGTCTGCTTGTACTCATGCTTCTTGTCTCAGATGGAGCCAAAGAAGGTGGAAGATGCCTTAAAGGATAGTAGTTGGGTTGAATCGATGCAGGAGGAGCTGCTTCAATTCAGAAGACAAAAGGTTTGGAATCTATGCCCACCACCATCTGGTCAAGTACCCATAGGCACTAAATGGGTGTTCAGGAACAAGAAAGATGATAGAGGCTTGATTATCAAGAACAAGGCAAGACTAGTAGTTCAAGGATACACCCAGGAGGAAGGAATTGATTATACTGATGTCTTTGCACCTGTTGCAAGACTTGAGGCAGTTAGGATCTTCCTTGCTTATGCTGCATCCAAGAACTTCACAGTCTACCAACTTGATGTCAAGTGTGCTTTTCTATATGGGGATATAGATAGGGAAATCTATGTATGTCAACCTCCAGGATTTGAAGACCCACAGCACCCCAACTATGTGTGCAAACTAGATAAAGCTCTATATGGGCTGCACCAAGCACCTAGGCTGTGGTATGAGACCTTGTCTCAGTTTCTCTGAAGAATGGATACACTAGAGGTACCATTGACAAGACTCTTTTCATCAGAAAGAGTGGAGAAGACATTTTGCTTGTACAAGTCTATGTTGATGACATCATATTTGGTTCTTCAAACGACCAAATGTGCAAGGACTTTGAAAGCACTATGAAGCAGAAGTTTGAGATGAGTTCCATGGGAAAATGGACTTTTTCCTTGGAATTCAGGTGAAACAGATGAAGGAAGGGTTCTTCATAAGTCAATCTAAGTATGTCTAGACATCTTAGATAGATTTGAAATGAAGGATTGTAAACCAGCCAAGACACCCATACCCAGAAACCATAATCTTTGCCCTGACCTTGAGGGGGAGGATACTGATCAACATCAGTATAGAGCAATCATTGGTTCTCTGATGTATCTCACTGCTAGTAGACCAGATATCATGTTTGCCACATGCATTTGTGCAAGATATCATGCTGCTCCAAAGGTGTCTCACCTAGCTGCTGCAAAGAGAATCCTCAGATACCTCAAAGGAGCACCTAAACTAGGTCTCTGGTATCCAAGAAATAGTGATTTCAATCTCTATGGATACTCTGACAGTGACTATGGTGGCTGCAACATTGAAAAGAAATCAACATCAGGAGGATGTCAATTTCTTGGTGGAATTATCTCATGGCAATGCAAGAAACAATCCTGTGTCTCTACATCAACTGCTGAAGCTGAATACATTGCTGCTGCTAGCTGCTGTGCTCAACTGCTATGGATTCAAAATCAGATGTTAGACTATGGATTCAACTTCATGACTACTCCTATCCATATTGACAACAATAGTGCTATCTCCATTACTGAGAATCCGGTGAAGCACTCCAAGACAAAGCACATTGATATCAGGTATATTTCATTAGAGATATTCATGAGAAACATCTGATCAAGTTAATCAAAGTTGACTCAAATGAACAATATGCTGATTTGTTCACAAAGGCATTTGATGAACAAAGATTTAAGTATCTCATATCAGCTATTGGGATGATAAATATTGATTAACTACCTCTTTTGAAAAAGCTTTTTAAATGTGTAATGTCTTGTGTCAATACAATTTAAGCCCTGTTACAAAAGATCTTTAAATTATTCTAAGTGTAAATTTCTTCCGAAGAGGAACCAACTCTCGGAAGATATTCTTGAATATCTTCCGAAGCCAAAATTCCTCAATGGAAATTGTCTTCTCGGAAGAGTTTTTGGTCTCGGAAGAAGCGATTGATTTTACATCAGATCTACTTCCGAACCTTATAAAACTCTCCATTCGGAAAGATAACTTTACCTTCGGAAGTAATGCTTTGCTTCGGAAGAGAAAGTACCTTCAAAAGACCATTTTACCATCGGAAGCAATGCCTTGCTTCGGAAGAGAAATTGACTTCGGAAGACAATTACCTTCGGAAATGTTTTACATTCGGAAGTAAAGGTTTTTATATGTAACGGATATCTTTTGGGCCCCACTCTGTAAAAAGTAAAGATTTTTTCATGATGGTCAGATTATTTAAAATTATCCTTGCCGCCACTATCATTTCTCCGCCGTAAACCACCATACCACCCACAGTAACCCCAAACAGTTACCCTATTACCGCCACTACCACAATTCATCCCTTTAAATAATCTTGACTGATCAATTTCATCTTCTTTTACCAATTTACTGCCCTAACTGTCCCTTCACTGTCAAACCTGCAATTTCACCCAAATTCAAGCTTACCTTCTCTTCAATGGCGCTAAACCCTCAGCACAACCAAGTCGCATTACTCGATTCGTCAAGAGATGCCGACTTCACCCAAATCATCACCTTTCTTACCGAATCCACATACCTCACTGCACTAACAGTTAACCCCACCGTATACTCCAACCATATGTCCGAATTCTGGAGCAACGGTCAAACTGTAGTTCTGAATGGGGTTCGAGTCCTGAGAACCCGCATTTGTGGCCAAGAGTTGGTCATCACTAAACAGCTCATCAGGGAGCATCTCGAGCTCCATGATGATGGGGCTCCTACTGAGTTCCCAAAGAAGACTTGGAAGGCACCTATATCCTCATGGGATATGGAGGGGATGTAAGCAGGTCTACCGTCGACAAGTTTAACTTCTCTTACCATTGGAAGTTCCTGCTGCACATTATCCTGCACTGCCTCTCCAACAAATCAGGGGGTTGGGATCAAATCCCATATGAACTAGGATGCCTAGTTCATGGATTGGTGAGAGGTCTCTGATTCAGCTACTCACGATTTGTGTTGACCAACCTTATCAGCAATCTGAGCAGGGATACATTCTTCATGTATCCCAGATTTATTCAACACATAATCAACTGTGAGCTGGAACCGAGCAAGCTTGTCTGCGCAGCTGCTCTTACTGTTCCACAAGTGAGGCCTACCATCTTCAGAATACTGAAGAAGGTTTCCATCAACTTCACTGGAAGGTACACTCCATTACCTCCAGAGATGACTGAGCGCATAGCTCCTGGTGACATCCCTGTTATCCCCACAGGTGATGAACCCACACCGGCAACCTCCACCACAATGCCAAAATCTTCTTTACCCATCAAAGTTACATACCAGAGACGACCCAAACAAACCCTTGTTCAATCTACTCTGATTGAACAAGCTCCTTCAGTTCAAACCAAAAGGGCTAGAGTGGAATCATGGGCTCCCACTCAGTCCGAGGTCACACCATCCTTCACATTCGACCTCAATGTGGGTTTGAGCCTCCTCAGTCTCAAACCCAAGAGCCCGAACCCCAAGCCTTAAGCCCACAGGGTGAGTCTCTACACTCCCTTGTGCAGCCTTCTAGGGACAGCCCCACCATAGGCTCAATGCCTGTAGACATTGATCTAGGTCGGGTCAGTAGGTTTAACTTCCCTATCTTTCACTGACCTTTTACTCTGCACTGATGAAGAGATTACATCTCTCCATGGCCATGAAGTTGATCTACAACACCCTCTGAAAGATCAACAGAGCCAAGAGGGATCCCTTGACTTTAGCCCCCATCAGAAGCCAATTACTGAGGTGAGTCCTACTAATGTGGAGGGGACTCATGTAGGCTCAGCTGCCACTACTCAGAGTCTCTCATTGAGCTCTCAGGACAGTGGTAACATCATTAGGACTGAGTCTATGGCAACTTTGCCCATTGACATCTCTGAAAGAGATGACTCTGAGCAAAGGTATCCAGGGTGCCAAGAAGCCACATCTGGTGGTGAGACTGAGCATACTAGGTATGTTATCTCATCTCCCTATGATTCTTCTCATGAAGATGAGGGAAGTATGCAACTAACACTTCAGTACTTGCTTTCTAAGGTCTCCAACCTGGAATCACAGGTGAGGATCTTAGAATCAAGGACTGCCACTCAGCAACTTGAGATTAACACTCTCAAGGCTAAACTAGCTGAGAAACAGACGGAGAGGTCTGTTAGGCATGTACCTATTCAGGTCTCAATGACTTCTTCCTCTAGCTCATCTAGCTCTCAAGATGATGCTACCAAAAAGGGGGAGAAAGTTCAGAGACAAACACTTGAGGAACCACAGACCCAATCCCTTACTTCCCAACTCATCACACTACCTGAGTCATCTCAATCTTTTCTATAGATTGACTCAAAGATGCTTCAAGATCTCTACAGACTTTTCACAAAGTTTGTATTGAGATCATTCCTAGAACAGCCCAGCCCCGACACCACACTTATATATTTTGGGGCTGAGGAGCTTCAAAGACTGACTGGACCTTCTACCACTGTGGAAGAAGTTGGTCAACCTAAGGTCCACATGGAACCTGAGATTAGCTTCGAAGGGGAAATGGGGACTGATGGCCCAGCAACTGAAACAGATGGGACAGAAATTGTAGCAGTATCATCTTCCGAAGCTCAAGCTAAAGCTTCCGAAGCTGACATTGAAGCCTCGGAAGAACAAGAAAAGTCTTCCGAGGCCGAAATAGAAGCTGCGGAAGGCTTATTTCAGATGTCCGAGGAACTGACCATCACAGATTTATTGCTGAAATAGCATCTGAGGTGAGCAGGGAGGACATTTCTGATATTCCTCCAACCCAAACACCAGCTGAACTTCTCTCTCAATCACAACCCTCTATCCAAGAACCACCACAGTCAAGCACTGCCAAAGACAAAGGAAAAAGAAAATTGACTGCGGAAGAGCTTCAGGAGGAGGAGAGAGTTGAGAAGCTCAAAAGGAAAGGTAGGTTTCCTACTGAGAAACTGCTAGCTGCTAGTTCTAAAGCAGTTGCAGCCAATCAGGAAGAAACCAACCAAAAGAGAAGGACAGCACTCATTGACCAGCTCCTCAGCTTAGGAGCTGCCAATGAGAAGATACTCCTGCTACCACTAGAGGAGTTGGTGACTTTGGAGAGGTCAACCAGGCTAAAACAAGAAGAAGAAGCCAGGTTAGCCTTGGAGAGGGAAGAAGAAGAGCGAAGGGAGGCAGCCCTGAAGCTGAGAGAGGATAGGATCAAATTCCTACTCTCAAGAGGCTTCAATCTTCCTGAACTGTCTACACATGATGATGACATGATCCTGCTGCTCCACAACAAAGAGCAGGATCAAATGGAGAAGGAAAGGAAGAAGGCTGCTAGGGAGAAGTTGAGGGAGAAGAAGAGGAGGGAGGAAGAGAAGGGGGTCACTGCCACCAAGAAGTCCAACGACAAAGCCTAGATGAAAGACTATCTCCGGGTCCATGGCTTCTCTGGTAGGCAGGTGGGACCTATGTCCGAAAGGACACTCCAGCGGATAGTCAGTGAAATAAAAGCTGACATCCATTAGGGGAAAAGGAAGGAGATGTACAGGAGGGTACAGGGAATGGTGTTCACCCCAGCCACTCAACCACAGCCAACACTAAACCACAACCCACACCAGAAGAACCAATCCCATTTCCCATTAAAACCAAACCCACTAATGAAACCTTCACTCCTAAACCCACAACTCTACCCAAACCTACCACATCACCTCAACCACCCAAACTACCCATCCAAAAAACCTAAAACACAACCCAAAACCACTAAACGTAAGCCTACCCAACAAAAACCAAGAGCATCCCCTCAGCCTCCTCAACATCTCTCCTTTAAGTAAATAAAGGAGTTCAAGGCAAGGCTCATCAACTGCACCATGAGCAGCATCTCCTGTGAGGGAGACCTTATCAACATCACCTATGTTGATAACTCTTCAAGCTCCCTCACCCTAGGACAATTTCTTGAGTTGCCTAGAGACACCTTGGGCCAGGCTGCAAGACTTCTTGGTCTCAACTCCAATACCCTTAATGCTGAGGAGAAGAGACTAAGAAGGAGACTGGTGACTCTACTGGATACAAGAAAAGAGGACAGGATTTCTAGTCAATCTCCTGGACCTAGGAATGCTATAATCCAGTGGAGGTTCGATGAACCTTCTCACAACTTTGTTGTGGAAAGGGAGAATGGTGAAACCAACAGGCTCAATGCCACTTCTCTTTTGCATCTCAGCAGATTTGACCTTGCTGAGCTTGCAGAGAAGCCATTCTCCAATCCCTCCAACTCTGAGACTACTGCACACATCAGAAATCATATCAGCGGTCTCCACTTGGCTGAACAAAGTAGAAGAGCCAAGATTGAAGAAGAGTTGAAGCTGAAAAGAGTGGAAGACAAGGAAAGACCAACCACCAAAGGCACAGCCTTTCTACAGATGGTGGAAGGTCCTGAATTGGAACCAATAGTTAGATGGGAATATGACCATAGTTCCTATCAACTAACTCTTTTCAGAGGGACACAATAAAGGGTACACATAATCCAAGGAGACAGAGTGGAGGTTTTCTCTACCAAGGATCTGTACAAGATTCTCAGCACCACATCAGAAAAGAATGAAGACACTGATAAACACTTACTTTCCATGGTGCTGAGAGCTTTGAGAAGAAGAGGGAAGTGAAGTTTTGGTAGCATCAGCCTAGGGGGAGTTTGTTAGGTCATGATAAGGCTGGTGCAACCAAAACCACTTCACATAGTCATTTTGGTACTACATTCAAGGGCTTCCGAAGCTGAGCATGAGATCTTCCGAGAGTCTGAGAACAACAGCTGAAGATATCAGCTGAAGGCAACAGCTGAAGTCAACAGCTGAAGGCAACAGCTAAAGTCAACAGCTGAAGGCAACAGCTGAAGTCAACAGCTGAAGGCAACAGCTGAAGTCAACAGCTGAAGGCAACAGCTGAAGTCAACAGCTGAAGACTATCTTCCAAAGACAAAGTCTGATGAAAGAGCTGAAGACAAAGTCTGAGCTTCCGAAGACAAAGTCTGATGAAAGAGCTGAAGACAAAGTCTGATGAAAAAGCTGAAGACAAACTCTGTTTCCGAAGACAAAGAAGACTCCAAGCCTCGGAAGAAGCAGTCTTCCGAAGTATAAGTGGCTTCGGAAGAAGTTATTCTTCCGAAGCATTTTATCCTTCGGAAGACATTGCTATGACCAGCAGATAAAAGTACGGTCCCTGAAAGTCCGTTGTAGACCTCTGATACAACATGGCATCTTCCTAAAGAGCCATGTTGTTGACCATACTTTATTCTACTGTTCATCTTTTTATGATAGTACATGTTACCAACTTTAGTTGGTGACAAAAGGTAAGTCAGGGACATGTCCTGACTACCAACTCTCAGGCAGAATGTCTGAAAGACCTTACCTAGAGTCTTGTAGTATAGATGTAAGGTTAGAGGTGTCCAGCTGGTAACAAAGTATATCCGGCTGTAGGTAGTATTATATATATCTTCTCCTTGTAACCCTTTAGATAAGTGATTTGAGTCCAAGAGTCTTGTAATCCTTTGAGTTGAGAAGCAATATATAAAAGTACCTTGAAAATTTACTTCCTGTGTTAATTTCTTACTGCTTCTTACTTGTTATATTGTGATCAACTCTTCATAGACTACTTGCTGAGTGTTATTCATAGTGAGTTGAGAGAAAAACCACCCATAATCGATCCTGCAATGTTAATTTGGTTAATTGGATGGTTGATGAACTATTTAGAAAATCTAGGTTTCTTGAAGAATATGCAAGTGTACATGTTATGTTGTATGATGAATTAGATTACTTATGTTGTATGACAACCTGGATTAGCATGAAAAGCATGATAAGTCTTACGTGTTACAATGAGACTGACGAGAACAACTTGCATAGTAATCTAGAATTGTATGTTAAATGATTAATTGCTATACTTGATCAAATAAGAACTTAATTTGACATGTCACCACGGGTCAAACGGGTCAAACGGGTCAACTGGGTCTAATGTGTCTTGTTTTTCAAAAACCTTGTGTCAAAGTGTTATAGAGAACTTAGGATTGTTAAAGATTGTGTGTACACGTACTTATGTACTTACGTGTTTTAGGTAACCTCTGAAGGTTGTCTTTCTACTCACTGTTAGCTTTATCATTGCTCGTGTGCATACTAGGTGAGTTCATGCCCAACTATTTTTACTTACTTCCTTTTTGGGGGAGATAGAATACTGTTATTTTACAAACGCTTTATAGATAAGTTGTGCTAGTATAAGGTAGTGTAGCTTTACCATGGAAGTCCTCACACTTTTGGATCGTTAATAATTATAACTAGCAGGAAGTGTTGAGTAGTACTACAGGGCCTGACAAGCCCCACCTATGCGACTCGAGGTCAAACAAGTGCAATATTATCCTAAACACAAAAATTGTCACAACTTGGTATGTTGTGACGGGAGGCAAACAAACGAAACAAATGTCAGCTTCGATTGCGAAATTAATATACTTACTACTTGTGAAACTAGACTAGCTATCTGTTTCAGTACATTACTTATGATTATATAATTGTTACTAATTTTATATAACGCAAACTATTGAACTCACCAACCATTATGTTGACACTTTTAGTATGTTATTCTCAGGTCGACAACTCTGATTGCCAGTAGGAGCACATCACGGTCTAGCATGCTTTACAAAGTTTCATATTGCGTCAAGACATCTGCTTTGTCAAGACATTTGCTTTATTATTTATAAGTTTTAAATAATAGTTTGGCGCGTGTTTAGCCAATGTTTCATTTTAAATACTTTGGGTTTGATTTTATTACATATGCTTCCGCACAATTTTCAAGATTTAAACTCTAATTGGTTTATATTTAAACGTTGCATATATTATCGTTCTAAGTAACTAATGACTGGGATCCTGGGTTGATCACATGCCTCGCATGTGGATTTTGAGGGTGTGACATTTATTATTAGTATTTTATTCAAATTTTAAAATTTGAATGTAATCCTAATGAAGAAACAGGGGAAAGTGAACTATCATCGTTAGACTATGATTCAGAAGAAGCATCTGCTATCTCTCAAATATCTAAACAATGTAGTTTTGAAATTCATACTATATTCTATGATAGTCTTGTTCAAGATAATGTACACGTCATAGGGTGGAGGTTTATATTGTAACACCCGGATATTTTAATACTTGCATAAAGAAGAATAAAAGGAGAAAATTTAATTTAACCTAAGATTGAGGGGTAAATATGTCAAAAGTATAAAATTATAATAATTTTGTACAAAAGGTGGCATGGCCACCCATGTTGTCTGCACATTTCATTTCAACCGATTTTAGAGAGAGAAAGAGCAGAGAATTCGGTTTCTACAAGGAAGAAGAAGAAAAGTTCGAATTTAAGGTAAGAATTCTTAGTTTTAAATTGTTCTTGGTCGGCCTATGCCTTGGTTATATGCTTATGTGTGTGAATGTACGTTTATGTGTATGTTTTGGTGGGTTTTAGGTTCTTGGGCTCATAACCAACGGCTTGGAAGGAGCCTACCCGAAAGTTTGACAAAGGTGAGTTTCTAGAACCCCCTTTTTACATGTTTTTAACAATTTTGGGGCTGGAAAATGCATGTAAACCTGTTTTATGAAAGATGGGTTTTCACCAGTATGTATGTGTGTGTAAATGTGTATGTGGGTGGGTGCAAATTTGGGATATAGATATGTGCGTATGTACCTGTTATGATGCTTAGAATGTTAATAGTAAGGGTAGATCATGATATAAGATGATTTGGGTCTGATTTATGTTAATTTGGTAAGAGTTAGTTGCCCAAACGTCCAAACAGTGGCCCATGCGCCAACGGTTAAATTCACTAAGTGTTCCCAACCGCCTAGAACTCCCAAACGTCTGAACAGTACCCAGCCGTCTAGATGTCCATGCATCTAAGCCTGGCCCATGCGCCAGAATAGTACCCAAGCGCCTGGAACACTGCCCAGAATGACTAAGTGTTGGGCCATGCGCCCAAATAGTGCCCATACGCCCAAATAGTGCCCATACACCCAAATAGTGTCCATGCGTATAGAACCTTCCCATGCACCTAAGTGTTCCCATGCATCTAGAAGGCCAAGCGTCAGCATAGGGCCTATGCGCCTAAAAACTTAGAAATATTTTTTAGAGGTTTTAACAGGAAGATCGATTTTTCTATAAGGAAATGTGCTATATAAATTTGTTAAAATAAAAAATCTTAACAGCGCGACCCCAGCCAGGGGCGTTGCCCCTTGGACCCCACTAGGGGCTGCCGCCCCTAGAACCCCGCTGTCAGGGGCTGCCGCCCCCAAATCCCCGCTATCCCACGGAGGGTCGGCCATGTTCTGTGATGACTTGTTAGGTATGTGTATGGGTATGTGAATGGATGATGCATGATGCTTATGATGATGTTTTGATTATGTATGATATGTTTTCTTATGCTCCTTTCTATGTATTATTCTGCGACCTACGTATTATGAGTATAAGATAAACGTGAAGTATTATGTAACGTAAAGTGGAAGTTAATGTTAATGATATGAGAAGCATAAAGAAAGAATGAATGCATGCATTAATGAACGAACGAATGTAAGAAAAGTCTTGTAAGCAATGTATGGAGGTTCACACCCAATGAAGGGTGTTAGCTCAACTGTGTGCGGGTTAGCTACCCCGGAAGGATGCACACTGGGGTCTAATCCTTGTGATTGACCATATGTATGGGATCTTGCTACTTACCCCGATACTGTGGTCAGGCCACCGGGCACAATGTATGGGAGTCTAATTATAGACTTCGGCCCAGTACCCGCTTTATGCATGACGGTGGGGTATAGCACATGGCATTGATCCGAATGAAGTTACCCCGGTACTGCGGTCAGGCCACCGGGCACAATGTATGGGAGTCTAATTATAGACTTCGGCCCAGTACCCGCTTTAAGCATGACATTAGGGTATAGCCCGTGGCAATGGCCCGGAATGTAAGAAAGATAACGAACGATAACTATGACGTACGATGATGAATGAACAAAAGTTAATGAACGATGATGAAGATAATAATAAAATTATCTATTTGTACGTATGATGTATGAGCACATATTAAAGTAAAGAACGGTTTTGAATGATAAGTGAAGTATTTTAATTATAAAACTAGAACTCACTCAGCAACGCTAACTTTTATGTGTTTTCCAGTTGGCATGTAATAGTTGCTGAGGATGGCACGGGGCAGCTACTTGGCTCATTTTGGATGGCATTCTTTTGTTTAATGTTTTTGCATTGTAATACGATCGAGCGATCTTTTGTAATGAACAATGTATTATTTGCAAAAGTGTTTATTTAAATGAAATAAAATGTTGTTTTAAAAGTTTCCGCTGCATGATTTAGTAAAGTCATTTAATTATATGTTTTAAGTGCGATGAATGACCAGCTGTAAGCATCCCAGGAACGGGGCCTTACAAGTTGGTATCAGAGCCAAAGTTTAAGTGAAATGGGTAAATATTTTCAAAAGAAACCTAAACTAAAACTGAGAATAGGACAAAGGGAAGGGATGCCAGTCCAAGTAGCTACGTGCCATCAGGTATTTTCTTAAATGTTAACCGGTATTATGTGCGCATGTTATTTGATCCGTTTGCCTTTAGTAGATTTAGATACTGATGTAGCCAGGATATGAAATGCTTGGGGTATGAAGAGTAAAGTAAGTGGCTAATCACAACTGGCCACTGTAATTAGGGACTTAGTATACTTGACATAAACTGAGCTATTACCTTGAATGACCGTGTTAGTGTTTGAATCTTATAGTGTTGTAGAGTATGGGTGGAGGTAGATCATCTAAGGCTTCACAAGGCGGAGTACATGGACGACGTGCAGGGTTGAGAAGGTGACCCATAAGGAGCCTGAGACCCCTCATCTGGAGGGTGCAGATAAGTGTGCTAACCTGAGAGCCTCAGTGAAGGAGGCCGTCGTGGAGGAAGTTCATCAGGTCATGCAGATGATCTTGTCGTCTGTAGTGACCGAAGTGATTAAGGCTATTAGAGAATAAGAGAGGAGAGATAGGAATAGGTCCTTGTGAGGGAGAGAGCAACCCGAGACCGAGACGATTATCCCTACTGATGCGGAAGAGGAGGAGGAGGAGCCTGTGCTGGAGGCAGCACGAGGCTGTAACTATAGGGCATTCCAGAGATGCAAGCCCCCGACTTTGTTGGTAATGGCACTGCTGCCGCTGCTCACAGATGGGTGAGGGAGATGGAGGTTGTCCTTGAAATCAGCGAGTGTTGAGAGGACCAGAAGGTGAAGTTTGCCACCCATTCGTTTGTGGACTCGGCTCTATGCTGGTGGGACAACATTATCCATGCCGAGGGTAGTAGGGCAATTAGTAGAATAAGGTGGAGTGAACTGAAGAAGTTGATGATCGAGGAGTTTTGTCCTTATCAGGAGTTGGACAAGGTGGAGAGAGAGTTCCTGCAGCTGGAGGCAGGAACAATGACACATCAACAATACACCACCAACTTTAACGAGATGGCATGGCTAGTGCCGGATCAGGTGACACCCTTGTCACAAAAGATCAAGAGATACATTCAGGGCTTAACAGCGGACATCCGCAGGCATATGATCGCTGCCCGACCGAGCACGTTTAGATCGGTGGTGGATTTGGCGGGAAGACTGTATGATGAAAGGGAGGTAGTGGTGGCTGAGGTGAGTAAGAAAGGTGGTGATGACCGAAACTGGAACGGGAAGTGGTTTGGATGGGGTGGTGCTCCGGCAAACAACAAGAGTGCACGGGTGGATGACCAACGTGTGGTCACATCCGGTGTGGGGTCGAAGAGATGTGGAAAATGCGAAAAGGAGCATACTGGAGAATGTAGGTGCGGATAAAATGTATGCTTTCAGTGTGGAAGGATGGGACATATAGCAAGGGACTGTCATGTGGCTAGGTGTTTTAACTGTGGTGGAGAGGGTCACATGAGCAGGGAATGCAAGAAGCCAAGGGCTGAGAGTTCCGGGGCAAAGAAGACGACCGGGACTTAAGGGTAGAAGGCGAGTGCCAGGGCTTTCACCATGACCAGGGAGGAGGCTAGGATGGACCCTGATGTTGTGTCATGTACATTTCTAGTAAATCAAACTCTTGCTTCTGTGTTATTTGATTCTGGTGCTAGTAGGAGTTTTATTTCTGCTACTTTCTATGCTAAATTCCTTGTTAGTAGCAGACGTATTGATGAGCCCTTCGATGTAGAAACTGCTATTGGTAAGTCCACTAGAGTTACTGTTATAATAGAGGACTGTGCCATAGAACTAGGGGTCGTAGGTTTGCTGCTAAGTTACATGTGATGCCCCTAGGTGGATTTGATTTAGTACTAGGGATGGATTGTTTAGCAACCTACGAAGCAAACATCGTGTGTCGAAAGAAGATGATTAGACTTATAGCTCCCGAAGGTAGTTCGGTGACGATATACGGTGATCGAGTTACGACGATTTCGAAAGTGATTTCGATGGTGGTGGCAGGGAAGTGCATGAGGCGTGGATATAGTACTTATTTGGCCTACATGAAGGATGTATACACGTCAACATCACAATTTTCTGATGTACTGGTGGTGCGTGACTTTCCCGATGTGTTTCCAGAAGATTTACCAGGTGTGCCACAGGACCGCGAGATCGAGTTCCAGATTGACTTGATACCCGGTGCCAACCTGTTGCTAAGGCGTCATATCGTCTAGCTCCCTCCGAGATGAAGGAATTGATGGAGCAACTGCAGGAGTTGCTCGATAAGGGGTTCATTAGACCGAGTATCTCTCCTTGGGGTGCTCCGGTCTTGTTCGTGAAAAAGAAGGACGGGAGTATGAGGATGTGTATTGACTACCGTGAATTGAACAAGTTGACGGTGAAGAATTTGTATCCATTACCGAGGATTGATGACTTGTTTGATCAGCTGCAAGGTGCCAGTTGGTTCTCGAGGATTGATCTTCGATCTGGTTACCATCAGCTGAAGGTAAAGGAGCAAGATATCCATAAGATAGCTTTTCGTATGCGTTATGGACACTACGAGTTTCTTGTTATGTCTTTTGGATTAACTAACGCGTAAGCTGCCTTTATGGCCTTGATGAACCGAGTTTGTTGGCCGATGTTAGATAAATAAGTGATTGTGTTTATTGATGATATCCTAATTTATTCTAGGAGCAAGGAAGAACATGCTGGTCATATACGTGAGGTATTGGAGACACTTAGGAGAGAGAAATTGTATGCAAAATTTTCTAAGTGCGTGTTCTGGTTGTGTGAAGTTCAGTTCTTGGGTCACGTGGTAAATACCGAGGGGATTATGGTAGACCCGGCAAAGGTGGAGGCGGTGATGCAATGGAAGTCTCCAAATACGCCATCCGAGATCCGTAGCTTCTTGGGGTTGGCGGGATATTATCGAAGATTCATC
Source organism: Flaveria linearis (assembly GCA_024085815.1). NCBI lineage: Eukaryota > Viridiplantae > Streptophyta > Magnoliopsida > Asterales > Asteraceae > Flaveria > Flaveria linearis. The sequence goes on along the minus strand of CM044004.1, from coordinate 64,369,209 downwards.
CAAGACTTCTCCAAGATAGCTTCTCCCTTGACTAAGTTGACCCGTAAGGATGTGAAGTTTGTATGGGGTCAAGATCAGGAGAAGGTGAAGATCAAGATAGGTTGGACTCACCATTAGATTAGTGTTTGTTTATCTTTCTTTGTAATAGGATCTATGTTAGTTTCCTTTATATATTTGTTTAGTTTAAATTTATATTTTGCTGTCTAGCGAAACTATAGTTTCGCTCACAGTCATCTAGATGTTCTCCCGGTGAAACTGTTAGTTTCTGCCGGGCAAAATTACAATTTCGCCAGTACAGTTTCGCCACCAGTGAAACTGTATGCGAAACTATGACAGCTATATATAGATTTCTTTTTGCTAATTGTTAGCCATCCTTGCCAAAACCCTAATCGTGTATTACTGTTGCAAGAGGCTATTGTAAGCTTGTTCATCCTGAATACATTGAGCTTGTTTCATTTCATTCAATATTGTTCATCATTAAAACCTTTTTTGAAAGCTTTTTGGTGTTATTTTGATCTTCATCTCTTAGTGTTTGTTGTGTGTGTTTGGTATTGAATGATTCAAGCATTCTTCTGCACTGAAAACCGATCAACTGGACCAACAATATGGTATCAGAGCCTTAGTGCTCTTGATTGTTTGAGGTTTTTGGTTATTTTTGTTCAATACCATCTTTTCTCAATTTCTACATCAAAACGGAGTGTTTTTGTCATGAAAATTGATTGTATATTGCTTGTTTCTGATTTAGGAAGCTTTGTGAATCACTCCTTTTCAAATTCATTGAGATTTGGGCAATTTTCGACTGTTTTTAGGGTTTAAGAGGGTTTTCTGTTCTTCCAGCGAAATTACAGTACCTTTCAGCGAAACTGTAATTTCTTTCAGCGAAATTGATATTCTCTCTTATTTGACATTTGTGCGAACTTGCTGCTGAAAGTGATTTGAACGAAAGTTCAAGCTTGTTTCGTACGAAATTTCCAGCGAAACTAAGCTCTAGATAGTCTCTAGCTAGCGAAAGTGCTGCCGAAACTAATCTCTTGATTGCCGAAACTTTCAAAACTAAGCTTTCCGAAATTACACTTTCGCCCAGCCGAAACTAGCTCTCAGCGAATCTATTACAGCGAAATTACTTTTTCTCTAGTGAAACTATTATGTCCAAAATGACTACTCTCACCTTGGCTGATTTAGAGAGTGTTGCCCCTAATAGACCTCCTAGACTTATCAACGGGGATAACTTTGAAGATTGGAAAAGGTGTCTTAAGGCTTTCTTCTTCTACACCGATCACAATCAATGGGATTCAATCATCACTGGACCACACAAGCCAACCGTTACTGTCAGTGGAACTGTATCTCCAAACACGGACTCCTCCACATTCACCGAAAAGGATCAAAAACTGATTGACCGAGATCAGAAAGCGTTCGGAGCCTTGACATTATGTCTTGCACCTGATATTTACAATCTCTTTGCTGAACACAAAGATGCAAAATCTTCATACGATGCCTTGTGTGTGTTTTATGATGGAAATGAGGATCTAAGGAAAGATAAGAAGGCTCAAGCTCAAAAGGAGTTCAATTCATTTGTGGGACACAAGAATGAAGATCTTACTGACATTACTAATCGCTTTCTTTCAGTTTCAAGTACCTTAAAGAAGTATGACGATCAGTTGGGAAACCATGAGCAAGTGAATAAACTCCTAGATTCTCTTCCACCCTAGTGGAGTTTACAAGTGAGAATGTTGAAACAAGAAAGAAACTTTGCTGATTATAAGCTGATGGACGTGATTAACAAGCTGAAGTCTTTTGATTTGGATCTGAAAAGGAGGGAGTTTAATCAATCCATCATGCCAACATCCGGTTATTCACAGAATGCTGCATTACTATCTTCCGCTGCAAGCTCCCCAATGCAGGCATCGCGTCAAGGAGCAGTGACCTTGTGTGATTTATCTGGAAGTGGCATTAACCCGGGGAAAGAGCAAGGGAACTTAAAAGCATCTACTGAAACTTCTGTTCCAGCTGAGACTATGGCACTTTTTAGGATGTTTGTTCAAAGTTATGAAGCACTTGTTGCAGGTGATCTGAAAGGTAAAGGAATGACAATGGAGGACATGTATCAAGTGGATCCAGATGATCTTGAAGAAACCGATATTCAGTGGCAAATGGCAATGTTGACGCTTAGAGCTCGGAGATTTATGGAAAGGACCGGTAGAAAGAACTTTGGAGGTCAAAGCTCCAACTCCAAATTGGGTTTTGATAAGTCTAAGCTTAGGTGTTTCAATTGCAAGAAATTGGGACACTTTAAACGTGAATGTCCATTGCCAATCGTCACTGATCCTAATAACTCTGGAATTCCAAGATTGGCTGCTGGTGGGGGGTAAAGATGAGTCAAGCCACAAGAAAGAAACTGTTCTAATTTCTAACTTTGACTGGAGTGCAGAAGCTGAAGAGACAAAGAAGAAATTAATCAAGCGTTAGTAGCTGAGATTCAGGAAGAGGAAATGAAGATGAACGGTGAGGAAGAATTTGATCCATTTAAGGAGTTTAATGATGGAGTTGAAGAGAAGGAGTATGAGAAAGAAGAAAATATGAAGGAGTACGGAAAGCAAGGAACTCACACAGTGCTAGAAAGGAAGGATGACAATGCTGCTGCCACCGTAGAGGAAAACAAGTCGAGTACTCCGGTGTGTCAATGTGATAAAGCTCTTGCAGCTGAGAAGGTGGTGATGGGACTTCCATATGAGGTAATTCAAGATATGTGTTCATCTGCATGTAAAATCAGATTATTTGGGGTTTATAAGGCTAATCATTTATTAATTGATAATGAAAAAGATTTGAAAAGAATGAATGAAGAACTTAAAATGAATGAGTCAAAATACTTTGTTAAATTAAATGAAGCGCTAAAAGAAATTGATCATTTAAAAGAATTGTTTTAGAAAGAAACGTTGAGGTGAACGGTTTGACTGAAAGGGTTTCCCTAGCTGAGTTTGAAACAAGCAAACTTCAGTCAAAACTTGATAAATGGACCATATCAGGAATGAAACATGATGATTTATGTAAATCTCAACGTGGGGCTAGGATTAAAACAGGTTTGGGATATGAAAATGCTAAGGTTTATCCTCCTCCTAGTACATATTGTTACTCTCTGATGCCCATTCCCCATCCTTCTAATGATTTGATCAAAGTAGATTCTAACAGTATGTCTGCAGGTTTAGAAGGTGTGAATCCTATGCATGTTCGTGAGGACTACGATTATGGACCGACTAGAGGGCTTGGATGCTCTAGCCTTAGTACACCTGAACCTCAGCATTCTGTTTTACATCATAAATCTAGTTTAAATTCTGTCTTTGTTTCTAGTGACGCTGTAAAAGACTCTGTTTCGTCCTGTTCTAGTAATGTTTCTGTTTGTTATTTAAATGCTGTGGATCGTGATTCTAATTCATCTGTTGATTGTGTTGATCCATTGTCTGATAATACTGTGAAAAGCGATGAGGAAACAAAAACTAACTCTTTTGAAAAATTCTTTTCTCATCCTATTCCATCATTTATACCTGCAAAATTTTATGTGCTTAATGACAGGATTGCATCTTCATCTGAGGCAAGTACTAGTGGTACTAGTACCACATGTATTTCAGATAACACTTCATTGTCATCAGCACACAATCATTCTTTTTCAAATAAAATCAGCTCTGTTAACATGAATGAGGTATACAGTGATGATGATTCAAGATTAAATGAATGTGATGAAGAAATATGCATTGATAAAATCTCTACCACATTACATAATGAATCTAGATTAAAATCAAATTGTTTTCAATATGGTAAAGACGATCATGTTGTTAAGCACTGTCCTCAGTTACATCATAGACATGTTAATAGAAGTTCTTTTGGGAGTAAATTGAATCAATTAGTTAATAAGTTTTTTTGCAAGAAATCTCCTTCGGCGAAACCTAAAGTTGTTCAAACTTGGGTGCCCATTACTCCTGGTTAACTCTCTCTTGATATTATTGCAGGAGTCATCCACTAAGCTTGTAAATAGCGTGTGGCATGTTGATAGTGGATGCTCCAGAAACATGACGGGGCTTAAAGATTTATTGACCAACTACCGCATAATCGATAGTGGTTATGTTGCTTTCGTCAGAGACAAGAAAGGAGGAAAATGATAGAACAAGGAGAAGTTTGTAATGGTTCGCTCACATTGGAAAAAGTCAATTACGTACCCGAGCTTGCATTCAATCTGTTGAGCGTCTCTCAGATTTGTGATAAAAGCATTCCGGTCTTATTCAAGTCCAATGAATGTCTCTTTTTGAAATCTGTGATTGATATTCCAGATAATTTGGTACTCATGCGGGCTCCCAGAAAGCATGATACATATCTCCTTGATATGAATTCAAAGGACTCATCATCCGCAGTCACATGCCTCTTGTCTAAAGCTTCCACCTCTGAGTCTTTCTTATGGCATCGTAGATTGGGCCATGTTGCATACCAGCTAAACCTATTATGCCTCACGTCACTACATCACTTGATGATACTTTAGTCAATGTTTCATCTTCCTCATCTTCATTTGACCTTTCGCCTCCACCCATATCAACATCACCTTCTTCATCTCCTTTACCGCACTCTACCTCACCATCCAGCTCATCATTTAACCATCCACCTACTGACATCCCTTCCATGACTGCTGATTTCAAGACTTTGAAAGATCATCCTCATGACAACATAATTGGTTCTATTTCTGATGGAGTTCGGACGCGGAGTCAATCTGGATTGATTAATGTTTGCTTGTTCTCTTGTTTTATATCTCAAACCGTTCCTAAGAACGTACATGTAGCTCTCCAAGATCCCTGCTGGGTTGAGTCAATGCAGTTGGAATTGCACCAGTTCAGAAAACTCAAGGTGTGGACCCTGTTCGATCTTCCATCAAATAAGTATCCCATTGGAACAAATGGTGTTCAAGAACAAACCTGATGATCGGGGCATAGTGGTGCGAAACAAATCCAGATTAGTGGTTCAAGGCTTTGCTCAAGAAGAAGGAATTGACTATACAGAAGTTTTCACACCTGTCGCCCATCTTGAAGCTATCAGAATATTCTTGGCGCACGCTGCTCACAAGCAATTTAAAGTCTATCAGATGGATGTCAAATGCGCATTTCTCTATGGCGACATTGATGAAGAGATATATGTGTGTCAACCCCCAGGCTTTGAAGATCCAGACTTTCCTGACAAAGTATACAAGCTTGATAAGTCACTTTATGGACTTCATCAAGCTCCTCGGATATGGTATGAGACACTGAGCCAGTATCTCTTAAGCAATGGTTTTACGCGAGGCACCATTGACATGACCTTGTTCAAAAGAGAGGTAAACGGTGAGATGTTGATTGTGCAAGTCCACGTTGATGACATTATTTTTGGCTCTACCAATCCTCAATTATGTCGGGAGTTTGAGGAGGTTATGCGAAACAGATTTGAAATGAGCATGATGGGAGAAATGTGTTTCTTTCTCGGGCTGCAAGTTGAACAAAAGCCAGAGGGAATTCTCATTCATCAAGAAAAGTATATTAAGGAAATATTGAAGAAATTCAAAATGGACGATGCTTCTTCTGAGATGACTCCCTTCACAGCTCAAACATGTCTCACTCCTGATGAAAACGGAAAACCAATCGATCCTCATCTCTACAGATCCATGATTGGCTCTCTCATGTACCTTACCGCAAGTCGTCCTGACATCACCTTTGCTGTTGGATATTGTGCTCGATACCAATCAGCTCCTAAAGAATCCCATGCCAAGGCAGTCAAATGAATTTTTCATTATCTAAAGGGTTCTTATCGTTTGGGACTTTGGTATCCTTATGGTGGGAATTTTGATTTGCATGCTTACTCTGACAGCGATTCCAACGGCTGCAAGCTAAACAGAAAGTCAGTTACTGGAGGCTGTCAGTATTTGGGGAATTGCCTTGTTTCTTGGCAAAGCAAGAAACAGACCACGGTTTCTCTCTCAACAGGAGAAGCTGAATATATTGTTGCCTCTAGTTGTTGTTCACAAGTGTTATGGATTCAGCATCAAATGATGGATTATGGGATCAACTTTTTTCATACTCCATTGTTTTGTGATAACGAAGCTGCCATTGGGATTGCCAAGAATCCAATTTATCATTCTCGGACAAAGCACATTGAGACACGGATTCATGCCATCCGTGATGCTCAAGAAAAGGGTTTCATTAATATTATTCCTATTGATACAAAACATCAAAAAGTAGATCTTTTCACAAAAACCTTTGATAAACCACGTTTTTATGAATTGATTTCTATGCTAGGATTAATATCGTTCTGAAAATCTTTTCTGAGCAACACAACTGTTTAATCTGTAAATATGTACATATTTTCTTTATGGTCTTGATTGTTGTCTGCCTTGTGTCCCATAGATCTTTACTTTTTATTCTTATTTTTCTTTTACTTTAGTTGTTAAGAAATTTTCTATTTAGTAAGCTGTCAAATGGAAATTTCATGGGAGATTCATACTAATAATAAGTTTTAATTTTTATTCTCTCAGGAATTCAAGAAAATGAAGTTGCAACAAGGGGACATCTTACGTTGGGATATGCATGATAGACTCATCCCAAAAACGAAGTAAACAAGTGATCATGCAGCCAAATTAAAGATCATAACTCAGTAATAAGGATTATCCTCATGATATTTTGGTCTGCACAAAGATACAAGTCTTGTCTAAAACTTGGTTGAGAGTTGCTAATTGATGTCAAAGATTATCGATGTGAAGCTTATGGTGTTTCCCACTGGGATGGTGACTCGGTGATAACGCCCTCTAAGTCAAACATTAAATAATCTCAAATAGCCTATTACTGTATATATAGATTATCGATGTGAAGCTTATGGTGTTTCCCACTGGGATGGTGACTCGGTGACAACGCCCTCTAAGTCAAACATTAAATAATCTCAAATAGTCCATCACTGTATATACATTCATACTTTACATAAGAAAAGATGTGTGTTTATCTCCTCTCCTATGCGAAAGCATTGACCTGGAGTGATGATCTTCTCTGCTATGCGAAAGCATTGACCTGAAGCTCTCATCAACACGCCTAGATGATCTTCTCTGCTATACGAAAGCATTGATCTGAAGCTCTCATCATTTAGTTGTAGGTTGAGTCTGCATCTGTACATTATAGTGTCCCATATGTATATATCCAGTCATTGTGGTTGCATTAAGTAGATTCAGTATAGTGATCAGGTAAAATCAATGATTATGCTCAATAAACCTTGATGACAAGACTAGTTCTTTATCAAATATCTGTGGGGACCAAGTTGCTAAGTTACTAAGACAGTCCAGAACATGATAAACAGTTGCAGATCACGAGTTGAAAAGAACAGGGAATGGGTTTAAGCGGACAAACATATCAGCAATCTCGCTAAGTCATGATCCTCTGAAAAACTTCGAGAAAAACATGACACCATATCCTTCCTACCATTTATTGTTAATTTTAGTCTTATTTATTTTTATATATGAGTATTGATATCGTGGGGCAATAAAGTTTTCAAAAGGCAATTTTTTATTATATTAATTATATTTTTAATTTTATTTTTATTTTTATTTTAATTTTAATTTTATTTTATTTTATTTTTTTTTTTTAATTAGAGTTTCTTAAAAATATCTGCGAAACTACAATTTCGCATAGCGAAATTGCAGCTCTGTTTAGGGAAATAGCAGATTCGCTAACACTTCTGTGTTGAGACGAATCTACTGTTTTGCTTGGCAGAAATTATAGTTTCACCTTGCAGAAACTATAGTTTCGCCTCACCGAAACTATAGTTTCGCTTAGTCGAAACTATATTTTTGTTCCTCTGCGAAACTCCTATGTACATACACATAGTTTCGAATCAAATCACTCACTTTCGCAAAAATCTAATTTCGTCGAAACTAAGTACTGTTTAGGGTTTTTCATAGACTTTTGTCTCAAATCTCCGTCTCTGTCTTGTTCTGTTGCATTTTCACTTGATTTTGGACTTCTAATGTGAGTTTCGAACTCAGAACATTAGTTTTCATAGGCTAATCTTTTCCACATTGACTGGATTGGATTATGTCGATTGGGTAGTCTCGCAGTTCATTCTGCAAAACTACCCCATCTTCCAGCGAAACTGAACGAAAGTTCCTATAATATAGCGAAACTGTGTGGTTATGCTGCCCGAGCGAACTTAACAGTTTCGTCAAGAAAAATTCAGTTTGCCTAGCGAAACTGTTGTTTCGCCCGGTAGAATCTATCTTCATGTCTTGTCGAAAATATATGTTTTGTCTGTCGAAATTGTATTTCTTCATTGTCTACATTAATATAAATGGAGCGAAACTATAATTTCGTCTCCGCGAAATTATAGTTTCGTCTATGCGAAACTGTTTCATTTAATTTAAAAAAATTAATTATATATATATATATATATATATATTATTAATTAATTTGTAAGTTTATTTTAATTATATATGTATATATCTGTATTTTCACTTTTTATTACCATTTGTTTATTTTCATTACGTTTGTAAATATTTAAATTCTAATTTTATTTCTAACCTGGTTTGCTTGTCTGTCAGATCTAAATAGCGAATCTCAAGTTCGATGTTCGGAACAATATTACAGCTATTCTAGATTATTCTCATCCTAAAGCAGCAGGATTTAGGGATTGTATCAGATGGCTGCAGAGATCCCCGATAGCATACTCCATCTCTCATTCTACTACTATCTATGATTTACACATTCGAGATTTCTGGCGAACTGCTGAGTACAACACAAGGGAGATTCTGAGAGTATTATAGCTAAAGTTCTGGATCATCAAGTGACCATTATAGAAGAGATTATATCACGGGTGCCGAGATTAGAAGAAGACACTAGAGGTGACATTGATTTGACTGATCAGGAGGTGTTTGATGCTTTCCTGTCTATGGGATATGAAGGTCCTCCTTTTGGGACTAGAAAGGAAATCAAAAATCCTTTCTATCCAAGGAGTGGAGATACATTGCCCACGTTTTCATAATGTGCTTAGATCACCGAAAAGGTGGATCAGATGGGCTGAACTTAGACTGGGCGAAAGCTATGGTTATATGCTGCAGAGGGGAGAAGGATAACATAGCAAATCTTATATTTAGCTGCATGGCTGAAAACATAATGGCCCTGAAGAAGGATAAATGGCTGCTTTATCCCAGATTTCTTCAGATGATCATAGACGATCAAGTCCCCAACATGCAAAGACACGGAGAAGTCAAGAATCTAGTGTCGATGAATACCCGAATCTTTGCCGACTGCTGTGCTATCAGGCACGACTTCAGTGGTCGGATCACTCACTTGTGGAAAAACATGTATACTCCTGATCGATGGGATTACATCAGGAGGGTGATCCAATCTGAAGCCAGACGAACAGAGGAGATTAGACCAAGTCAGTCGGAGGCGGTAAAGAAAAGAAAAAGATATGCTAAGGAGAAAGATTATGACTTTAAGAAAGAAGTGACTGAGATGGCGACTAAAGCCAGAATTGACAAAGAAAAGAGGTCCAAGAAGACGGTTGATACCGGGGAGCAAGAGAAGAGGACAAAACAGAAGCATCAAACATTCTCTGAGCCCTCACAAACTGAAAGACACACCAGTTTGGATGAGGATGTAATTAGAAACCTCAACACCTCTCTCCTTGTAGTTGATCGAACAGATTGTCAATGCGCGGGAGAGGATAACGATTCTTTATTGTTGCCTTGTTCAATTCCCTGTAGTCGATACACATGCGGAAAGTTCCGTCCTTCTTCTTCTCAAATGAATTAAGCATGATGAAGACCAAGCTGGTGAATCAAGAGATGAGGGAGAAACGAAAAGATGAAGTGTTGGAGGGTATGCAGAGAATGTTGGTTGATCAGAATAATTTAATCAAAAGGTTATTGAAGGAGGTGAATGAATTAAAAGCTGCTGCCGGCCTGCCTAATCAGCTAACTCAACATGAGTTAGATGATCTGACTGACACATCTAAGTACCCATTTCTGAATATGGGTACTTCGTCGAGGGCAGGAGAGGGCACCTCAGGGGCAACAACTGAAGAAGCGGGAGGCTCTGGCAAGAGAACTGAAGAACCTGAAATGGAGAATATACAGACAGATGATGATGTGTTTGACGCTGGATTTGTTGATTTGGGAATAAATCTCGGGGATTTTACTGGAGAAGAGCAGATGGGAAAACAAGCTGAAACTGCTGAGCAACCATTGCGAAGGGTCTGGTGGATGAGGAGGTAGAAGAGGAGCAGTTAATTGATTATGACTCATAGCCTGAGTTTTATGAAGTGGACGAAAGGCCCCTGACCTATGTGATCCAGAAGAGTGAGAATGAAAATGACGTGATTGAAATGGAAAAGAACGATTGGTTTGTGAGGGAGAAGGAACCTGAAGAATTAACCCCTTTATTACAAAATCTGGAAGGTCTGAAGAAGAAAGAGGCGGATAAGAGGATTGTGAGCTGGAAGTACAATCCCGACCTCAAAATGTTCATGATCAAGAGGAGAGGGGGAGGAATTATGTATTTACACAAGAGGAAGGCGTTTAAGACCTTGCCTAAGTGGGACTTAAGAAGATTGGCATCGTTGCCCTTTCTTGAAGCTCATCTGAGTGAACAAGCCAAGCTTCTGGAGAAAGAAATTCAAAATGGGCTCAATGATAATTTCGAAGCTTTTAGGTTTATGAAAGCAGAAAGAAAAAGATTGAAGAAAGACAAAGACTAGATTACGGGTAAAGGGAAGATTGTATTAAGTGTGAAGCCCCCAAAGACTGTCCAAAGGGTAAGATTGGCAGATCCCTCCCCTTCTCGTCTTTAAGGGTTTGAGAAATGGTTCTACGATAATCAGACGGGGGAGGCTGTTATTAGAGTGAAGGGTGGCGTCGAATATCGAATCTTTGACCCTATGGAACTTTTTGGATTCTCAGATGAAGATCTGCTCATTCTATGTGAGAATCATATTAAAGCAGGAGCGGGAGAAGAGACAAGGAAGGAGGCTAGCTTGTTTATGATTGTTGCAAACAAAGTCAGAGGAGTGAGGGCTGAGGTGAAGGAGCTAGCTAAAAAGATAAGAGCTGAAGATGATTTAAACATGGATATCCAGGATCTGACAAAACAATTTGCAGAAGCTAGTACTCATCCAGATGGAGCTAACAGAGCAGGAGGTGACCAAGGCAAATCAAGTGCTCATGTTCAAGATAAGAAATCTACAGGAGCTGAACCAGAAACATCAGGTGCAGGTACGGGAGATGCTGGAGCTGACTAGAGATATCAAGACAAGCAGAATGGGTGAGATCCAAGCTAGGGGCAGTATTGAAGATCAAGATAGGTTGGACTCACCATTAGATTAGTGTTTGTTTATCTTTCTTTGTAATAGGATCTATGTTAGTTTCCTTTGTATGTTTGTTTAGTTTAAATTTATATTTTGCTGTCTAGCGAAACTGTGAGCGAAACTATAATTTCGCTCACAGTCATCTAGATGTTCTCCGGGCGAAACTGTTAGTTTCTGCCAGGCGAAATTACAATTTCGCCAGTACAGTTTTGCCACCAGTGAAACTGTATGCGAAACTATGACAGCTATATATAGATTTCTTTTTGCTAATTGTTAGCCATCCTTGCAAAAACCCTAATCGTGTATTACTGTTGCAAGAGGCTATTGTAAGCTTGTTCTTCCTGAATACATTGAGCTTGTTTCATTTCATTAAATATTATTCATCATTAAAACCTTATTTGAAAGCTTTTTGGTGTTATTTTGATCTTCATCTCTTAGTGTTGTTGTGTGTGTTTGGTATTGAACGATTCAAGCATTCTTCTGCACTGAAAACCGATCAACTGGAACAACAAAAGGCTTTTTAAGAGTTAAAGATGAGGTTAACTCAAGCTCCTGTTTATCCTTACCCGAAGGAAGCGAGGACTTGGTAGTCTATTCGGATGCTTCTTACTCGGGGTTGGGTTGCATGTTGACGCAACGAGGGAAGGTTATAGTCTACACATCCCGACAGTTGAAAGTTCATAAGGTTAATTATCCTACTCATGACTTGGAGCTGGCAGCTGTGGTCTTTGCCTTAATGATTTGGCGGCACTATCTGTACGGGACGAAGTGCACCATCTGAAAAGTTGCATGTTGATATCACGTATGATAAATCTTGGATGGCTAGAAGAAAAGCTATTGAAAATATATATGGTAGTTGGGAAGACAATTTCAATATGTTGCCATATTAAGTTAAAGCATTACAGACATCTAATCCTGGTACTGTTGTAGAGTGGTTACATCATCCACACAGTCCATCTAACCGTGGAATATCTAAATATGTGTTCTAAGCTTAAGGTCCTAGTATTGAAGCTTTCAAGTATTGCATGCCAGTTATCTACGTAGATGCTACTCATTTAAAAGGACCTTACAAGTCAAAATATTAATTGCGGTGTCTAAAAACGCAAATAATATGATTTTGCCGGTGGCATATGTGATTGTGGATGAAGAGAGTTGAGAGTTGGGGTTGGTTTCTTGAGCAATTTTGAATTCATGTCGCTGATCCAATGGTGCGCAGGTTGTGTGTTATTTCTGATTGACATGTCGAGATATTGATTGCTATGGAGAATCTAGATGCATGGAAGGAGCCAAACGCATTTCACTGTTTCTGTCTTCGACATTTTAGAAGCAATTTTATGAAACGATTCAAGACATTAAGCATGAAAAGATTACGTTGGGATATCATTAGCACATCACAAGCTAGAAAGTTTAAAGATTCTATTTTACAGATGAAGACGATAAACAAAGAAGCCTGGTGATACCTAAAGAATATCAATAGAAGTAAGTGGACGCTTTTGTATGATAGAGGGAATCGTCGATGGGGTAACCTAACTACGAACATATCAGAAAGTTTGAATAATGTGATGCGTGGACCTAGGATGTGGCTCTAGTATGCCAAAAACTACCAGATCTCTATTAATTGCTCTATAGCCTACCCGATCGCATGTGGCGTACGTTCATGCAGCGTGATATTCGAGCCCGAGAACACACAGTATTTGTATACGACATGGAAGAGCAAAGGTATAAGGTCGATTCAAGGCTTCAAACAAACGAAGATGGTGGCAATACTTACACTGTGGAGTACGCTCAAAATAAATGCTCGTATGGAAAGTGGCAAATCTGTCGGTTTCCAAATTCCATGCAATTGTTGTTTGTCACTGGGTAGGTGATCAAGCTCAAAGGATTGTTGATGCACGTTTTCATTGCTTCTTTACCACAACAACAAAAAAACATTTTTCTTTGAGTGGTTTTGTTTTAAGATTATTGTTTTGAGTGTGTGGATAACACTATGTTAAATATATAGTTGAATATGTTAAATATATAGTTGAAGATGTTAAATATATAGTTGAAGATGTTAGATGGACATGTAGAATTAGGTAAATTGAATTGATATAAATGATTGTTGGAAGAATCTTACACATGCATGCATAAAACAATTTAAAGTCACATGCATACATACATGAAATGTTAGATTGTTGTTGTTTTCTTAGGTGGTGAACATAACTCTTACACATGCATGCATAAAACAAATTGAAGTCACATGCATACATACATGAATACATACATGAGTTTTGTTGTTTTGTTATGTAGTAAAGAATGAATTGTATACAATATGTACGTACATCTCATCAGCAGTATTTTTGTTGTTTTGTATGATTCATTAATAATGGTTTTTGTTTTACAACAATAATAAACAATATATCTTCTATTTAAACTTTCAGATTATTTTTTACAACTATATATATATATAATTATATATCCTCCAAATATTTCATTCTTACATAAATTTTATTTTAACAAGTAGTTACCTATCTTTTATTTTAACACACAAACACTACCATTGTCTACTCATTTCCTACAAAATAAACTTTAACTTAAACCCTAGTCTGATTAACGATGATCTGCTGTATTTAGGAGGAGAACCAAGCTAGAAGTTTGTTTCAAAGTCCAAATTTAGGCAACAGATCAATGTTACACACAATACATGGTGATCAAGGTTTTGGCGTAACATTAGAAGCAATCTTCAAATTAGGATAACGTTAGACATGACGTTATCATTGCTGGATTCGGTGGGGTGCTTAGCTGTGAATCGCGCAGAATTGATCGTGCCTTAGTCAAGGCACTGGTAGAAATGTGGTGTCCGGAGACGCATATGTTTCACCTACCTTTCATTGAAACAACGGTTCATTACAAGATGTTAATATTTTATAGGGTTTACCAATCGAGGGTTTGGTGGTATCGGGTATTGATATACCATTAGATATTGCTGAACACATGCAAATGTGTGAAGATTTACTTGGGTTTACAACTATAAGAAGTGATTGTAAATCAAATTTTAAAAAAACTAACTTCAACATCAAATTTTATGAATTCAAATCCTTTACATGAAGATGCAGCCGAAATTCAATGCATGCAACATGCACGGTGTATCATTCTTATTTTGTGCGGATGCACTATTTTTTCAGATAGTAATAATCATCTAGTTCCATTATATTTTTTAAAAAATATAAAAACTTTTGATACTAATAATCATCTAGTTACATTATATTTTGTAAAATATATAGAAAATTTAACACCTTTTGTGACCCTTAGTTGGAGCGGTGCTGCACTAGCTTGTTTGTAGAGAATTTTATGTAAGGCAACATCACTAAAAGTAAAAGACATAAAAGGCCCCTTATACCTCCTACAAATTTGGGTGTGGACACAAATGCAATCAATGGCACCAAAGATTCCGCATAAATTTGACTCTCAAAGACCATACGGTGCTATGTATGTATTATAAAAACTTGATGAATCATATTATTTAATTTTAAAATTATCTTGTTATTTATTGTTATATTTTTCTTCTTCTAAGGTGGCATGGAAAACTCAGCCACACAGAGGTGTCTTCATATGAGCTGAAAGCATATCACTGCTAGTTACATTCATTATAAGAAAGTGAGGAATTGTGTTTGTTACATTCATTACAAGAAAACAATGTATAATTTATAATTTCCAACATTATCCATTAACTACCTGAAATACACAGATCAAGCATCCGTAGTCGGAGTAGCAGAATGTTATGTGATTTTTTGGGATATGGTTGAATATCATGCATCAGAAAAGGTCATGAGACAATTTGGATGGATTCAACAAATCCTCAACCACTTCCTTTGGCATGCTCGATCCATCATTTACTACACAACCTAAGTCGTGTCGGCACAGCAAACACAAACTGGATTCATTTTCATGAACAATATGTGCACTCTTTGAACAACAGACATAGAATTATTGTTAATGGAATGTCCACTGACACCCAGCAGCGGCACCAGATTACATGGAATAGTATAACCAACGTACTATTGAATATGTTATAAATCCAAGATATGTTGAGGGTACCATCCTATCTGGTTTTCAGGATTACGGCGGAAGATCTCAACTCTTGGTTTGCAAATCACTATTACTATATATAATTTCTATTATGTTTATTTAACGGGTAATTTATTATATGCGCTCGTTTATTTAGGTGGACGACTTCAACCAGATATATCAAGAGACTGCACTAAATATGGTCCAGAATACTATTCTCAAAATTTACAGTCAGTTCTAGACACGAGTGTTTATATCTTAGGAATGGTCAATGAATCTAATCGTCTGTATCAAGCATTATATCTTCAAACGAAGCAGGTCCACTTCATAACTGACAACACGATACCACAAAACGTACCACGATGGGAAAGAAGGGATGGTTAGAGTAGTGGACGACAAAATAACAAAAGAGAAACTGAATAAGTAAATTTTTAACCAGGTCCTTCGAACTTTGAAGTGGGTCCATCAAAAATTAGAGAGGGAAATCACAAACACCACATTATGTTTAAACTCCAGAGATGTTTAGCTCTCCTGTGCACTCGCTTTATGACCATTGCTAAAATATGTCATTCACTAACATTTTTGAAACATAAGATATTTACACCCCTTTGTCTTGTTTAAGTGATAATCAAATATCAGAACATTATTCTTTGTCACCGCTAGAGTTAGACTTAAATCTTCAAATGAGTCAAAATATAGAGTACCCACCTCCTTCCCAAGATGAACACTCTACACAACCAGATAATACAATACTGGGACAGGATATGATTATTGTAGTTTTTATAAATATTGTATCTTTTTGTTTTAGATTTGGTTTAAACTTCTTATGTGTGGCTATATTATTAATATTGTTTCTATATGTAGTTTTATAAATATTAATGTTGTTAAATCTTATTTATTTTTAAATATTTAATGAGTATTGTCATCTTTTAGCAGTTCTTGTGGAATAAAATCTTTTGCTTGTTGTTGTTCATAAAAATATTAAGTAGAGATAAAAACAATTATGTACTACAATATAGACAATCAACATTTATGAACTCTATATTTATTATTGAAAATTTTAAATATTTAGAGATCACTAATGATGACTTAAAAGTCTTAGAAAAATCTTCTAAAACATGTTTGTATAAAGGTATGAAGAATCAAATTTACATATTTTGTATTACATTAAAAAATTGAATCCAACTAATTGTGGTTTAGAATATATGAATTTGTGTATATTTCTCATGGCTCAGCACATATCTACACCACATGCAACTTTTTTTTTAAAATAAGGTAAGTTTGAAGGAGTACATCATAACTGGATTTGCATTGAGTTTTGTTTCATTTATAGGGTTATCGTAGTTGGTATGTGTGATTTCTCGTGGTATTTGCCAAGAATCCACCAAATCTGACAAAATCCAGACAGAAACTAAGAAATCGCACTTTGACAAGTGCGGTCTCTCAGAACCATCACATCCATCTTTTTAACTTTTGTGAAATCACACTTGATAAGTGTGATATCTCACAAAATTCCAAATAAAGTACCACAGTCAACACCACTATACAATAGTGAACAACACGATACAGTACTAGCTCATTGGCTTGGCTTAAAACATGACACTTGTAAGTATGATTTCTTAATAAATTCCAAAATTAATGAATTGTCAACTCAATTGAATTCAACTTTTGAATATTTCCAAAATGAAAGCATGCATTCTCCGTAAGAATTTTGTCACCAACGTCCATAATCAATTGTAACCACATATTTTAACTATCACATCTAACTTCAATTCTATATAAGGTTGCCAATTTTAATATATCTAACTCCCATCTGTTAAAGATTTATCAATTCAACACCACTTACAAAATCTCAGCTTGTTTGAGTTTTTAGTTCAACATTTTCAACAGAAATTTATACACCTCTTTCAAAAATATAAATTTGTTTCAGTTTTTTAGTTTAACATCTGTTCCTCTCATTAATGATTTGTTATTTGTAAGCGAAGATCACAGAGAGGATCACAAAAACCAAATTGTGGTAAACGAACGTTAAGCATAAGGCATGGTGACCAAGAATTTGGAAATATATCCAAACAAATGGCATCCCTAAGAGTGTTTGGTACTTCATAAGAGTAGCGGGTTTGCAGGTATTATAGAACGTGGGTGGCGCAGACTTGATCGTGGTTCGATCTCCGCACTGTTGATAGATGGCGTCCCGAGACTTACCACTTTCCACCTACCGAATGGAGAAGCCATGGTTACCCTACAAGATGTACAAGTTTTGTGGGGTCTACTAACAGCGGGTAATATAGTGTCAAGAGTGATAAACCTATGATACGGATCAAATTTTATTATGGTTTACAATCTTATGGGTGTTCCACTAACTCCACACTCTGTAAAGGGTTTAAGTTAAACCTGCCTCGTATTCTAGAACTAATTAAGTTGGGCTTTCCTGAAAATCCAACGGAGCTACAATGTATGCAACGTGCAAGACTAATAATATTTTTTATGATTGGCACGGTTTTATTTCCTGATGCAGCGTTCAACTTAGTCCACATTAATTATTTAAACCATTTTAAAGATCTAAATGCTTGTGGTGGACTGAGTAGGGGAATTGCTGCATTGGCAAGTCTATACCGACAGCCATATAGGGCCACAAACGTATCATATGTTAAGGCTGGTGCTCCTATGTTTTTACTACAGTTATGGACATGGGAAATATTTCCTGCGTTTGCTTCACAAAGATTTGATGACCTTGATTTCACAAACCATATGGCGTGCACTATGAAAAAGTATTTTTACATATATATCATATATGTTTTATATCTAAGCATGTACAATTATAACAGATGGCAGGGTTACTCGACACCATTTCACTTGTGTTAAGCGGGTATAGAAGTCAAATACATGCTTTACTGAGGAAATGGTAAGTCAATTTATGAGTAATATCATAATTAAACAATTGATTTATTTAGTTTGTTTTTCTAATTTGATGATTACATGGGAGCATGGAAATCTTTGCATTTGCCACTTACCACATGTGCATGTTCTAGTATGATACTCCATGGTATAATCATTACCACCAGCTTCATTTGTTTGTAACTTTGATAAAACCATATACCTTCCCTGTTAGTAATCGAACTCTGCTATGACATGCACTTGCGACTGAATGTCACGGTTATAAAACAAGCACCAATTACGAGGGGGCAATAATGTATCACAGTTATATGTGATCTCAGTGTTCTTCCTAAAATGCTCAACTATTTTCACAAACTTGGAATTAATGATGGCCTTTATTGGCATAAGCCTTATTCCTCATAACATGTTGTTAAAACTTTTAGAAATTTGTCGCTAGGTTTCCCCAACGTCGATGGTGTTTATCGTGTAGTACGTCCACTTGCTTTTCTTAACATCTCTTAGATATTCCTAAACTTTTGAATTTAGGCTTCTCATTATACTTATGGAGTGATGGTACTCCTTTGTTGTGTGGTGCTACCGATATCCCAACACACTCGTTTCAAAACTAGACATCTTAAACTTATGTAAATTGCTTCGGATGTGTCTTAGACAAAATCAATGAATGGTTATCTTTCCACACATGAAGATTTTTCATGTCGCGAATTATTCCCTTGTGTCTATCAGAAATAACGCACAACTTTTTCCCTCTTTGCATTGCAATGTGCAACCAAAACTGTTAGAAAAAACCAACTCCAACTTTCCACAGTTTCTTCATTAACAATTGCATAAGCTACAGAAAATATGTAATTGTTTGCATTTTTTGTTACCGCGATAAACATCTTACCCCGGTATGATCCCTTCAGGTGAGTGGCGTCAACAGATATAACTGGTTGGCAATACTTGAAAGCTTTTATTACCGGCCCAAATGCCTAAAAAAACATATTTAAAGTATAGCACTGAGATGATCCAACATTACGATGTAACCATTCAACCACAGTAGATGGGCTTGACGCTTGTAATGCTGCGATGTACTAGTTAGCTCCTCAACTTTACTAACCCAACTTCCGTAGATTCTCTCTATAGCAGCTTTTCGAGCTCACCGCGCCTTACTGTAAAAAACTTCAATGTTTAGTTGCTCTTTGACATGTGCTCGAATTGGTTTGACTGCATATGGAATGTCTTAACAAATGGCATGGATGATGCGTATTCCAATATCTCTTAATTTCAGGCTCCTATTATTGTTTCCAACCACTGTCCCATAACAGTTATATGAAGCCACCATCTATAAACTCTCTACATATGATCATTTCCCTTTTGGTGGTGTACACAACCATTTACAGGGAGGACCAATTTGAAAAATATTGTTGCAATTGGGGTTGTTGACATGCATTATGCTCTCCATTAAAAACATTACTTTCAACAACTATCGACTATCTTTTATGAACAAGATTCCACAACCGAACAGTATGCATCAGTTGTACATACCAACACAGATTCTTAAATTCTTCATTCCATATAACCATGTCATCATCATCATAAATCAGCAACTTTGTCAACTCTTAGTTCTTCATGATCATGAGAATAATTAACGACTCTTTGGGAGGATTCTTTAATAATTATAGAGTTATATTGTTCCGGAATTTCACGTCACTAACATATCATGGTTTCATCTATTGATGGGATAACTTCAGATTCTTTGGAACTTTGTGGTGTAGCTTCAAATTCATATTCATCATGTTCTGGTCTATCATTAAGCCTGGTATAGGTTAATGGACCAGCTTGATGTTGATTGCTTTTAACTTGATAAGAATATATTGTTTGTTGTGGAGTTTATTGAAAAATCACACTTAACAAGTGTGATACCTCAAGTATTCAAAGTCATGTGGGATGTGACGGGATGCTTGTTTGGAATTTTATGAGATAACAAACTTAGCAAGTGTGATTTCACAAGTATTCAAAGTCATGTGGGATGTGATCGTACTTTATTTGGAATTTGTGAGATACCACACTTAGCAGTGTGATTTCTCAAAAGTTAAAAAGATAGATGTGGTGGTTATGAGAGATCGCACTGTCATAGCTTCTGTCAGGATTTTGTCAGATTTGATGACCTCAGCAACTACGGTTGAAGTTTACTTAAATATACTTTAAACAACTAAAATTTTAAATCAAATATAAATTATATCATTAAGTAGCAGTGGTTTTCACGGTTTTCATTGTCTTAATTATAAACATGGTTTTCATTTGATCTCTCTCCTATATATATATATATATATATATATATATATATATATATATATGTGTGTGTCACATCCCGACGGAACCATGGAATGCTTGGATGTGACCCTTTGGCTCAAAACACATTGATTATAAATAAACAAATATAACAGCAATTAAAAATAAAAACATAACATTATATAATTAAGTCAGTCTTTAGGTTATATAGTTTTTACAAAATTTGTCTAATCAAATACTAATACATGTAACCTAATCATAACATCTTTAACGGCTTCATATTGTTTCAGTAGTAGTGGATGTGTGCATCCACCATTATACTAGACTCGAATATGTTAACAGTTATTTTACACATGTCTTCCCAATCACTTCGCCCCAACCGTTGTACACATCGAATGAGAACATAACACTGTTAGTCATTTATTCTCCTGAAAAAGCATAATAAAAACTGTCAACATAATGTTGGTGAGAAACATAGGTTTAATAACCAAACAAACATATTGATGCAACATAAAAAAGATAACAACCAAACCTACTTATATGCCAGTTGATTCATAGCTATCACAAATACAAATCACAAAAATCAAAAATATAACATCACAACACTCATCCTTTTGGTGCAGAAAATATTTCCTAAGTAGCGCTACCAATATTATCAAATGGTTACTCATCCGAATTAATGGTTGCTCTTACGACAACATGACAGTTTATCTCATAAAGTCTTATTTACTTGCATCAAACACAAAATAATAGTTTTTTCCTCCAAAACTCATAATAAAAACAAGGCTATGAATCTCACTTCGATTCCAGCGATAACCTGTAAAATTAATTATAAATTAGAAACATATTTCTTTAAAATTTTCAGTACCTCCATCAAAATTCTAAAACAGTAACTGTGGTTACTCAAAATTTCCAAAGTTTAATAGCAAAATCATTTGAAAGTATCATTTATCATATAAAAATCTCAACTATAACTAATTTTGATATTTTTCTAGAATTAATATAAACTTATCATAAACAGGCAAAAATAGCTACTGATATCATAAAATTTCCAAATATTTCCAGAATGTTTATTTTGTAGTTTCTTGTATCTCATAAATTTCCTGGTTTGTAATTCATAATAAATAACTTACTGTAATTTTTCTAAAATCTCCAAAATTCAAGAAAAATAGTTACATATCTCCAAAAATTACGAATTTTACACATATTGTCAAATCCAGAACATCATATTTAATGTGAATTTTTCATTATTTATTTCATAGTTTAGATATTTCTTTTAATTTTTCCATTACAGTTCATAATAAAATATCAATCTCAGTCATATAAAGGAATTTAGTCATAAAATTTATTCTAGAGCTTCTATAAAATTTAATGATCATTATACAATTTTTTCATATTTTTACCGGGTACGGTTCTCCCATATAGTATTTTCTTATTTTTCCTTTATTTAAATCATATAAATTAAGTTACTCAATTTTAATATACCAAAATTTACAGATAGATAATTCTAGTATTTCTAAACATATTTCTAAATTTATTCCCTCAATCACTATCACACCCTCAAAATCCACGTGCAGAGTTTACCGCGAGGCATGTGAACAAACCAGGATCACAGTCAATAGTTACTCAGAACGACTCTATATGCCACATTTGAAATGAACCATCACAACCACAACATTCATAACAAAAATGATAACCAAGATAAATAAATTGTAAATGAGTCATAATGTATTCACCAATGTCAAAATTTAAGTTTGTCGTTCGGGTGGGGAAACAACCCTTCCCACATAGGTTTCAAAAGAGAGAAACACTACATAGTCCAAGACATATAAAGGAAATCAATCGACAACGTCTAACCCATCGCTATCATCTTCCATCTCCTCTGGTTCCTCCTCCTCGGGTTCCTCCTCGGGTTCCTCCTCCTCCTCGGGGGCCTCCTAAGGATCCTCATCCTCAGGGTCCTCTGTAGGAGCAGGAGCTATGGCGATCTGAAGCGCTGCCAATTGGGCTTGTATGGTAGCAATTCTATTATCGGCTGCCTCGTCCCGCTGTTCTCGAGCAGTCATGCGTCCTCTAAGTGCTATAAAACCGTCTTCCTTGTAGTGACACCCATCTAGGGTCTTCCCGTGTCGTTCCTCAAGTGCATCCAGTTGATGTCGTAGTTTGTACACCTCGTGCTGCAGTGTACAAACGTCACCCGTGAGTCACCTGACTCGTTGCTGCTCAGTATCCAGTGTAGCAATCACTTGTTCATTGGACTGCACCGACCGTAGGAGTGAAGGCATTGGCTGATCAGTATTATTCCTAGTCCTGGGCCTAAGGACAGGTACATGCTCCCTATACAAGACGTGGTCTACAAACTCGGGGTAGAAACTTTAGTCTCATGGGGGGTCACGCTCCATCAAAGCAAAAGGTTGATCCCAATCAATTTCTCCTCGAGGATAGGCTAGACGGGGCCAGTCCGGTCCATTGTCGGGTACAGGTGCGGGAGGTGGGGACTCAGATCGTGTAGGTGATGCCGGTCGCTTACCAGGAGCTCTCGATGATGATGCCATGCTGCAGAGAGTGTGATGTGAATGCCAATGAGTATACAGTAGACAAAATAAGGAACAACTAACTAACTAACTGTGTGTGGTTATAGTCTAGTGTGTATGTAACCTAGCTCCCTATAACCAATGGCTCTGATACCAATCTGTCACACCCTCAAAATCCCTTGTGGAGTTTTACCGCGAGGCGTGTGAACAAACCAGGATCACAGTCAATAGTTACTCAGAACGACTCTATACGCCATATTTGATATAAAACAAACCAAAGTTCAAACTTTAAACCATGCGGAAGCGTTTTGTACACAAGACAAACCCAAAGTATAAAATGCATAATATGGCAAAACACGCGCCATCCAAATGTTTAAAACCCATAATTAAAAGTCAAGCAAATGTGTCTATATAATAAAGTCTTAGGATGCAGTTGGACCCGTGTTGTGCTCCTACTGGCAAGCTGAGTTATCGACCTGAGAATAGCATACTAAAAATGTCAACACAATGGTTGGTGAGTTCAAGAGTTGGCGTTCAAATACAAACAGTTTAACAGTTGCGATATAAGCAGTGTATTGTAACATGTAGCTATCTATTATCAATAAATATTAATTCATAGTGATTTCGCAATTGAAGCTGACTGTGATAAGTTTTTGCCTCCTGTCACAACTTACCAGGTCGTGACAATGTTCATAGGACAATTTGCACCCGTTTGACGTCGAGTCACGCATGTAGGGCTCGTCAGACCCAGTATTACTACCCAAGTTTCCCCGCTATTAAATATTCACAATTCAAAAGTGTGAGGACTTTTCCATGGTAAACAGCACTATATTAATATTATACACAACTTAAATATATAAAGCGTTTGTGAAATTACCAGTATGCTATCTCCCCAAAAGAGATTAAATAAAGAGTGGGGCATTAACTCACCTGATATGCGTAACGAATACTTAGGGTTTACTTGGAAGAAAGAGTGGACAGACAACCTTTAGAGGTTACCTAGATCACGTGAGTACATAAGTACGTGTAAACAAAGAACATGTGGAACCCTAAGTACACTACAACCAAAGACACAAGGTTTCAGAAAACAGACACGTTTGACCCAGTGACCTGTTTGGCCTGTTGGTGACATTATGCGTTGTAAACCATTTAAGCAAACATAATCATACATCATACATGGTTAGCATTCAAATGGTTCACATGTGATGCTACATTACCCATAGGTATTTACTTACATCATCATACCACCAAATACCATATAAGTCATGCAAGTCCCTAACAACTAGCATGCTCAGTGTGACTATAACACAACTCGTGGATCATACAAAGATCAAATCATGCATGACATATTCATATGACCTATAACTATGAATTCTCATAAACAGGCCAAAACAGATAATTAGCCAATTAAAATTCATATAAGTCAAACAACACATTCACCATGTCCATTACATTCAACATACACAAAAATGATCAATTTCCAGTCCCACACATGATGCCCTAATTACTAATCAACATTCAACATCATACATGATCATCAAAGTGCATAAATCACACATGATCAATTAGGCATCCCATACAACCTAATTAACATGTCTATCACCTTAGAAATCATCCATGAACATACTAACATGCTCCTAATATCCCAAACTTACTCAAACTATCATCCTTCAAACATTGTGCAAATAAAGTTTCCCTTTTGAGAAAGTACATCCCAAAATCTGTCAAACACCCAATGTATTCATGAATTCGTTAATAATGCATCAATTCAAGTTCATATCAACATCTAAGCATGATCAACAACATCCAAATATCATAATTCATCAATTTCATATCTAGAAAGTTACTACTTTTGGAAATCTATGAACTACAACATTCATTCTTAGTTTTCTAGCATCCATATCATCAATCTAACATACATATGTCATCATAAACACTTCAACAACATCAATTCATCATCAAATCATCATATCATGCAAAGTAAAGTTACTATTCTTAGTAACCTATGAACAATGCATCAAAAACCAACCTTTCTTGCATATCGACATTAACTAACATACATACAACCTAACTAACATGTAACATCATTAAACAACAAGAAAATTGACATCCCATCAACCCATTCGCATCTAGGGCTTCGGCCAAATTGAAAAACCCAAAAAACATCAAAAACTAACCTTAATTCGTGGAAAGTAACAAGCTTGATGTTGTGAACTTGTTGTATAGGCTGAAATCGAACCAAAATCACAGCAAGTTGCTTGTTCTTGGCTGATTTCGAAGTGGAGAGGCTGCGGGGATGGTTGTCGCGGCCAAGGGGTGGGAATTAGGGTTGGTATTTGTTTTTTTAATTAAATAACCATATTTACCCTTTAAACCCTTATGTTTTGTATATAATAAAATTAAGCTTTAAACCCTTCTTAAAGTGTTTTTTAACTCAATTGCTAAGCATATAAACTAATAATAACAAATATATATATTTTATCTTTACCAAACACAACACTTACGAATTAATACGCACGTTTCCACGTTACACAATTAATTCCAAAATAATATTTAAAACACACAAACACATAAGCATAATACAATAACCACATAACTAGTTAAATTATCATTAGTTTAACATTATTAAGCTAGTTAAATTATCATTAGTTTAACATTATTAAATTATTAGGTTACCAACGTTAAACAAAAACTAGTGTGTGCTCGTGCTCATGAGACGTGTATGCAAGACTTATCGGAACTAACGGAGTTTGGTAACGGAAAATTACCGGATGTCACATTATCCCCATGTTGAAAGAATTTCCGTCCTGAAAATTGCGTTACATGGTGAGAGTGTTCCATCACTGGTCTACTGCATTGGCACACAGAAATCAAAATCTAGTGAGTTATCTAGTGAGTTTTGGATGAGTTGTCACATCATCCCCATGTTGAAAGAAATTACATCCCGAAATTTAAATCAATACCTTCGTCTGCAGGCATCGTCTTTTCGAATAGTTGAGGATACTTAGCTTCATTTTATCTTCACGTTCCCACGTGAATTCCGGTCCACGTCACGAGTTCCAACGAACTTTGACTATGGGTATCTTGCTTTACTTAAGTGTTTTCACCTCACGATCCATCACATTGACTGGTTCTTCAATAAAGCGTAATTGTTCATCCACTTGAACTTCCTCTAGCGGTACAATTAGTGTCTCGTCAGATAGACACTTCTTCAGATTTGAAACATGAAACACATCATAGACTCCACTTAGCGAATCAGGTAAGGCTAGTCGATAGGCCACTAGACCTATTCTTTCCAATATCTCGAATGGTCCAACATACCTCGGATTTAGCTTTCCTCATTTGCCAAACCAAACTACGTCTTTCCATGGTGAGACCTTAAATAAAACCTTGTCGCCAATCTAAAACTCTAAGGGTTTCTGTCGTTTGTCAGTATAGCTTTTCTGTCGGTCTCACACTGCAACCATACGGTTCCGTATCTGCACAATCTTCTCAGTTGTTTCATGTATTAGCTCGGGTCCTGTTAGTTGACTATCACCAAATTCAGCCCAGCAAACTGGTGATCTACATTTTCTCCCATACAAAGCCTCGAAAGGTGCTGCTTGTATGCTAGTGTGATAACTGTTATTATAAGAAAATTACACCAATGGCAGGTGAACTTCCCAGTTATTCCCGAAATCAATCACACAAGCACGTAGCATATCTTGCAACGTCTATATAGTATGCTCACTTTGGCCATCATTCTGTGGATGATAAGCAGTACTCATATCCAATCGCGTGCCTAGAGATTTCTGCAGTGATTGCCAGAAGTGTGACGTGAAACGAGCATCACGGTCGGAAATAATTGAGATCGGTACACCGTGTCTCGAAACGATCTCCTTGAGGAACAGTCGGGTTAACTTCTGCATCTTATCCGTTTCCTTAATTGCAAGGAAGTGAGCAGACTTTGTCAACTGATCCACAATAACCCATATTGTGTCACAACCAGTATTAGTCTGGGGTAACTTAGTAAGAAAATCCATGGAGATTTGTTCCCATTTCCACATTGGTATCTCGGGTTGTTGTAATAGTCCGGATGGTTTTGGTATTCTACCTTACTTTCGAGCAGGTCAAACACTTGCTCACATACGTAGCTACATCCGCCTTCATGTTAGGCCACCAGTAGTGCGCCTTTAGGCCATGATACATATTGTTAGATCCAGGATGTATAGAATACTTAGATTTGTATGCCTCACTCATAAAATAAATCCCTTAGATTCCCATAGACAGGCACCTAAAGTCTATCCATGAAGTACCGAATTCCATCCTCTTTCACCACTAGTTGTTTATCCATTCCCCTTAACGACTCAGAACCAACATTTTTCGCTTTTAAGGCTTCTATATGTGCTTCCTTAACTTGTTCAGGCAGATGAGTACTGATTGTAAGCTGAAAGGCTCGCACCCATCTGGGTTTAGCTGTTTCTTTCCTTCTTAAGGCATCGGTAACCACGTTCGCCTTTCTAGGATGGTACTTGATAGCGCAATCATAATCGTACAGAAGCTCCACCCAACATTGTTGCCTCATATTCAACTCCTTTGCTCAAAGATATGTTGAAGACTCTTGTGATTAGTGTAGATAGTGCACTTGGTACCGTACAAGTAATGTCTCCAAATCTTTAAGGCAAAAAACCACTGCACCCAATTCCAAGTCATGGGTGGTATAGTTCTTCTCGTGAACTTTTAGTGTCTTGAGACGTAGGCTATCACCTTATCTCGCTGCATCAGGGCACAACCCAATCCCTGGATAGATGCGTCACAATACACCACAAAATCATCCGTTCCCTCTGGCAGTGCCAATATCGGTGCACTACAGAGTTTCTATTTTAACAGTTGAAAAGCCAATTCTTGCTCTGACCCCATTTGTATGTCGTTCCCTTGTGAGTCAAGGCTGTGAGAGGTTGTACGATCTTAGAGAATCTCTCTATGAATCGTCGATAATATCCTACTAATCCAGAAATTGCCTTATCTCGATCGGCGTTTTGGGTATAGCCCAATTCCTTATCGCCTCAGTCTTGGCAGGATCAACATGTATCCCCTTCTCATTAACAATGTGACCTAGAAATTGCACTTCTCGTATCAAAAAGTCACACTTAGAGAATTTGGTGTACAGTTACTCATTCTTCAATAGTTCTAAGATCAATCGTAAGTGCTTCATGATCCTCCTTGGTCCTATAATATATCAGTATGTCATTGATAAACAAAATGACGAACTGATTGAGATAGGGTTTGCACACGCGATTCATGAGGTCCATGAACACAGCAGGTGCATTAGTCAACCCAAAAGGCATGACCAAGAACTCATAATGACCATAACGAGTACGGAACGCAGTTTTGGAGATGTCTTCTTCTCGGACTCTAAGTTGATGATAACCAGATCTCAAATCAATCTTCGAATAATAGCTTGATCCCTGAAGCTGATCAAACAAGTTGTCGATACGAGGTAACGGGGTATCGGTTCTTGACCGTGACTTTGTTTAACTCCCTTTAATCGATGCACATCCGAAACATGCCATCCTTTTCCTAACAAAAAGGACAGGGGCTCCCCAAGGTGATGTGCTAGGTCAAATAAAGCCCTTATCTAAAAGCTCCTGAAGTTGTGATGACAACTCTGTAATTCGTTCGGTGCTAATCGATAAGGTGCCCTGGCAATCGGGGCTGCGCGGGAGTCAACTCGATTTGGAATTCCACTTGGCGGTGAGGTGGTAGTCCAGGTAGATCCTCTGGAAATACCTCTGGGAAGTCACGTACTACAGGAATGTCCTCCATTCTCCTTTCTTCCGCTTGCTTATCGGTGACGAGTGCTAGAATAGCCAAACGACTTTTCGCAACAACTTTTGTGCTTTCATGTACGAGATGATGCTTATCACCGCACCACTCCTATCACTCTGACTGTAAGGATTTCATCACCAACAGGAGTTCGTATGATTTTCTCGTGGCAAATGACTTCCGCTTGCTTATTAGAGAGCCAATCCATGCCTATCACAACGTCAAAACTCCCCAGCATAACAGGCATAAGATCTATAGCGAAAGTATGACCAGCAAGCTCTATCTTACAATCTCTAAGGATATGTGTTACATGGATCTGTTTACCGTTGGCTAATTCTACGATGTATTTAGATTCTAAGGTGGAGGGTGTATCACTTAGAAGACTACAGAACTTTAAGGACACAAAACTTCTATCAGCTCCAGTATCGAATAGTACCATAGAAAACATCCATGATAGAAAAACCTACCAGTAATAGTCATAGGGTCGTTTAGAGCCTTACCTGAGCCAATGACGAAAGCTCTGCCTTTGGCTCCATTGGTGTTGCCACCATTACCATTGCCATTGCCATTATTGTTGTTGTTGCCATTGTTGTTGTTGTTCTGGCTATTATTATTGTTATCATTCCCATTTTCCTCAACTGTGGGCAGTTGCGCTGTAATGCCTTTCATTCTCGCATTCGAAACAACCTTTGGGAGTCTCCTGAGGTTGTTGTGGCTTCCTTAACAGTTCACCACGACAGTCCTTGGCAACATGTCCAATCTTACCACAACGTTGACACTTGAAATTGTCACACCTTCCCACATGGTGGTAGTTACACCAAGTGCACTTTGGATGTTTACCACATAACCACTGGGGCCTTGATTGTTTGAAGTCGTCTGGTTGAAGTTACGGTTGTTATCGAACCTCCGCTGTTGTTGTTGAACCGGCTGTTGTTACTGAGGCTGATGTTGACCGCTGGATGATGATGATTTGTTGCTGTTGGAGGTATCCCACTTCCTCTTGTTATCGGGCACGCTCGCCACAGCTCCCCGCTTTAGTAAACTTCCTTGCTCCACTGCTTGGTCGGTCAGCTTATGAGCTAGACGAATGGCTTGCTGAATCGTAGCAAGGTTGGAAGCAGTCACCATGCTCTGAATTTCGGGTACAACCCCCGAATGTAGTGTTCGACCCTCTTATGCATCTCGTTCACCATTCCCGGGCATAGAGTGTCCAGTTCATGAGTTTGGGTAGTGTAGGCCTCGATTTCCGAGCCCTGCATCTTAAGTTGCCAGAACTCCATCTCTAGCTTTGTACTTCATTTTGAGGACAGTACTCCTCAGTCATCATCTCCTTGAATTCATTCCAGGGAAGCTCATTTGCCATAGCTTGCCCTAGCATTTGAACTTGCGCGTTCCACCAGGATAGAGCGGCACCTTCCAGGGTCCCGGTGGCATATTTCACCTGATCAACAGGTGGGCAGTTGCATTTGGGGAAAACAGACTCTGTCTTCTTAAACATCATACAAGTCCTACAGCACCTTCAGTCCCGCTATAGGTGTGTGGCATACAGTCCATAAAGGACTTATAAGTACACACTGGTGGTCCTGTTTTATCACAATAAACATTGATCAGATATCCTATACAGTTAACTAAGATATTATATTTAAATTCCTATCGTCGTTTACCTGCTGGCTGTTCTGGTTGGGCAGCAGCCACCGATGCCTGAACATGTTTGTTTATCCGGGCAGCTAATTCAGTAGGGGTCATGTTTACGGCACCACCGCCATGGTCTCCAATGCCACGTCCACGTCACGCCCACGTCCACGTCCACGTCCGTGCCCATGCCCACCCACGTCCACGTCCACGGGCGTCCATTTTTCACTTTACATTCACAAATACAATAATGAGTAACATCAAACACATTATCTCATTGAAGTACAGTAAACAATAAGAAATAATGAACCATCACAACCACAACATTCATATCAAAAATGATAACCAAGATAAATAAATTGTAAATGAGTCACAATGTATTCACCAATGTCAAAATTTAAGTTTGTCGTTTGGTGGGGAAAAACCCTCCCATATAGGTTTTAAAAGAGAGAAACACTACATATCCATGTCATATAAAGGAAATCAATCGACAACGTCTGACCTATCGCTATCATCTTCCATCTCCTCCGGTTCCTCCTTCTCGAGTTCCTCCTCCTCCTCGGGGGCCTCCTCAGGATCTCATCCTCAAGGTCCTCTGCAGGAGTAGGAGCTACGGCGATCTGAAGCGCTGCCAATTGGGCTTCTAAGGTAGCAATTCTATTGTCGGTTGCTTCATGCCGCTATTCCGAGCAGTCATGCGTCCTCTAAGTGCTAAAAACACGTCTTCATGTGGTGACACCCATCTAGGGTCTTCCCGTGTCGTTCCTCAAATGCATCCAGTTGATGTCGTAGTTTGTACACCAAGTGTTGTAGTGTACAAACGCACCCTTGAGTCGCCTGACCCATTACTGCTCAGTATCCGGTGCAGCCACCAGTGCAACAATCACTTGCTCATTGGACTGCACCGTCCGGAGGAGTGAAGGCATTGGCTGATCAATGTTATTCCTAGTCCTGGCCTCGAGACAGGTACACGCTCCCTATACATGATGTGATCTACAAACTCGGGGTAGAAAATCCAGTCTCGTAGGGGGTCACGCTCCATCAAAGCAAAAGGTTGATCCCAATCAATTTCCCCTCGAGGATAGGGTAGACGGGGCCAGTCGGGTCCATTGTCGGGTAAAGGTGGGAGGTGGGGACTCAGATCATGTAGGTGATGCCGGTCGCTTACCCGGACCTCTCGATGATGATGCCATGCTTCAGAGAGTGTGATGTGTATGCCAATGAGTATACAGTAGAGAAAATAAGGAACAAGTAACTAACTAACTGTGTGCAGTTATAGTCTAGTGTGTATGCAACCTAGTTCCCTATAACCAATGGCTCTGATACCAATCTTTCAAACCCTCAAAATCCACGTGCGGGTTTTACCACGAGGCGTGTGAACAAACCAGGATCACAGTCAATAGTTACTCAGAACGACTCTATATGCCATATTTGAAATAAAACAAACCAAAGTTCAAACTTTAAACCATGCGGAAGCGTTTGTAAACAAGACAAACCCAAAGTATAAAATGCATAATATGGCAAAAACGCGCCATCCAAATGTTTAAAACCCATATTAAAAGTCAAGCAAATGTGTCTATATAATAAAGTCTTAGGATGCATGCTGGACCCGTGTTATGCTCCTACTGGCAAGCTGACTTATCGACCTGAGAATAGCATACTAAAAATGTCAACACAATGGTTGGTGAGTTAAAGAGTTGGCGTTCAAATACAAACAGTTTAACAGTTCCTATATATAAGCAGTGTATTGTAACATATAGCTAATCTATTATCAATAAATATTAATTCATAGTGATTTCGCAATTGAAGCTGACTATGATAAGTATTTGCCTCCTGTCACGACTTACCAGGTTGTGACAATGTTCATACGACAATTTGCACCCGTTTGACCTCGAGTCACGCAAGTGGGGCTCGTCAAACCCAGTAGTACTACCCAAGTTTTCACGCTATTCAATATTAACAATTCAAAAGTGTGAGGACTTTTCCATGGTAAACAGCACTATATTAATATTATACACAACTTAAATATATAATGCGTTTGTGAAATTACCAGTATGCTATCTCCCCTAAAAGAGATTAAATAAAGAGTGGGGCATGAACTCACCTGATATGCATAACGAATACTTAGGGTTTACTTGGAAGAAAGAGTGGACAGACAACCTTTCAGAGGTTACCTAGATCACATGAGTACATAAGTACATGTAAACAAAGAACATGTGGAACCTAAGTACACTACAACCAAAGACACAAGGTTTCAGAAAACAGACACGTTTGACCCCCTGTTTGACCTGTTGGTGACTTATGCGTTGTAAACCATTTAAGCAAACATAATCATACATCATACATGGTTAACATTCAAATGGTTCACATGTGATGCTAAATTACCCATAGGTATTACTTAGCTCATCATACCACCAAATACCATACAAGTCATGCAAGTCCCTAACAACTAGCATGCTCGGTGTAACTATAACACAACTAGTGGATCATACAAAGATCAAATCATGCATGATATTTTCATATGACCTATAACTATGAATTCTCATAAACAGACCAAAACAGACAATTAGCTAATTAAACATTCATACAAGTCAAACATCACATTCACCATGTCTATTACATTCAACATACATCAAAACGATCAAGTTCGAGTCCCAAACATGATGCCCTAATTACTAATCAACACTCAACATCATACTTGATCATCAAAGTGCATAAATCACACATGATCAATTAGGCATCCCATACAACCTAATTAACAGGTTCTATCACGTTAGAAATCATCCATGAACATACTAGCATGCTCCTAATATCCCAAACATGCTCAAACTATCATCCTTCAAACTTTATGCAAATAAAGTTTCCTTTTGGGAAGTACATCCCAAAATCTATCAAACACCCAATGTATTCATGAATCATTAATAATACACCAATTCAAGTTCATATCAACATCTAAGCATGATCAACAACATCCAAATATCATAATTCATCAATTTCATATTTAAAAGTTACTACTTTGGAAATCTATGAACTATAACATTCATTCTAGTTTTCTACCATCCATATCATCAATCTAACATACACATGTCATCGTAAACACTTCAAAAACATCAATTCAGCATCAAATCATCATATCATGCAAAAAAGTTACTATTCTTAGTAACCAATGAACAATGCATCAAAACCAACCTTTCTTGCATAATCGACGTTAACTAACTACATACAACCTAACTAACATGTTAACATCATCAAACAACAAGAAAATCAACATCCCATCAACCCATTCGGATCTAGGGCTTTGGTCAAATTGAAAAAACCCACAAAAAACATCAAAACTAACCTAAATCATGGAAAGTAACAAGCTTTGATGTTGTGAACTTGTTGTATAGCCTGAAATCGAACCAAAATCATAGCAAGTTGCTTGTTCTTGGCTGATTTCGAAGTGGAGAGGGTGTGGGGATGGTTTTCGCGGCCGAGGGGTGGGAAATTAGGGTTGGGATTTGTTTTTTTTAATTAAATAACCATATTTAGCCTTTAAACCCTTATGTTTTGTATTTTTATAAAAGTAAGCTTAAACCCTTCTAAAAGTGTTTTTTTAAACTCAATTGCTAAGCATATAAACTAATAATAACAAATATATATTTTATCTTTACATAACACAACACTTACGAATTAATACGCACGTTTCCACGTTACGCGATTAATTCCCAAATAATATTTAAAACACACAAACACATAGCATAATACAATAACCACATAACTAGTTAAATTATCATTAGTTTAACATTATTAAATTATTAGGTCACCAACGTTAAACGACAACTAGTGTGTGCTCGTGCTCATGAGACGTGTATGCAAGACTTAACGGAACTAACGGAGTTTGGTAACGAAAAATTAGGATGTCACAATCACAATAATTTAAGTATTTATTCTGATTTTAGCAAAATACAAAGACTTTAATCACTTTGTTTGTAATTTTTCTTGTTTTAATCCTTTTGTTTAACACCATTATTTTTCTCAGTTCTTCTTACTCATCTTCCACTGAATTTTGAGATAATTAACACATGGTTATGAGTATTCTTGATGATGATCATGTATGTTCTGTTTAAACAAATACCTCTTTTAATTAGATAATTAAGGTTCTAACCTTGTTTGATTGAGAAGGTGGTGAAGGATGGTTGATTAGCTTCCAAAATTCTTGATGTTCTAAGCTTTGAAATGAAGGTTCTTGGTCCTTTGAAGGTGAATACTTGTGAATGAAGGTGATAAATGCTTGGATGATAATGGCGTGTGATGGTGATATAGAAACCGAGATAGAGTGGTGAGGATGGTGATGGTGGTAGGCGTTGCAGGACCGGGTGAAGGGTTAGCACTTACAACACAACAACACAATAAGGAGAGTGTATTAGAATACTTAACAGATCAAATGGGGAACCGGTTATGATGATGCTAAGAACACAAGAGTAAACTCAGAAAGAAAGAACAAGATAACAACACAAGTGGTTGGTTTTCAAGGATGTTGTATATTGCTTCTCAAATTCGGTTACAAGTATTCAGCATGCATACATTACAAGACTATGAGATACTATATAATACAACCTACAGACGGCCATACTTTGAAGGCCAGCTGGATACACGAATTAGACAACACAATCCATGTAGAGTCAAAAGGCAGATTTGCCTTTTGGCTAGTGACTATGACATGCCATAGCTCACATCCTAATATATTACAAAAAGGATAAAGGTACATCAAATAGAAAGGTTTGACCCAAGACCTCAATGTATAGTTTCTAAAGCATGGACCTTTTCACCAACTCATACAAGTTGGTGACCAACCAGAGTGGGGCAGCGGCAAAGTGGTTCAGCTTTGCAGAAAAAGTACATCAGATAAAAGTGTATGATAAAGTCTTCGGAAGAATCTGTCTTGGTTTCTTGGCTCAGCAGACTTTGTCTTGAAGCTAAGAAAGACTTCATTTCTGGCTTCTAAAGATATTGGTCTTGGCTATGAAAGATTTTACACTTGAAATGTTTCTGAATTGGTGTAAAACTTTCGTAGCAATACTACTTCATGTTCTGTGCAGCATGCAGGAGGACTTGATCATTTCATAGAACTACTAAAAGAAGAACTATCACAACTACTGAGAAATACTTCTTCAGTTGTGTGATAACTACTGAAGAAGGATCATCATAACTTCTGAAGAATACTTCTTCAGCTGTTGTGATAACTACTGAAGAATACTTCTTCGTTGTTGTGACAAACTACTGAAAACTGTCTTAGACTTGTCTTCAGTTGATATCTTCAGCTGATGTCTTCAGCTGTTGTCTTCAGCTGTTACCTTCAGCTGTTGTCTTCAGTTGATGTCTTCAGTTGTTATCTTCAGCTGTTATCTTCAGCTGTTACCTTCAGTTGTGTCTTCAGCTATTGTCTTCAGTTGTTGTCTTCAATAGATGTCTTAGCTGTTACCTTCAGTTGATGTCTTCAGCTATTAACATCAGATGTTGTCTTTAGCTGTTAACATCAGCTGTTAACTTCAGTGATGTCTTCATCAGCTGTTATGATTAGTAGATGGTTTCAAGAGTGTTTTGGCTGCATCAGACTTCTAGGTATCCTTACAAACTCCCCCTAGGCTGATGCTACCAAAACACGAAGATTTCAGCAGCTCACTGTCTTCCTGATGCAATAGGAGCCATTTGAATTGGAGATGATTTGGCTTTCTCTTCTTGCACTTCCTTAGGATGTTCTGATTCATCCTGAGGATCAGAGGAGGTTGATTTGACTTCTTCTTCTTCTTTGCATCAGATTTAGAAGTCATTTTCTTCTTCCTCTTTGCAGTCTTTTACTGAGAAGACTGGCCTGCAGCACCTTGTAGATTAGTTGTGTCTTCCTCAGTTGGGTGTTCCTCCCTCACAGGTTCAGAAGGAGAGGGAGTTTGACCCTGTTGTGGGTCAGATGTTGAGGCTGGCCTTTGACCTTGCTGTTGATCAATAGTTGAAGAGGCTGGCCTATGACCCTGCTGTGGATCAGAAGATGAAGCTGGAGGTTCTTGTTTGAGTTGTCTTTTGTTGTTCAAACTTAACCTCTACTTGAGGTAGAGCTTGACTTGGAGGAGTGTGCAAGTCAGCAAGCTCTCCACTCTTGATCTTCTGCTTGATCATCCTGATATGCTCATCCATAGTAGATAGAGACATAGGGCCAAGTCTCCTTCCGGAGAATCCATACAGCTTCAAGAAGCTCATCATTCTTTGTCTATCATCAGACTTTTTCAAGTTCTTCTGAATGAGAGCTCTTGACTTAGCAGCTTCTTCCTTATTTTCTTCTTTGTTAACTTCTATTCTTTGATTACTTGAAGTTCAAGTTGTTTGAGATACTCAAACTCAATGTACTCAAAGGACAAAGGAAGAAGTGCTTCTGCCTGGTAGAAGCCTGTGGCACTCAGGTAGTCTATCATTCTTTGTTTATCTGTTTCTTTATCTACCTGAGGTTCTTGTGTAGCAGCCACAGCCTCTTGCACAGGACTTTCTTGAACTGGAGAGAGAGTAGAAATACGCTTGTATAATCTTTGTTGTCTTTTCTTCTCTTTGATCTCAAGAAGAATTCTTGCATCTTCAGCTTCCTTCCTTTCTCTTGACGTTTCCATGTCAGCCAGATCATTTAATTCCTCTAAGGGGAGAGATATAATCTCATCTATGTCATAGTTCCTGGTCTGTAAGTAAGTAATCCTGACTGCCCTCAACTCATCATTTTGAGTGTTTGGTCTGTGAGCAGCCCTGATTGCAGCTTGCATGAAGCTTGAAGACCCAGTGGAACTTATTCCCCTTAGCTTCCTCTTTCTCTCTCTTTCCTCTCCTCAATCTCCTCAGGGGTTAGAACCCTTTTCCTCTTGTCACCCACAGACCTTTGTGACACGGGGTGGAGAGAGCTTTGGCCTTCATTGCTTGGTGTAGCATCCAAACTCTGGCCAGAGAGAGACTGTGATACACCTTCACCAGGTGTTTCACTGAGGGGTTGAGTTGCTGAAGTAGTTTTATGGTGATAGGTGTTTCAATTTCTGTCACTTCATCAGTTGACTGTAAGACAGGACTTTCAGGCTCTATCACTGGGCCTTCAGTCAAGGTTTTTCCTTTGAAGCTAATCTCAGGGTCTGCCTTAACATCCAGTTGACCAATGATATTACCTGATTGCCTTGGTCTATCTTCTTCAGCTTCTTGCCTTGATACACCCTCCCCAAAAAGACTTTGAAACAAGCAGTCTAGGATGTTCATATCAATGTGAACTTGAGGAGGTTGCTGAGTAGAAACAATTACAAGAGAGGATGGTGAGTCCTCAATGTCCATACTCCTTGAAGAACTCCCAGGTTCTGTGATTGTAGTGACTTTCTCCCCCTTTTGGTAGCATCACCTTCTTGTATAGGTGAGCTAGGAGTTAGGTCAGCCACATCCTCAGGTTCTTGTGTTCCTGGTTGAGCTCTTCTTAAAGGTCTCTCAGCTAGTTGTTCCTTAAGATAAGATATCTCAAGTTGCTGATCATTGACCCTATTTTGTAAGGTAGTCACTTGAAATTCAAGATGACTAACATTTGAGACTAAGTACTTGCATGTTTGTGTCAGTTGTTGCACTTTTAGTCTTAGATTCCCCTCACCTTTATCAGAAGAATCATGGGGGATGAAAGAATTGGACCTAGATCTCACTCTCATCACCAGCATTGGGTTCTTGGCTGCTGGATTTCCTCTGCTCATTGACAGCCTCAGATGAAGTGTCAATGGGCTGAGTTGCCATGGTTGAGGTCTTAATGATGTAATCACTTGCAAAAGTGAGAGACTCTTCCATATGGATCCCCTGAACAAGTTCAGAAGGACCCACCTCAGCAATGGGTGACTGATGTGGGATAGACATAGGTAATTCAGAATCACTCTTTTTCTTTGAGTAGAGGAGGGATAGAGAGATTCATGATGCTTACTGAAGCCTAAGTCGTCATCAGTATAGAATTCAAGGTTGGGAATTTGGGTATTTAAGTCCAAAGGCTGGGGATGGTAACTGTCCCCTGAAGGTTTTTCACTTGAGTGTTGAGACTCAGAGTGAAGGCTTAAGGCATTTTGGCTTATGAGCTCATCAGGCTGATCATGAGGAACATCAGCATGATTCTTAAAGAGATGGGAGTGGTTTGCTCCTTAGGAGAAGTGGGAGCTCTAGTATCCACTTCTTCCTGTATGGGTGAGTATATGGGGACCTGCACAGACTCAATAGCTTGAGCAGGGGTTCATTTGGATTTTTCTTTGGTAGGTGAGGATGATTTGAGGCTGTTTGGTGGTTGAGATGTAGACGTGTGGGTTCAACACTAGCTTGTGTTGCTAGGTTGTCACCTTGAGCAATGAGCTCTCAATTTTGGAGACCGGGTTGTTTCTACCCCTGAGAAGCCTACAGTTGGCTTCTCATAATCTTAAGATGCCTGGCTTCATCTGTCCCAATTTAAGAATAGTATTTGTTTTCCCTCAACTGTGATCCAGTTCACAGTTGAGAATGGTTGAACATATCTAGGAACACATAGTATTCTAAGGAGTCCAAGTTAGCAAGGAAGTTGGTGTAAACAAATTGTGAGTACCGACTTGACCCCTTGTACCAATTCATGAACTATAAAGGAGAGATCCTCAGGAATCTGGTCCCACCCCACCATGCTTGTTGGACAAGCTGTGAATCACTACATAGAGTAGTATTTCCACTGGAATGAGACCTTCCATTTCCTAAAGGTCTTTATAGAGAAATCTCCCTCATAGCCCATCTGCTTAAAGGAATAGTTGACAGCTTCCTTTGGAAAAGACAGTTCACCTTCTTCATCATCCACTGAAGAGGGTTTGATGATGGCTGGGAGTGATAAAGACTATCCTCCCCTGCACTGTGGCAGACAATGCCTTCTCCCCATCCATAATACCTCTTGACATGTCCTCCAAAAGTCAAGCAGGTGATCCTCATAAAGAATAGGATCAACGGTGAGTGAGGTAGTAGTTGGATAGAGCAAGAAAATGGCAAACCTCTGAGAAACTATCACTTTCTCAGAGTGCAATAAGGCAACTTGATTATGTTGCCTATGGAGCTGCATGGAGAAATTTGGGTTGTTTCTGTTTGGAATGTTGGCCATTTAAGGATGAAGAAAGGTGAAAAGCAAAAGTGGTTTCAGAGAGATCAAATTTGAGGTATGGAGAATTTTTGGAGCAGGTAGAGGAAAGAGGTGTAACCGTTGGATTTTTGTATGAATTGGATTTGAGACAAAGTTAATGAAAAAGATAAACTTTGAAATCCAGTGTGTTGGTCCCACCTCTGAAAATAGTTTGCTTTTTACCCAAAAAGTTTTTTCTTGGAATTCTAAAAAATCTTCAGAAGATAATTTATCTTCAGAAGTTT
This sequence comes from Flaveria linearis, assembly GCA_024085815.1. Classification (NCBI taxonomy): domain Eukaryota; kingdom Viridiplantae; phylum Streptophyta; class Magnoliopsida; order Asterales; family Asteraceae; genus Flaveria; species Flaveria linearis. Next base: position 64,329,277 of record CM044004.1, on the reverse strand, counting down.
TGACCATGAAGGGTATTTTGCTTCGGAAGTTTAACCAGAAAGCTTCTAAAGGCAAATTTTGCCTCAAAATATTTAAAATTTTGAATAATTTTGCAACTTGTGTAAAATTCAAAAAATCTAAGGAATATCTTAAAAGAATTTTGTTCCAAAGAGAAACTGGGCCTATTATGGTGATAGAATAGACAAATTGAACCCATATAGTTTTAGAAATAATTGATTAAGTCTTTAAGAAAAGCTATTCAAGTTGATCATCCCAATAGCTGATATAAGATATTTAATCTCTGTTCATCAAAAGCTTTTGTGAACATCAGCATATTGTTCATCTGTATGAACTTTGTTATTTGATTAATCCTTTTTCAAAATTATCTAATCAGATGATACCTGATGTTGATGTGCTTAGTTCTTGAGTGCTGCACTGGATTTTCTATGATTGAGATAGCACTGTTGTTGTCTATGTGAATGGGAGTCTCTTTGAAGTTGAATCCATAGTCTAGCATCTGATTTTGAATCCAAAGCACTTGAGCACAGCAGCTTGCAGCAGTAATGTATTCAGCCTCAGCAGTTGATGCAGATACACAGGATTGTTTCTTACATTGCCAAGAGACTATCCTTCCACCAAGAAATTAACATCCCCCTGATGTAGACTTTGCAGTCATATTGCATCCACCATAATCACTATCTATATATGCATACAGATTGAAGTCAGAAATTTTAGGATACCAAAGGCCAAGAGATGGGGCTCCTTTAAGGTATCTTAGAATTCTTTTGACAGTGGTTAGGTGTGACATCTTGGGGTTGGCCTGATATCTTGCACAGATACAAGTGGCAAACTATAAATCTGGCCTGCTAGCTTAAGATACATAAGAGACCCAATCATAGCGCTGTAGAGATGTTCATCAACACACTCCCCCTCAAGATCAGGTCCAAGGGAGTGGTTCTACCTATGGGTGTCTTAGCAACCTTACATTCAGTAATGTTGAACCTTTTAAGTATGTCTTGCACATACTATGACTGATTTATGAAGATACCATTGTCAACCTGCTTCACTTGAATCCTAGAAAGAATTGAGTTCCCCCATGGCACTCATTTCAAATCTATCCTTCATCAGCTTCTTAAAGTCTTTGCAGAGCTTTGGATTAGTTGACCCAAGATGATATCATCTACATATACTTGAACTAGCATTATGTCATCTCTTGTTCCTTTGATGAAGAGAGTTCCATCAATGGTACCCCTTTTGTAGCCATGCTGACAGAGATACTGAGATAGAGTCTCATACCACTTTCTTGGTGCTTGATGTAACCCTAGAGAGCTTTGTCAAGCTTGCAGACATAATCAGGACGATCAGGGTCTGCAAATCCAGGTGGTTGTTTGACATACACCTCTTCATCAATCACTCCATAAAGAAAAGCACACTTGACATCAAGTTGATAGACCTTGAAATTCTTGGATGTAGCAAAAGCTAGGAATATCCTGACAGCTTCAAGTCTTGCTACTGGACCAAAAAAATCAGTGTAATCAATTCCTTCTTCTTTAGTATGGTAGTCTTCCTACTTATTCCTACTTATTCCTGAAAACCCATTTTGTACCTATGGTAGTCTTCCCATGAGGAAGAGGACATAGATTCAAACCTTTTGTCTCTTGAATTGAAGCAACTCCTCTTGCATAGCTTCAACCCAACTTCCATCCTTTAGAGCTTCATCAATCTTCTTTGGCTTTATTTGGGATAAAAACAAGAGTGAAGACAGATATTTGCATTATGAGACTGTCCTCTAGTTCTTACACCAGTACCAACATCTCCAATGATGTTTGTAGAGGGGTGAGACTTGTGGATCCTTAGTTGAGGGATCACAGCAAGTTGTTTAGACAGATCCAAATTAGAAAAATTCTAATCTGGCAAGGAGGATTCACCCTCGACAGCAGCACACCTATCAAGATAACTTGATCCAATGAGTGTGTGACATCATTGAGATTTTCTTCAATGGGATGGTTCTCAGCATCAAGAAATTCTTGATCACTGTCACCACCACCATGTTCTCCGACATTTGAAGTTTCTACATTTAAGTTCTGTGCCTCAACACTGGAAGATGAAGGCAACTCAGATATTCAGCAGGATGTGTCTTCATGTGCTGGTAGAAGCTTCATTTGCAGGATTAGTTACCACTGGAGCTGGAGATATGTTGCTTGAAGATCTTCTCAGCTCAATTCTTGGATCAGGATCACCTGTAGGTAATATATCTGTGGTTCCTAAAACATGCTCATAAGATTTGTTAAAAAGTTGGTAACTAAATCAAGATCAAACAGCCAATCCGGACCAAAACCTTTCACACTGGGTGTGTGTTCATTGAAAGTCACATTGGCTGACTCCTCAACTACTCTAGTGTCTGAGATTGTATACTCTATAAGCTTTAGCTTGAGAAGAGTATCCAATGAAGTGTCCATCATCTGATTTCTCAGCAAACTTGGCTATATGATCTTTGGTATTCAAGATGGTGCAAGAACATCCAAAAGACCTGAGAAAACCAATGAAAGATTTCTCTTGTGCCAAAGTTCATAAGGAGTCTTACCATGTGTCTTAACTACTAAAACTTGTTTTGCACATAGCAGGCAGTGTTGACTGCCTCTGCCCAGAAGGTGATGGGCAGTTTAGAGTCAGACAACATAGTTCTTGCGCTTCAATTAGTGTCCTGTTTCCCCTCTCAGCAACTCCATTTTGCTATCAAGTATTTGATTTTTGAACTCAGTTCCTTGATCACATCTTATGTTTTGACCTTGTGATCACATTGATTCTTAATCTTTAAGATGAAATTCTTCAGAATCTCAGGGGTCTCATCCTTAGTTCTAAGGAAAAATACCCATATGAATCTTGTAAAGTCATCTGTAATCACCAAACAGTAAGAGGTCCTTCCTAAACTCATTACATTGGTGGGGCAAAGAGATCCATATGTAACAAGTGTAGGGGTGTAGTGATGGAATTTCTTTCCTTAGGCTTGTGAGATACCTTGTGCTGCTTCCCTTTCAGGCATGCACACAATGATCATCACTTGTAAACTCTCTTTTTGGTATTCCAGTTACCAAATCATTCTTAATCAATTTATTCATGTTCTTAAAGTTTACATGGCACATTCTTTTATGCCAAAGGAAAGATTCATCACTATTTGTTTTAGATAGAAAGCATGAAACTTCTCCTGAGGAAGATGTTTCTTGCAAATCCATCTTGTACATGTTCCCTTTCCTGGGGGCTCTGAGTAGGATGTGCTCATGAGAATGATCACCCCGGGCTTGAGAACAATGCACTCAGCTCAGTAAACAGCAGTTATGACTCTGATCACAAAATTGAGATACACTCAAAAGATTGTATCCAAGCTCTTTGACAAAGTTTACCTTGTCATGCTGAGCTTACCATTTGTGACCTTGCCCCTTCCAGTAAGGTAACCACCTGCATCTCCTCCAAAAGCAACTGGCCCTCCATTAATTCTTTCAAACTTTGGAGTAGTGACCTATTGCCTGTCATGTGCCTGGAACAACCACTGTCAATGATCCACACATTTTTGTTTGTCTGTAGCTGTTCCTGCACAAAGAGATAGCTAGTTACATTTGGAAACCCAAGCCTTATTGGTCTTGGGCTCATTTAAAACAGCTGAAGACAATGCAACAGTAATAGATCCTATGGTTGTGCTTTGAGGATCTTGAGCTGTCGTTGATGAAGAACCTTCAATCTTTTGGTCTTTCTTTGACTTCCGCACCACCTTTGGAAGTTTAGACTTGACCTTCAACACTTCAGAAGCCTTTGAGACTTAGAAGTTTTGATGACTGATCCTTCGGAAGATCTTGCCTTCACTGCAGCAAGCTTCAGTACTTTGGAAGCATTCCTTTCTTCCGAGACCAAATCTTCTCCGAAGGCAGTTTTCCACTTGCCTTCTTCTTCATCTTGGAATTCTTGGAAGTCTCTTTGTTTATCATGTGAAGAGTACCCTTAGGATTGTATGGACAATCCTTAGCCAAATGAGAAGTACTCTCACACATGACACACTTCAGATTCTTCTTTCCAAGAGTCTTCTTCATGGAAGAGCACTGACTTTGGTCACATCCCATCTCCATCTTCACCTTTGCAGGAGCTGAGACAGTTCTTTTGGGTTGAGAACTGTTCTTGGAGTTGGATGGTCCAGGTTGTGCAGCAGTAACACACAACAGATCAGTTCTCTTCTTGTTGCTGAGATGAGTTGCACATAACCAGATTTCATGTCATCAGTCTTAACTACTTCAAACCCTGCAGAGATGAAAACTTGTTTCTACTTAGAGTCAAAAGTAGCCTTGATCTCTTGAGCCTTCCTTGATTTCTTTGGCTTTCCTGATCAAGTTCTTTCTTCTTGACTTAGTCATCCCAACAGTTTTACTCTCCTCAGAGGAATGGTGACCCTTCTCAGAATGCTTTTCTTCACTCAAACCAAAGTCATTCTTCACCATCTCCTCTTCATCCTCTTCAGTCAAAGGATCTATGAGGGGAAGCTCATCTTCACAAGTTCCACACCTGGGAGATCTTACAGACAAGATGGTGTGTGGAGGAGCTATCTCACTAGATCCCAGTCCCTTCTTGTTCTGATAACACACTTTTGCATGCAAGGATGAGGATATTATGTTCTTGAAGATATCTTCTTCAAGAACACAATTTTCTGCCTTAGCTTTGCTGATCACAAACTCAGCTTGGCATTCAGTTAACTTAGCTATGAGATCTTTGATCTGAGTCCTGTAATTTGTTAGCTCATGTTAAGAGTTGAAATGGTTTTCTCTAAATCCTCTATTTTAAGTTTATAGTCATTTTCAGCTCTTTTAAAGTCAGTTTTCAAGATGTTTAAGGACTCAAGGTCAGATCTCAGCTCTAAGTTATACGACCTGTATCTATTAACTTTAGCAATACATTCAGAAGAGCAAAGATTTTCCAATACCTTGGTTTCATCTTGATCTGCCATGAGAGCTTGGTTTGGAGATGCATCTTCTAGCTGAAAGCTCAGTCAAAGCCTCCTTCTTCAACAGCAACTGCAGCCTGTTGCTTTGGGTTCTCATCTGGTGAACTTTCTCAGTGTAGTTTGGTCTGGTTTGTGTCTGGCCACCATTTGTTCTTGGTGCTTTACCTCTCTCTTGCAAAGTGCCCCATCTGGTTACAATTGTAGCACTTTACCTTGCTTTGTCCAGCCCAAACTTTCCACTGGATGTATTGCTTGGAAATCTTCTCTTAGTCCTCTTGTAGAACTTCTTGGCCCTGTGAGTGAGAAGAGCCATTTGCTGAACTATCTCCATATACTCCAGATCATCTGGATGGATACAGTCCAAGTCTTCAAGAGTGAAGAGAAGGTTGCTAGAGGTTTCATCAGCTGAGACAAAGGCATGAGAAGAACTTGTCTCTTGGAAGGGACTTCCTTGAGTGTAGCTTTCTCTTGGTGTCTCTGGAAGAGTGATGAAAGGCCCTTTTTGTGAGTTGTCAGGGTAGCATAACAACTGATGTTGTGGTTCAATGCATTCCCTTTCATTCACATGAAGAGCTGAACTCAGTTGGTTATTGGAGTTACCAGAGGAATTTTGCATGTTCATCTCCATCTGGAATGCACTCAGGATACCATATAACTCGTAAGAGTAAGAGTTTTAAGATCTGAAGTTCTCTTGATTACTACACAATAATGTGTCCATAGTTTAGGAAGAGAAGACATGAACTTCCTTACTATGTCCCTGTTCTCAAGAGTTACTCCAATATCCACTAGAGTGTCCACTATCTCAACATACCTAAAGTATTGTTGAGTCAGTGTCTCACCAGCCTTGAAGGTGAAATTTTCAAACTGCTACTTCAAGAGATCCTTCTTGTTTTCTTTAGTTTCTTTGGATCCTTCATACATGAGCTTCAGTGCTTCCCATAGATCTTTAGCTGTCTTGCACTTCTTGAAGCCTCTGTAGATAGAGTTTGGAAGAGCAGTTTGAAGACAAGTCATGGCCCTTTGATCAAGCTCTATTCTCTTCCTGTCTTCTTCTGAGTAATCATCTACATCTTTAGGGATAATACGATTACCAGTAGCAGAAGTAGTGCTTGGTATAAAGGGACCGTTGATAACTGAGTCCCACATCCTTGAATCTTGACACTTGATGAAGCCTTCCATTCTTGTGCACCATGTGTCAAAATCTTCAGAGTGATCAGTGGGGACTTGGTCATAGTACAAGTTTCCATATCAGCTTTAGAAAGAGCTGCCATTTGAGTTGTTAAGTATTTTGTGTGTGTGAGAGATCTTAAGATGGTGAGATCTTATATCAAGAGCCTGGATGCTCTGATACCAAATGCAGGACCGGGTGAAGGGTTAGCACTTACAACACAACAACACAATGAGGAGAGTGTATTAGAACACTTAACAGATCAAATGGGGAACCGGTTATGATGATGCTAAGAACACAAGAGTAAACTCAGAAAGAAAGAACAAGATAACAACATAAGTGGTTGGTTTTCAAGGATGTTGTATATTGCTTCTCAAATTCAGGTTACCAGTATTCAGCATGCATACATTACAGGACTTTGAGATACTATATAATACAACCTACAGACGACCATACTTTGAAGGCCAACTGGATACACGAATTAGACAACACAATCCATGTAGAGTCGAAAGGCAGATTTGCCTTTTGGCTAGTGACTATGACATGCCATAGCTCACATCCTAATATATTACAAAAAGGATAAAGGTACATAAAGTAGAAAGGTTTAACCCAAGACCTCAATGTACAGTTTTCCTAAAGCATGGACCTTTTCACCAACTCATACAAGTTGGTGACCAACCGGAGTAGGCAGCGGCAAAGTGGTTCAGATTTGCAGAAAAAGTAAATCAGATAAAGCATGTATGATAAAAGTCTTCGCAAGAATCTGTCTTGGTTTCTTGGCTTCAGCAGACTTTGTCTTGAAGCTAAGAAAGACTTCAGTTCTGGCTTCTGAAGATATTGGTCTTGGCTATGAAAGATTTTACACTTGAAAAGTTTCTGAATTGGTGTAAAACTTTCGTAGCAATAGTACTTCATGTTCTATGCAGCATGTGTAAAATTCTAAAAAATCTAAGGAATATCTTAAAAGAATTTTCTTCCAAAGAGAAACTGGGGCTTATTATGGTGATAGAATAGACAACATAGAACAATATAGTTTTAGAAATAATATGATTAAGTCTTTAAGAAAAGCTATTCAAAGTTGATCATCCCAATAGCTGATATAAGATATTTAAATCTCTGTTCATCAAAAGCTTTTGTGAACAGATCAGCATATTATTCATCTGTATGAACTTTGATTAGTTTGATTAATCCTTTTTCAAATTATCTCTAATCAGATGATACCTGATGTTGATGTGCTTAGTTCTTGAGTGCTGCACTGGATTTTCTGTGATTGAGATAGCACTATTGTTGTCTATGTGAATGGGAGTCTCTTTGAAGTTAAATCCATAGTCTAGCATCTGATTTTGAATCCAAAGCACTTGAGCACAGCAGCTTGCAGCAGCAATGTATTCAGCCTCAGCAGTTGATGCAGATAACAGGATTGTTTCTTACATTGCAAAGAGACTATCCTTCCACCAAGAAATTAACATCCCCCTGATGTAGACTTTGCAGTCATATTGCATCCACCATAATCACTATCTATATATGCATACAGATTGAAGTCAGAATTTTTAGGATACCAAAGGCCAAGAGATGGGGCTCCTTTAAGGTATCTTAGAATTCTTTTGACAGTGGTTAGGTGTGACATCTTGGGGTTGGCCTGATATCTTGCACAGATGCAAGTGGCAAACATAATATCTGGCCTTCTAGCTGTAAGATACATAAGAGACCCAATCATAGCCCTGTATAGATGTTCATCAACACACTCCCCCTCAAGATCAGGTCCAAGGGAGTGGTTCTACCTATGGGTGTCTTAGCAACCTTACATTCAGTAATGTTAAACCTTTAAGTATGTCTTGCACATACTATGACTGATTTATGAAGATACCATTGTCAACCTGCTTCACTTGAATCCCTAGAAAGAAATTGAGTTCCCCATGGCACTCATTTCAAATCTATCCTTCATCAGCTTCTTAAAGTCTTTGCAGAGCTTTGGATTAGTTGACCCAAAGATGATATCATCTACATATACTTGAACTAGCATTATGTCATCTCTTGTTCCTTTGATGAAGAGAGTTCCATCAATGGTACCCCTTTTGTAGCCATGCTGACAGAGATACTGAGATAGAGTCTCATACCACTTTCTTGGTGCTTGATGTAACCCATAGAGAGCTTGTCAAGCTTGCAGACATAATCAGGACGATCAGGGTCTGCAAATCCAGGTGGTTGTTTGACATACACCTCTTCATCAATCACTCCATAAGAAAAGCACACTTGACATCAAGTTGATAGACCTTGAAATTCTTGGATGTAGCAAAAGCTAGGAATATCCTGACAGCTTCAAGTCTTGCTACTGGACCAAAAAAATCAGTGTAATCAATTCCTTCTTCTTTAGTATACCCTTGAACAACTAGTCTAGCCTTGTTCTTGATGACAAGTCCTCTATCATCCTACTTATTCCTGAAAACCCATTTTGTACCTATGGTAGTCTTCCCATGAGGAAGAGGACATAGATTCAAACCTTTTGTCTCTTGAATTGAAGCAACTCCTCTTGCATAGCTTCAACCCAACTTCCATCCTTTAGAGCTTCATCAATCTTCTTTGGCTCTATTTGGGATAAGAAACAAGAGTGAAGACAGATATTTGCATTATGAGACTGTCCTCTAGTTCTTACACCAGTACCAACATCTCCAATGATGTTGTAGAGGGGTGAGACTTGTGGATCCTTAGTTGAGGGATCACAGCAAGTTGTTTAGACAGATCCAAATTAGAAAAATTCTGATCTGGCAAGGAGGATTCACCCTCGACAGCAGCACACCTATCAAGATTAACTTGATCCAATGAGTGTGTGACATCATTGAGATTTTCTTCAATGGGATGGTTCTCAGCATCAAGAAATTCTTGATCACTGTCACCACCACCATGTTCTCCGACATTGAAGTTTCTACATTTAAGTTCTGTGCCTCAACACTGGAAGATGAAGGCAACTCAGATATATCAGCAGGATGTGTCATTCATGTGCTGGTAGAAGCTTCATTTGCAGGATTAGTTACCACTGGAGCTGGAGATATGTTGCTTGAAGATCTTCTCAGCTCAATTCTTGGATCAGGATCACCTGTAGGTAATATATCTGTGGTTCCTAAAACATGCTCATAAGATTTGTTAAAAAGTTGGTAACTAAATCAAGATCAAACAGCCAATCCGGACCAAAACCTTTCACACTGGGTGTGTGTTCATTGAAAGTCACATTGGCTAACTCCTCAACTACTCTAGTTCTGAGATTGTATACTCTATAAGCTTTAGCTTGAGAAGAGTATCCAAGGAAGTGTCCATCATCTGATTTCTCAGCAAACTTGGCTATATGATCTTTGGTATTCAAGATGGTGCAAGGACATCCAAAAGACCTGAGAAAACCAATGAAAGATTTCCTCTTGTGCCAAAGTTCATAAGGAGTCTTACCATGTGTCTTAACTACTAAAACTCTATTTTGCACATAGCAGGCAGTGTTGACTGCCTCTGCCCAGAAGGTGATGGGCAGTTTAGAGTCAGACAACATAGTTCTTGCAGCTTCAATTAGTTTCCTGTTTCTCCTCTCAGCAACTCCATTTTGCTATCAGTATTTGATTTTTGAACTCAGTTCCTTGATCACATCTTATGGTTTTGACCTTGTGATCACATTGATTCTTAATCTTTAAGATGAAATTCTTCAGAATCTCAGGGTCTCATCCTTAGTTCTAAGGAAAAATACCCATGTGAATCTTGTAAAGTCATCTGTGATCACCAAACAGTAAGAGGTCCTCCTAAACTCATTACATTGGTGGGGCCAAAGAGATCCATATGTAACAAGTGTAGGGGTGTAGTGATGGAATTTCTTTCCTTAGGCTTGTGAGATACCTTGTGCTGCTTCCCTTTCAGGCATGCAACACAATGATCATCACTTGTAAACTCTCTTTTTGGTATTCCAGTTACCAAATCATTCTTAATCAATTTATTCATGTTCTTAAGTTTACATGGCATATTCTTTTATGCCAAAGGAAAGATTCATCACTATTTGTTTTAGATAGAAAGCATGAAACTTCTCCTGAGGAAGATGTTTCTTGCAAATCCATCTTGTACATGTTCTCTTCCTGGGGGCTCTGAGTAGGATGTGCTCATGAGGAATGATCACCCCGGCTTGAGAACAATGCACTCATGCTCAGTAAACAGCATGTTATGACTCTGATCACAAAATTGAGATACACTCAAAAGATTGTATCCAAGCTCTTTGACAAAGTTTACCTTGTCAATGCTGAGCTTACCATTTGTGACCTTGCCCCTTCCAGTAATGTAACCACCTGCATCTCCTCCAAAAGCAACTGGCCCTCCATTAATTCTTTCAAACTTTTGGAGTAGTGACCTATTGCCTGTCATGTGCCTGGAACAACCACTGTCAATGATCCACACATTTTTGTTTGTCTGTAGCTGTTCCTGCACAAAGAGATAGCTAGTTACATTTGGAAACCCAAGCCTTATTGGTCTTGGGCTCATTTAAAACAGTTGAAGACAATGCAACAGTAATAGATCCTATGGTTGTGCTTTGAGGATCTTGAGCTGTCGTTGATGAAGAACCTTCAATCTTTTGGTCTTTCTTTGACTTCCGCACCACCTTTGGAAGTTTAGACTTGACCTTCAACACTTCAGAAGCCTTTGAGACTTTAGAAGTTTTGATGACTGATCCTTCGGAAGATCTTGCCTTCACTGCAGCAAGCTTCAGTACTTTGGAAGCATTCCTTTCTTCCGAGACCAAATCTTCTTCCGAAGGCAGTTTTCCACTTGCCTTCTTCTTCATCTTGGAATTCTTGGAAGTCTCTTTGTTTATCATGTGAAGAGTACCCTTAGGATTGTATGGACAATCCTTAGCCAAATGAGAAGTACTCTCACACATGACACACTTCAGATTCTTCTTTCCAAGAGTCTTCTTCATGGAAGAGCACTGACTTTGGTCACATCCCATCTCCATCTTCACCTTTGCAGGAGCTGAGACAGTTCTTTTGGGTTGAGAACTGTTCTTGGAGTTGGATGGTCCAGGTTGTGCAGCAGTAACACACAACAGATCAGTCCTCTTCTTGTTGCTGAGATGAGTTGCACATGAACCAGATTTCATGTCATCAGTCTTAACTACTTCAAACCCTGCAGAGATGAAAACTTGTTTCTACTTAGAGTCAAAAGTAGCCTTGATCTCTTGAGCTTCCTTGATTTTCTTTTGGCTTTCCTGATCAAGTTCTTTCTTCTTGACTTAGTCATCCCAACAGTTTTACTCTCCTCAGAGGAATGGTGACCCTTCTCAGAATGCTTTTCTTCACTCAAACCAAAGTCATTCTTCACCATCTCCTCTTCATCCTCTTCAGTCAAAGGATCTATGAGGGGAAGCTCATCTTCACAAGTTCCACACCTGGGAGATCTTACAGACAAGATGGTGTGTGGAGGAGCTATCTCACTAGATCCCAGTCCCTTCTTGTTCTGATAACACACTTTTGCATGCAAGGATGAGGATATTATGTTCTTGAAGATATCTTCTTCAAGAACACAATTTTCTGCCTTAGCTTTGCTGATCACAAACTCAGCTTGGCTTTCAGTTAACTTAGCTATGAGATCTTTGATCTGAGTCCTGTAATTTGTTAGCTCATGTTTAAGAGTTGAAATGGTTTTCTCTAAATCTTCTATTTTAAGTTTATAGTCATTTTCAACTCTTTTAAAGTCAGTTTTCAAGATGTTTAAGGACTCAAGGTCAGATCTCAGCTCTAAGTTATACGACCTGTATCTATTAACTTTAGCAATACATTCAGAAGAGCAAATATTTTCCAATACCTTGGTTTCATCTTGATCTGCCATGAGAGCTTGGTTTGGAGATGCATCTTCTATCTGAAAGCTCCAGTCAAAGCCTCTCTCTTCAACAGCAACTGCAGCCTGTTGCTTTGGGTTCTCATCCTGGTGAACTTTCTCAGTGTAGTTTGGTCTGGTTTGTGTCTGGCCACCATTTGTTCTTGGTGCTTTACACTCTCTTGCAAAGTGCCCCATCTGGTTACATTGTAGCACTTTACCTTGCTTTTGTCCAGCCCAAACTTTCCACTGGATGTATTGCTTGGAAATCTTCTCCTAGTCCTCTTGTAGAACTTCTTGGCCCTGTGAGTGAGAAGAGCCATTTGCTGAACTATCTCCATATACTCCAGATCATCTGGATGGATACAGTCCAAGTCTTCAAGAGTGAAGAGAAGGTTGCTAGAGGTTTCATCAGCTGAGACAAAGGCATGAGAAGAACTTGTCTCTTGGAAGGGACTTCCTTGAGTGTAGCTTTCTCTTGGTGTCTCTGGAAGAGTGATGAAAGGCCCTTTTTGTGAGTTGTCAGGGTAGCATAACAACTGATGTTGTGGTTCAATGCATTCCCTTTCATTCACATGAAGAGCTGAACTCAGTTGGTTATTGGAGTTACCAGAGGAATTTTGCATGTTCATCTCCATCTGGAATGCACTTAGGATACCATATAACTCTGTAAGAGTAAGAGTTTTAAGATCTGAAGTTCTCTTGATTACTACACAATAATGTGTCCATAGTTTAGGAAGAGAAGACATGAACTTCCTTACTATGTCCCTGTTCTCAAGAGTTACTCCAATATCCACTAGAGTGTCCACTATCTCAACATACCTAAAGTATGTTGAGTCAGTGTCTCACCAGCCTTGAAGGTGAAATTTTCAAACTGCTGCTTCAAGAGATCCTTCTTGTTTTCTTTAGTTTCTTTGGATCCTTCATACATGAGCTTCAGTGCTTCCCATAGATCTTTAGCTGTCTTGCACTTCTTGAAGCCTCTGTAGATAGAGTTTGGAAGAGCAGTTTGAAGACAAGTCATGGCCATTGATCAAGCTCTATTCTCTTCCTGTCTTCTTCTGAGTAATCATCTACATCTTTAGGGATAATACGATTACCAGTAGCAGAAGTAGTGCTTGGTATAAAGGGACCGTTGATAACTGAGTCCCACATCCTTGAATCTTGACACTTGATGAAGCCTTCCATTCTTGTGCACCATGTGTCAAAATCTTCAGGAGTGATCAGTGGGGACTTGGTCATAGTACAAGTTTCCATATCAGCTTTAGAAAGAGCTGCCATTTGAGTTGTTAAGTATTTTGTGTGTGTGAGAGATCTTAAGATGGTGAGATCTTATATCAAGAGCCTGGATGCTCTGATACCAAATGCAGGACCGGGTGAAGGGTTAGCACTTACAACACAACAACACAATGAGGAGAGTGTATTAGAACACTTAACAGATCAAATGGGGAACCGGTTATGATGATGCTAAGAACACAAGAGTAAACTCAGAAAGAAAGAACAAGATAACAACATAAGTGGTTGGTTTTCAAGGATGTTGTATATTGCTTCTCAAATTCAGGTTACCAGTATTCAGCATGCATACATTACAGGACTTTGAGATACTATATAATACAACCTACAGACGACCATACTTTGAAGGCCAACTGGATACACGAATTAGACAACACAATCCATGTAGAGTCGAAAGGCAGATTTGCCTTTTGGCTAGTGACTATGACATGCCATAGCTCACATCCTAATATATTACAAAAAGGATAAGGTACATAAAGTAGAAAGGTTTAACCCAAGACCTCAATGTACAGTTTTCCTAAAGCATGGACCTTTTCACCAACTCATACAAGTTGGTGACCAACCGGAGTAGGCAGCGGCAAAGTGGTTCAGCTTTGCAGAAAAAGTAAATCAGATAAAGCATGTATGATAAAAGTCTTCGCAAGAATCTGTCTTGGTTTCTTGGCTTCAGCAGACTTTGTCTTGAAGCTAAGAAAGACTTCAGTTCTGGCTTCTGAAGATATTGGTCTTGGCTATGAAAGATTTTACACTTGAAATGTTTCTGAATTGGTGTAAAACTTTCGTAGCAATACTACTTCATGTTCTATGCAGCATGCAGGAGGACTTGATCATTTCATAGAACTACTGAAAGAAGAACTGTCACAACTACTGAGAAATACTTCTTTAGCTGTTGTGATAACTACTGAAGAAGGATCATCACAACTACTGAAAACTATCTTCAGACTTTGTCTTCAGACTTTGTCTTCAGTTGATATCTTCAGCTGATGTCTTCAGCTGTTGTCTTCAGCTGTTACCTTCAGCTGTTGTCTTCAGCTGATGTCTTCAGCTGTTATCTTCAGTTGTTACCTTCAGTTGATGTCTTCAGCTGTTGTCTTCAGTAGATGTCTTCAGCTGTTACCTTCAGTTGATGTCTTCAGCTGTTAACATCAGCCGTTGTCTTCAGCTGTTAACATCAACTGTAACTTCAGTTGATCTCTTCATCAGTTGTTATGATCAGTAGATGGTTTCAAGAGTGTTTTGGCTGCATCAGACTTCTACGAATCCTTACAGGCGTATGGAGTAGAATGATGTTGGGGTGGTGAGTGATAGTAATGGTGGTGTTGATGGTTGTAGTAACCGAGAGAGAAAGACAGAGCCTAAATGATAATGAGGGTGGCGAGTGTGGTGGCTTGTGGTCGTGATTTGCAGCCGAGAGAAGGAAAGAGTGGTGTCGTGAGGTGATGGTGGTTGTAGTGAATCCATCGACCAGGAGGGGATTTGTAATGAGAGGGATTATGATGATGTCTAGGATAGGGTGGGGAGGTGGTAGTTTAGGCTTGCTTAGTTAGTTCCTTAGGGGATAGGTGGAAAATTCTTGAGGGGGTTTAGTGGCTTGGCTGAGTGATTGGTGTAGCTAGGTGGTGGTTTGGGTCATTATTGTTAAGGGTGGCGGATGGATTGCTAATTACATGCTTAACCATTAAGTCAAGGTTAACTAATACCAGGTGATTCATAACTGCCACAAATACAAATCACAAAAATCAGATAATACAGCATCACAACACTCATCCTGTTGGTGCAAGAAATATTTTCCTAAGTAGCGTTATCAATATTATCAGACGGTTCCTCATCCGAATTAATGGTTGCTCTTACGACAACTTGACAGTTTATCTCAAAAAGTCTTATTTACTTGCATCAAAAACAAAATAATATGCTTTTTCCTCCAAAACTCATAATAAAACGAGGCTATGAATCTCAATTCGATTCCAGCAATAACCTGTAAATTAATTATATATTTCTTTAAAATTTACAGTACCTCAGTCAAAATTCTAAAACAGTAACTGCGGTTACTCAAAATTTCCAAAAGTTTAATAGCAACATCATCTGAAATACCATTGATCATATACAAAATCTCAACTATTAACTAATTTCAGATATTTTTCTAGAATTAATAAAAACTTATCATAAACAGTCAAAATAGTTACTGATAACATAAAATTCCCAAATTTTTTTAGAATATTTATTTTATAGTCTCTTGTATCCCATAAATTTCCTGGTTTGTAATTCATAATAAATAGCATACTGTAATTTTTCTAAAATCTCCAAAATTCAATAAAAATAGTTACATAACTCCAAAAATTACAAATTTTACACATATTGTCAAATCCAGAACATCGTATTAATTGTGAATTTTTAATAATTTATTTCATAGTTTAGATATTTCTTTCTATTTTTCTATTACAGTTCATAATAAAATATCAATCTCAGTCATGTAAAGGAATTTAGTCAAAAAATTTATTCTGGAGATTCTATAACATATAATGATCGTTATATAATGTTTCCAGATTTTTACCGGGTTTGGTTCTCCCATATAGTATTTTCTTATTTTTTCCTTATTTAAATCATATAAATTAATTTACTCTATTTTAATATACCAAATTTTACAGATAGATAATTCTAGTGTTTCTAAACATACTCTGAATTTATTCCCACAATCACAATCATTTAAGTATTTATTCTGATTTTAGCAAAATACAAAGACTTAATCATTTGTTTGTATTTTTTCTTGTTTTAATCCTTTTTGTTTAACACCATTATTTTTCTTAGTTCATCTTACTCATTTGTCACTGACTTTTTGAGATAATTAACACATGGTTGTGAGTATTTTTTGATGATGATCATGTATGTTCTTGTTTAAACACATACCTCTTTTAATTAGATAATTAAGGTTTTCTAACCTTGTTTGATTGAGAAGGTGGTGAAGGATGGTTGATTAGCTTCCGAAATTCTTGATGTTCTAAGCTTTGAAATGAAGGTTCTTGATCCTTTGAAGGTGAATACTTGTGAATAAATGCTTGGATGATAATGGCTTGTGATGGTGATATAGAAACCGAGATAGAGTAGTGAGGATGGTGATGGTGGTAGGCATATGGAGTAGAATGAAGTTGGGGTGGTGAGTGATAGAAATGGTGGTGTTGATGGTTGTAGTAACCTAGAGAGAAAGAGAGAGCCTAAATAATGATGAGGGTGGCGAGTGTGGTGGCTTGTGGTCGTGATTTGCAGCCGAGAGAAGGAAAGAGTGGTGTCGTGAGGTGATGGTGGTTGTCGTGAAGCCATCGACTGGGAGGGGATTTGTAAATAGGAGGGATTATGATGATGTCTAGGGTTAGGGTGGTGAGGTGGTAGTTTAGGCTTGCTTAGTTAGTTCCTTAGGGGTTAGGTGGCAAATTCTTGAGGGGGTTAGTGGCTTGGCCGAGTGATTGGTGTAGCTAGGTGGTGGTTTGGGTGATTATTGTTAAGGGTGGTGGATGGATTGCTAATTACATGCTTAACCATTAAGTCAAGGTTAACTAATGGTTTGGGTTGCTAATCGGGTTGCTAAGTTCCTAATGAACTGAGATTTCGTTAATGGTTGTGTTTGTTTTAGTGTTTAGATGTTTAGGGTGTGATTGTCTTTGTTTTGATTCAAGGTTTGATGAAATCTTGTTTGATAATGTTTGATCAAACTTAGTTCATATATATATATAGATATATATATATATATATATATATATATGTGTGGTGTGGTGTGTGTGTTATGATTTTTAGATACATACATACATATATATATATATATATATATGCATACGTAAAATGCATGCACACTATATGCATATATATTAACATACTAAACTTATGTAAATACATAATTTTATCATAAAAGTTACTTTATTAAAGTTATAACATGAAAATGTTCTTATATGAAAAGATTCATAGAAATATATATATATATATATATATATATATATATATGTATATATATATATATGGTAATGGTTTACTTAAATATGTATATGCATGCATACGTAAATACTGCATGCATGTATAGCATACATACACATAAATTACTCATCTAATTAGTGTATATATACGTGTAAGGCATAGTAATGTAATAACGATAACTTTAAATATTTTCTAACCTGAAGTTTTAGGGTTGTCACAATATATATATATATATATATATATATATATATATATATATATATATATACATACATATATATATATATATTTTTAGGGTTGTCACAATATATATATATATATATATATATATATATATATATATATGTGTGTGTGTGTGTGTGTGTGTGTATATGTATTATATATATGTATATATATTTATACATGTATATATATAGATATGTATATATATACTATATTAACATGCATTTAAAAAGGGCAAGAAAGTCATTTAACACAAAACTCTTAAAATTAAGAGTTGTACAAGCTATTACACACAAGGTACAATCCATTAAGCATTATAAATCTAATTTAAACATCAGCCTTTTTTGAAAATCGGGATTAGGTACCATCACCATCATCCTACTAGAGAGAGTTGCTTTTAGTTTTCAAAATTCAAACACCCCACCCACACATTTTGAAGGTAGCCGGTGTTGGTGATGGTATTCCCGACTCTTTCGGGTATCTCTATCATCATGACTGTTTGACTAATTAACATGGATAGTTTTGCAATTTGCAACTCTACAGCTACATCATCATGACTGCTGGCTATTTGCTTCATTTTATAAAGTTCGATTTGTTCCTCAACCTCTTCAAATTATGCTTTAGTTTCATTGGGTGTTTTTTCATTTGTGATTTTCTTGAACATGCAACCTCATTTATTTTGTTTGTACATTCGTTTTTAGATGTGAGTTTAGAACGATTACTATTAACTTCTATAGGTGTGTCTCGTTTATTCAATCGAATGTGAAAAGTGTGAAATTAGATAAGAAGATGAGCGAGTTTATTTGAGGTTTAAAAGGCCTAAAATGTAAGTTTTATATGATAATATGGTTTCTGTTGTTGGTCTTAAATAGAGTTCTTATGTACATACTACCAGCAACCACTTTAAAATAGAATATTTGGATCGAATCTCTAGATGAAATGCAACGGGTCTCACTACAGGTAATTGTTAAAACCAAATCATTATTTTTGGGTGATCTTTGATAGTTCTGAGTTTAATGTTACAACCTCATCTAGGGCAAATCTTTTATGTTCTATTGTTCACAACATAATAATTTAAAGATACAGACTAACTGATCGATGAAATGCTTCAACCAAATTCTACCTTTTTTTCTTGAAAGAACATGTAGAGTAAGTTGATAAAGTTGGTCTATATTAACTCATAACTGTTTAGTGATTGAGATGATGTTTATATGTTGTTGGTTCTGCTCATCGAGTTGATTGCTTAACAAATGTATATAATAAGATGATTTTGTTGATTTTTTTAGAGGTTGAACATATGCATCTTCCTGGCCCATTAAATTTCAGCTTTATAGGATTTGAAAGGAGTGGAAACTAAGGTATTATAGCGTTCAGGTTTAACTGTCTTTGGCAACTTAACTCTTTGGTTTTTAAAGTTGAAGTTGATGATAAAGCATGTGAATGAATCAATTATTATTTATATTTGACAATATATACCTTTTATGTGATAAAATGCAGCTTGCATGTAAGTGATAAAGAGCAGGTATATCAACATAAGTGATAAGACATATTCTCATAGCTAGCAAGATGGTATATATCAAAGTATTTCTTTATTATTTTGATATATATTTCTTTAAGTAGCTAATTTGAGTAAGAATTTAATTCCACTAATGCTAATCCAATTGTCTTTATGCATGTAGTCAAGAATTTTATAGCATTTTTGGTTAGGAATAACCTGCATTCACTTATAATGATAAGAATTTAAAGTTTGGGTTTTTATTTGGAACCTTTTGAAATTATTTCGTGTGATTTATCTAAGCACTTTAAGTTATGGAATTCGTGACTATTATCAATTGAACTTACAATGATAAGAATTTAATGTTTGGGTAAACAAATTATGCTTTTGATTATATGAATATTGCATGTCAAATAATTACTCTCATACCATGACTCCATGAGCAACAAATCCTGATTATCAAAATAAGTTTACATGTTTACCTCTTCTTTAACCTAACTCGAACTCCAATTTCACAAATTCTCATGATCTTTTTTCACAACTATGTTCTTTTTGGTGTTTTTGTCTTTTAATTCTCTAGATAGGCAGAATTTTCCAAGCATTCAAGCATCTAATTTACTGATTATTTCAACTTCAAACACATACCAAAATGCATGATCTGATTTTGATTATATGGTATATTAGAGTCACATAATCATTGTCAGAACGCAAATCTGAACCTCAATAAAATTGATTGCCAAGAGGGTAAAAATATGATTACCTTTTCATCTTGACATAATTTAACAAGTAATTATCTCATATGACCCATTTTAGTATAGTTGTTATGTTTTCTGATTACTAAAGTCTTTATGATTATTACATTATGCTTAACCAATATTATTGAATTTTTTTATGGAAATTATGTTATAATGTTAAATGCTATGTGCAGTAGCTGTTCAGTACCTGTCGGCTTCTGATGTGGTGTTTGTGAAGTTGCTATTGTAATAATGTTATCAATTTTTTGTTCAGCACCTGTTGGCTTCTGATATTGTAATAATATATATATATATATATATATATATAGGATCAGGATCATTACAGAACCATTTTTTATTTTCAGAACCAAAGAACCATTGATTTACATAAATGTAAACTATAAACCATTGATTTATATAGATGTAAGTTAAACCTGGTGATATTTAGTTATTTTTTATAGTTTATTGTTCATGTCTGATATACACATATGTAAAACAGGTCAAATATACCAGACTTAATATACATTTATGTAAATCAATGGTTCTGTAGTTCTGAAAATAAAAAGTGGTTCTGTAATGATCCTAACCCTATATATATATATATATATATATATATATATATATATATATATATATATATATATATATATATATATCTATATATATATATATATATATATATATATATATATATATATATATATATATATATATATATATATATATATATATATATATATATATATATATATAGGGGAGGGATCAAATAAAAACTACCTTTATAATTGAAAACTATGAAAACTATTTTCAACCAATTAAATAATTTCTATTTATCCAATTGTATTTTTTGTTTAAAGGGCGTTTTAGTAAATTTACGTATAATTATTTTAGGAAAATATTATTATTTATAGAATTTCTCTTCTTATTTGACTTTTGAATCTGTAAGACATTCGTAGCTATATCTCACCAGATCAATTAACAAATCCATTTGAATTTGAATCATATTAAGATATTAATTTTTTTATCTTTTGTTATTCAAAATATGAATTTATGGTGAGTTCATATTGGTAATCGATATTGAATCTTCATTTCTTTGATTTTTTTCAGCAAAAAACCACTGCATCCTACATCGATTCATGTTTATATTATAATTGACCTTTACTATTTAATGGTGTGGATCTTTTTGGTTTGACTTTAAAGATCTTGACTGGACTTGGGTAAATGTAGATGATGAAGAATCGATAAATTAAGCAAAAGATGGATGACACAGATGAGCAGAAGATGACGCATGACGAATACTTAGTACTGTTGTTACATATATGTGTAAGGCACGAGTAATATTATTGTTTATTGTTATTTTAGTTCGTTCAGTTTTAGATAGACATGTTGATTTGTGTTGATTGTGTGTTGTATATGATATGTTTGTTTACATTTATGTTTTTCATTGGCTAGATACATATATGTACCAATAATGTGTGAATAAGAGTAATATGTATATCATGATGCAGATAACTTCGTTGATATTGATTCCAATGGAAACGAGCAACCTAAAAATTTGAATGAGGCTGTATTTTTTACTGGTGTTAAAAATGAAGGTAAATAATAAAGCTCATTTTAAAATATTTATTAATATTTGTTACCTTATTTTTTGAAATTTGATTGATATGTTTTCTATGCAGATTCAATGCGCAGCTCTCTATACCAATCACCTAATGGTTCTAGGTACTAAACTCTCATTGTATCAGTAGATCATAAGCCTGTTGTTAGATCTAGGTTTCG
The DNA here is from genome assembly GCA_024085815.1 of Flaveria linearis. Lineage (NCBI taxonomy): Eukaryota > Viridiplantae > Streptophyta > Magnoliopsida > Asterales > Asteraceae > Flaveria > Flaveria linearis. Next base: position 64,307,824 of record CM044004.1, on the reverse strand, counting down.
ATACTGGGATGAAGCAAGAAGGATGTACGAGTCGTACGCAGAGATGGCCGGTTTCAGTACTCGGCTCGATAATTTAAAAAAGAAGGAGGGTGTAATTACACATTGATACATTTTATGTAACAAGGCTGAAATACCTAATGGCAAGGTAAATGACACATTGGATGTTAAGTTAAAGTCTCGTTCATTTTTTTGTTGTGAGTTAAAAGCAAAGATGATAAACTCGAAGTCGATGATTCTGATGATTTAGAAAAGATGATGCATCAAAGATGATGATGAGTCAATTCATTATCAACGAATTATTACTTTAGAATATGATTTGTAGACCACGTAATTGGTTGACTACGTATTTGTTGTAGGTACATATATGTAACAGGTAGTGATTACAGGTAGTGATTATTACCACGTATATGTAACATTGTTGTTACATATACGTAACTCTATTGTTACATATATGTACCACTGTGTTATATTCGTATATGTACCTCTATTGTTTTAATGTTTATATAACTTTCTATATGCATGTGTAAGTTTTTTGTTTACATATATGTACTTCTTTTTGTTTATACATATATATACATATTTTAGGTTTTTTAATGGTTTTCGTTGTTACTATATTTTGTTACATGTATGTAAGTGTTGGTACGTATATGTAACTCCACTGTTACACATATGTACTCTAGAAATCGATTTTAGCATTAAAATAAATTTTGATTTAAAATATATATGTGTAACTCATTCTGGATTTTCATATGGGTTCGTTAACAATGATACACATATGTATGATAGCGTTACATATACGTAACACACAATGTTACGCACACATAACACACATTGTTACGCATACGTAACACGATTTTACGAATGCATAAGTAGTCGTTTTCTTTAGTTTATTTGTTTTATAATAAACATGATGGTTTAATTTTTCAATCCAAAATAAAAAATACATTTGACTATTTAAATTTCTATTAAATATAAGAGAGATGTGAGAGAAAAATGGAAGATAGGAGTAAATTTAGGAATTTTATTAATTATACTTGTTAGTTACCAAATTAATTATTTTGTGTTATTCCTAATTTACCCTTAATGCATATTTAAACACTCATAATCTTTTATTTAATTACTAAAATGCCGCTAATTAATCTCAACCATAGATTAAAAAGATCAATGGTGAATAATTGGTTTTCTTGGTTTTCAATTATAATATGGTTTTCATTGGAACCCTCCCCTATATATATATATATATATATATATATATATATATATATATATATATATATATATATATATATATATATATTATATATATATATATATATATATATATATATATATATATATATATATATATATATATATATATATATATATATATATATGAAAGTATACGTAAATAGGATTTACGGATTCATATGCGGTCAACTAACGGCTCGCGATCAACTAACGAGGAAACACGTTTACCAAACGGAAATTGTTTCCATAATCCACAATTACAGAATCAATCATTAAAATAAGTGATTCCTTAAACTTTATCTGCGGAACACCTACTTTTCAAAAACTTTCAAAAATCAACCCATAAACCATCACATCTTCCCAAAATATACACTTTAAAAAAATCATCTTTTATTCCACAATCAAGAGTTTAAATACGATACAGAAAGACCAAAGTGCACCAAGGAATATGACGATAGAGGAAGGGTGACTGAGCAAAACATGCAAATAATAGGAAATGATTAACTGCATCTAATCATAGTGCTTCAATTGTTGTACCTTATGGTACTCTTCAACGGAACGTATCAGTTATCAACCCAAGTATCGATCCATAACCACCAAACCATTTGTGGCCTCCCCTTTAAGAACACATTAAATATGGATATTCGACGGCACAAGAATTTGCTCGTCGTTCCATACCATGTTTGCCGTCAGTTTGATTAGAATTCTTCTTTCTTTTGGAGCATCTATGAAGAAAACAACAAAATGCACCTAGAGTTGTTGAGACCGAGTAATAGAATCACTACAATATTTTGATGGTTAGTGGCCACTTTTGTAGCCGTAAAAACTATAAGTCACCGCTAAAAATTTGTTGCTAATGATCATTTATTGTTGCTACCAGTGTCAGACTGCTAAACTTGTCACCACCAATAGGTCCAATAGTGGTGACTTTTTTCACCTCTAAAAATGTCCAACATTCCAGTTAACTGCTAGCAACGTGTTAACACTACGCGGACAGCCGGACACCCGTGGAGCTTGTGTACAAAACATCTTCATCAAGCATCAGAAACTATGTAAGGTACTATAATATACTTGTCTCACATACATATATCTAGACTATCTTGCAAGTATGACAAAACAAGAAAATCTTGCAACTTTAGTTGACAAAATCAAGTTATTAGTACAAAAGCAATGGCAAAGATGCTGGGATTAAAAACTGTTTTGTGAGGAGCAAGCTCAGCGTGTTGGTTACATCTATCGAAATGCATATTAAACTAATGGCAAATGTAACTAATCATTATTTATATCAAAGTACATACTTATTCGAAGTGCATATTAAACTCAACAAATCCACTTAAATACATCTTATAGAGCGGTTACTTGTTTCGGCTTATTATTCAACCATATATACAAATTAAATTGGCTTTACAACATTACAGTCGTAAAGGAATGAACAATCACGGTTTTCTGACCCATCACTCAACTTCATAATCTCTCATCTCTATGATCTTCTCAAGCTCCAACATCAGGTAGTTGACCTTTGTATAATCTAACTTCTGTACCAACTTACCAAAATAATCATATCCAACCAGTTCCCTCAATTCCTTATGTCTTTCGATATTGTGAACTATATAGCTTATATTTTTCATAGCAAAGAAATGACCAGCAGAACCATCTTCACACAACTTCACTTTAACCTCCAAATGGGACACCATCATCATTATGATCCAAATCACATGACGTGACAGCTCACTTTGTCCTTTCAGTTCTTCAGAATATGCGCTCAAATCATCATCATCATCATCATCAAGGGATGGCAGCTTAGGTAGAGACAATCTCCTTAAAGCATGCTTGTGGTCACAGAGTTGGTACAGGTAACTCATCACATACCTGGGCAAGGGGTCGATTGGGCCAACAAATATAACTGAAGACTCGTGGTAAAGTAAAACCATCTCAAATATTGACAGACTACTAATAATCTTATCAGAAAGCATAGTGAGCAACTGAGTGTGAACCGTCCCTTGGAAAGGGTCTCTTGGTTTTGCAATGCAACACAGCCCATTCAGAAAATGATCAAATGTCTCGTAAAGATCTAAGATCAGGTTAAGCTTATCGGGTGGTGGATTAATAAATCTTAATGTGTAGATTATGTTGAACACGTGAATTTGCAATCTTGAATGATCACCTCAAAACAAATATCGTATATGTCTATTCCAAGGCCATGGAAGATTTCCTCACACAAATGCTTCTCACTTGCAAATAAATGATCTAAAGAAGTTTTGACCGACCTGATCCAAACTTCAATCAGAGATTCCAACACTCCCCACTCCAATCTTTTAACTTCACAAGTGCTCCATTCCTCAACATTGAACTGTAGAAATCTGCTTTGCATGATGGTTTTTCGCTCACGAATGTAAATCTCCACGAAAGGTTGTATACATCCATTGGAACTTGCCCAGGCCGCAATATATCTGAGCCGACTACTCACCTCAGGACTCGTAATATTACTTATTACATAATCATCTTCTTTTACTTCATGCATGCTAGAAGAACCCTGTGTTAAAGTCCATGGGAAAGTGGTAGAACCATGGTCAACAGACAAGCTGTGATCCCTCGACTTAAATTTGACTTGCAACATGGTGCGGAACTCATCCATCATGAAAGGCATAAGGTGATCTGAGTCAGAAGTATCTAGAATAGGATACTGGGGTTCTGTTGAAGCTTCGGTTCTTGTACCTGCAGACTTGCTGCCAGGTCCACTTTTCATTCTTATTATATCTGATGAAAGCACTAGACATCCGAGGAAACAAGACTCATATTAATTGATATATACAAAGAAGGATTAATTACGGTTCAAGCAGTATACATGGCATCACATACTGAAAACTCAAAATAAATGATGTTTAAACATTAGTTCTAGGTTCCACCTATTTGGTGTATGTATGTAATGACTATAGAACTATAGAGTTGAGAGGGTGGAGAGAGGTTTCGTGAAGGGCAGTCTTATGTAAGAGCATGCACAACAACTTTCTCATCCTCATCCTCATCCTTATAATTATACTAAAAATCATTACTTTTTCTCTCTACTTTTCATTTATATAATATTTTTATAGATGTATCATTTCCTTCTCTCTTCTCCACTTACAACCACGTTCAAAAATATTAAAGATTATAAGGGTATATAGTGTTTCCTCAAATATACAGATGAACACTAACATTTTAATCTTTACTCCACTCAGAACCACTCACAACCATTTTCTAAATAAATAAAGAAACACTCACAATAATATAGGGAACCTACTGTTAATGCTCTAAGGAGGGTAATCCGAACTCGCGGGGGCCAGAATCCAAAGTCTAGGCTTACCTCCACAAGTACAACCCTTCGCTTTAGAAAGGGAAGAAAAAAAGTGAAAAGAGCATTCCCAACCCATTCCCTATCCCCATTCCCATCCTCAAATTTTATCAAATCATCAAAACACACTTCATTCCCCATCCCTATATCTCATCCTCGTATTTTTAGAGGAAAGCAACCTTATCCCTTGAATTATAGGGACTCACTTCAATTCCTCGTATCCGTTTTTAATATTTTTTATAAGTGGATGTGAATGAAAGAAAGAAAAATGATATTGCAAAAGAATAAATAAGTATTATTTAATTAAGCTTAGATATATATTGGGAATGAAATGTGGGAGGTTTTAGAAAAAATACAGACAAATTTACAAAATAGTGTTTTATTTTATAAATTATAGGGAGGGAAGAAACCAAAAAAGCGAAAACAACTTAGTTTTAGTGAGTATTTATTTTTATTTTTTGAATAATATCTCCAATGACCCTTCCTAATGTTCTTTCTTTTACCTCGGGAGTTGTTGCCACTTGCTACGCCTACTGCTAAATATTTAACTGAAAATGAAAGAGAAAAACGCATATGCAGGCATTCTTGGCCCACGACCTGCATATGCCAACTCAGAAGCCTCCTTCACTCCTACCGACATCGAACAGGCGCTCTATACGATGTCACTTAATCCTTCGGAGGGCTGGATAATGGACACGGGTGCAACCTCTCACATGACTAACTCAACAGTACTCTCTCGTCTTATTTTTAAATAAATCATTAAATAACATCACCGTTGGCAATGGCTCCCAAATGTCCATTCTCGGTTATGGCCACACCTCATTACCACCACCATTCCCACCTCTAAAACTCAACCATGTTCTATACTCACCTACTTTGATTAAAAATTTGTTATCTGTTCGTTGCCTCACTAGAGATAATTTTGTGTCTATCGAATTTGACGCATTTGGTTTTCTTGTGAAGGACTACCGGATGCGGATACTAATCCTCGATGCAATAGCAACGGGGATCTTTACCCGCTAACTTCACTGGACACCACCACCATCTCTCGTGCCACGTTTGCTGCTCTATCTCAAGAACTTTGGCAGCATCGTCTCGGTCATCCCGGGCCTGATTTGCTTTGTCATTTGAAACAAACAAACAAACAAACATACCCAGTATATCCTACTCAAGAGTAGGGTCTGGGAGGGTAGTTGGTGGCGAGTCTTTCCTCTATCTTGGGGGATAAAGAGACCGCTTCCAAAGAGACCCCCGACTCAATAACAAAAGCAATAGCAATAGCAATCAATAGCAAGTAATAGCAAGCATATTATATATCATACAACACATAGGTAAATAACACATAAAGATTTAGAAAGTGCATACAACAAAATACGCGGCATGTTTCATCTAGAAAGGGCTTCATTTATCCTTCCTACCCACATCCTTCCTACCCACAGATCCCGCTAAAAGTCCTTACTTTTAATTCTACACCTCCACTCACTTCTATCCTCGATCATGTGCTCAGAGAGGTGCAAGTCTATCATATCCCGCCTAATTATCTCGTCCCAAGTCAACCTAGGTCTTACTCTACCCCTTCTACCCTCTACGTTGATGTTCTCTACTGCTCTAATAGGTGTTGCAATGGTCTCCTCTTCAAGTGCCCAAACCATCTTAATCTTCCCTCTCGTATTTTATTTGTGATACAAGCCACCACTAGCTTCTGTCGAAAAACGTCGTTTTTTATCCTATCCAGTCTTGTGTGTCCACACATCCACCTCAGCATTCGCATTTCCGCGACCTCTATTTGTCTCTCGTGTGATTTCTTTATGGCCCAGCAGTCTGTTCCGTATAACATAGCTGGAAGTACTGCCACTCTATATAGTTTTCCCTTTATTTTTGCTGGAAACCTCTTATCACACAAAATCCCTGATGTTGCTCTCCACTTGCACCATCCTGATTGAACACGTGGGCTACATGCTGTGTATCTCTTCGTCTTCCTGTATGTACGAGCCCAGCTATTGAATCTAGACGTCTGTGGGACCGCCATACCCTGGATGTTGATTTGGGTGTCCTCTTCAGCTTCACCACTAAAGTTACAATGCATGTATTCCGTCTTAAGCGACTTATCCTTAAGCCTCTACGCTCTAGACCTGCTCTCCATTGTTCTAGCCTCTCGTTAAGCACCTTTTTAGATTCTGATATTAAGACAATATCATCCGCAACAGCATCACCACGGGACTGGCTCTTGCATAGACTTGATCATCTCATCCAACGCTATTGTGAAGAGGAATGGGCTCAATGCCGAACCTTGGTGGAGTCCCACTTCCACCGGGAAGAAGTCTGTGTCTCCGACTGGTGCTCATACACACGTTTTTGCCCTGTCGTACATATCCTTGATTATTTTGATATACCTCTCTGGTACCCTTCTAAGTCGTAGACTTTCCCAAATGGTTGACGCGGAACACTGTCATAGGCTTTTTCTAGGTCAATGAATACCATATGGAGGTCCCTTTTCTTTTCTCTATATTTCTCCATTAGCCTCCTTATGACGTGTATGGCTTCTATTGTAGAGCGTCCTGGCATAAATCCAAATTGGTTTATCGCTATCTGAGTTTCGCGTCTAATTCTCGTGTTAATAACTCTTTCCCATAGTTTCATCGTGTGACTCAATAGTTTATTCCCCTGTAGTTTGCGCAACATTGGACATCTTTTTTCTTATATATGGGGACTATGACACTGCTTCTCCACACTGCTCTGGCATCTTCCTAGCCTTGAAGATAGTGTTGAATAGGTCTGTTAGCCATTGCAGGCCCTCATCTCCTAGGAATTTCCACACTTCAATCGATATGTTGTCTGGCCCTACCGCCTTAGCCCTTCCCATTTTATTCAGAGCTCTCGTAACTTCGTCGACTGTGATGCTTCTACAATAACATTTGTTTTGTTGCGTTGTTTGAGTTGTTTTATCGATCTCAGTTTGTTGATTAGGGTTCCCTATGTTGAAAAGGTTATCGAAGTAAGTTTTCCATCTCACCTTGATGGCTTTCTTCTTCAGCAAGACCTTTCCATCCGCAGCCTTTATAAACTTCACCATTCTCAAGTCCTGTCTTCTACTTTCTCTTGTCTTGGCAATCTTAAACATGTCATGCTCTCCATGTATTCTACTTCCGTCATTTGAAGAAAATTAATTTTATTTCCTGTTCGAAAAATAATCCGTTTCTTTGTCAATCATGTGTTATTTGGAAACAATTAAGTTACCTTTTCATGCTTCTACTTTATTACATTCATGCCTTTTAATATAGTTCATAGTGACTTATGGACCTCCCCGGTAATTAGCTCGGGAGGCCATCGTTATTATATTTTGTTTCTGGATGATTTTACTTATAAATCACAAGTGTTTTCCATCTTTCAACAATTCTACCAGCCCGGTCAACACTCAGTTCGAAAGGAAATAAAATGCTTGCAATGCGACAATGGCACTGATATAAAAATAAATGTTGCATTGTTTTGCAAACAAAATGGCATGTTTTTCGGTTCTCTTGTCCTCACACATCCTCCCAAAACGGCAAAGCCGAATGAAAGATTCGGTCAATCAACAATATCATTCGAACTCTTCTTGCACACTCATTCGTCCCACCAGATTTCTGGCATCACGCCCTCCAAATGGCCACCTATCTCCTTAACATCCTTCCCACTAAAACCAAACACTACTCTTCACCCGCATCTCTACTTTATCAAAAACATCCATCCTACGAACACTTACGAGTGTTCGGGTGCCTCTGTTTTCCCTTATCCCCTTCCTCCACCATCAATAACTCGAAACCGCTCCACCCCCTGTGTCTTTCTCGGTTACCCTTCCAATCATCGTGGCTACAAATGCTACGAAATCTCTACTCGCAAACTTATAGTCTCTCGACACGTGGTCTTCGATGAAACCATATTCCCTTTCTCTCAATCCGTTCCTTCCCCAAAATCTTATGAGTTTCTCAATGTTGATCTCCACCCATCTATCTGGGCATCACAAATCCACAACCCTTCTGCTTCCACCACAAATCCCACCCCACCCTCCACTCACACCTATGTCGGTCATCCTCTATATCCATCGATCACCTCCACTGATGCTTTGTCAAACTTTCAAACAGCACACCACCTACTCCATTCAAACGTTTCAACGTCTCCAGACGCCCAACCCAACAATCGACGACTTTAAAAGGATTTTCTTCCAATCGGTCAACAACCCAAACCAACCAAAACACAGCCCAACAGCCTCCATCAGTCCAACCAACCAACCCAGACCACCCAGGGCCTATAAATACCCCATCCGCACACCAGCCCACTTCAACCCAACAGACCACATCAGCCCAACAGGCCCTCCAGTCCAACCTGACCCACAGCCCACACACATCATGCAAACCCGATCAAAAACTGGTTATCTCCCCTCTAAACATGTTTCAACTTCTCTACCATCTACCCAGACAATATCACTCCTCTTCCACGCAACCCCACTATGGCCTTAGCCACCCCTTGCTGGAAAGCGGCCATGTGTGATAAGTTTAATGCTTTAATAGAAATAAGACGTGGGTTCTAGTACCACGACAAAGTCATATGAATGTTGTTAGCTCGATGTGGATTTTTAAACATAAGCTAACCTCTGACGGCACACTTGAGCGGTACAAGGCTCGTCTTGTTTGTGATGGAAGGTCTCAAGTGGTCAGTGTCGACTGTGGAGAGACGTTCAGCCCCGTGGTGAAACCACAAACTATTCGGGTCGTTTTTAGTCTCTCATTAGCTCATTCTTGGCCAATCCATCAATTGGATGTCAAGAACGCATTCCTTTATGGAAATTTATCCGAGACTATCTACATGCATCAACCATACGACTTTCGTGATACCTCCCGACCCGATCAGGTATGCCTCCTCAAAAAGTCTCTATAGGGCCTTAAACAAGCCCCGGGGGCCTGGTATCAACGGTTCGCGGATTTTTTCAACACCCTGGGTTTTCTTCATAGCACTTGTGACCACTCGCTCTTTATTTATAAAAACCGCAGCGACATGGCCTTCATCCTCCTCTATCTCGATGACATCATCCTTGTCACGTCATCCGACAACCTACGGGATCATTTTATGGTGCAACTCTCTAGGGAGTTTACAATGAAAGACCTGGGGCGCCTTAGCTACTTCTTGTGGATCTCTGTGAAGACTACTGATCAAGGGATATATCTGTCACAACAAAAATATGCTAGTGGAATCCTACACCGAGCTTGTATGACACACTATAACACTGTGGCCACACCGGTTGACACAACTGGAAAACTCAACGGCACTGCTGGTGACTTAATTGACGATCCCACCTCATACAGTAGCCTAGCGGGTGCCCTTCAATACCTCACCTTCATGAGACGAATATTGCCTATGCAGTCCAACAAATTTGCATGTACATGCATGCCCCTCGAACTTCTCATCTACATGCCTTGAAACGCATATTACGCTACATTAAGGGGACGCTCTCAAAGCCTTCACATGCCTCGATCCTCAAAACCAGATCTTATTGCATATACTGATGCTGACTGGGCGGGTTGCCCTGACACTCGACGTTCGACCTCCGGTTACTGTGTTTATTACGGTGACAACCTTATCACCTGGTCATTGAAACAACAAACCACAATTTCACGATCGAGCGCGGAGGCTGAATAAAGAGGCGTGGCTAATGCAGTTGCCGAATTATGTTGGATACGCAATTGACTACTCCTTCTTCATCACCCCACGTCTCAAGCATCCATTGTCTATTGTGACAATGTTAGAGCATTCCAACCCGTGCCCTATAATCATGTGAGTGTGTTTGGTATATTATATGGAATGATTTTGAGTGGTTGTGAGTGAAGGAGAGAGAAAATGTTATTGTGGATTGGTATATTTGAAGAATCACTGTACAATCCTTATAAATTTTTTAATATTTTTTAAAGTGGTTGTGAGTGAATGAGAGAGAAAGAAGTAATGATAAGGGTATAAAAGTATTATTTAATTGAAAGGAGAGAGAAGAAGTAGTGATTTTTAGTGTAATTATATAGATAAAGATAAGGAATGGGATGTGAATGCTCTTAGTGCAATATATCTTACGAGCAACCCGGTTCAACACCAACGTACTAAGCATGTCGAAATCGACATACATATTGTCCGTGAAAAGTCCAAAGAGGTCAGATCCGTGTTCTTCATGTATCCTTCCGCTATCAGATCGCTGATATCTTCACCAAAGGACTACTGCGAATTCTGTTCGAAGATTTTAAATCCAGTCTCGACTAAAAGGGTGTAATAAATAATATATATATGCTGAAAATAATGTTTAGCTAGCTGTCCAATTGTAAATTGATTGAGATTGATTATTGCCTAATTTATAGGCATTCAGTTGTATTATTTACAGAGGGGAGAATAATAGAAGAGGGCAAGCAATTCATTCTCCTTCACTTTTTTAAACCATTTATTTTTTAAATACTTTATTAAACCATTTATTTTTTTAAAAACGTCTATTTTAATATTCGTTTATAAAGCATTCGGTTTCCTAAAAAAAAACAATAATGATTTTAAAAAAGAATGGTTTAAAAAAGAATGATTTTAGAAAACTGCTAAAAATAACGATTATAAAAGAACATATAAAAGACAAGCGATATTTAGAAAAAGAATCATCTAAAAATGATTTTAAAAAGAAACTTCAATAAAGAAAGATTTGGTTGAAAAACCTTTCAACCGAATGATTTTTAAAATCCTTCTTTTTATAAACCGTTCATTTTAAAATTGTTTTTTAAACATTTCTTTTTAAAATCTATCTTTAAAAATAACGTTCGTTTTCAAATCGTTCCCTTTTAAAATCGTGTTTTTTTTAAATCATTCTTTGTGAAAGACTTATTTATTTGTATATTTAAAACATGTTTTATTAAATAATAACAAACTAACGAAACAATAGAAATATAGTAACCAGAAAATTAAAATAACCTGAAAAATACAAAATATAATGCTAAATTTTTTTCAGATATACAACTAAAAACTCATTTAACTTGGGGTTAGTTTTTGTTAGTTTAAATAATTACATAAATAGCACTTTAATGTTAAAAAACTTTCTAGCTTTCAATACAGCCTCTAAAGTAAAAAAGACAAAATACCATTGCACTTAACTAACAAAACTAACAGAGTTAGTAGTTAGTGGTCAAAACTGTTATAAGATGCAACCACAGGGTTTGATATGTTAGAAGATTCCTTTTGGACAGAAATAACATAGTTAGTGGTTAGTAGCCAAAACTGTTTTAAGATGCAACCGCAGGGTTTGATATGTTAGAAGATTCCTTTTGGACAAAACTAACAGAGTCAATGGTTAGGAGTTAAAATTGTTATGAGATGCAACCACATGGTCTGATATGTCAGAAGATTCCTTTTTGGGCCAAAAGGGTTCAAATGGCCAAACCATACGGGCTAAAATAATAATTTACTCTATGTTAAGAGTAGGTAAAGGTTAAAAAGTTCCCTAAATACAAAATTCCTTATATATTAATAAATTTAATATAATACATTAATAAAATTGATATATTGCATAATTCCTTAAGAAGTTTACTTTTATTTGTTGGTTGGCCTAACAAAACGTAAAACATTCAAAGTTAATATTTTACCTTGATAAGGCTTAAAGATCTCCCCTACAATAGACGGTGATCTAAGTATCCCACTATTTATTGTTCCTTCCCTGAAATCTCCTGCTATACAACCAAGTAATCCGGTTAATATTAAAACAATAACAAGGACCCCAATTATGATAATAAATCTTCTAGGTGCATTGTGGACAAACCACAGTTCTATTGCCTATTATAATGGTTTTCAGATAAATTAGTCTCTTCTCATCATCTTCGCCTAATGTAAGAATCTGTTAGTTTTAAATGAGAGAACTTAACTGGCATCCAAGGAATCTTTGTTTCTACAAAGAACCATAAAAGCAAACAGTAGTAATATGAAAGCATAACATCCTAATGTTTCCTGTTCTAAATGAGTTCCTAAAAATGATAAAGGACCAAGCAGGATCACCAGCTTCATTCCATACGTCACTCATTTTCATTCAACTCTAATTAGTCAAATCTTTTACATGCCTCTGATTAAAGCGATAAATGTATATGGAACAAAGGTTCACCTTTCTTGAAAGGAACTGGAAAGAATAGCCTGCTTCTTGGACTTAATATCGACTTTTCATATCTCCGTCCAAAATATGATTCCTCCCCAGCCGTCGGAACTGGAAAACCATGCTTCTTGGAAGGAATACCCAACGCATTTTCTTGTGATTCCCTAACATTGTTCAAGTAAGACCGTACATCTTGGCTAGCAAAAGGTTTCATATCAAGCAACATATTCTCTTCAGAAACTACATGAAGCCTTGTGGTGATCGCTTCAAGCGTACCCCAAGCTTCACTCAGTGGACAAAAGCATGTAACGTCTGGGTTGGGGTGGCCAAAGAGAACACAACTTTGCACGTGTACCCTAATCTCTCCAAACTTGTTGAGGTATTTAAGAAATTCTATCACATGACCAGAGTTGCATTGGACTAAAGGCACTGGAGGTTTTCGGTACTTTAGGTACTTCATAAACATACCCCAATCAAGATGCTTCTTCGCTTCATATGAGAGGAAATGAGCTGGTAATGGCTGTGAATCAGAAGGAAAAAAGTAGAACTGGATTTCGTTGATGCTCCACCTAATAATATACGTGTTATCAATTGTTTTTGTTAACAGAATGGACTAGATTTCAAACTCAGGATTGCATTTTGATGTAAACAAAGTCATTAAAAAAACATGCACAAAAACATTCCATGCACAAAACATTGCATCTTCAATGAGAACCTTAAGCAAATAATTGCACCAACACACTCGATCTCATTGTTTTTTAAATATGTTGGTAAAACCCTGGCAGTATGTAGAAAGAAAAGTAACTTGTAATTGCAACTGTAATTGCTCTAACCCTGCTTTTATTTACTCAATAAATGGTTGCGACCTAACTTTTCTAATAAAACTTTCACTATATATACAAATAATCTTTTAGATGGTGGCAGCAGGGTTCCTTGGCCCTCTTATTGTCTCTTTACATAACACTGTTATCTTGAAACACATGGCGTTGTGTTTATAGTATTTTTATGTTAGGTCCTCTTTAATTGAATCTTGTTGTAGGGATGTAATTTTTTTCTAATACTTTTAGACCTTTTTAATTAGCAAGGCTGTTTGATTGATGGCTCATGACTAGTTACTTTGAATACTTTGATTAATACAGTTGTGAGAGAATGCAGTAGAACACCAAATAAAATGAATACTAAAACCAAACTTACCATGACTCTGAAGCTTGTGGAACTCTCTGAGAGAATTTGTATCTTCAGCTAACTGATTCATCAGAATTCCATCCCTTTTGAGTGGTACAAAGGCTCTTGAGTATTCATCTCTATTCTTCAATGCATCCCACCATTCAATCTCTCCTTTGATCTCTTTTACATCTTTTGATAATTCATTGGGAGAAAGATAATCTAGCTTCAAGCAGTTAAAAACGAGTAGAGTATCTAATCTTGGCGCAATGTACACACCACTAGATAAACTAACCAGCTCAGGCAGATCTAAAAGCATAATTTTCCTCAAGTTTGGGAGAAATGAGCGAAAAAAAGGCATGACTGGATTGCTGACTTACGAGACTGTTGACTTTGGGGCAGTCTTCGACTATAATCACTGTCAAGTTATGCAGTTTATCGAGCCATACCTTCTGTGAAAACAGTGGTTAGATCAGGACATGTATGCAAGGCCAGAACTTGTAGACAAGAGCAAGAATTTCCAGCAATTGGCCCCTTCCAAATGCTTTGTAACTTCTTCATAGAGTGAATGGCCAAGTACTTGAGAAATTCAAATGCATCCTTTCCATTATGGGTAATATTTTTATCTCCATAAGAATCATCTGCATCAACAATGGTGCGCATCTCATTGCACTCTGTAAGCAGCAGCATAGTTGAGCATACTTATGTCAAAAATGGAAAGCTTCTCAATTGTCCAGTGGCGGCAAAGGAATAAAGCTTTGGCATGTCTAATTAGCCCCTTAATGTCATTGGTGCTTCCTTCACCGTTTTCATATTTCAAGCATTTCTCCAGCTTCTCAAAACTATCCACAAGTTTAGTTTTTAGATAAGATGTAAGTTGTTCACTGTGACCAACTTTCAAGCTGAAGTCCAATAAAGTTGAGTATATTGGTGCATGACAGTTTTTAAGTAGTAGGAAGCCCTGCAACTCGTTTGCTGTTGGCAAGTATAATTTTAAAGTTTGGAGGTGTGGTAGGAATTGAAGCTTTTCAACTACAGCTTCTATGACTTCAACCTCCCACCACTTTGCATCTGGATGAACACTAATGCTCAACTCTTTCAGCTTACTGAACTTTGACATTATCATCCTTGGGATTATATTCTCTATCCCATGACAGTCTTTATACTCATCTGCATATGCACAAAAGGACACCCTCAAACATTCCAATTTTTCCAAATTTCCCATTTCTTTTGGTAGATACATGATCTCAGTTCCTTCAAGATCTAATGTCATGAGATTCTTAAGTTCCCCAATTTCAGGTGGCAGTTCCATCAGCATTGAACATTCTTGCAAAGTAAGGTTCAAAAGTCGGCTTAACTTGAAAATGGACGGAGGCAGTGATTGTATGTTTGTGCGAGAAAGATCTAGTACTTCAAGAGTTGAGATATTCTCAAAACTGGGACCAATCATTGTGAAAGAGGACTTCAGCACCCCAAACTCTAAGCGGGTCGCATCATCCCGATTTCTCCTTCTAAATCATCCATTACTCTTAGATATTCCTGCCAGGTTTCCCTCCAAGAATACTATTCGTTTAGTAATTAAAAATGTCTTAAACTCTTAATCTCCCACTTACTTATTCATATCACCATATAACAAAGAGCATTCTGGAAATGGCATTGTTTGGTCACACAAAACTGTCACATATTCTCTTTTATACAATGATTAATTACTTTCAGTTCCTGCACATTAGAAAACCATCATATGTTAGTTAGCTTCAATGTGACTTCTCCTTATTTGTATGCAACACATGGTGAATTTAAGCTTTTTTCCTTGTCGAATTTCAACACTTGCATGACATAATAATCATATTCCTTAATTCATCAACCCAGGATAAGTTTACGTAGAAAAAATATACATTTTAAGATACATAATCCATGCGATTTTATTATGAATGTAATAAGGAGTATAATGAATAGCTTTGTAAAGCACACATATCCATAGTCCATTTCTGGAAGTGAACAATAAATTTGAAACAAACTGAAATTAAAAAAATTACATGACAATTTCGATATTGAATAAGAAAGTAATGTTTGATCAAATGTGAAAAACATTAATGATCAAACTTGCAAAAGCCTCCCCTTGCTCTGTTTTGACTACAGAGGTTAACTTGTTGGTATTTGTTATGATAATTTAGCACCAACCTTTTGTCATAGGTCATAGGCACAACTAATTGTTACTTTAGCAACAGCCTTTTTGTGGTATGTGATGATATATATATGTATGTATGTATGTAAGTGACTAAGTGGTTTCAGATAAATTGATAGAATTTCTCTCGTTTTGTGTATTAACAAAAGACTGTTGTTTTTTTTTTTTTTTGGGAAACAAGTGCGTCTAGAGTTACTCTCGTCTCAACGCAGAGCATTGTTATTGTTTTTCCATTATCTGCTGTTCATAAGTTTTAATGTATCAGCTTTACCAGTTAATGAAGCAAACATCCTTTTCACAGACAAAAATTGACACCTTATGTCCTTATGCAAAAAAAAACACCATCATGTCACATATTTAAATCACACTTCTTGATATCATGACTGCATCAAACTGAAGTCTCACCCAACAATAATAACCAATATATATTACACACATGACACATTCTTATGAGAAATCAAAAGATAAACAGGTAGTCAAGCCAGTGGTAACGAAAGTCGTCGCATGGTCAACTCTCCAAAATATGGAAACAAATCATTAAAAAGCAAGATTGAACCCACAATTCATCCTTCCATGTATCAGCTTGAATTCACTCAATTTTGGATACATGAGGTGGGAATTTAACAGGAAATAAAAAGATCAAACTTCAAGATGATTAAAACTGGACCAATTACAAATGAAAAAAGTGAAATTGTGAAGTGAACTGAAGGAACTTACATGAACGAATTGGTCACTAAATGAAGAGTAATAAGAGAGGAAATTGAGGAGTGGTGATGAGGTTGATTGCGTGTTGAGTGAAGGTCTAAGAATTGTAGTTAGCAAAGAATCCTCCGGCTACTCTTAGGGGGTGTTTGGGATTGCTTTTAAAAACAACTTTTTGACTTATTGACTTTTTCAATAAGTTAATAAGTAGTATGAAGTGACTTATTAACTTATTTCCCTACAATATAATATTTCAAACACTATAAAATAACTTTTTAACTTTTCAAAAGTTAATAAGTTAAAAAGTCAGTAAAAAAGCACTCCCAAACGCCCACTTATTATAAATATTAGCGTAATTACTCTTTCAAAAAAAAAAGGATTCTTATGCAAAAGTTTGTAGTTAAAGTATATCTCGTCTATTCAAAAGGTTTGCAGTTAAAATCTTAGGGCAATAAAGTTTTTTCCCTAAAACTTTTAAAATTAAGAGATGTACATCCTTTGAAGCTTGGTGTACAATCTTAACACATAAAGGGATGGAGAGCGGAGGGGATTCAAATTTTCAAAACAATCGTTGCACTCTCGCAATAAGAATAGAGGGGGGGGGGAAGAACAGAGCTGGTAGCCCTCTCCGACAACCACCTTTGTCGGGACTCCAGCGGCACAATCTAGGCTAGGCGGGCGATTTTGGCGGTGGTGACCTTGCTAACTTGGAAGACGACGCGATGGTGTGTGAGCTCGGAACGTGACCTATGAAATCGACCTCCTATAATCACTTCAGAAAAGGTGATTCATAAACTGTGGTTCTTCAAGGTTTGTTTCTCTCTCTTCACGATTAGGCGATTCATCAAGCTGTGGTATTCATCGATTAGCCAATTCAAACCGATTGTTTTTCTCAAAACCCTACGACCTTAATTCAGCCGGCAAAGAAATCAAAACCTTCCAAATTCAGGTTACCTTAAATAATCAAGGTACCCGTTTGCTTTTGTATTATCAATTTTGAAGCAAGTGATAGTTTTGATTTATAATTGTCTTGTGGAAAACAAATATTTTATGGGTTGGTATCAAGAAGAAGTAGGTTTTAATGAAAAATGAGCAGTGGAACATTTAAAATGAACTAAAATATAGCAATTCAATCAAACAGGTCCAAGAATTTGTTAAAAATACATGTAGGAAACAATATCATTTTGCTCCATGTAGATGCTATAACTTAATTTTAATAACTAAAAAAATTTGGAAATTTTAGTTTCTTTTCTTACCTCAATTTATGATCTTTGATTTATATTTTGAGACTTGGACCTTAGTTTTTTTGTGTGCAGGTGGTGAGCGCTACGTGTTATGTTTCAGTACAACAATTTTCTGTTTGCACTTGAATTGTTGATTTGTTCAGCACTCTAGATTTTGCTACAGTGCAGGAATAAAACTAATAGTTAAATAATTTTTATTGTTTTATTTAAGGAACCTCATAAAAGGATTTTGAAAATGCTGTTATTGTACATCTTTGTTTTGAAATTTAAAAAGGGCTAGCAATCTAGCATATTTATTTTATTGTAACACTTATTTGTTCTATCACAAAACATGATGTATACTAGTGACGGATCTAGAAGAAAAGTTTAGGGGTAACGTAAATTTTTTTTGCCGTACATTTATATAAATACCACCGTGACAGCAGAACGGCGGACGGCGAGGGGTCTTCACTCTGGTCAGGTGCTGGTTGGTTGGCGACAGTGACAAAGGTTGTTGGGTGATCGGGGCCAGGGTGAGGCAGTGAGGGTTATAGTATAACTAGTTATTTTTTTTTTGTTTAGTTTGGATAATGGGTATTTGAGCTTGTGAACTTGTTAGGTTTTTAAGTTATTTAAATTTTAGGCTTATTATAATTTGGTCAAAGAAATTGAACCCAAATGAATTGAACCCGAGGAATTGAAACCAAGGGAACTGAACTCATTAGAAATGATATATTTCTCTTGAAATTTTCTTTTAAAAAAAATTATCTATAAGATCTTGTTTTTTCATCTTCCAAACCCTAATTCAATTTTAAATAACATAATAAGATTACAAATTGCAATTACAGATAACACAATTCAATTCATAAAATCTCTAATTTTAAATCCCTAATCTTTAATTAATATAACGCATTTCAATTCCTAATTTCAATACACAATCCCTAAATTGTCAATAAACCTAAAAAATAAAAAATATCAATCTTCTACTCTAAAAAATCTTGCAAATAAACACTTAACCTAGAAGTAAAAAGAACCTTTAAAAGATTCAAGGCTTCAACTCTTCAAAGTTCAATTAATACCTAATCTATACTACTTAGAAATAACATAATTCAAATTCATAAAATTTTAATATCAAATCCCTAATTTCAATTTCAATCTTCTACTCAGAAATCTGGCAAATAAATCAAATAACAATATAAATCCCTAATTGTTAATAAAACCTAAACATTAAATCAAATAACAATTAATCAATCTTCTACCTAGAAATCTAGCAAATTATACTTAAACCTAGAAAGTAAAAGATACCTTCAAGGCTTCAAAGAAATTTGAACAATCAAGCAGCAGGTTCGATTTGGGGCGTGGGGGACCAATTATAGAATGCAACAAGCACTCAAGCAGCCAAGCCTAAGTTACGCAGCAGCCAGCAGCAGCGCAGGTTGCCAAGGGCTCGACCACGCCCAGCAGCAACAAGCAAAAAACAAAAGGCCAGCAAAACATAGCAATCGCCAAGCAGCAAAGCGGGCGCCAAGCAGCAGCGGACTTCAGTTTGATTTGGGGGTGGGGGCCGATGTTTGTGTTGTTTTAGTGTTAAAGGGTTTTGGGGTTTTTTAATAAATTGGGCTTTTTTAAAATCAGTTGGGAAATCTAGAATATCCCCTCTCTCTCCCTCTAAGCTCTCTCTCTCTCTCTCTAAGCTCTCTCTCTCTATTAGTACCGTTAACCATAACCATTACCATCACCGGTCACCGCCACCACGGAAACTCGCGTGGAGCCCTAGCAGGCGGACCACCGGTAACTCGCCGGAGCCCTAACCGTCACCACCATCACCGGCCACCTGCAACTCGCGGTGCAGCAACTTCTACGCCACCCCCCTCCGGAGCCCTAGCTGTCACCACGACGGTAATGCAACCCCCTGGGCCCTACTGTCACCACCGTCACCGTCACCGCCATCACCGGTCACCGAAAACCCCCCACCACCTTCTACGCACCATCCCCTTCACCGCCCCCACCGTCCGCTAGCCACCCACCACCACAGCCACCACAACCGACATCACCTCATAGTAACCCATCGCACACCACCACCCAACCACCTCAGCCACCACAACCGACACCAACCACCCACTAACCATAGCCACCGCCCAACAGCTACCCCAAACCTCTAGCACCGTACACATCCCACCCCGACAAAGCATAATCGAAGAACACTAACTGGGGTACACATTTGGTGAGACCGTTCCATCTTGGGTTTTCATAGCTGCTCTTAGTCTTTTTTACTTATATATTTTCGTTTAGATTATTTGGCTGGGTAGGGGGTACCAGCGCCTGGTTTTTTAACAGGGAGAGTCATCCCCCTATTTCTGTGTGAATTCTGCTTGCTTGTGATTTGTTGTTTTTTTGTTAATCAGGGAGAGTCATCCCCTACTTTCTGTGCTATTGCTACTTGCTTGCAATTTGTTGTTTTTTTGTTTCCTCGATTTGATTGTGCGCAAACTTTGTGTTGACTACCTCGGGTGTAGGACTGCGGTTCTTTGTGCAGTACTAGTAAGGTGGATAGGCTGATACTATAGATAGTAGAAGCCATTATGCTGCACCGAGATCATGTTCAGTGAAGAGAAGTGCAACTACAGGAAAAAAAAGGCTATAGCGTACGAGTGGCTTCGTGGAATGTAGGAAACACTATCTAGTAAGTTATTAGAGTTAATAGATGTACTGAAAAGACGTAGAGTGCATATAGCGTGTCTCCAGGAGACTAGATGGCGGGGTAGGAGAGCAAAAGAGTGTAATGGTTATAAACTATGGTATTCAGGTCAGATGGGTCAAAAAATGGAGTAGGTTTCCTAGTGCTAAGAACTTCAAGATAATATAGTGGAGGTAAGAAGATACGATGATAGACTTATGCTGTTACGAATAGTAATAGAAGATGTAGTAGTGGCAGTAGTTAGTGCGTATGCACCACAAGTTGGATTAGGGGAAGCGGAAAGAAAAAAGTTCTGGGAGAGTTTAGACCAAGTTATGGGAGACATACCTAGAGAAGAAAAAATATGTATAGGAGGAGATTTTAATGGCCTATTGGTAAGTATAATGATCACTTCCCGTTGGTGCATGGAGGCTTTGGGTATGGTCTTAGGAACGACGCCAGGAAGGAGCTTCTTGACTTGCATTAGCAAAAACCTAGGCATTATAAATTCGTTTTTTAAGAAAAGAGACTCACACCTAATCAGTTTAGCAGCGGCGGAAGACACTCACAGATAGACTATTTGCTGATGAGGAGAAGACCGTAGTTCTTGGAAGGACTGTAAGGCAATCCCGGGCGAACGGTAGTGACGCAGCATCATATGTGGTGGCGGATATACGCGTCAAGAGAGTAATTGTCGAACAAACTAAGAGAACTAGACCTACGATCAGATGGGGGCAGCTTAAAGATAAAAATATTACCACCTTTAGAGATAAGGTCATACCAATGAGCCAGACTGGGCCACAGGAAGACGCAAACCAAAATGGGAGGCCATGGCAACTAGAGTTATCCAAGCAGCTAAAGAAACTCTTGGAGTAACAACAAACAGGACAATCGGTCATAAGGAAACCTGGTGGTGGAACGAAAACTGTACAGGAGAAGATAAGAATTAAACAATAAAGTTTTAGAGAGTGTTACTGTTGATCATGATAAGGCTGGTGCAACCAAAATCACTTCATAGTCAATTTTTGGTACCGTTCAAAGGCTTCCGAAGCTGAGAAGAGATCTTCGAGAGTCTGGAGGACAGCTTCCGAAGACAAAGTCTGAAAGAGCTTCTGAAGACAAAGTCTAAGCTTCCGAAGACAAAGTCCGAGAAAGAGCTGAAGACAAAGTCTGAGCTTCCGAAGACAAAGTCTGATGAAAGAGCTGAAGACAAAGTCTGCTTCCGAAGACAAAGTCTGATGAAAGAGCTGAGACAAAGTCTGCTTCCAAAGACAAAGAAGACTCCAAGCCTCGGAAGAAGCAGTCTTCCGAAGTATAAGTGCCTTCGGAAGAAGTTATTCTTCCGAAGTACTTTATCTTCGGAAGACATTGCTATCTCCAGCAGATAAAAGTATGGTCCCTGACAGTCCGCTGCAGACCTCTGATACAGCATGGCATCTTCCTAAAGAGCCATGTTGTTGACCATACTTTATTCTACTGTTACCTTTTTATGATAGTACATGTTACCAACTTTAGTTGGTGACAAAAGGTAAGTCAGGGACATGTCCTGACTACCAACTTTCAGGCAAAATGTCTGAAAGACCTCACCTAGAGTCTTGTAGTATAGATGTAAGCTTAGAGGTGTCCAGCTGGTATCAAAGTATATCCGGCTGTAGGTAGTATTATATATATCTTCTCCCTGTAACTCTTTAGATAAGCGATTTGAGTCCAAGTGTCTGTAATCCTTTGAGTTGAGAAGCAATATATAAAAGTACCTTGAAAATTTACTTGCTGTGTTAAATTTCTTACGCTTGTTACTTGATATATGTGATCAACTTTTCATAAGACTGTTGCTGAGTGTTGTCACGTGAGTTGAGAGAAAAAACACCCATATTCGATCCTGCAATTGGTATCAGAGCTCCAGGCTCTTGATTGTGAGATCTTACCATCAAATCAACCTGTTATTCACTCCTCACTACAACAACTCACTCAAATGGCTGCTCTCTCCAAGGCTGATATGGAAACTGGTACCATGACCAAGTCTCCACTGATCACCCCTGAAGACTTTGACACATGGTGCATCAGAATGGAAGGTCATCAAGTGTCAAGACTCAAGGATGTGGGATTCCATTGTCAATGGTCCTTTCATACCAAGCACACTTCTGCCACTGGTAATCGTATTCATCCAAAAGATGTTGATGATTACTCAGAAGAAGACAGGAAGAGAATAGAGCTGGATCAAAGGGCTATGACTTCTCTCCAAACTGCTCTCCCTAACTCCGTCTACAGACGTTCAAGAAGTGCAAAACTGCCAAAGATCTATGGGAAGCACTGAAGCTGATGTATGAAGGATCCAAGGAAACCAAGAGAACAAGAAGGATCTCTGAAGCAGCAGTTTGAGAACTTTACTTTCAAGGCCGGTGAGACCTTGACTCAATAATACTTCAGGTATGTTGAGCTAGTAGATACTCTGGAGGATATTGGAGTTGCTCTTGAGAACAGAGACATAGTTAGGAAGTTCTGTCTTCACTTCCTAAACTATGGATACACTACTGTGTTGTAATCAAGAGAACTTCGGACCTTAAGACTCTTACTCTGACAGAGTTGTATGGTATCCTAAGTGCATTCCAGATGGAGATGAACATGCAGAACTCCTCTGGTCACTCCAATAACCAACAGAGTTTCAGCCTTCATGTGGTTGAAGGGAAACCATAGAACCACACATCAGTTGCTATGTTACCCTGACAACTCACACAGCGGACCTTACATTACTCTACCTGAGACTCCAAAGTCTCAAAAGGTTCAACACAACTCTTCTCAGGATAGTTGTGCCTTTGTCTCTGGAAGTGGACACTCTGGTGATTTTCAATACTGCTTTGATGATCTTGAGTGCTTCAGTCCAGATGATGTGGAGTATATGGATATTGTCCAGCAGATGGCTCTTTTACTTACAGAGCAAAGAAGTTCTTCAAGAGAACTTGAAGGCAATTCCTCAAAACCCAGTCAACAGCAAGTTTGGGTTTGATAAGAGCAAAGCAAGGTGTTACAACTGCAACCAACTTGGTCACTTTGCTAGGGAATGCAAGGCTCCTAAGAACAACCCGTGAACCCACAGGCCTCCACACATCCCACTGCTCCAAGCATGAAGAGAAGTCAACTGAAACAACTGCTGTTGCTCAGGAAGTTGACTGGAGCTTCATGGTATAGGATGTGACTCCCGCTCAAGCACTCATGGCCGGAACAGATGATGATCAGGTATATGAACATCTTTGTACTGCTGCCTGTATTGCTAAAGTTAAACTGTATGAGGATTACATTTCGGAAATCAGATCTGAGGTTGAGTCTTTAAATGTGCTAAAATCTGACTTTAAAAGAGCTGAATCTGACTATCAAAGGAAAATTGATGAGTTAGAGAAAACTGTGTCTCTTTTAAAAACTGAAAAGATAAACTATAAGACTCAAATAAAGATCTGATCTCCAAACTTTCGGAGTTCAAGCCCAGTTAGTCACAGCTGAGGCTCAGGCCAGGAAGCAAGCTATTGCTGAGCAAAGCTTCCAAACTATTCTTGCTTCAACCTCTCATTCCAAAATGTTATCAAAACAAAGAAGGGTTGGGAACCAGTGAAATAGCTCCACCACACTCTTATGAGTCTATTAGACTACCTAGATGTGGTACTGAAGAGCAAGAGGTTCCAACTACTGACCCTTCTCCATTGGAACTAGAGGATGAAGTGAAATAGTGGCCTCCCAGGGGAGAAACAGGAGGATACACCCATCTCCACCTGTGATGATCAAATCCTGACCACCAAGGCAAGAAGAAGCAGAGCTAAAGCTGCTAGAAGGACTGCCATGAAGGTGTAGAGTCCAAGCTTAAGTTTGACCCTAAGCAAAAGGGTGTCTTCATTTCTGTCGGATTCAAGTGGTAGGTACTCCTGATTCAGGAAAGGAGTGAGTACCAGCACTCCTGTCCTACTGAAGGATCAGAAGTTAAAAGGAAAAGTTGCTGATGACGAGAAGAAACCCAGAAACAGCAACCTGCAAGTTCCCAGAAGACTAACATTGCTTGCATAATGTGTGGTCTGCACAACCACATGGCTAAAGATTGTTACTACAATCCAGCAAGCACACATTATGCAATAATGTTAGACAAGAAGGAGCCAGAGAAGGTTTTTCAGTTGGACCACTTCAAAAGGTCCAAATGATGAAAAAGGGAAGTTGTCTCGGAAGCCAAGTTGCTTTCGGAAGAAACTGCTTCTTCCGAAGGGAAAATGGCTTCGGAAGCCAAACCTTCTAAGGTTTGGAAGAACAAGAAGGCTCCCTTGAAACCATCTCAGAAGAAGACTACTTCGGAAGAAAAGGTGGTGAAGGCTTCTTCCGAAAAGAGAGAAGCTTCGGAAGAAGACCATGCTGCAAAAGCTTCAACAAGCTCATCCTCAAAGATCAACCAAAGGATGGATTGGAAGATCAAGGAAGATGCTGCAGCCCAAACCTCTTCTTCAACAATGACCTCTATTGAACCCCAATGCATATCTTTTGGTTCAATTATGTCACTATCTTTGGAAGAGCCCAAGACTGCAAGGCTTGGGCTTCCAAACAAAACTAACCATCTCATCTTATGTGCAGGGACATCCATTTGACAAGAACAACAATGTCTGGATTGTAGATAGTGGATGCTCCAGGCACATGACAGGGAACAGATCTCTCCTTCAACAATTCCAGAACTTTGATGGAGGGCCTGTCCAATTTGGAGGTGAGGCCGGAGGATATATTTCTGGCAGAGGAAGTATATCCAATGGCAGAATAAACATTGACAAAGTTCACTTTGTCAAACAGCTTGAACACAATCTGTTAAGTGTTTCTCAATTCTGTGACCAGAAGCATCAGATGCTTTTCACAGAACATGAGTGCATTATCCTCAAAGCATCAGATGCTTTCACAGAACATGAGTGCATTATCCTCAACCAGGATGACATTCCTCCGGATTGGTGCTTCTCAGATCTCCCAGGAAAGGGATATGTACAGCTAGATAGAACAATGCTTCTCCTATGGTGAAGTATCATGCTTTCTTTCCAAAGCTGATAGTGATGAGTCACACTATGGCATAAACGCATGTGTCATGTGAATTTAAAACAATGAATAAATTGGCTAAAAATAACTTGGTACAGGTTTGCTTAAAAAGGAATTTTCTCAAAGATCACTGTGTTGCATTCCTGAAGGGAACACACAGATCATCTCATAAATCCAATATGTGTTACCTCTATCACTACTCTATTACACTTATTGCACATGGATCTCTTTGACCCACAGTATAATGAGCATGGAAGGAAATCATACTGCCTTGTGATCGTTGATGATTTTACAAGATTTACATGGGTGTTCTTTTTAAGAAATAAGATGAAACTGCTGAAACTTTAAAATCTTTTATTCTTAAATAGACAATCAAATTGATCACAAGGTTAAGATCATTAGAAGTGATCAAGGACTGAGTTTAAGAACTTCGTTCTTACTCATTCTGTGAACTCAAAAGGTTGCCAGACAATACAGTCTCCCCGAACTCCTCAACAAAACGGTGGTTGCTGAGAGGAGGAACAGGACCACTTATTGAGGCTGCTCTGACCATGTTAGCTGATTCAAAGCTGCCTCTAACATTCTGGGCAGAGGCAGTCAGCACTGCATGTATGTGCAAACAGGTTCTTGTAGTGAAGCCCCATGGAAAACCCCTTATGATTATGGAACAAGAGGCCACCGTTCATTGGCTTTCTAAGGCCCTTTGGCTGCAGGTGTACCATACTTAACACAAAGGACAACTTGGCAAAGTTTGCTGAGAAGTCGGATGATCTCTCTTTATTGGATACTCTTCTAGCTCCAAAGCTTATAGAGTATACAATATCAAGAATCAACAATTTGAGGAGTCATCCAACATAGTTGTTAATGAGCACACTCCTTGTGTTAGGGGGAATGGACCTGAGTATATCTTTGATTTAGAATTGTTTCCAAACTATTCTAACACCATCTGTGAGAATGTTCAGCTGGAACAGGTGCTCAAGTGATGCTGATGCTGATGGCAGGTAACTATATGAGCTTCCCAACCTATTCCAAATTCTCCAAGAGCTGAAGGGCAACAAGCTTCAACTATTCACAGATCTGACAGTGTAACTATCTCCAGAAATATTGAAGCTTCACAAGTGAATCACTTGATCAACCTCAAAGTTCCTCTGGTGATCCACTACAACACCAGGTTGAGGAAGTGGTATTCTGAAGGAACAGCAACTGTTAATAACTTCACAACCAACCATTGATGATGTTTCTCAATCATTCAATCAGTCCTCATTAAGACTCTGAAAAGCAGTTGGACAAGTGATCCAGTTCCTGATCAGAATATGTCTAACCTAGACTTATCTATGCAACTGAAGTGATTCCTCATCTTAGGATTCACAACACTCATCCAACTAGAACATCATAGGGAATGTCTCTGAGGGTGTGAGAACAAGAGGACAAACTCATCATGGGAATGTCTCTTGTACTCATGCTTTCTGTCTCAGATGGAACCAAAGAAGGTAAAGATACCTTAAAGGATAGTAGTTGGGTTGAATCGATGCAGGAGGAGCTGCTTCAATTCAAAAGACAAAAGGTCTGGAATCTATGCCCACTACCATCTGGTCAGTACCCATAGGCACAAAATGGTATTCAGGACAAGAAAGATGATAGAGGCTTGATTATCAAGAACAAGGCAAGACTAGTAGTTCAAGGGTACACCCCGGAGGAAGGAATTGATTATACTGATGTCTTTGCACCTTGTAAGACTTGAGGCAGTTAGAATCTTCCTTGCTTATGCTGCATCCAAGAACTTCACAGTCTACCAACTTGATGTCAAGTGTGCTTTTCTATATGGGGATATAGATAGGAAATCTATGTGTGTCAACCTCCAGGATTTGAAGACCCACAGCACCCCAACTATGTGCAGACTGGATAAAGCTCTATATGGGCTGCACCAAGCACCTAGGCTGTGGTATGAGACCTTGTCTCAGTTTCTCCTGAAGAATGGATACACAGAGGTACCATCGACAAGACTCTTTTCATCAGAAGAGTGGAGAGACATTTTGCTTGTACAAGTCTATGTTGATGACATCATATTTGGTTCTTCAAACGACCAAATGTGCAAGGACTTTGAAAGCATAATGAAGCAGAAGTTTGAGATGAGTTCCATGGGAAAAATAGACTTTTTCCTTGGAATTCCAGGTGAAACAGATGAAGGAAAGGTTCTTCATAAGTCAATCTAAGTATGTCTCAGACATCTAGATAGATTTGAAATGAAGGATTGTAAACCAGCAAAGACACCATACCCAGAAACCATAATCTTGCCCTGACCTTGAGGGGGAGGATACTGATCAACATTAGTATAGAGCAATCATTGGTTTTTCTCTGATGTATCTCACTGCTAGTAGACCAGATATCATGTTTGCCACATGCATTTGTGCAAGATATCAGGCTGCTCCAAAGGTGTCTCACCTAGCTGCTGTAAAGAGAATCCTTAGATACCTCAAAGGAGCACCTAAACTAGGTCTCTTGTATCCAGAAATAGTGATTTCAATCTCTATGGTACTCTGACAGTGACTATGGTGGCTGCAACATTGACAAGAAATCAACATCAGGAGGATGTCAATTTCTTGGTGGAAGGATTATCTCATGGCAATGCAAGAAACATCCTGTGTCTCTACATCAACTGCTGAAGCTGAATACATTGCTGCTGCTAGCTGCTGTGCTCACTGCTATGGATTCAAATCAGATGTTAGACTATGGTTCAACTTCATGACTACTCCTATCCATATTGACAACAACAGTGCTATCGCAATTTTACTGAGAATCCGGTAAAGCACTCCAAGACAAACACATTGATATCAGGTATCATTTCATTAGAGATATTCATGAGAAACAGCTGATAAAGTTAATCAAAGTTGACTCAAATGAACAATATGCTGATTTGTTCACAAAGGCATTGATGAACAAATATTTAAGTATCTCATATCAGCAATTGGATGATAAACATTGAATAACTACCTCTTTTGAAGACCTTTTTAAATAGTAATCTTGTGTCAATACAATTTAAGCCCAGTTACAAAGATCTTTAAATTATTCCAAGTGTAAATTCCTTCCGAAGAGGATTACTCTCGGAAGATATTCCTGAATATCTCCGAAGCCAAATTCCTCAATGGAAATTTTCTTCTCGGAAGAGTTTTTGGTCTCGGAAGAAGCGATTGATTTTATATCAGACTACTTCCGAACTTATACAACTCTCCATTCGGAAAGACAACTTTACCTTCGGAAGCAATGCCTTGCTTCGAAAATAAGTGCCTTCAAAGGACAATTTTACCTTCGGAAGTATATCATGCTTCGGAAGAGAATTGCCTTCGGAAGGAAATTACCTTCGGAAATGTTTTTACCCCGGAAGTAAAGGTTTTTATATGTAACGGATATCTTTTGGCCCCACTCTGTAAAAAGTAAAGATTTTGTTGATGATGGTCAGTTATTTAAAATTATCCTTGCCGCCACTATCATTTCTCCGCCGTAAACCACCATACCATCCACAGTAACCCCAAACAGTTACCCTATTACCACACTACCACTATTCACCCCTTTTTAAATAATCTTGACTGATCAATTTCATCTTCTTTTACCACTTACAGCCCTAACTATTCCCTTCACTGTCAAACCTCAAATTCACCACAAATTCAAGCTTAACTTTCTCAAAACGGCGCTAAACCCTCAGCACAACCAAGTCCCATTCTTGACTCGTCAAGGGATGCCGACTTCACCCCAAATCATCACCTTTTCTCACCGAATCCATCTACCTCCTGCACTAACATTAACCCCACCGTATACTCCAACCATATGTCAGAATTTTGGAGCAACGGTGAAACTGCAGTACTGAATGGGTTCGAGTCCTGAGAACCCGAGTTTGTGGCCAAGAGTTGGTCATCAATGAACATCTCATCAGGAGCATCTCGAGCTTCACGATGATGGGGCTCCTACTGAGTTCCCCAAGGAAGACTTGGAAGGTACCTATATCCTCATGGATATGGAGGCGATGTCAGCAGGTCTACAGTATACAAGTTCAACTTCTCTTACCATTGGAAGTTCCTGCTGCACATTGTCCTACATTGCCTCTCCAACAATCAGGGGGTTGGATCAAATCCCATATGAACTAGGATGCCTAGTCATGGGTTGGTGAGAGGCCTCAGATTCACTACTCACGATTTGTGTTGAACAACCTAATCGCCAATCTAGCAGGGATACATCCTTCATGTATCCCTGATTTCTTCTTCTTCAAAACATATCAACTGTGAGATGGAACCAAGCAAGCTTGTCTGCGCAGCTGCTCTTCCTGTTCCACACATGAGGCCTACCATCTTCAAGATACTGAAGAAGATGTCCACCAACTTCACTGGACGGTACACTCCATTACCTCCAGAGATGACTGAGCGCATAGCTCCTGGTGACATCCCTGTTTCCCCACAGGTGATGAACCCACACCAGCAACATCCACCACAAATACCAAAACCTTCTTTACCCATCAAAGCTACATATCAGAGACGCCCAAACGAACCCTTGTTCAATCTACTCTGATTGAACAAGCTCCTTCTGTTCACACCCAAAGGACTAGAGTGGAATCATGGGCTCCCACTCAGTCCGGTCACACCATCCTTCACATTTGACCTCAATGTGGGTTTTGAGCCTCCAGTCTCAAACCCCTGAGCCGAACCCCAAGCCTTAAGCCCACAGGGTGAGTCTTTACACTCCCCTGTGCAGCCTTCTAGGGACAGCCCCACCAAAGGCTCAATGCCTGTAGACATTGATCTAAGTCCCGGGTCAGTAGGACTAACCACCCTCTCTTTCACTGACCTTTTACTCCGAATGGATGAAGAGATTACATCTCTCCATGGCCATGAAGTTGATCTACAACACCCACTGAAAGATCAACAGAGCCAAGAGGGATCCCTTGTCTCTAGCCCCATCAGAAGCCAACTACTGAGGTGAGTCCCACTGATGTGGAGGGGACTCATGTAGACTCAGCTGCTACTACTCAGAGTCTCTCATTGAGCTCTCAGGACAATCGTAACATCATTAGGAATGAGTCTACGACAACTTTGCCCATTGACATCTCTGACAGAGATGACTCTGAGCAAAGGAAATCAGGGTGCCAAGAAACCACACTGGTGGTGAGAGTGAGCATACTAGGTATGTTATCTCATCTCCCCGTGATTCTTCTTATGAAGATGAGGGAAGTATGAAACTAACACTTCAGTACTTGCTTTCTAAGGTCTCTAACCTGGAATCACAGGTGAGGATCTTAGAATCAAGGACTGCCACTCAACAACTTGAGATTAACTCTCTCAAGGCTAAACTAGCTGAGAAACAAACGGAGAGGTCTGTTAGGCATGTACCAATTCAGGTCTCAATGACTTCTTCCTCTAGCTCATCTAGCTCTCAAGATGATGCTACCAAAAGGGGAGAAAGTTCAGAGATAAACATCTGAGGAACCACAGACCAAATTCATTTCTTCCCAAATCATTACACTACCTGAGTCATCTCAATCCTTTCTGGAGATTGACTCAAGGATGCTTCAAGATCTCTACAGACTTTCACAAAGTTTGTATTGAGATCATCCCTAGAACAGTCCAGCCCCGACACCATACTTGCATACTTTGGGGATGAGGAGCTTCAAAGACTGACTGCACCTTCTACCACTGTGGAGGAAGTTGGTTAACCTAAGGTCTTCATGGAACCTGAGATTAGCTTCGAAGGGGAAATGGGGACTGATGGCCCAGCAACTGAAACAGATGGGACAGAACTTGCAGCAGTCTCATCTTCCGAAGCTCAAGCTGAAGCTTCTGAAGCTTATATGGAAGCCTCGGAAGAACAAGAAAACTCTTCCGAAGCCGAAATAGAAGCTGCGGAAGGCTTATTTCAGATGTCCGAGGAACTGACCATCACAGATGTCATTGCTGAAATAGCATCTGAGGTGAGCAGGGAGGACACTTCTGAAATTCCTCCAACCCAAGCACCAGCTGAACTTCTCTCTCAATTACAACCCTCCATCCAAGAACCACCACAGTCAAGCACCATCAAAGACAAAGGCAAAAGAAAATTGACTGCGGAAGAGCTTCAGGAGGAGGAGAGGATTGAGAAGGCCAAAAAGAAAGGTAGGTTTCCTACTGAAAAGCTGCTAGCTGCTAGTTCTAAGGCAGCTGCAGCCAATCAGGAAGAAATCAACCTGAAGAGAAGAACAACACTTATTGACCAGCTCATCAGTCTAGGAGCTGTCAATAAGGAGATACTCCTGCTACCACTAGAGGAGTTGGTGACTTTGGAGAGGTCAACCAGGCTACAACAAGAAAGGGAAGCCAGGTTGGCCTTGGAGAAGGAAGAAGAAGAGCAGAGGGAGGCAGCCCTGAAGCTGAGAGAGGATAGGATCAAATTTCTACTCTCAAGAGGCTTCAGTCTTCCTGAACTGTCTCACATGACGATGACATGATCCTGCTGCTCCACAACAAAGAGCAGGATCAAATGGAGAAGGAAAGGAAGAAGGCTGCTAGGGAGAAATTGAAGGTGAAAAGGAAGAGGGAGGAAGAGAAGGAGGTCACTGCCACCAAGAAGTCAACTGACAAAGCCTGGATGAAGGACTACCTCCGGGCTCATGGCTTCTCTGGTAGGCAGGTGGGACCTATGTCCGAAAGGACACTTCAGCGGATAGTCAGTGAAATCAAAGCTGACATCCGTTTGGGGAAGAGAAGGGAGATGTACAGGAGGGTACAGGGAACGGTCTCAATCCCAGCCACTCAACCACAGCCACAACCCACACCAGAACCAACCCCTTTTCCCATTAAAACAGAACCCACTGATGAAACCTTCACCCCTCAACCCACAACTCTACCCAAACCTACCACATCACCTCAACCACCCAAACTACCCATCCTAAAACCCAAGACTCAACCCAAAACTACTAAATCTAAGCCTACCCAACAACACCTAGACCATCCCCTCAGCCTCCTCAACATCTCTCCTTCGAGTAAATAAAGGAGTTCGAGACGAGGCTCATTAACTGCACTACCCTGAGCAGCATCTCCTGTGAGGGAGAGCTTATCAACATCACCTATGTTATAACTCTTCAAGCTCCCTCACCCTAGGCAAATTTCTTGAATTGCCTAGAGACACTTTGGGCCAGGCTGCAAGACTTCTTGGTCTCAACTCCGATACCCTCAATGCTGAGGAGAAGAGCTAAGAAGAAGACTGGTGACTCTGCTGGATACCAGGAAAGAGGACAGGATTTCTGGTCAATCTCCTGGACCTAGAAATGCTATAATCCTGTGGAGGTTCAATGAACCTTCTCACAACTTTGTTGTGGAAAGGGAGAATGGTGAAACCAACAGGCTTAATGCCACTTCTCTATTGCATCTCAGCAGATTCGACCTTGCTGAGCTTGCAGAGAAGCCATTCTCCAATCCCTCCAACTCTGAGACTGCTGCACACATCAGAAACCATATCAGTGGTCTCCACTTGGCTGAACGAAGTAGAAGAGCCAAGATTGAAGAAGAGTTGAAACTGAAAAGAGTGGAAGACAAGGAAAGACAACCACCAAAGGCATAGCCTTTCTACAGATGGTGGAAGGTCCTGAATTGGTACCAATAGTTCGATGGGAATATGACTATACTTCCCATCAACTAACTCTTTTCAGAGGGCCACAACAGAGGTACACATAATCCAAGGTGACAGAGTAGAGGTTCTATCCACCAAGGATCTGTACAAGATTCTCAGCACCACAGCAGGAAAGAATGAAGACACCGATAAACACCTGCTTTCCTTGGTGCTGAGAGCTTTGAGAAGAAGAGAGAAGTGAAGTTTTGGTAGCATCAGCCTAGGGGGAGTTTGTTGGATCATGATAAGGCTGGTGCAACCAAAATCACTTATAGTCAATTTTTGGTACTACATTCAAAGGCTTCCGAAGCTGAGAAGAGATCTTCCGAGAGTTGAAGGACAGCTTCCGAAGACAGAGTCTGAAAGAGCTTCTGAAGACAAAGTCTGAGCTTCCGAAGACAAAGTCTGATGAAAGAGCTGAAGACAAAGTCTGAGCTCCGAAGACAAAGTCCGATGAAAGAGCTGAAGACAAAGTCTGCTTTCGAAGACAAAGTCTGATGAAAGAGCTGAAGACAAAGTCTGCTTCCGAAGACAAAGAAGACTCCAAGCCTCGGAAGAAGCAGTCTTCCGAAGTATAAGTGCCTTCGGAAGAAGTTATTCTTCCGAAGTACTTTATTCTTCGGAAGACATTGCTATGTCCAGCAGATAAAAGTATGGTCCCTGACAGTCCGCTGCAGACCTCTGATACAGCATGGCATCTTCCTAAAGAGCCATGTTGTTGACCATACTTTATTCTACTGTTCACCTTTTTATGATAGTACATGTTACCAACTTTAGTTGGTGACAAAAGGTAAGTCAGGGACATGTCCTGACTACCAACTTTCAGGCAAAATGTCTGAAAGACCTCACCTAGAGTCTTGTAGTATATATGTAAGGTTAGAGGTGTCCAGCTGGTATCAAAGTATATCCGGCTGTAGATAGTATTATATATATCTTCTCTCTGTAACTCTTTAGATAACGATTTGAGTCCAAGTGTCTTGTAATCCTTGAGTTGAGAAGCAATATAAAAAGTACCTTGAAAATTTACTTGTTGTGTTAAATTTTCTTACTGCTTGTTACTTGATATATTGTGATCAACTCTTCATAAGACTGCTTGCTGAGTGTTGATTCACAGTGAGTTGAGAGAAAAACCACCCATATTCGATCCTGCAGTTACACTGTAATAATGAGGAAGAACAAGCAGATTTAAAAGTTAAATACAAGGAGGCCAAACGTGAGGCGAAAAAGGCTGTGTCAGAGGCAAAGAACACAGCGTATGAGAGGATGTACAAACGATTAGAGACGAAAGAAGGAGAACATGATATGTTTAAGATTGCCAAGGCAAGAGAAAGTAGAAGACAAGACTTGAAAATGGTGAAGTTTATAAAGGCTGAGGATGGAAAGGTCTTGGTGAAGGAGAAAGACATCAAAGGGAGATGGAAAACTTACTTCGATGACCTCTTCAACCTAAGGAACCCTAATCAGCAAACTGAGATCGACCAAACAACTAAACAACGACATAAACCAAGTGCTATTGTAGAAGTATCACATTCGTCGAAGTTACGAGAGCTCTTAAGAAATGGGAAGGGCTAAGGCGGTGGGGCCAGATAACATACCGATTGAAGTGTGGAAGCGTCTCGGAGATGGGGCCTGCAATGGCTAACAGACCTATTCAACACTATCTTCAAGACCGGGAAGATGCCGGAGCAGTGGAGAAGCAGTGTCATAGTCCCTATATATAAGAAAAAAGGAGATGTACAATGTTGCGCAAACTACAGGGGAATAAAGCTCTTGAGCCACACGATGAAACTATGGGAAAGAGTTATCGACACAAGAATTAGACGCGAAACTCATATAGCGGTAAACCAATTTGGATTTATGCCAGGACGCTCTACAACAGAAGCCATACACGTCATAAGGAAGGTAATGGAGAAATATAGAGAAAAGAAAAGGGACCTGCATGTGGTATTATTGACTTAGAAAAAGCCTATGATAGTGTTCCGCGTCAACTCATTTGGGAAAGTCTTCGACTTAGAGGGGTACCAGAGAGGTATATCAGAATAATCAAGGATATGTATGACGGGGCAAAAACATGTGTGCGAGCACCAGTCAGAGACACAGACTGCTTCCCGATGGAAGTGGGACTCCACCAAGGATCGGTATTGAGCCCATTTCTCTTCACAGTAGTGTTGGATGAGATGACCAAGTATATACAGGAGCCAGTCCCGTTGTGCATGCTGTTTGCGGATGATATTGTGTTAATATCAGAATCTAAAAGGGTGCTTAACGAGAGACTAGAACAGTGGAGAGCAGCACTAGAGCGCAAAGGCTTAAGGATAAGTCGCTCTAAGACGGAATACATGCATTGTAACTTTAGTAGTGAGACTGAAGAGGACAACCAAATCAGTATTCAGGGTATAGCGGTCCCACAGACCTCTAGGTTCAAATACTTGGGATCGTACGTACAGGAAGATGGAGAGATACACAGCGATGTAGCACACCGTGTCCAATCAGGATGGTGCAAGTGGAGAGTAGCATCAGGGATTTTGTGTGATAAGAGGTTCCTAGTAAAACTAAAGGGAAAACTATACAGAGTGGCAGTACGCCTAGCTATGCTACGGAACAGACTGTTGGGCAATAAAGAAATCGCATGAGAGACAAATAGAGATCGCGGAAATGCGAATGCTGAGATGGATGTGTGGACGAACAAGACTGGATCGGATAAGGAATGACGTGTTTCGACAGAGGCTACAGGTGGCTTGTATCACGGGTAAAATACGAGAAGGAAGATTAAGATGGTTCGGTCACGTGAAGAGGAGACCGATACGGACGCCGGTTAGAGCAGTAGAGAATATCAGCTTAGAGGGTAGGAGGAGTAGAGGAAGACCGAGGTTGACGTGGGACGAGATAATTAGGCGAGATATGGTAGAGTTGCACCTCTCTGAGCACATGATCGAGGATAGGACTGCGTGGAGGCGTAGAATTAAAATTAAGGACTTCTAGTGGTTTTGTAGTTAGGAAAAGTAACGACACGCCTGATGTATAGCTATTAGACTTCTGCCATGTATTTGATGAAACTTGTCGCCTGATGTATAGCTATTAGACGTCTGCCATGTATTTAATAAAACTTATCGCTTATTTGGTGCATGCTATTTTCTTCTCCTTATGTGCTTCCGGGGTATTGTATGATATATATTGTGCTGGATATTGCTATTGTTACCGAGTCGGGGGTCTTTTTGGAAGCGGTCTCTCTATCTCCCAAGATAGAGGAGAGACTTGCCACCATCTACCCCTCCAGACCCTGCTATTAAACAGGATACACTGGGTATGTTTTGTTTGTTTGTTTTTTGTTTTAAAATCAGTTGGGTTTTATAATAAATTGGGCTTTTTAAAATTAAATGGGTTTTAAAATGAATTGGTCTTTTAATGTTAATTGAGCAATTGGGTTTTTATAATGTTTTTATAAAAGGTAATATTTTTATAAAATATTAGACTAATTTTTATAAAATATAAAAATTTCTATAAAGTTTTGAGTTCAAAATTTTTTTAGGGGTAACATAAAATTTTCTCAGGGGTAACGTAATATTTTCTCAGGGGTAATGTAAGACCGTAAATTTTTTTTTTTTATATATAAAAACATATTTTTTTAACACTACGTGTAAAAGGTTGAG
Organism: Flaveria linearis; assembly: GCA_024085815.1. Classification (NCBI taxonomy): domain Eukaryota; kingdom Viridiplantae; phylum Streptophyta; class Magnoliopsida; order Asterales; family Asteraceae; genus Flaveria; species Flaveria linearis. The sequence goes on along the minus strand of CM044004.1, from coordinate 64,270,859 downwards.
GGGTAGCGGAGTCTACCCCTCCAATCTCTGTAGGTCCGCCCCTGATGTACACTTTCTTGGGTTTTGGTTCTAAACTATATGAATCCATGACCATGAGTTTTAAAAGTCATGGTTTGACCTTATTCATTCAGCAATAGGTTCAAGGAATATCTATGCTGATGCCTGATCATGAAAGTCAAATTCATTAGTTTTATATTTAGGTTAAATGTTTTTATAAAATGCTAGATAATCTGTTTTATTGCACCAAATGTTACCAGTTCAATGTTTTTATCATTGTAGGTAAAAAATCAAACATTTTTGGCCAGACCATTGAGAAAGCAGCTATCTTAAAACACTTCTAGGTGTACAACTAATCATGTGCTGGTACAATAACGTTCAAGAAAAGATAAAAAGATTAGATGAACTTGAGTTCAACATTTTAGCTAATGAAATGAACCGATTTTGTTTCATTGGTTAAATTGAGTTCTAAAGTGGGTTGTTTGAATCATCATAGGTTTAACTAAAGATGGAAGGAATTAAAGTCAAGAGATGACTGTCATCTTGATTTAGGATATATTAGGTGAGTGAAGTTTTTTTTTTCCTTTTTTAATTCTTTATAAGTTTATTTAGTTGCTAAAACAAATGATGATTTATAGTTCTTTGTTTACTTAAAATTTTTATCATGTTTACTTAATAAATATATGCTTAATGTACCTAATCACATGAATAAGCATTTTAATTTGCAATTTGCACACTTCCAAAATACTTGTTACATTAATGAGGTAACTTTTAGTGCATCATTGAATGATAAGTTATGAAAATTGTATTTTTATGATGCAGGTGGTGATTTTATCTATCAAGGCCTCATGATACCTAATTGCATACTTATGGGTTGTATGTGTTTTAAAACAAAAATAGAAGGTATAATTCATGTAATCTGTTGTCTTGCTCATTGAAATAATTAACTCTGTTAACCTTTGTTTCTATCATATCAAATAAGAATTTTCTGTGCATATTCTTGTTTAGAAATAGTTATAAAGTCAAATTCCATATTGCATTTAAAGTAATTACAAGAAACTCCATGCGTCGATTTTAATGAAAAATGGTGGTTGAAGTATGTTTATGAGGTAATTGAGATGTGTAAACTTTATGACAAAAATTAATTTCATCACAATGTAAGTAGTTGATGCGTAGATTTTTACTTTAAATTATTATGTTTATAACTGATATTTTTCATTGTGTTTTGTTACTATTTAATTGAAATATGTAAGGCTCATAACATAGATTAGACCACATTGATATACATATAAGAAACTAACAAAAGTACTATGCATATATCATGAGAGAATTAATAAACTAGCGAAAAATAAGTATTTGATGTATATTGCCACCGCCGCCGCATAGCGCGAGCTTCTTACTAGTAAGATGTATGTATAAGAGCATTCACAATCCGTTCCTTAAATTTATGAGTGTATTTCTTATATTATATGGTCCGGTTATAAGTGGTTGTGAGTGAAGAATATGAGAAATTTACTATTCAATCTGTATTATTGAAAAACACTGTTCAAAACCTTATATTATTTTTAATATATTTTAAGTGGTTATAAGTGGAGGAGGAAAAAAAAAGTAATGATAAGTTGAAAAAGAGAGAAAAAATAGTGATTTTTAATGTAATTATATGGATAAAGATAAGGAATAGATTGTGAATGCTCTAACAGATTAATGACAGATCTTATAATATTTATGTATAACATAATAATAAAAGTAAACTAAGAGTTGTTATAAAAAAGTTACTGTCACGAGACTGGCTGGAATAGTAATTGTCTACAGCTTTAATTTTTCTCACCATTATATATTATATTCTTAAAGTTATTTTCATTTTAGTTCAACCAACTAGCATCATTTGTTTTTCGGTTAACTTTATTTCACAAAAAACCAAAATACCTCTAGTGTTTGTACAAACCAATTAATACACTAAATAACGTTTCGATTCTTAAACAACCTCTACCGTCCGGTCGAGTCAGCTTCGCTCCTTTATTCGTACATCTCTTTCTCGAATGGAAATTTTCCAATAGTCAAGGTAGGACGAAGAATAAGATTAGTCGGTATAAGGAGAAGCAGTAGGAGAAGGAGTGTAATCAATGCCAAGTGCCCAATACAATTATTACCTACCGTTCATTTATCTATTTCTTTTTAACAGTATCTATCTAATCTTATTTATGTACAAAATTACCTTCACTAATAACATATTACCTTTACAAATAACAAATAACATATATTATGTCACTAGATCACTACTCTCACTTTCTCTTCACTAAAGATTAAAGAACGTAATGCCCTCGAGTTTCCTCACCCCTGTCGCATTTATCCAAAAGCCAGTGACCATCTCTTTTCATTTCTTTAATACTGAATTTGGCAAAAGTACTTTGAATGGATACATCACTGAATGGTTGCATCACTGAAATAAATATAAGAATACGTTAGTGGTTTGTATAAAATTGATAACTGTTGTACTTTTTCACTCTATTGAATTGTTGATTGCACACATACCATTAATCATTATATATGTTGATTTTGTCATCACATCCATGCTTTAATAAAAAAAGAGTAAATTCCACTTCAGGTTTATCGCAAATTTTAGATTTCGTATTTAAACTAAAGAAATTAAAGTAAACGTCATTTATGTTTAAAAATGTTGGCACATTTCATCCTTTCCACTGACGAGCGTTAGATTATGACGTTAGATAATGACATGTTCTTCACTTGTAAGGTCAAAATGGTCTTTTCATGCCTATTTTCATGTCTAAAAAGCTAAAATAGTATTTAATCTAAAAATCCTAAGAAGGATTTTGGTCTTGACACATGTCATCCTATTGTTTTAAATAGGAGGACATTATGATCATTGTGTCAAATATTTCAGTTTATTGTGTCTTATACTCTTATTGTATCAAATATCAGTTTATGCATCATATATTTTGTAAGGTTATTAGTAAGGCTGATGCAACCCAAACACTCAAAATCTTTCTTGTCACACCCCCGCTGAGAGCGGAAACACGGGGGCATCATGAGACGGGATTGTCATAACACATTGTTAACAATAGAGATGCAATGTATGTTATTGATGATAAGGCGTGTCGTGACGACACCCGACACAAATAGAGACTTGTGTCGTGTTTAGTCAGTATTCACGACAACATAACCATAAGCATAAAACTTGTATTGATTCACATAATCAAAATAGTATCATTGTAATGTAATTCCCACAATCCGGGAACAAGTATCAAAAGTATGAAGATGGTTTAATAGACTACAACAATCAGTTCAAAATGAATGTTTGTCAAGTATGTTTAGTCTCAAAAATGCATCCTAAGGTCTCCACTAAAGCAGCACACCTAGATCTTCAATTAGCATTGTCACCTGAAAAGATAAGCTCAAAACGGTCAACAAAATTGTTGGTGAGCTCGCAGGTTTAAATAGTAAATAAGTAATTGATGCTGTATAGTAATTGTTGTGGAATACCGTGCATACAGTTATAAGTAAGCAAAATCACATAACCATGAGCTTTACAACCAAACCTAATGACGTACACACAACAACTTGTCGGAATATATTCACCCAAGGGCCCGTTCCTGGCCACGTTGGTACTAACTAGTATACCAACATGCATGGGTTGGGGTGTCAACCTAGTAGTACTACCAATACCTATCCGTCGGTTCCAACACCGGAATTAAATGGTTGTAAAGAAAGTACCACACAGCGACTCATGTATGTATCAGATAAGTACTCACAACACAGTATCACGTTGATTCCAAGTATGTAAAATTATATGTAATTGTACAGCATAAGAAAGTGGGTGAGCATACTTTTCCCCCATGTTTGTAAAAGATTGAAATATTGTATAAGCATAAAAAGAGGCCACGAAACTCACTTGTTAAGTGGTAATATGGATTATCAAAGTTTCCAAATGTTGTATGTAGTAAACGGTCAAACACCTATTGACAGTTATTATCAAGCATTAATGATATGTATGAAGCATATAATAACGTTTGATCGGTTCGGGTTGTATTGGTTCGGTCGCGTGTAACACACACAAACAGACATAAGTATTAGATCTTATGTAGATCCAAGTACTAGAAATCGTTGCCATTGCCGATGATATTTGTGTAAAAGTGTCATTGTTATTAGAGAAATACTTAGCAAAAATTAGCGTTGCAAATCGATTGTTGATAATTGGAAAATGTTAGGTTGATTTGATTTGAAATAACATTAATAAGTTTGATAGAGTCAATTTTAAAGATTGTCATTAGCAACGGTACTCGTGTCGATGTCACCTTAACATCACACGACAAACACACACCACACACATAAGTAGGAAATGCACACACAAATAACCTCAGTCGCATGACAGGACCAGACGCACGACTCAACAGTCTATTCGCACGAATCAACCTTCATTCGTATGAATCAGCTTTATTCGTACGACTGAACCTCCATTCGTGCGATCCGGCCTTCAGTCGTACCACACAACACTCAATCGCACACATTCATCCGCATAGACTCAATCGCACGACACACACACAGTCGCATGACTCAATCGCATGACTCACCCAGTCGCATGACTCAGTCGCACGACACACACACAGTCGCATGACTCAATCACACGACTCACCCATTCGCATGACTCAGTCGCACGATAGACACAGTCGCACGACTCAGTCGCACGACACACCCAATCGGACGGCTCAGTCGCACGGCAGACCCAGTCGCGTGGACAGTAGAATCGCGACTGCAGAAGTGCAGAGCAGCCTTCGGCTGCTCCGTGCACGTGTTTTACACCTCAAGGACTTTCAGAAACACATTTCAAACATGTACAAACAAGAAGAACACGCAGAAAGGCAACACACGCACCCACGCGACCTCATGTGCTCGGGTTGACCCCGAGCACCCGAAACCCTAAAACGCAGAAGTAAACGAGTAATAAAAGGGATGACAAAAGTCGTCTACCTGCAAGAAAAGAGTAGTCTCAGCTGTAGCCGAGGCTTTGCTGGTGAAAAAGCGAAGAAAGGGGCGGTTTTGGTGCAAGGAGGAGGAAGAAAATGGAAGAAGAAGAAGATGAAGAAGAAGATGAAATGTGGTGCCTAGGGCTGGAATATGGGTATTTATATCCAGCCCTAGTTTAGCAAAATGTCACATTTGGTCCCTGCACTTAGCCCCCCGAGTTCCCAAATTTTGCTTCGGTTGAAAACGACTTAAATCGGCTAGTTATATTCATGATAAAAAGGTAATTAATGATATTTGTAGCTTAATAATGGTTTTATTAGTAACCATAATAATATATAAAAATGGTACATTTAACGCTAATGATAAGGACAATTATAAAGGTTTTAAGGATATAACACTCACGATGAGAACGCATGTGTAGAAGATGATAAAGTGGGTATAACATTCACACGAATAGTTTATAAAGGTGAGGATAGAACATTCCAAGAAAAGTTAACAGAAACACGTTAATTGACGGACCTTTTGGTGACGGTTGTCACAGTATCCCCCAATCTAAAGATCTACATTTCTTCCCATATAATGCTTCAAATGGAGCGCATCCGATGCTCGTATGATAGCTGTTGTTGTAAGAGAATTCAATCAATGGTAAGTGAGTGTCCCAGCTACCACCAAAATCGATTACACAAGCCCTGAGCATGTGTTCCAGTGTTTGTATCGTTCGTTCACTTTGGCCGTCTGTTTACGGTGATAGGCGGTACTCATATCTAATCGAGTGCCCATCGCTTTCTGCAGTGTCTGCCAAAATCGTGAAGTAAATCGGCTGTCACGGTCGGATATGATTGACACCGGCACTCCGTGCCTTGTCACGACCTCCTTTATGTACAATCTCACTAACTTATCCATCTTGTAATCCTCTTGGATTGGTAAGAAATGAGCTGACTTCGTCATACGGTCCACTATAACCCATATCGAGTCATGCCCGCTACTTGTTCTAGGGAGTTTGGTAATGAAATCCATGGCTATATTCTCCCATTTCCACTTGGCAATTTCAGGTTGCTGTAATAATCCCGATGGTTTCTGGTGTTCAGCCTTAACTTTTGAGCATGTCAAGCATCAGCTTACATACCTAGCAATGTCTTTCTTCATGCCTGGCCACCAGTACAGATCTTTAAGATCATGGTAAATCTTGTCTGCACCAGGATGAATAGAATATCTTGTCTTGTGTGCTTCATCCATGATTAGGGTACGAACATCTCCCCATTTGGGTACCCATATACGATCCATGAAGTACTGTATACCATCATCCTTGCAAATCATCTGTTTATCCAACCCTCGGAATTCTTCTCCCGCAAGGTTTTTTTCTTTCAATGCCTCACTTTGTGCAATTTGGATCTGAGCTTTCAGATTCGTTTGAATAGTCAATCCCAACGCTCGAGCACGTAGTGGTTTCACGTGTTCTTTGCGGCTTAAGGCATCAACCACCACGTTCGCTTTCCCCAGATGATACCGGATCTCACAATCATAGTCACTAAGTAACTCTACCCAATGTCACTGACGCATATTGAGTTCTTCCTGATCCATGATATGTTGAAGGCTCTTATGATCCGTGTAGATGATGCATTTGGTTCCATACAGGTAATGCCTCCATATCTTAAGTGCAAATACTACAACGCCCAACTCCAAATCATGAGTTGTATAGTTCTTTTCATGCACCTTAAGTTGTCGTGAGGCGTAGGCAATCACCTTATCCTTCTGCATTAGCACACAACCCAACCCTTGATGTGAAGCATCGCAGTACACCACAAAATCATCAGTTCCGTCTGGGAGAGACAATATCGGTGCGTTGCATAACTTCTCCTTCAACGTTTGGAATGCTTGTTCTTGGGCATGTCCCCAATCAAACTTCTTGTGTTTCTGAGTCAACAGAGTCAACGGTTGAGCAATCTTTGAAAAATTCACAATAAAGTGACGATAGTATCCGGCTAATCCTAAGAATTGCCGTATCTCTGAAGGTGTCTGGGGTGCATCCCATTTCTTAACCGCTTCAATCTTACCAGGATCTACATGAATCCCATCCTCGTTAACCCATGCCCCAAGAACTTCACTTCTCGTAACCAAAACTCACACTTCGAGAGCTTGGCGAAAAGTTTCTCTTCCCGTAACAGTTCTAGTATTGCCCGCAGGTGTTCTTCATGATCCTCTTTCGATTGGGAGTAGATAAGTATATCGTCTATGAATACGATCACGAGCTTATCCAAGTAAGGTTTGCACACTCGATTCATCAGATCCATGAACACATCTGGTGCATTAGTCAGTCCGAACGGCATGACTAAGAACTCATAGTGCCCTTAACGAGTCCTAAACGCTGTTTTCGGTATGCCATCCTCGAAAACCCTTAGTTGATGGTATCCTGATCGAAGGTCGATCTTGGAGAAATACGAGGCTCCTTGCAACTGATCAAATAAATCATTGATTCTGGGAAGAGGATATCGATTCTTCACAGTCAATTTTTTCAGCTCGCGATAAGCGATGCACATACGGAATGACCCGTATTTCTTTTTGACAAATAATACCGGTGCTCCCCAGGGTGAGTGACTCGGCTGAATAAAATCCTTCTCCAGTAGTTCTTGTAATTGGCTAGATAACTCTTGCATTTCTGATGGTGCCAACTGATACGGTGCCTTTGCTACCGGCGTAGCTCCAGGAACCAACTCTATAAGAAATGCCACTTGGTGTGGAGGAGGCAGACCCGACAAGTCATCAGGAAATACATCCGGATAGTCTCGTACTACAGGAATATCTACCAACTTGTTGTTCTCTTCTTTCTTTTCCACTACATGGGCCAAAAACGCGTACACTGCTTTCGTAAACATCGACGTGTCTTCATGCAAGAGATAAGCTTTAGGGTTCTTCCCGGTCGTTCTCCTTGAATCCCGAGTACCTCCCTGTCCGGCATGGGGATTCGTACTACTTTCTTCTAACAAACAATCTCAGCTCCGTGTTTCGACAACTAATCCATCCCCATAATCACATCGAAACTTCCCAGCACAAAAGGTATTAAGTCTATATCGAAGGCATGGTTTTCTAATATCATCGAGCACTTTCTAATAATCTCGTCAGCCTGTACAATTCTATCGTTGGCCATTTCTACGGAGTAGCTAGTTTCTAGCCTACTAGGGTTCAAGCCAAGCATGTGAGCAAATTCAGAGGATATAAAACTATTGTCTGCTCCAGTATCGAACAATATAGATGCGAAGTGGTGGTTGAGCAAGTACGTACCCGTAACGACATTCGGTCCTGATGGGCATCATTTCCTCCGATAACGAACGCTCGTCCTCTGGCAGCATTTCCTTGATTCCCTTGGCCTTGATTACCAGCTATGGCCATCACTTGTGGTTGGTTGTTTCCTTGCTGACCCTGCGCCTGATTCAGTCTGGGGCACGTGTTCTGGTAGTGACTCGGGTTTCCACACTCATAACAGACCCTAACATTCCCAGCGGGGTTAACCGCATTAACAGGTGCAACCAGATTCGGCGCAACTCTACAATCTTTCGCTAGGTGCCTCGGGCGTCTACAGTTCACACACACCCGGCGCTGCATCACTGGGGGATGATGAAAGTTACACCTATCACATTTGGGGTACGGCCTTACGTATTCTCTCTTTCCTTGTGTCACAGCCACGAAATTTCTGGTTGTCTTGGCCCTTTGGTTGAACTTCCCAGTACTCGGCCTGCTCGTTTCCCCGACATCTTTTCTTTTCTCTGCCCCTCTTCCTAAGGCCCATGTTCTCACCATCTCATCTGTTAACGTACCAGCTTTCAGAATTGCACTCTGAATAGTAGGAGGGGCTGCTGCTATCACCATAGCCTGGATTTGAGGCACAAGTCCCTAGATGTACCTCTTGATCCTCTTGGATTCCGGAGTCACCAGATGTGGAACCAGTCTTGCCAACTCATGAAAACGATCAGTGTAAGCTGCGTGCCCAGCTCCTACCATAGCATGGTTCTAGAATTCATGCTCCAACTTCTGCATCTCATTGAGTAGGCAGTACTCTTCAGTAATCAATGCTTTAAACTCATCCCAAGTCATCTGCATTGCTGATTCTCTTCCCCTTGCTTGAATCTGTGTGTTCCACCAAGTTAGGGCTTTGCCCTGTAGTGAACACGTGGCATACTTAATCTTTTGGCTGTCTAGGCACTCGCTGATATCAATGACGGCCTCCATCTTCTCAAGCCACCTTGTTAGAGCTATCGCTCCACCTTTCCCATCAAATTCCTTCGGTTTGCAGGCCACAAATTCCTTGTAAGAACATCCCCGCCTAGTATTAACAACCTCAGTTTCATTACCAGCTGTTCCACCATTTGTAGTATCTTCCCCTGTTCATTGGTTATGCTCATTATGAGTATCATTATCCCTGTGGAGATTATGATTCAGAAGAGTGTTGCTCACTTGAGTCACTATCGTTGGAATCTGTGCGGCTAGCTGTTGAGCAATCATAGCAGCTATATCAGGTTTTTAGTTCCCTGATTGTTACCGGCGGGACCACCACCTGTTCTTGGTGGCCTACACCTGCCTCTGCCCCGTGGGGTCTCACCTTAGCGATTTGTACTGCGGGTGACTCTTCGAGGCGGCATCTTCTAATCATAAAAGGAGTAAACATGTAAACTTTAATCACTTTAAGATACATATTTAATTCCACTCATCAAGTTCCAACATTTCATGCTCCAGTCAATCAGGATCATCACGTAGCCCAGTTCAAGTACATTCTTGGTATATCGTTGATGCTTATATATAGGGTCCCCCGCAGCGTTCCCACCACATCCACGATATACCGAGAACGATGCCTAAACCGGTTACATGACATCCGATTTTCCTTAACATCATCTCAATGTACAACGTAATGTATGTGTAGAGAGTATCATCACTTTTCTACAATCGTTTGAAGTCCACATTCATTCTAAGCATTTAATAAGTTCCATAGTTACTGATATGCTAAGCGGACTAAGGTTTCATAGAGAGTAAGACTAACATCATAGTTGAAATCCCATGAAGGCTCTAAGTAGAATAGGAGTTAAGTGATAGTAGAGGTTATGAATGTTTTATCACCATTTACAAGGTATTACTAGAATTATGATTCTAGTGTCCTAAGGTATAGAATGGAAGGCTTGTACTAACTATGATCGTTACCTCACGGTAAGATTAGCCAGGCTTCACATGCACTGCAAATTGCAATTACGTGTGCACCTGTAATGGTAATTGTTGGGTCATTATAAGGCTGGTGCAACCAAAACCACTTCACATAGTCATTTTGGTGCTACATTCAAAAGGATTCCGAAGTTAAGTATGAGATCTTCCGAAGTCTGAAGAACAACAGCTGAATTCATCAGCTGAAGAAAGAGCTGAAGACTATCTTCCGAAGACAAAGTCTGAAGATTTCCGAAGACAGTCTGAAGACTTCCGAAGACAAAGTCTGAAGACTTCCGAAGACAAAGTCTGAAGAAAGAGCTGAAGACAAAGTCTACTTCCAAAGACAGAAGAAGACTCCAAGCCTCGGAAGAAGCAGTCTTCCGAAGTATAAGTGGCTTCGGAAGAAATTCTTCCGAAGAAATTTATCCTTCGGAAGACACTGCTATGTCCAGTAGACATAAGTATGGTCTCTGACAGTCCGCTGCAGACCTCTGATACAACATGGCTTCTTCCTAAAGAACCATGTTGTTGACCATACTTTATTCTGCTGTATACCTTTTTATGATAGTACATATTACCAACTTTAGTTGGTGACAAAAGGTAAGTCAGGGACATGTCCTGACTACCAAATCTCAGGCAAAATGTCTGAGATACCTCACCTATAGTCTTGTAGTATAGATGTTTGGTTAGAGGTTTCCAGCTGGTATCAAAGTATATCCGGCTGTAGGTAGTATTATATATATCTTCTCATTGTAACTTATTAAGTAGAGAGCAAGAGTTAGAGCCAAAACTTGAGCTTGTAAGAATCTTGTAATCCTTTGAGTTGAGAAGCAATATATAAAAGTACCTTGAAAATTTACATCCTGTGTTTATTTACTGCTTGTTACTTGTTATATTGTGATCAACTCTTCTTAGACTCTTACTGAGTATCGTTCAAGGTGAGTTTGAGAGATGAACCACTTGTTGAGTGACCAACATACGATCCTGCAATTGGCATCAGAGCTTCCAGGCTCTTGATTATGAGATCTTACCATCCAAATCAACCAGTTTTTCACTCCTCACTACAAACCACTCACTCAAATGGCCGCTCTCTCCAAGGCTGATATGGAAACTGGCACCATGACCAAGTCCCCTGATCCCCCGAGACTTTGACACATGGTGCACCAGAATGGAAGGCTTCATCAAGCGTCAAGACTCAAGGATGTGGGACTCCATTGTCAATGGTCCTTTCATACCAAGCACTACTTCTGCTACTGGTAATCGCATCATTCCAAAAGATGTTGATGATTACTCAGAAGAAGATAGAAAGAGAATAGAGCTAGATCAAAGGGCTATGACTTCTCTTCAAACTGCTCTCCCAAACTCCATCTATAGAGGCTTCAAGAAGTGCAAGACAGCCAAAGATTTATGGGATGCATTGAAGCTTATGTATGAAGGATCCAAGGAAACAAAAGAGAACAAGAAGGATATCTTGAAGCAGCAGTTTGAGAACTTCACTTTCAAGGCTGGTGAGACCTTGACTCAAAATACTTCAGGTATGTTGAGATAGTGGATACTCTGGTGGATATTGGAGTAGCTCTTGAGAATAGAGACATAGTTAGGAAGTTCATGTCTTCTCTTCCTAAACTATGGACACATTATTGTGTCGTAATCAAGAGAACTTCGGACCTTAAGACTCTTTCTCTCACAGAGTTGTATGGTATCCTAAGTGCATTCCAGATGGAGATGAACATGCAGAACTCCTCTGGTCACTCCAATAACCAACTGCTTTCAGCCCTTCATGTGGTTGAAAGGGAAATCACAGAACCATAACATCAGTTGCTGTGTTACCCTGACAACTCACATAGTGGACCCTACATTACTCTAACTGAGACTCCAAAGTCTCAAAAGGTTCAACACAACTCCTTTCAGGATAGTTGTGCCTTTGTCTCTGGAAGTGGACACTCTGGTGATTTTCAATATTGCTTTGATGATCTTGAGTGTTTCAGTCCAGATGATGTGGAGTATGTGGACATTGTCCAACAGATGGCACTTTTAACTTACAGAGCGAAGAAGTTCTTCAAGAGAACTGGAAGGCAATTCCCTCAAAACCCTGTCAACAGCAAGTTTGGGTTTGACAAGAGCAAAGCAAAGTGTTACAATTGCAACCAACTTGGTCACTTTGCTAGGGAATGCAAGGCTCCCAAGAACAACCCGGGAACCCCACAGGCCTCCACACATCCCTCAGCTTCAAAGCATGAAGAGAAATCAACTGAAACAGTTGCAATGGCTCAAGAAGTTGACTGGAGCTTCATAGTACAGGATGTGACTCCCGCTCAAGCACTCATGGCCGGAACAGATGATGATCAGGTATATGAACATCTTTGTACTGCTGCCTGTATTGCTAAAGTTAAACTCTATAAGGATTACAATATGGAAATCAGATCTGATGTTGAGTCTTTAAATATCTTAAAATCTGATTTTAAAAGAGCTGAATCTGACTATCAAAAGAAAATTGAAGAGTTAGAGAAAACTGTGTCTCTTTTAAAACATGAAAAGACCAACTACAAGACTCAAATTAAAGATCTGATATCCAAACTGTCTGAAGTTCAAGCCCAGTTGGTCACTGCTGAGGCTCAGGCCAGGAAGCAAGCTATTGCTGAGCAAAACTTCCAAGCTATTCTTGCATCATCCTCTCATTCCAAAATGTTTTATCAAAACAAAGAAGGGTTGGGAACCAATGAAATAGCTCCACCACACTCTTATGAGTCTATTAGACTACCTAGATATGGTACTGAAGAGCAAGAGGTTCCAACTGCTGACCCTTCCCCATCGGAACTAGAGGATGAGGCAAAAATAGTGGCCAACACAGGGGAGAAACAGGAAGATACACTCATCTCCACCTGTGAAGACCAAATCCTAACCACCAAGGCAAGAAGAAGCAGAGCTAAAGCTGCAAGAAGGACTGCCAAGAAGGTTGCAGAGTCCAAGCTGAAGATTGACCCAAAGCAAAAGGGTGTCTTCATCTCTGCTGGTTCCAAGTGGTAGGTACTTCTGATTCAGGAAAGGAGTGTAGTACCAGCACTCCTGTCCTGCCAAAGGATCAGAAGTTGAAAGGGAAAGTTGCTGATGAAGAGAAGAGATCAAAGAAACAGCAACCTGCAAATTCCCAAAAGACTAACATTGCATGTATAATGTCTAGTCTGCACAACCACATGGCTAAAGATTGTTACTACAATCCAGCAAGCACACATTATGCAAATAATGTTAGAAAAGAAGGAGTCAGGGAAGGTTTCTCATTTGGACCATTTCAAACGGTTCAAATGATGAAAAAGGGAAAATTGGTCTCGGAAGCCAAGTTGCTTTCGGAAGAAAGTACTTCTTCCGAAGGGACAATGGCTTCGGAAGCCAAAGCTTCTAAGGTTCGGAAGAACAAAAAGCTCCCTTGAAACATCCCAGAAGAAGACTTCTTCGGAAGAAAAGGTGGTGAAGGCTTCTTCTGAAAAGAAAGAAGCTTCGGAAGAAGACCATGCTGCAAAAGCTTCAACAAGCTCATCCTCAAAGATCAACCAAGGGATGGATTGGAAGATCAAGAAAGATGCTGCAGCCCAAACCTCTTCTTCAACGACCTCTATTGAACCCCAATGCATATCTTTTTGTTCAATTATGTCATTATCTTTGGAAGAGCCCAAGACCAGCAAGGCTTGGGCTTCCAAACAAAACTAACCATCTCATCTTATATGTAGGGACATCCATTTGACAAGAACAACAATGTCTGGATTGTAGATAGTGGATGCTCCAGGCACATGACAGGGAACAGATCTCTCCTTCAACAATTCCAGAACTTTGATGGAGGGCCTGTCCAATTTGGAGGTGAGACCGGAGGATATATTTCAGGCAGGGAAATATATCCAATGGCAGAATAAACATTGACAAGGTTCACTTTGTCAAACAGCTTGAACACAATCTGTTAAGTGTTTCTAATTCTGTGATCAAAAGCATCAAATGCTTTTAACAGAACATGAGTGCATTATCCTCAAACCAGGGATGACAATTCCTCCGGAATTGGTGCTTCTTAGATCTCCCAGGAAAGGGGATATGTACAAGCTAGATATGAACAACGCTTCTCCTATGGGTGAAGTATCATGCTTCTTTCCAAAGCTGATAGTGATGAGTCAACACTATGGCATAAACGTATGTGTCATGTAAATTTTAAGACAATGAATAAATTGGCTAAAAATAACTTGGTACATGGTTTGCCTAAAAAGGAATTTTTCTGCAAAGATAACTGTGTTGCATGCCTGAAAGGGAAACAACACAGGACATCTCATAAGTCCAAATGTGTTAACTCTATCACTACTCCATTACACTTATTGCACATGGATCTCTTTAGTCCCACAAGTATAATGAGCATCGGAAGGAAATCATACTGCCTTGTGATTGTTGATGATTTTACAAGATTTACATGGGTATTCTTTTTAAGAAGTAAAGATGAAACTGCTCAAACGTTAAAATCTTTTATTCTTAAAATAGAAAATCAAATTGATCACAAGGTTAAGATCATTAGAAGTGATCAAGGGACTGAGTTTAAGAACTTTGTTCTTGACTCATTTGTGACTCAAAAGGGATTGCCAGACAATATAGTGCTCCCAGAACTCCTCAACAAAATGGTGTTGCTGAGAGGAGGAACATGACACTTATTGAGGCTGCTCGAACCATGTTAGCTGATTCAAAACTACCTCTAACATTCTGGGCAGAGGCAGTTAGCACTGCATGCTATGTGCAGAACAGGGTTCTTGTAGTTAAGCCCCATGGAAAAACCCCTTATGAGTTATGGAACAAGAGGCCACCGTTCATTGGCTTTCTAAGGTCCTTTGGCTGCAGGTGTACCATACTTAACACAAAAGACAACTTAGCAAAGTTTGCTGAGAAGTCAGATGATGCTATCTTTGTTGGATACTCTTCTAGCTCCAAAGCTTATAGGGTGTACAACATCAAGAATCAACAATTTGAGGAGTCATCCAATATAGTTGTTAATGAGCACACTCTTGTGTTAGGGGGAATGGACTGATTATATCTTTGATTTAGAATTGTTTCCAAACTATTCTAAACCATCTTGTGAGAATGTTTCAGCTGGAACAGGTGCTCAAGATGATGCTGATACTGATCAACTATTTGAGCTACCCAGACCTCTTCCAAATTCTCCAAGAGCTGAAAGACAACAAGCTTCAACCATCCACAGATCTGATAGTGTAACTATCTCCAGGAATAGTGAAGCTTCAACAAGTGAATCACGTGATCAACCTCAAAGTTCTTCAGGTGATCCATTACAACACCAGGTTGAAGGAAGTAGTATTCTGAAGGAACAGGCAACTGTTAATACTACTTCAAGACCAACCATTGATGATGTTTCTCAATCATTCAATCAGTCCTCATTGAATGATTTTGAAACAGCAGCTGGACAGAGTGATCTAGTTCCTGATCAGAATATGTCCAACCTGGACTTATCTCTGCAACTGGAAGTGATTCCTCGTCTTACGATTCACAACACTCATCCAACTGAAAACATCATAGGGAATGTCTCTGAAGGTGTGAGAACAAGAGGACAAACTCATCATGGGAATGTCTGCTTGTACTCATGCTTCTTATCTCAGATGGAACCTAAGAAGGTGGAAGATGCCTTGAAAGATAGTAGTTGGGTTGAATCGATGCAGAGGAGCTGCTTCAATTCAAAAGACAAAAGGTCTGGAATTTATGCCCACTACCTTCTGGTCAAGTACCCATAGGCACTAAATGGGTATTCAGAAACAAGAAAGATGACAGAGGCTTGATTATCAAGAACAAGGCAAGATTAGTAGTTCAGGGATACACCCAAGAGGAAGGAATCGATTATACTGATGTCTTTGCACCTGTTGTAAGACTTGAGGCAGTTAGGATCTTCCTTGCTTATGCTGCATCCAAGAACTTCACAGTCTACCAACTTGATATCAAGTGTGCTTTTCTATATGGGGATATAGATAGGGAAATCTATGTATGTCAACCTCCAGGATTTGAAGACCCACAGCACCCCAACTATGTGTGCAAGTTGGATAAAGCTCTATATGGGCTGCACCAAGCACCTAGGCTGTGGTATGAGACTTTGTCTCAGTTTCTCCTGAAGAATGGCTACACCAGAGGTACCATTGACAAGACTCTCTTCATCAGGAAGACTGGAGAAGACATTTTGCTCGTTCAAGTCTATGTTGATGACATCATATTTGGTTCTTCAAATGACCAAATGTGCAAGGACTTTGAGAGCACTATGAAGCAGAAATTTGAGATGAGTTCCATGGGAAAAATGGACTTTTTCTTAGGAATTTAGGTGAAGCAATTAAAGGAAGGATTCTTCATCAATCAATCTAAGTATGTCTCAGACGTCTTAGATAGATTTGAAATGAAGGACTGTAAACCAGCCAAGACACCCATACCCAGAAACCATAATCTTTGCCCTGACCTTGAGGGGGAGGATACTGATCAACATCAGTATAGAGCAATTATTGGTTCTCTGATGTATCTCACTGCTAGTAGACCTGATATCATGTTTGCCACATGCATTTGTGCAAGATATCAGGCTGCTCCCAAGGTGTCTCATTTGGCTCTATTAAGAGAATCCTCAGATACCTCAAAGGAGCACCTAAACTAGGTCTCTGGTATCTAAGAAATAGTGATTTTAATCTCTATGGATACTCTGACAGTGATTATGGTGGCTGTAACATTGACAAGAAATCAACATCAGGAGGATGTCAATTTCTTGGTGGAAGGATTATCTCATGGCAATGCAAGAAACAATCCTGTGTCTCTACATCAACTGCTGAAGCTGTATACATTGCTGCTGCTAGCTGCTGTGCTCAACTGCTATGGATTCAAAATCAGATGTTGGACTATGGATTCAACTTCATGACTACTCCTATCCATATTGACAACAACAGTGCTATCTCCATTACTGAAAATCCAGTGAAGCACTCCAAGACTAAGCACATTGATATCAGGTTCCATTTCATTAGAGATATTCATGAGAAAAATCTGATAAAGTTAATCAAAGTTGACTCAAATGAACAATATGCTGATTTTCACAAAAGCTTTTGATGAACAAAGATTTAAGTATCTCATTTCAGCTATTGGGATGATAAACATTGACTAACTACCTCTTTTGAAAGCTTTTAATGTGTAATGTCTGGTGTCAATACAATTTAAGCCCTGTTACAAAAGATCCTTTTATATTCTAATTGTAAATTCCTTCCGAAGAGGAATTAACTCTCGGAAGATATTCTTAAATATCTTCCGAAGCCAAATTCCTAATGGAAAATTTTCTTCTCGGAAGAGTTTTTAGTCTCAGAAGAAGCGATTGATTTCACATCAGATCTACTTCCGAAGCTTATATAACTCTCCATTCAGAAAGACAATTTTTTACCTTCGGAAGCAATGTTTTGCTTCGGAATAAAGAATTGCCTTCGGAAGATAAATTACCTTCGGAAATGTTTTAATTCGGAAAGAGAGATTTCTATATGTAACGGATATTTTTGGGCCCCACTCTGTAAAAGGTAAAAATTTGCTAATGATGGTCAGATTATTTAAAATTATCCCTTGCCGCCACTGTCATTTCATAGCCGAAAACCCATAAACCCCAAAGAGTTACCCTATTACCGCCACTACCATAATTCATCCTTTTTAAATAATCCAGACTATTCAATTTCATCTTCTTTTACCAATTTACTGCCCTAACTATTCCCTTCACTGTCAAACCGGAAATTTCACCTAAATTCAAGCTTACTTTCTCTGCAATGGCGCTAGACCCTCAGCACAACCAGGTCGCATTACTTGATTCATCAAGAGATGCCGACTTCACTCAAATAATACCTTTCTTACTGAATCAACCTACCTCACGGTGCTTACTGTTAACCCCACCGTTTACTCCAACCACATGACTGAATTCTGGAGTAACGGTCAAGCTGAAGTCCTAAATGGGGTTCGCGTCCTGAGAACCCGCATTTGTGGACAGGAGTTGATCATAACTGAACAACTCATCAGGGAGCATCTAGAGCTCAATGATGATGGGGCTCCTACTGAGTTTCCTAAAGAAGACTTGGGTAGCACCTACATCCTCATAGGATATGGTGGGGATGTGAGCAGGTCAACCGTCTACAAGTTCAACTTCTCATATCATTGGAAGTTCCTGCTGCACATCGTTCTGCACTGTTTATCCAACAAATCTAGGGGATGGGATCAAATCCCATATGAACTAGGATGCCTAGTTCACGGGTTGGTGAGAGGTCTGCGCTTCAACTACTCAAGATGTTGACCAATTTGATTGGAAATCTGAGAAGGGACACATTCTTCATGTATCCCCGATACATTCAACACATTATCAACTGCGAGTTGGAACTGAGCAAGCTTGTCTGTGCAGCTGCTCTTACTGTTCCCCAAGTGCGGCCTACAATCTTCAAGACATTGAAAAGGTTCCATCAACTTTAATGGATGGTACACTCCTTTACCTGCAGAGATGATTGAGCGCATAGCTCCTGGTGACATCCCTGTTAACCCCACAGGTGATGAACCCACACAGCAACCTCCACCACAAATATTCCCATACCTTCTCCACCCATTAAAATAACATATCAGAGACGCCCCAAACGAACCCTTGTTCAATCTACTCTGATTGAACAAGCTCCTCCAGTTCAAACCAAAAAGGCTAGAGTGGAAACATGGGCTCCCACTCAGTCCGAGGTCACACCATCCTTCTCATTTGACCTCAATTTGGGATTTGAGCCTCCTCAGTCTCAAACCCAAGAGCCCAAACCTTAAGCCTTTAGCCCATAGAGTGAGTCTTTACACTCCCCTGTGCAGCCTTCAAGGGACAACCCCACAAGAGGCTCAATGCCTGTAGACATTGATCTAGGTCCCGGGTCAGTAGGTGTAACCTCCTTATCTTTCACTGACCTATTACTCCGAACTGATGAAGAGATAACATCTCTCCATGGCCATGAAGTTGATCTACAACACCCTATCAAAGATCAACAGAGCTAAGAGAGATCCCTTATCTCTAGCCCCTATCAGCAGCCAACTACTGAGGTGAGTCCCACTGATGTGGAGGGGACTCATGTAGGCTCAGCTACCACTACTCAGAGTCTCTCATTGAGCTCTCAGGACAGTGGTAACATCAATTAGACTGAGTCTACGGCAACTTTTACCATTGACATCTCTGAAAGAGATGAATTTGAGCAGAGGTATCCAGGGTGCCAAGAAGCCCATCTGGTGGTGAGACTGAACATACTAGGTATGTTATCTCATCTCCCCGTGATTCTTCACATGAAGATGAGGGAAGTCTGCAACTCACACTTCAGTACTTGCTCTCTAAGGTCTCAAACCTGGAATCTCAGGTGAGGATCTTAGAGACAAGGACAACCACTCAGCAACTTGAGATTGACAATCTCAAGGCTCAACTAGCTAAGAAATAGACGGAGAGGTCTGTTAGGCATGTACCTATTCAGGTCTCATTGACTTCTTCCTCTAGCTCATCTAGCTCTCAAGATGATGCTACCAAAAAGGGGGAGAAAGATCAGAGACAAACATCTGAGGAACCACTGATCCAATCCTCTACTTCCCAACTCATTACCCTACATGAGTCATCTCAATCAACTTTAAAGATTGACTCACAGATGCTTCATGATCTCTACAGACTTTTCATAAAGTTTGTATTGAGATCCTCCTTAGAACACCCAGCCCCGACACCACAATCATATACTTTGGGGCTGAGGAGCTTCAAAGACTGACTGCACCTTCTACCACTGTGGAAGAAGTTGGTCAACCTAAGGTCCACATGGAACCTGAGATTAACTTCGAAAGGGAAATGGGGACTGATGGCCTAGCAACTGAAACAGTTGGGACAGAACTTGCATCAGCCTCTTCTTCTGAAGCTCAGGCTGAAACTTCCGAAGCTAAAGTTGAAGCCTCGGAAGAACAAGATAAGTCTTCCGAAGCTGAGATGGAAGCTGCGGAAGGTTTGTTCAAATGTCCAAGGAGCTGATCATCACAGATGTTATTGCTGAAATAGCATCTGAGATGATCAAGGAGGACATTTCTATCTACCTCCATCCCAAACACCATCTCTGCCTCTCTCTCAATCTGAACCCTCTATCCAAGAACCACCGCAGTCAAAAGACAAAGGCAAAAGGAAATTGACTGCGGAAGAGATTTAGGAAGAGGAGAAGATTGCAAAGCTGAAACGGAAAGGTAGATTCCCAGACAAGAAGCTGTTAGCTGCTAGTTCAAAGGCAGCTGCAGCCAATCAGGAAGCTATCAACAATAAGAAGAGAGAGGAACTCATTTATTAGCTCATCAACCTAGGAGCTGCAAATGAGGAGACACTCCTGCTACCACTAGAGGAGTTGGTGACTTTGGAGAGGACAACCAGGCTAAAGCAAGAAGAAGAAGCCAGGTTGGCCTTGGAGAAAGAAGAAAAAGAACAAAAGAAAGCAGCCCTACAGCTGAGAGAGGCTAGGATTAAATTCCTACTCTCAGGAGGCTTCAGTCTTCCTGAACTGTCTTCACATGATGATGATATGATCCTGCTGCTCCACAACAAAGAGTAGAATCAAATGGAGAAGGAAAGGAAGAAAGCTGCAAGGGAGAAGATGAAGGAGAAGAAGCGGAGGGAGGAGGTAGAGAGGGTCACTGCCACCAAGAAGCTCAGTGATAAAGCCTGGATGAAAGACTATCTCAGGGCTCACGGCTTCTCTGGTAGGCAGGTGGGACCTATGTCCGAAAGGACACTCCAACGGATTGTCAGTGAAACAAAAGCTGACATCCGTATGGGGAAAAAGAAGGAGATGTATAGGAGGGGACAGGGAATGGTCTTCACCCCAGCCACTCAACCACAGCCAGCCACTCAACCACAACCAACCACTCAACCACAGCCAGCGACTCAACCATAGCCAACCACTCAACCACAACCCACACCAGAAGAACCAATTCCATTTCCTATCAAAACCGAACCCTCAGATGAAACCTACACCCCTGAACCTACAACTCTACCCAAACCTACCTCATCACCTCAACCACCTAAACTTCATATCCTTAAACCCAAAACACAACCTAGAACCACTGAACCTAAACCTATCCAACAGAAACCAAGATCATCCCCTCAACCTTCTAAACATCTCTCTCTTAAGGAAATAAAGGAGATCAAGACAAGGCTCATCAACTGCACTACTATGAGCAGCATCTCCTGTGAGGGAGACCTTATCAACATCACCTATGTTGATAACTCTTCAAGCTCCCTCACTCTAGGTCAATTTCTTGAGTTGCCTAGAAGTACTTTGGGCCAGGCTGCAAGACTTCTCGGTCTCAACTCTGATACTCTCAATGCTGAAGAACAGAGACTAAGAAGGAAACTGGCACTCTACTGGATACAAGGAAGGAGGACAGGATTCCTAGTCAGTCTCCTGGACCTAGGAAAATTATAATCCAGTGGAGGTTCGATGAACCTTCTCACAACTTTGTTGTGGAAAGGGAGAATGGTGAAACCAACAGGCTTAATGCCACTTCTCTACTGCATCTCAGCAGATTTGATATTGCTGAGCTTGCAGAGACACCATTCTCCAACCCCTCCAACTCTGAGACTGCTGCTATCATCAGAAATTATCTCAGCAGTCTTCATCTAGCCGAGCTAACTGCAAAGGCCAAGATCGAAGAAGAGTTGAAGTTGAGAAGAAAGGAAGACAAAGAAAGACCTACCACCAAGGGCGCAGCCTTTCTACAGATGGTGGAGGGTCCGAAATTGGAACCTATAGTTAGATGGGAATATGACTATAGTTCCCATCAACTAACTCTTTCAGAGGGCCACAACAAAGGGTACACATAATCCAAGGTGACAGACTGGATGTTCTGTCTACCAAGGATTTGTATAAACTTCTCAGCACCACATCAGGAAAGAACAAGGACATAGACAAATATCTACTTTCCTTGGTGCTGAAAGTTTTGAGAAGAAGAGAGAAGTGAAGTTTTGGTAGCATCAGCCTAGGGGGAGTTTGTTGGGTCATTATAAGGCTGGTGCAACCAAAACCACTTCACATAGTCATTTTGGTGCTACATTCAAAAGGCTTCCGAAGCTAAGTATGAGATCTTCCGAAGTCTGAAGATCAACAGCTGAAGTCATCAGCTGAAGAAAGAGCTGAAGACTATCTTCCGAAGACAAAGTCTGAAGGTTTCCGAAGACAGTCTGAAGACTTCTGAAGACAAAGTCTGAAGACTTCCGAAGACAAAGTCTGAAGAAAGAGCTGAAGACAAAGTCTACTTCCATAGACAGAAGAAGACTCCAAGCCTCAAAAGAAGTAGTCTTCTGAAGTATAAGTGGCTTCAGAAGAAATTCTTCCGAAGAAATTTATCCTTCGGAAGACACTGCTATGTCCAATAGACATAAGTATGGTCTCTGACAGTCCGCTGCAGACCTCTGATACAGCATGGCTTCTTCCTAAAGAACCATGTTGTTGACCATACTTTATTCTACTATATACCTTTTTATGATAGTACATATTACCAACTTTAGTTGATGACAAAAGGTAAGTCAGGGACATGTCCTGACTACCAAATCTCAGGCAAAATGTCTGAGATACCTCACCTATAGTCTTGTAGTATAGATGTTTGGTTAGAGGTTTCCAGCTGGTATCAAAGTATATCCGGCTGTAGGTAGTATTATATATATCTTCTCATTGTAACTTATTAAGTAGAGAGCAAGAGTTAGAGCCAAAACTTGAGCTTGTAAGAATCTTGTAATCCTTTGAGTTGAGAAGCAATATATAAAATTACCTTGAAAATTTACATCCTGTGTTTCTTTACTACTTGTTACTTGTTATATTGTGATCAACTCTTCTTAGACTCTTACTGAGTATCGTTTAAGGTGAGTTTGAGAGAAGAACCACTTGTTGAGTGACCAACATACGATCCTGCAGTAATTTACCTTGCATGGTCACCCATAGCCTCACCTACCCAAGCTAACATCACAGTATTGACACCATTCATAGTGCATAGATCGTGTAAGTTCTCATGTCCATGTTCAGTAGTATCCCAATAGTAGTCCGTCATAACAAATAGAATCCAAGCACAGAAACTCAATTAGTCTAATAAAATTGCCTATCCCTTCTTCTTTCAGGACCTCAGGCATAACTATCTCAGGGTCGAACTCAATATCCGGGATCAACGCTTCGCGTGATATGTGAAGATCCCCTCAGGTTGGGTATCCCAACCTAATAGTATAATGCGGTGCGCATGGTAATTGGAGATTCCAATAGAAGGCATCCCGTGAGGAAAGAGTAAGAGTAATAGTGCCTTCCTCAGGATGGTCAGATAACAAGACATAGAGACAAAGAGCAAGTATAGAGACAAAAAGCAAGTATAGAGGAACATACATGTAATATCAGATGCAAGCCAATCCTAGCATGCATTCTACATGAAGGTTCCTAGGTTATAGTCTAGAATAAGTGAATTGCCTAATTCTCTATAACCAATGGCTCTGATACCAGTCTGTCACCCCCGCTAGAGCGAAAACATGGGGGCGTAACGAGACGGGATCGTCATAACACATTGTTAACAATAGAGATGCAATGTATGTTATTGATGATAAGGCGTGTCATGACAACACCCAACATCAATGGAGACTTGTGTCGTGTTTAGTCAGTATTCACGACAACATAGCCATAAGCATAAAACTTGTATTGATTCACATAACCGAAAATAATATCATGTAATGTAATTCCCACAACCCGGGAACAAGTATCAAAAGTATGAAGATAGACTACAACAATCAGTTCAAAATGAATGTTTGTCAAGTATGTTTAGTCTCAAAAATGCATCCTAGGGTCTCCACTAAAGCAACACACCTAGATCTTCAATTAGCATTGTCACCTGGAAGATATGCTCAAAACAGTCAACAAAATTGTTAGTGAACTCGCAGGTTTAAATAGTAAATAAGTAATTGATGCTGTATAGTAATTGTTGTGGAATACCGTGCATACAGTTATAAGTAAGCAAAATCACATAACAATGAGCTTTACACCCAAACCTAATGACATACACACAACAACTTGTCGGAAAATATTCACCCAAGGGCCCGTTCCTAGCCACCGTTGGTACTAACTAGTATACCAACATGCATGGGTGGGGGTGTCAACCCAATAGTACTACCAATACCTATCAATCGGTTCCAACACCGGTATTAAATGGTTGTAAAGAAAGTACCACACAACGACTCATGTATGTATCAGATAAGTACTCACAACACAGTATCACATTGATTCCAAATATGTAAAATTGTATATGAATTGTACAACATAAGAAAGTGGGTGAGCATACTTTTCCCCATGTTTGTCAAAGATTGAAATATTGTATAAGCATAAAAAGGGGTCACGAAACTCACTTGTTAAGTGGTAAATATGGATGATCAAATTTTCCAAATGTTGTATGTAGTAAATGGTCAAACACCTATTGACAGTTATTGTCAAGCATTAATGATATGTATGAAGCATATAATAACGTTTGATCGGTTCAGGTTGTATTGGTTCGGTCACGTGTAACACACATAAACAGACATAAGTATTAGATATTATGTAGATCCATGTACTATAAATCGTTGCCATTGCCAATGATATTTGTGTAAAAGTGTCATTGTTATTAGATAAATACTTAGCAAATATTAACGTTGCAAATCGATTGTTGATAATTGGAAAATGTTATGTTGATTTGATTTGGAATAACATTAATAAGTTTGATAGTGTCAATTTTAAATATTGTCATTAGCAACGGTACTCGTGTCGATGTCACCTTAACATCACATGACAAACACACACCACACACACAAGTAGGAAATGCACACACAAATAACATCAGTCGCATGACAGGACCAGACGCACGACTCAACAGTCCATTCACACGAATCAACCTTCATTCGTACGAATCAGCTTTATTTGTACGACTGAACCTCCATTTGTGCGATTCGGGCTTCAGTCGTACCACAAACACTCAATCGCACACATTCATCCGCATAGACTCAATCGCACGACACACACACAGTCGCATGACTCAATCGCACGACTCACCCAGTCGCATGACTCAGTCGCACGACACACACACAGTCGCATGACTCAATCACACGACTCACCCAGTCGCATGACTCAGTCGCACGATAGACACAGTCGCACGACACACCCAGTCGCAAGGCTCAGTCGCACGGCAGACCCAGTCGCGTGGAAAGCAGTATCGCGACTGCAGAAGTGCAGAGCGAAGGCTGCTCCGTGCACGGGTTTTACGCCTCATGGACCTCCAGAATCACATTTCAAACAAGTACAAACAAGAAGAACACGCAGAAAGGCAACACACGCACCCACGCGACCTCATGTGCTCGGGTTGACCCCGAGCACCCGAAACCCTAAAACGCAGAAGTAAACGAGTAAGAAAAGGGACGACCAAGGTCGTCTACCTATAAGAAAAGAGTAGTCTCAGCTTTAGCCGAGGCTTTACTGGTGAAAACGTGAAGAAAGGGGCGGTTTTGGTGCAAGGAGGAGGAAGAAAATGGAAGAAGAAGAAGATGAAGAAGAAGATGAAATGTGGTGGCTAGGGCTGGAATATGGATATTTATACCCAACCCTAGTTTGGCAAAATGTCACATTTGGTCCCTGCACTTAGCCCCCGAGTTCCCAAATTTTGCTTCAGTTGAAAACGACTTAAATCAGCTAGTTATATTCATGACAACAAGGTAATTAATGATATTTGTAGCTTAATAATGGTTTTATTAGTAACCATAATAATATATAAAAATGGTACATTTAACGCTAACGATAAGGACAATTATAAGGGTTTTAAGGATATAACACTCACGATGAGAACGCATGTGTAAAAGATGATAAAGTGGGTATAACATTCACACGAATAGTTTATAAAGGCGAGGATAGAACGTTCCAAGAAAAGTTAACAGAAACACGTTAATTGACGGACCTTTTGGTGACGGATGTCACAGTATCCCCCAGTTGGGAGAATTTCGTCCCGAAATTCAGCTGGAGTTAGGTCCTAGAGTGTCATCCACGAATAGGTGTGGATACTTGCGTTTCATCTGGTTTTCCCTTTCCCACGTGAATTCTGGTCCTCTTTTGGAGTTCCATCTCACGCGGACAATCGGTATCTTGCTGCATCTTAATTGCTTGACCTTTCGGTCCATGACCTCTATAGGTTCATCGATAAAATGAAGCTTCTCATCGATCTTGATTTCCTCAATTGGTACATGAAGAGACTCGTCGGCCAAACACTTTTTGAGGTTCGACACGTGAAAAGTATCATGTACACCGCTATGTTCTTGTGGTAATCTTAATCGGTAAGCCACCGGACCGATTCTTTCTATAATCTCGAATGGTCCTACGTATCTGGGGGCTAACTTCCTTTTCTTTCCAAATGGAACGATTCTTTCCAAGGAGAGACTTTGAGTAAAACACGATCCCCAACATTAAATTCTAGAGGCTTCCGACGGTTGTCGGCGTAGCTCGTTTGGCGATCTCTGGTAGCTTTTAGTCTGTCTTTGATTTGGGAAATCTTGTCGGTTGTTTCCTGAATGATCTCTGGGCCTGTCAGCTGGCTTTCACCAATCTCTGCCCAACAAACTAAAGATCTATATTTCTTCCCATATAATGTTTCAAATGGAGCGCATCCGATGCTCGTATGATAGCTGTTGTTGTAAGAGAATTCAATCAATGGTAAGTGAGTGTCCCAGCTACCACCAAAATCGATTACACAAGCCCTGAGCATGTCTTCCAGTGTTTGTATCGTTCGTTCACTTTGGCCGTCTGTTTGCGGGTGATAGGCGGTACTCATATCTAATCGAGTGCCCATCGCTTTCTACAATGTCTGCCAAAATCGTGAAGTAAATCGGCTGTCACGGTTGGATATGATTGACACCGACACTCCGTGCCTTGTCACGACCTCCTTTATGTACAATCTCACCAACTTATCCATCTTGTAATCCTCTTGGATTGGTAAGAATTGAGATGACTTCGTCATACGGTCCACTATAACCCATATCGAGTCATGCCCGCTACTTGTTCTAAGGAGTTTGGTAATGAAATCCATGGCTATATTCTCCCCTTTCCACTCGGCAATTTCAGGTTGCTGTAATAATCCGGATGGTCTCTGGTGTTCAGCCTTAACTTTCAAGCATGTCAAGCATCAGCTTACATACCTAGCAATGTCTTTCTTCATGCCTGGCCACCAGTACAGATCTTTAAGATCATGGTACATCTTGTCTGCACCAGGATGAATAGAATATCGTGTCTTGTGTGCTTCATCCATGATTAGGGTACGAACATCTCCCCATTTGGGTACCCATATACGATCCATGAAGTGCTGTATACCATCATCCTTGCAAATCATCTGTTTATCCAACCCTCGGAATGCTTCTCCCGCAAGGTTTTCTTCTTTCAATGCCTCACTTTGTGCAATTTGGATCTGAGCTTTCAGATTCATTTGAATAGTCAATCCCAAAGCTCGAGCATGTAGTGGTTTCACGCATTCTTTGCAGCTTAAGGCATCAGCCACCACGTTCCCTTTCCCCGGATGATACCGGATCTCACAATTGTAGTCACTAAGTAACTCTACCCAACATCGCTGACGCATATTGAGTTCTTTCTGATCCAAGATATGTTGAAGGCTCGTATGATCCATGTAGATGATGCATTTGGTTCCATACAGGTAATGCCTCCATATCTTAAGTGCAAATACTACAGCGCCCAACTCCAAATCATGAGTTGTATAGTTCTTTTCATGCACCTTAAGTTATCGTGAGGCGTAGGCAATCACCTTATCCTTCTGCATTAGCACACAACCAACCCTTGATGTGAAGCATCGCAGTACACCACAAATCATCAGTTCCGTCTGGGAGGGACAATGTGGGAATCTGTTGTCTCTGGACCTTACATACTAAAAACTCCTTCAGCTGCTGCTGGAGGTGGTATGATCCCCAAGGATGTGGCTGACAACTCAGAAGAAGATGGAACGAGAGTAGAAATTGATCAAAAGGCCATGATAGCCCCTCAGACTGCTTTTCCAAACTCTGTGTATAGAGGTTTCAAGAAACGCAAAACAACTAAGCAGCTGTGGGACGTATTGAAACTAATGTATGAGGGTTCTACTAAAGCCAAGGAGAACAAGAAGGATCTCCTGAAGCAGCAGTTTGAAAATTTCACCTTCAAAATAGGTGAGACCATGACTCAACAATACTTCAGGTATGTTGAGATTGTGGATACCCTAGTGGATGTTGGAGTAACTCTTGAGAGTAGGGATATTGTAAGGAACTTTATGTCCTCTCTTCCTAGGAAATGGACATATTATTGTGTTGTAATCAAGAGAACTAAGAACCTTAAGACTCTCACTCTAACAGAGTTGTATGGTATTCTCAGTGGATACCAGATGAGATGAACATGCAAGGTTCATCTAGTAACTGCAGCAATCAAATGGGTTCAGCCCTTCATATGACTAAAAGGGATAGCATAGAACCCCAGCATCATCTCATATGCTACCCTGACATCTCACAAAAGGGTCCTTTCATCACCTTCCCAGAGACACCAAGGGATAACTATACTCAAGGAAGCCCATTCCAAGAGACAAGTTCTTCTCAAGCCTTTATGTCTTCTGATGAAAGTTGTGGCAGCTTCCTATTCACCCTTGAAGACCTAGACTGTATCCATCCAGATGACCTGGAGTATATGGAGATAGTCCAGCAAATGGCTCTTCTCACTCACAGAGCCAAGAGGTTCTACAAGAGGACAAGAAGGAAGTTTCCCAGCAATACAGCCAGTGGAAAGTTTGGACTGGATAAAAGCAAAGTTAAGCGTTACAACTGTAACTTGATGGGTCACTTTACTAGGGAGTGCAAGGCACCAAGAACAAATGGAGGACAAGTACAATCCAGACTAAACTACACTGATAAAGCTACCCAGAATGAGAAGCCAAAGCAGTAAGCTGTAGTTGCTGTTAAAGAAGGAGGCTTTGACTGGAGCTTTCAGGTGGAAGATTCATCTCCAAACCAAGCATTGATGGCTGACCATGATGAAACCAAGGTATTGAAACATCTTTGCACTTTTGAATGTATTGCTAAAGTCAATAGATACAGGTCCTATAACATAGAGATGAGATCTGATCTTGAGTCCATGAACATCCTAAAATCTAATTTTAGAAAGACTAAAAATGATTATAAGTTAAAGATAGAGGACTTAGAGAAAACCATTCATTTTAAAACATGAGCACACAAATTACAGGACTCAGATCAAGGATTTTATAACTAAATTACTGAATACCAGGCTGAGCTTGTGATCAACAAAGCCAGGGCAGAAAAATGTGTTCTTGAAGAAGAGACCTTCAAGAACATCATATCATCATCCTTGCATGCAAAAGTTTGTTACCAAAATAGGCAGAGACTGGATCTAGTGAGATAGCTCCTCCACACATAATCTTGTCTGTAAGATTACCTAGGTATGGAACTTGTGAAGATGAGCTTCCTCACATAGACCCCTTGAGTGAAGAGGATGAAGAAGTGGTAGTGAAGAATTCCTCTGAGAAGTGTGAAGAGGAGGATTCTAAGAAGGGTCACTATCCTTCTGAGGAGAGCAGGAAGCCTGAGATGACCAAGTCTATGAGGAAGAACTTAATCAGAAAGAGAAAAAGAAAGGCCAGGAGGGCTCAAGAGATCAAGGCTACTTTCAACTCTAAGCAGAAACAAATCTTTGCTTCTACAGGATTTGACATGGTTAAGACTGAAGACATAAACCTCAACTCTTCTACCAAGAGTTCTGGTTCATGTTCAAATCATCTCAGCATCAAGAAGAAGCCTGATCCGTTGTGTACCACTGCTACACAGCCTGAACCATCCAACTCTAAGAATAGTCCTCAACCCAAAGGGACTGTCTTAGCATCTGCAAAGATGAAGGGGAGAAAGGAAGTGATTAAAGTCAGCCTTGTTCTCAGAAGAAAAACTCTTGGGAAGAAAAAGATAAGTTGTGTCATGTGTGAAAGTACCTCTCATCTTGCTATGGATTGTCCATACAATCCAAAGAGTACTCTTCATATGACCAAGAAGGAGAATCCTAAGAGATCTAAGAAGAACTCAGCTTCGGAAGGAAAATCTGTTTCCTTCGGAAGCTCTAAAGGAAAGAAGAAGGCAAGTGGAAAATTGCCTTCGGAAGAAGATTTGGTCTCGGAAGAAAGGAATACTTCCGAAGCACTGAAGTCTACTACAGTGTTAGCAGGATCTTCCGAAGGTTCAGTCATCAAAACTTCCGAAGTCTTAAAAACTTCTGAAGTGTTGAAGGTCAGGTCCAAACTTCCAAAGGTGGTGTGGAAGTCAAGGAAAGACCAAGTGACTAAAAGTTCTCCATCAATAACAGCAAGAGATCCTCAGAGCACAACTATAGGATCTATTACTGTTTTATTACCTTCTACTTCCATTTATGAGCCCAAGACCAATAAGGCTTAGGTTTCCAAATGTAATTAATCATTTTCTTTATGCAGGAACAGCTCAAGACAAACAAAAATGTCTGGATCATTTATAGTGGTTGTTCCAGGCACATGACAGGCAATAGGTCACTACTCTAGAACTTTGAAAGGATTGATGGAGGACCAATCGCTTTTGGAGGAGATGAAGGTGGTTACATTTCTTGAAGGGGTAGGTCAGAAATGGTAAGCTCAGCATTGAGAAGGTAAACTTTATCAAGGAGCTTGAGTACAATCTTCTGAGTGTATCCTAGTTTTGTGATCAGAGTCATAACATGCTCTTTACTGAGCATGAGTGCATTGTTTTCAAGCCCAAGGTGATTATTCCTCATGAGCATATTCTGCTTAGAGCCCCCAGAAAAGGGAACATGTATAAGATGATTTGCAAGAAACATCTCCCTCAGGAGAAGTTTCATGCTTTCTATCCAAAGCCAATAGTGATGGGTCTTTTCTTTGGCATAAAAGAATGTGCCATGTAAACTTTAAGAACATTAATAAGCTAATTAAGAATGATTTGGTAAGTGGAATGCCAAAGAAAGAGTTTACAAATGATGACCATTGTGTTGCATGCCTGAAAGGGAAGCAACATAAGGTATCTCACAAGCCTAAGGAAAGAAACTCCATCACTACACCCTACACTTGTTACAGATGGATCTCTTTGGACCTACCAGTATAATGAGTCTAGGAAGGACCTCTTACTGTCTGGTGATCACAGATGACTTTACAAGATTCACTTGGGTCTTCTTTCTTAGAACTAAGGATGAGACCCCTGAGATTCTAAAGAATTTCATCTTAAGAATTAAGAATCAATGTGATCACTAGGTCAAAACCATAAGATGTGATCAAGGAACTGAATTTAAGAATGAAATCCTTGACACATTTTGTGATGAAAAGGGTATTACAAGACAATACAGTGCTCCCAGGACTCCTTAGCAAAATGGTGTTGCTGAGAGGAGAAACAGGACAATGATTGAAGCTGCAAGAACCATGTTGTCTGATTCTAAGCTACCCATCACCTTCTGGGCAAAGGCAGTCAACACTGCCTGCTATGTGCAGAACAGAATTTTAGTGGTTAAGACACATGGTAAGACTCCTTATGAACTTTGGCACAAGAGAAAACCTTTCATTGGTTTTCTCAGGTCATTTGGATGTCCATGCAGCATCTTGAATACCAAGATCAAATTGCCAAGTTTGCTGAGAAATCAGATGATGGACATTTCATTGGATACTCTTCTTAAGCTAAAGACTATAGAGTATACAATCTCAAAACTAGAGTAGTTGAGGCCTCAGCCAATGTGACTTTCAATGAGCACACTCCTAGTGTGAAAGGTTCTGGTCCGGATTGGCTATTTGATCTTGACTTAGTTACCAACAGTTTTAACAAATCTTGTGAGAATGTTTCAGGGTCTACAAACATTTTACCTCCAGGTGATCCTGATCCAAGATTTGAGCTAAGAAGACCTTCAAGTTATACATCTTCAGCTCCAGTTGTAACTACTTCAGCAAATGAAGTTTCTATCAGCAAAACAATGATAAATTTAGCTGATACATCTGAGATGCCTTCAAATTCCAGCTCAGAGGCTCAACAGACCAACAAAGAAACTTCAAATGCAGAAGAAGATGATAGTGGTGATGACAGTGATCAAGAATTTCTTGATGCTGATAACCACCCCATAGATGAACATATCAATGATGTCACACACTCATTGGATCAAGTTTCTCTTGATAAGTGTGTTGAAGTGGTGGAAGAAGCATCTATGCCAGATCTAAATTTCTCTAATTTTGATCTGTCTCAGCAACTTGATGTGATCCCTCAGCTAAGGACTCACAAGTCTCATCCTACCATAAACATCATTGGAGATGTTGACACCAGGGTAAAAACAAGAGGACAAACCCATGAAGCAAATGTTTGTCTTCACTCTTGTTTCTTGTCCCAGATAGAGCCAAAGAAGTTGATGAGGCTCTGAAGGATGGAAGTTGGATTGAAGCCTTGCAAGAGGAGCTACTTTAATTCAAGAGACAGAAGGTTTGGAACCTATGTCTCTTCCTTATGGGAAGACTACTATAGGAACCAAATGGGTATTTAGCAATAAGAAAGATGATAGAGGTATTGTTATCAAGAACAAAGCTAGACTAGTTGTTCAAGGATACACACAAGAAGAAGGAATTGACTACACTGATTTCTTTGCTCCTGTATCAAGACTAGAAGCTGTTAGGATACTCTTGGCCTTTGCTGCATCCAAAAACTTCAAGGTCTATCAACTTGATGTCAAGTGTGCTTTTCTGAATGGGGTGATTGATGAAGAGGTGTATGTGAAACAACCACCTGGTTTTGCAGATCCTGATCATCCTGATTATGTCTGAAAGCTTGATAAGGCTCTCTATGGGCTACACCAAGCTCCAAGAAAGTGGTATGAGACTCTATCTTAGTATCTCTGCAAGCATGGATACAGAAGGGGTACTATAGATGGAACTCTTTTCATCAAAGGACAGGGAAAGGACTTACTGCTAGTTCAAGTGTATATAGATGACATCATCTTTGGTTTAATTAATCCAAGGCTCTACAAAGACTTTGAGAAGCTGATGAAAGACAGATTTGAAATGCGTGCCATGGGGGAACTCAATTTCTTTCTGGGAATTCAAGTGAAGCACGTTGAAGATGGAATCTTCATAAGTCAGTCAAAGTATGTTCAGGACATACTCAAAAGATTCAACATGACTGACTGTAAGATTGCTAAGACACCCATAGCAAGAAACCACTCCCTTGGGCCTGATCTTGAGGGGAATGTGTGGATGAACACCTTTATAGGGCTATGATTGGGTCTCTTATGTATCTTACAGCTAGCAGGCTTGATATCATGTTTGCCACACGCATTTGTGCAAGATATCAAGCCAACCCCAAGATGTCTCACCTCATCACTGCCAAGAGAATTCTAAGATACCTCAAAGGTGCCTCAACACTTGGTCTTTAGTATCCTAAGAATTCTGACTTCAATCTGTATTCATATACAGATAGTGATTATGGTGGTTGCAATATGACTGCAAAGTCTGCATCTGGGGGATGTCAGTTCCTTGGTGGAAGGGTTGTATCATGGCAATGCAAGAAACAATCCTGTGTCTCTGCATCAACTGCTGAAGCTGAATACATTGCTGCTGCAAGCTACTGTGCTCAAGTGCTTTGGATTCAGAATTAGATGCTTGACTATGGTTTCAACTTCAAAGAGACTCCCATTCATATAGACAACAACAGTGCTATCTCTATCACAGAGAATCCTGTGCAGCACTCAAGGACAAAACACATAAACATCAGGTATCATTTAATTAGAGATAACTTTGAAAAGGGATTAATTAAACTAGTTAAGCTTTAACACAAATGAACAATATGCTGATCTGTTCATAAAATCCTTTGATGAACAGAGATTTAAGTATCTTATATCAGCTATTAGGATGATTAACATTGAGTAGCTTTTTCTTAAACTAATTCATTTTATTTCTTAAAATCTGTGTCTCCTAAGTTGTCTAGTCTATCACCTTCATAAGCTCATGTTTTCTATGGATATAAAAAAACCTTTTGAAGAGTTTTTCTTAGATTTTGACAAATCCTGATCCTTCGGAAGATATGATTTTATCTTCGGAAGAAAAGTATACCTTCAAGACAAATAACTATCTCAGTAACATTTGCCTTCGGAAGAAATTTCTGAAATATCTTCCGAAGCTTAAAACTCAGGCACTTATATGTTTTTAAGGTTCATTTTTCTTCCGAAGGAAATTAACTCTCAGAAGAAGTTTAAAATTCTCTTCCGAAGCAAATTTGTCAAAACTCTTTGAGAAATTCTTCCGAAGTCATTTTGGCTTCGGAAGCTTTTTCATTAAAGCTTCCGAAGACAATTTACCTTCAGAAGTTTTTCGATTTCCAAGAAAACCACTTTTGAGGTGGGACCACATTCCGGATTTCAAAGTTTATCCTCTTTCATTAACTTTGTCTCAAATCCTTTTCTCATATTAACCCCAACGGTTCCCCCTCTTTCTATTATCTTCATCTTTCCTCTAAACCTAAAATCCATATTTCTCTCTGAAACCGCCTTCGTTCATCCTCCCTTTACCTTCAAGCTTTCTTAAAATGGCCAACCTTGCCAGACGAAATGACCCAGATTTTCCATGCAGTTACATAGGCAACACAATCAGATTGTACTGTTAAGCTCTGCGAAAGATTCACATTTGTCAGAGGTATGCCAATTCTTGGCTCTGTCTAACTACTTCACCTCCCTTACCATTGATCCTTCTCTCTATGAGGATCATTTGCTTGAATTTTGGAAGACCTGCCAATAGGTCATTATGAACGGGGAGAAAGCATTGTCTACCACAGTGCAGGGGAGAACAGTCTTCATCACTCTGGCCATCATCAACAATCATCTTTAGCTGGACGACGAAGAAGGTGAGGTGTTCTTTCCAAAGGAAGCTCTTAATTATTCCGTTGAGCAGATGGGCTATGAAGGAGATTTCTCTGTTAAGACCTTCAGGAAAAGGAAGGTCTCATCTAAGTGGAAATACCTTCTTCATGTGGTCATCCACAGCATGTCCAACAAGCATGGATGATGGGACTAGATTCCTGAAGATCTCTCCTTCGTAGTGCATGGAATGGTTCAGGGGGTCAAATTCAGGTATTCTCAGTTTGTTTATACAAATCTGATTGCCAACTTAGACTCCTTAGAATATTACATGTTTCCTAGATATGTTCAATACATTCTCAACTGTGAACTGGGCTCACAGTTGAGGGAAATAGGTAATATTCTTAAATTGGGACAGATGAAGCCCGACATCTTTAAAATCTTGAAGAAGCCAACTGTTGGCTTCTCAGGGGTAGAAACAGCCCTTGTCCTAAAAATGTTAGAGCTCATTGCTCAAGGTGACAACCTAGCAACACAAGCTAGTGTTGAACCCACACCTTCTACATCCCAACCACCAAAACAACCACAAATCACCCTCACCTACCAAAGAAAACACAAACGAACCCATGCACAAGCTACTGAGTCTGTGCAGGCACCCATATACTCACCTACACAGAAGGAAGTGGACACTGGAGCTCCTACTTCCCTTGAGGAGCAAACCACTCCCATTACTTCAAGGATCAGTGCTTAGGTTCCTTATGCTTAGTCTGATGAGCTCACAATCCCAACGGCCTTAAGCCTTCACTCAGAGTCTCCACTCTCAAGTGAACAACCTTCAGGGGACAGCTACCATCCCCAGCCTTTAGATTTAAACCAACCAATTCCAAACCTTGACTTCTATACTGATGAGGACTTAGATGCCAATGAGTACCATGAGTCTTCCTACTACACCTCTCCTCAAAGGAAGATAAGTGCTCCTGAGTCACCTAGGTCTAGCCCACATCAGTCGCCTATCACTGAGGTGGATGCTTCTGAACATGTTCAGGACATCCATATGGAAGAGGTTCTCACTTCAGCAAGTGATTACATCATTTAGACCTCAACCATGGCAACTTAGCCCATTCACACTTCAACTGAAGCTGTCACTGAGTAGAGGAAATCCAGCAGCCAAGAACACCATGCTGGTAATAAGGAAGAGGACCTTGGTCCAATTCTCTCAATCCCCAGTGATTCTTCTGATGAAGATAAGGGGAATCTGAGACTAAAGGTGCAAAAACCGTCAAAAACATGCACCTATTTAGTCTCCAAGGTTAGTCATCTTGAATCTCAAGTGACTACCTTGCAACACAGGGTCAATGATTAGCAACTTGGGATATCTCATCTTAAGGAAAAACTAGCTGGGAGACCTTTAAGAAGAGCTCAACCAGGAACACAAGAACCTATGAATGTGATTGACCTAACTGCTACCTCACCTATGCAAGAAGGTGATGCTACTAAAAAGGGGAGGAAGTCAGTCCAGTCACAGAACCTGGGGGTTCTTCAGAGAGTATGGACATTGAGGACTCACCATCCTCTCTTATAAATATACATACTCAACAACTTTCTCAAGTTCACATTGATGTGGACAATATAGACTCTGTCATTAGGAGTCTCTTTAAGAAAGGCATTCCAAGGGCTATGTCATCCCCACGAACTTTAAATTACATTATGGAGTGGAGGTATGATGCTGACAGAAGAGCCCTCATCCTTCTTAGAGTTCAAGGGCATCAAGAAGTCTTTAACTTTCATACCTTGAACTACTATGAAGCTCTTGACCTTGTCAACATGCCACTTGTCAACCAAGGCAAATCTAGACAAGCTAACAGGTTGGCTCAAAGGATTCAAGATAGGATTACTGTAGAGTTCAGCTTCAGAAGAAGACTGTGGCAATCAGGCAATACCATCGGTCAACTGGATGTTGAGGTAGACCCTAAGATTAGCTTCAAAGGGAAAACCTTGACTGAAGGCCCAGTGGTAGAACCCGAGAGCCCTGTCTACCACCAACTGCTGCAGAAGATCAAACCCTTGATGAGACACCTACTGGTAAAGGTACATCTCAACCTCTCTCTGGCCAGAGCTTGGAAGCTACATCAAGCAATGAAGGCCAAAGCTCTCTCCACCCCGAGTCACAAAGGTCTGTGAGTGACAAAGGGAAAAGAAAAATGACTTCTGAGGAGATTAAGGAGGAGGAAAGAGAGAGGAAAAGGAAGCTAAGGGGAGAAAGTTCCTCTACTGGGTCTGCAAGACTCATGGAAAGTGCTATCAGGGTTGCCCCCAGACCAAACACTCAGAATGATGAGTTAAGGGCAGCCAGGAAAAACTACTTGCAGACTAGGAACTATGATATTGATAATATCATTTCTCTCCCCTTAGATGAGTTGAATGAACTGACTGACATGGAACTATCAAAAGAGAGAAAGGAAAAAGAGGATGCAGAGCTTCTTCTGAAAATCAAAGAAGAAAGAAGAAGAAAGAGGCTCTATAAGCATATGCCTACTCTCTCACCAGTTCAAAAAACTCAGGAACAAGAGGATGTGGTACCACAAGAACCTCAGGTAGACAAAGAAATGGATAGGATCAATATGATCAACTACATGAGTGCCACAGGCCTCTATCAAGCTGATACACTTCTTCCCTTACCCTTTGACTACATTGAGTTTGAATACCTCAAACAACTTGAACTTGATGTAGCCAAAGAAAGAAAGATTACCAAAAGGAAGTTAAGGGAAGAAGCTGTAAAATCAAGAGCCATCATCCATAAGAACTTGAACAAGTCTGCTGACAGGCAGAAGATGATGAGCTGCTTGAAGCTGTATGGATTCTCCAGAAGGAGACTTGGTCCCATGTCTCTATCCAGCATGAATGAGCACATCAGGTTGATCAAGCAGAAGATCCAAAGAGGTGAACTTGTTGACTTACACTTCCCACCAAGTCAGGTCCCTCAGGAAGTGGAGGTTAAGGTTGAAACATCTAAGACAACACAACTGAACCTCCTGCTGAATCTTAGTAAACTTCCACTTATGATCCACAGCAGGGATCTGTCCCCTCTCAATCTGAACCTGTGAGAGAGGAAGACCCAACTGAGAAAGACAAAGAAGAATAATCAGGTGCTGCAGGCCAGTCTTCTCAGTTAAAGAGTTCAAAGAGGAGGAAAAGGATGGTTTCCAAACCAAAGTCAAAGAAGAAGAAGAAGAAAGGAAACATGCACCTCCAAACCTCAGGAAGAGTCAGAACATCCTGAGGATGTGCAACAGGAGGATGCTCCACCAACTCCGATTCAAGCAGCTCCTCTAGCATCAGGAAGACCCATCTTATCTTGGACATACATTACAAATCCAAAATATGGCATTTAATAAGAGATCAAGTTGTTGAACATGTCTACACATAGCAGGATATGTTCAATCTACCTCTGCATGATCTCTTTGACATGAGAAGATATTATGAGAGTCTGAGTGATCCTAACCATCTCATGAAGAAATGGATGGTCATTATCATAATGAGGACTGTCAATATTTGAAGTCCAAGTGTTTTGGTAGCATCCGCCTAGGGGGAGTTTGTAAGGTTATTAGTAAGGCTGATGCAACCCGAACACTCAAAGTCTTTCCTGCATGCATGCATAAGTATACTGAAGTGGAATGCTTCGGAAGTTTCACACTGGCTTAGAAATTATTCTAAGTGTGAAATCTTCCGAAACCAAGACCAATATCTTCCGAAGCCGAAAGATGAAGTCTTCCAAAGCTTCAAGGACAAAGTCTTCCGAAGCCAACCATTGAAGACAGATTTCTTCCGAAGACTTTTATATTACATGCTTTATCTGATGTACTTTTTACCTAAAGGTGAACCACTTTCCGCTGCCACTCTGATAAGTCACTAACCTTTCATGAGTTGGTAAAAAGGTCCATGCTTTTGGTAAACTGTACATTGTGGTCTTAAGTCTGTAACTTTCCACTTTATGTACTTTATCCTTTTTGTAATATATTAGTATGTGAGCTATGGCATGTCATAGTCACTAGTCAAAAGACAATCTGCCTTTTGACTCTACATGGATTTTGTTGTCTAGTTCATGTATCCAGCTGACCTTCAAAGTATGGCTGACTGTAGGTTATAGTATAAGTATTTGTGGTCCTTGTAACTTTGTAAGTTTTGGTAGAACTCTGTAAACCATTTTGTAAGGAACTAGAAGATCAATATACATTAACCTTGAAAACCAACTGCTTGTGTGTTGTTCTAGTTTCTGTCCCATTTACATCTAGTGTTTCTTAGTTCTCTAAACTTATTATTACCAGTTCCCTATTGAATTGTTAAGTGTTGTCATACACTCTTCTTTGTGTTGTTGTGTTGTTCAAGTGCATAACCCTTCACCCGGTCCTGCATATTTTAAATCATTTGTTATATGTATTCATCATTGTGTTTTACATTTTAAATCATTTTATGTTGTTTTTGTCATTGTTTCTATATATTATATCAACTTGTTATATAGCATTGTCTTTTACAATTAAAAGTACACAATGATATATTTTCAACAATGTATTTTCTAAAACTCATAGTGTTAAATAAACACAATATGTTATATTTGTCATTATTTTTTATAGATTATATAAAGATTGTTTTATAATTGTGTTTTACAAATAGATATACATAATGATTTTATTTTAACAATATATTTTCTAAAACTCATGGTGTTCAACATAACACAATGACTATCAAAAAAATACAACGAGACATTATATTATTTTATTATTATTTTTAATGTATTAGATTAATTAGTTATTGGTTTATTATTATGTTACATAGTAGAGTTACATAACAATATTATTCCACCATTATATGTTACTAGAATTCATTATTTTAGAAAAATACAATATTAATAAAAAAATACATAATAACTAATAATAAACACAATAAACTAATAAAGACACAATGACAAGTAAAGAGCTTAAAAATATATAAAAAATTTATTGTCTTTTTATACAACAATATTGTACTCATTTTAAAAACAAATAAAAATGCTCGTTTCTATGGTGTAATATTTATGAAAAAATAATGTCGTATATAAAAGTTATAAACTTTTAAAAAATGAAGAAACTAGAAAAAAGTACAAAAGCGACTATGCCTAAAATACCATCTAACAAACTTCTTTTATACAATTTAATCTCAAGCATTGATTAAGGAGAATGATGGTTGAGATTACTTCTTTCAATTTTTTAATTACTTCTTACAATTTTTTGTTTTAAGATCCTTTTTTATTTGAACATTTCTCTTAATATAATGGATACTTAAATATGGTGTATGCATTTAATATTTATTCAATTACTTGTGTCCTATATCTTATGTGATTAAAAAGGTAAAAATACTTTAATATAAATAAAAACTTTAATATGTTGCTTGTATTAAATATTTATAGAAATATATTGATTTAATTGCTTATGTTATTAAATACCAAAATTTTAAATATCTAATGTGCCTCTAGTGTGTTAAAATATTAGTGAAATTATCATATGACACATGTCAAATCTTTTATATAGTTGTATAGATAATTACGTGTCTTGTCAAGTGTACTTTTGCTTAAAAACACCTCGAAATTTTTACTTTGATCTTGGATTGATATATAAAAGTGTTTTCTGGTATTATTAAAAAGCGGGGAGTAAAGTTTTAACATAGAGTAAAGATGCCCCTATTATATTCTTATAAAAAGGAAGGAGTAACCACCCTTACCTTTTTTATTGCAAAGTTTCGTTGATCGAGTTTTAGTGAAATACACATTCACTTAGGGCTGTTTGTTATAATCTGAATCATTAAATGTTGAAAGGTTAAAAGGACTGAATGGTTAAGAGGCTCTGAACCAGTAAGTGTTGAACCAGAATTTACTATTTGGTTGAATCTCTGAATGATTGTACAAAATGACTATTTTACCCTCTGAATTATTTTGTGCTGAAAAAAATATTTGTTTGATTAGATGTCTGAATGACTGTACGTGAATGATTAATAAGTAAAAAATACAAAACATTATAGAAATTATTCCAAATGCAAATAATCCAAATACGATATACTAAAATTCAAATTCAAAATATTTCAAATCCAACATGCTAAAATACAAATACAAAGTAATCCAACTACAACATACTAATATCCAATTATAATTAATCCAAATATTAATCAATTGAAACTAATTTGACTAGCTATCTCATCACGTAAATTATTCATATAATTAATGCCTTATGAACCCCATTCTATATCATGAACAAACTGGCCATCATTGTTACCACCTTGTGCTTCTACAAACAATGTGTTCTCGTCGTATGCCATAAACAACTGATCATGAATGTTGCATTTCCGTATAAAATTATGAACGTCAAAACAAGCAATAACTATGCCTCTTTGAATTGTAAAAGAAAAGGGAGCCATTTGCTTTAATATTGGAAATATTGCTTTCAACATACCATATGCACGCTCAAATATTTCTAAGTTGTGCATGAGCATGATTGAATCTTTCTTCCTTAGTTAGTGCACGTTGTCGTCGAAAATCGGCTAGCCAATACCTCGTATTACAGTATTGAGTCATAAATCCACGAGTGTTGGTATACGCAGCGTCGCAAAGGTAATACTTATCTACAATGTTAGTAAGAAAGGTATTACAAAAGAGAACAAATATTGTAACTAATAAAAAAATTAACAATGATTTAGAACCTCGTAGGGGGAAAGGAAAGCCAGAAGTTGAGTTAAAGGCACTTCTTTTAGAACTCGAGAATCATGCACAACGCCCTC
The DNA here is from genome assembly GCA_024085815.1 of Flaveria linearis. NCBI lineage: Eukaryota > Viridiplantae > Streptophyta > Magnoliopsida > Asterales > Asteraceae > Flaveria > Flaveria linearis. The sequence continues at coordinate 64,228,962 of CM044004.1, read as the reverse complement.
CCATCCAGCCCATACGAACATGAATATCATATCAAAATCATAAATTCCTAACACATTTTGGTAGCATTCACCTTTTCCTTTTCCTCTGTAACGAGTTTGTTGATTGGCTGGTTTGATTGCATGTATAAGAGTTCCATCTAACCCGCCTATTGCTCCATGAAATATTTGTTTGAACTTTCTATGTATTTTCAAAGTATTTATGATGCCACTAGAAGATGCTGGAACTATAATTTCTTTTACGAAATTCATCATTGCATTAGCATCTCATGAAAACATCTATGAATCGTTTATGTTGAGTGTTGAAATCTTCGTTTAACCATCCAAAATCGTTCATTATGCCCTATAAAATAAAAAACATAGCCAACTTTTCTTGAAAGGTTATTGACCTACTACTTTGTAACCAATTTCTTTGTTGAAAATGATTGCATAATAGTATGGATGCTTCACGTGGAAGACGCATCATCTCATGACATTATGTAAAGATCCGTGCAATAACTCTTGCGTGTACGCATAGGCGGTCAATGCAGAATTCAAATCTCTCGTCCTTTCAATTCTTCCTGTGGCTAATCGTAACCATTGCCAACAAAGTAAAATAAAGACGATAATAATCTCATTCTCCGAATCCATATGCTACCTATTAACATTCATAAGTTTAAAAACATACAAACATATTATCCATAAACATATCTGTTAGGACTGTGTACGTATGGAGTACTAACTAATTCTACGCGTATACCACTCAAATAGTGCGGAATCCTATTTGATTGGCGATCCAATCAGTGAGAATGACAACCTGATCAATCCTTATGATGAAACAAACGTTAAGAACGAACTAGAATTGATCAGAGACGAACTATGAAGTTGGAATGGTGAATAGGGTCGCTCTGGACGGCTAGGGTATGTGTATCTTCGAAGTGTTATGTTTTTCCACGAATTAAGTGGTATTTATAGGTTTGGTGTCTTTATTCGTACGACTGAACCATCAGCATGGTTCAGTCGTGCGACTGAAGCATGCGGTTAATCCATCTTCACGACTGAAGGTCCAGTCGTGCGACTGAGTCAATCTCATGTCACAATCGTGCGACTGATCCAGTCTCCTGGTTCAGTTTGGCGACTGGTCCATTAGCATGAAGTGTTCATGCGTATCGTCCATTAGCATGGTCCATTTGCATAAGAACTTCATACAATTCACAAACCTATATAGTTAGTTCAATATGCGTTATCATACAATAAACAATGAAATATTAAGCATTATAAGCTTCAACCACATATTGTATTTCATTCATACCCATTCAATTACATATATGTAAGACATGAAAGACATTTTACATTAAGCTCCTAAACTAGGTACATATGTATCAACAAACTCCCCCTTGGACCTAGTTTACATCATTGTCTAACATTCTTCATCACCTCATTAAACTTCTTGTACTTTTCCTCTCTTGTGACTCCGACATTTATTTCAAATGCAAAATAGAGTCGTGTAACGTTCTGGAACTGTAGGGCTTGTACAATGTCTTACGTATCAAAAAACAGTGGCTACTGGTACAATATGTATACATCACCAGCAGAAAAATTGGTCAGCCACATTGGGTCAAATACCCTGATAGCATCCATTTGGCCGTCCTTCTACAAGACAATAACTGCTTCACCTGTTCTCCAATCATAGTACCACCACTTGAAGTGTGGAGTGAAGTCCTATGGCATTTACCTTAGAGGGATTCTTGACATAGTGCACGGAGGACTCCACTTCAACACTACCTTTGGCTTTCCAGTAATGGGATCAACTTTAGACCTTCTGATGTACCTCTTCGGTTGTTGAGGTTTGAAGTTACCCACCTGGTGTGGTACTCTCTTCTCAAAGCAGCCTCAAACCAGCCTAACATCTTTTTGGGTCAGCATACAACAACTTAGGCGTACCAGCTGGTTGAGCTCAAAACCAGGAAGAGTCTTTAGATCATGTGGAAATCCAAAGTACTCTATTCCCTTCTCCCTCTTCACTGCATACATTTAGATCCTCAAAATATGCCCACGCTATAATCTTGCCTGATACCTTGATATGATTCTTCACTTTGTAGAGCTTGGTGTAGGCACTCGGCTTTGGTGCAGTGCGCTGGGCTCGGATCTCTGCAAAACAAGCCGCCCATTCAGCCTTTTTGATATCAACATCGGGTCCGAGGCTTGGGCTTGGCTTGTTGATGTCTCCACCTCCTTTTCCATCTGAGCCAGCTTCTCAAATGTATCACATTCGAGAGTACTACCCAAATTGGGAACCACATTTCCCTCTCAGTCAGTGTACTCTGGATAATGTTGGGCTGTGACGTCTTCAATCTCTATTTCATCCACATTGTTAAGCTTATCGTCACTAGCCATATCAACTGTAGGAGCGTCCTTGACAATCTCACCCGGGTTCAGCCGGGACATCTCAGCAAGTTGCTCATCAGTAAGGTCATGAATTATTTCTCCTTCTTTAGGAGTATAACTCACAGACCTCTTGACAATCCCTTGCAAATCAAGTATCATAGTTAATTGGGACTTGATTTATTGTAGGGGAACAACATCATACTCGTCTTCCTGAGATGATTGGTCTACTTGATTAAAACATGTAAATACATCAACCATTAGTAATAATCAAGACAGTTAAATATCGAATATATATAAACATTAAGTACATAAGTTTAATACATGATTCAAGTACAAAAGCTTCCAAATACATAAATATCTAAACATTACTTTTGTCTTGAATCGATGGCTCGTCAGCAGGGGGGCAGAAGATGATGCTCCTTGGTCTTGCTTTCTCTTCGTTCTTCGCTCTTGACCCTGACCTGAGGCAGATGCAGCTGCATCGCCTTCATCATCATCATCAGCATCATCCTGCCTTCCTCTTGGCCCTCCATCATCACTCTCCTCATCATCGTCACTATCATCCTCACCATCATCATCATCATCATCATCTCCTTCTCTGATCTTAAGAGGCTTATCCTTAGATCCTTTGAGCTTGAGCATGATGGTCTTGTTGGAAGTCTCCAACTCCTCTATCTCTTGGCTGATTGGAGGTTATGATCCTGGAGTTGGGCAATCTGCTGAGCTTGCTGAGAGATCTATTGTGCTTGTGTAGCGTTGAGCCCCACAAGCTAACATATCTGTGCAGACTTCTCCTCATCAGTAGCCAACAGCTTCAGCTTCAGCACCAGCTGGGTTCAGTGCTGAAATGTTGACCAAAGAACCAATGAGCCAAGATCAGAAAAACCTCTAAGTCCCACATGACATCACAACAACTGCTGAAGGCTTCATCAGCAGTCTGACAAAGACTGAAGACTCAACAGCTGAAGATCAAGATCTGAAGAACAACAGCTGAAGATCCCAAGTACTGAAGATAAGTACTGAAGTCCGAAGTACTGATGAATACAAGTACTGAAGACTTCAAGTACTGAAGACAAGTGCTGAAGATCAACAACTGAAGAACTGAAGAGCTAATCAACAACTGATGCACAAAGTATGAAGACAATGACTGAAGACATCAGCTGATGACAACTACTGAAGTCATCAGCTGATGAATCATCTGAAGATCAGTCTGAAGACCAAAGTGCTGAAGCTTCAGACTTTGTCACAACAGCTGAAGAAGTCTTCTTCAGTTGTTGTGATGGTTTTACTTTTCGGTTGTTTTATGTTTTTCCTTTTCAGTAGTTTGTACAACAGCTGAAGAGTTTGTTCTTCAGCTGTTATAGTTCAGTAGTTGTAAACGACTGAAGAGTTTGTTCTTCAGTCGTTGTAGCTTTTCAGTAGTTTCCTTTTAGTACTTGTAATAGGTAGAACACTTGGTAATTTTGTAAGAAGATGTCAGCTGTTGTGACATCTTCAGTAGTTTAGTTAGTTCTCAGTAGTTTGTTAATAACCGTTTGATGTCACTATCAAGTGACATCAGCATACGTCATTTTGCCTATAAAAGGTAGATGACCTAATTGTATTCGGTGCCGAAACGTGTGAGCAAATAGAATATTACCTTTTTGGCAGAATTGTTCTCTCTCTCTATATTTACTGTTACATGCAAAATCCTTTATGTTCTTGCTGTAATTGCTAATTCTCGTGCTAAATCCGCTGCGAATACAACCTAATTGATCAAACTAGAGGCTGAGATCCTGTCAAATGGTATCAGAGTAGGTTAATCATTGATCGATTTCATCATTGATCATTGAAACTGCTCTTTTGATCTCTACGTTTGATCGAATTAGCAATTTGCAAGAATTAGCTTAGAGATGAGATTCTGCTGTTTCGGGCCGTTAAACTTGAGGTTCTCTGTGGTTTTGAGCTACATTTGTTTTGTTTAACTTGATTTTGACTGAAATCTGAGATGACGACACCATCGAACGATCCTCACAATACTGGTTCCTCTACCAAGCCCCCCATGCTTGTGAGGAACGAGTATAACATATGGCAGCGTCGTATGCTTCATCACTTGTCTGTCAACAGTTCTGGTTGTTGGAAGTCAGTGGTGCATGGACCGCACATGCCTATGGTGGCGTCCCTGAATCAAATGAGAAGGTTCCGAAGAAACCTGAACAATATTCGGACGAAGATCTTAAGCTGTTCGAGATTGATGCTAAAGCCCATGGAATTTTGGCCATGGCTATTCCAAATGAGATCTACTCAGGGCTCTTGCATCATGAAACTGCTCATGATCTCTGGGTTGCTCTGAAGGAACAATACGGAGGAACCAATGAGGTCTTAGAAACACTAGGGAAATCCTCTCCCAACAATATGAGACATTCTGTCATAGGAAGGGCGAGACTCTGACTCAACAGTATGAGCGTTTCTCTTGTTTGATCTCTGAGTTAAGATGGTCAAACAAGAGTACACTAATAGCCAGATAAACAACAGATCCTCAGATCACTGCCTGAGAGATGGGACACTTATACCATTGTCCTACGCTCCAGTGCAAATCTGGATACTCTATCTCTCACCCAACTTCATGGGAAACTGCTCACATTTGAGAGAGAGATAGAGCAAAAGAGGAAGTTGTCCAACTCTGGCAAGCTCACTGATGACTTTGTCACTGGCAATGCTGCCTTGATAGGTCAGGAGTCGGAATATGCTGCATCAGAGGGTTCTTATGATGAGCATATTGATTTCTCTACCAACTCTGAACATGCTTTTGTTGGTGTTGATAGTGGTTCAGGGGGTAGCAGTGATAACCTGTGTTTCCTGATGGAGGACTTGAAGGGCATTCCAGATGATGATCTGGAAGAGATGGATATTTTGAGTCAGATGGCTATGATAAATATTCGATCTCAAAAGTTCTACAAGAGAACTGGTAGGAAATTTCCTGGTCTCTCTGGCAAAACCAAAGTTGGTTTTGACAAGAGCAAGTTGAGGTGTCACAAGTGCCATAGACTTGTACACTTTGCTAGAGAGTGTAGATCATCTGGATCGAACTCCTCTGCACCCTTTGTGACTTTTCAAGCAATAGCTCACATCACAGAGGGCAACATTCCACCAGCTCCAGTCATCCATCACCAGCACAGGCATCACCTGCTTACTTTGTGCCTCAGGGTCATATGCCATACCCATACCCCTGCTACTATGTTCCTCAGCCCAGTCAAGTTCAAGGACTTTCTGCTCAGCCACCACATGCTCTCCCTGAGCCTCAACCTTCCCAATCTCATCATCAACCCCAACCTCAACAACACACTTCTTCACCCCAGGAGTTGTTGACTGGAGTAGTCTGCCAGATGATCTATCTGGTCAGGAACAACTATTCAAGGTGCTGGTCAACATGGTGGTGATCATCCATTTGGAAATCTTGCTCTAATGGCCTTTGAGTCTGCTGATGGGTCATCATCCAATGCTTCATCACAGGTATCTTCTGAGGCTAAAGCCAAACTTTGTTCTGATTCATGCATAGCAGCATTTGCTTCTATTAGAGAGGCAAATGTGGCTTTAATTGACAAAAACTTTGAGCTAGAGCAAACCATTTCCAAAAGAAAAGCTGAATTTGAGGCTGTGCTTACTGATAAAATGATGAGATTTACAAGCTTAAATGCCAAATCAAAGAGGATAAGGCTAGGGAAGAGGTACTTCTAGAGAAGTACAGAGACCTCAAAGAAACTCTTGCAACCACCCAGGTAGAGTGTGATCGATGGGTGCAATCATGCAAGGGTTTTGAAATGCTTCTTAGTAAGCAATCTGCTTCCAATGTGAAGTTTGGCATTGGTTATAATCACACTGCCCCTCCCACAGATTTTACTCCAAGAGCAGAAGTGGAATCTGTGGAGAGAGTAATAACCAATCCTTCTCATCATGTGACCTCCTATCTTCTGATTCAGCATCCTCAGAGATAGAAGTCAGCATTAACTCCTGCCAAAACCAATCAGCTGATGCTAAAACAGCTGATGGTTCAAATGCTGACTGTCACATGATCAAAAGTTGATCAACTCAGGTGTTGTCTCTAGAAGTACTGAAAGTACTGGAGAGCAAGTGATAACACCTGAAGTTCAAACCTTAACTACTGCCAGCACTGAAGAGAAGAAAACTGACAGTAGAAAAGGTTTGAAGACAACTAAAGAAGAGGTCAGGAAAGCAGGTACTACAAGGAAGAAAACTACTAGTACTGATAACAAACAGCTGAAGAACAAGTCTTCAGCAGTTTCATCTTCTTTAGTTGATGATCAACATAAGATGAAGAAGAAGCCATGTGAAGTATGTGGCTTGTTCAATCATCTTACTGATGATTGTTGGTACAAAAAGGGATCCAAACTCAAACAAAAGAGAAAGTTAAAGAACAAATGAATAAAATGAAAAATGAGTTTGAAACCAAGTTTGTACTAGCAACATCAAAGCCTGAAACCCCTAAGCCCAAAAGCAAATCCAAAAGAAGGTAGGGGTTACTCAGGCAACAGCTGAGGTTGCTCAAAAGAAGAAGGTGCAACATGGGAAACCATCATCTGCAAGCCCCAATGTGTCTAAAGAGCTGAAAGCTTTATCACAAAGTCAGACACAACTGGTAATGATGGTTCAGCATCTAATGGGAAGAGTCAACCAATTAGATGCTCCTGTGTTGAAACCACAGAAAAGGAAATCCAAGCCAAAGGGTTCCTCTTTACACCATCTTCTTCACCTCAGGCTGTCACACATAACACACCCGTTAGTGTTGCACCTGTTGTTGAGAACAGACCCAAAACCAAAAAGGTTTGGGTCTCTAAAACTAACTAACTGGTTATTATGTTTGCAGGGTTCTTCAACATGCCAAAGAAGCATTTGGTATGTAGACAGTGGAGGATCTATGCACATGACAGGAAGCAGATCCCTTCTTAATGACTACTCTCAAGGAAAGAAGGGATTTGTCTCCTTTGGCAATGATGCAAAGGGTTACATCATCGGAAAAGGCTTTGTTTCCAATGGGGAAATAAGGTTTGATGATGTTAACCATGTGGAGAATCTCAAGTACAATCTCTTGAGTGTCAGTCAAATGTGTGATAAAGGCCATGTTGCCCTTTTCACAGCCAGAACTGTCGGATTCTGTCATCCAAAGTTCTGAGTTTGATTGACAAGGTGTTGGATGAATATACTCTCCTGAAGGCCAACAGGACAGAAGAGTATATGCCTTAGATCTTTCCAAGAAAATTGATCTAAAAGGCCATCCTTGCCTATTCTCCAAGGCATCTCCTCAAGAGTCTACTCTATGGCATAGAAGGCTGGGGCATGTTAATTTCAAGAACATGAATCAGCTAATAAGCCATGGTTTAGTAAGAGGATTGCCTTTGAAGGAGTTCAAGTGTGAAGACGACTGCACTGCTTGTTTAAAGGGAAAACACACAGAGTTTCATTCCCTCCAATAGAAGAACCAAAGTCCACTGCCTGCTTGCAACTCCTGCACATGGATCTCTTTGGTCCTGTCAGGGTGATGAGCATGGCAAAGAAGAAATACTGCCTGGTAATTGTGGATGATTACTCCAGGTTTGTATGGACTTTCTTCTTGCACTCCAAGGATGAAGCTGCCAAGGCTATTATGAACTTTGTGTTATTTGTGGAGAAGCAGTATTCCCTGCAGGTCAAGTGTGTGAGGAGTGACAATGGAACAGAATTTAGAAACCACACACTTGATGACTTCTACCTGTCTAAGGGAATTAAAAGGCAGTTCAGTATTCCCAGAACTCCTGAACAGAATGGAGTGGTTGAGAGAAAGAACAGGACTCTCATTGAAGCTGCAAGGTCAATGCTGGCTGACTCAGGATTGCCACTGACCTTTTGGGCTGAAGCTGTCAACACAGCTTGCTATGTGCAGAATAGAGCATTAGTGAATAAGAGGTTGATGAAGACTCCTTATGAAGTCCTTCATCATTTGGCCCCTCTGATTTCTTTCTTTAGAGCCTTTGGGTGTCCTTGTTTCATTCTCAACACTAGCAATCCACTCCAGAAGTTTGCTAGTAAGGTGGATGCAGGGTATTTTGTTGGTTATTCATCAACTTGCAAGGCATACAGAGTTTTCAACTGTAGGACAAAGATGGTTGAAGAAACTCTGCATGTCAAGTTCAATGAATCTCCAAAGGACAAGATTCCACAAAACCCTGTGGAGTTGTTTGATCTGGACATACTGCAATATGTTCCTTATCAACCTCCAGCTGTTGAGCCTGTCAACAGTTCTCCACCTGGTGGTACTGATGATGATGTAACCAGTACTCACCTTTTCAGGTTTAGTGACAACCTGCCTGAGTCCACTAAACCTGATGCTCCTGTAGCTTCAGCAGCCCCATCCACAACAAATGCTCATGAGATTTCTGCATGCTCTACTTCATTTGAGCTGCCATCTCCTACATGGTTTCAAGAATCTTCATCACCATCTGTTGCTGCTGAAAGTCCTACAAACTTGCACTGACATTATAGTCTATCAAGAGCTGAAGAATCACCCCACATCTCAAATCATTGGTGATATCAATGCTGGAGTTTCAACCAGGAGTCAATTGTCCAATTTCTGCTTCTATGCTCTCTTCATCAGTCAGCAAGAGCCAAAGAACTACCATGTTGCACTCAGAGACAATGGATGGGTTGAAACAATGCAGCTTGAGCTTCTTCAGTTCAAGAAACAGCAAGTGTGGGAGCTTGTTCCTTTACCCCAAGGGAAGTGTGCAATAGGCACTAAATGGGTATTCAGGAACAAAACAGATGAAAAGGGCAAATAGTTAAGAACAAGGCCAGGCTGGTTGTCCAGGGGTTTGCACAAGAGGAAGGCATCGATTATGATGAGACCTTTGCCCCTGTAGCCAGACTGGAGGCAATAAGACTGTTCTTAGCTTATGCTGCCTTTCACAGTCTTAAGGTTTATCAAATGGATGTCAAAAGTGCCTTCTTATATGGTAAAATAAAAGAGGAAGTTTATGTGTGTCAACCACCAGGCTTTGAGGACAATAAACATCCTGATTGGGTGTACAAGCTTGATAAGGCTCTTTATGGGCTGAAACAAGCTCCTAGAGCCTGGTATGAGACACTATCAACTTTTCTTCTCCAAAAAAGTTCACTAGAGGCACCATTGATAAAACCTTGTTCATTAAGACTGTGGGACAGCATAAGCTCCTTGTTCAAATTTATGTAGATGACATCATTTTTGCATCCTCTGATCCAAAGTTGTGTGATGAATTTACAATGCTCATGAAGCAAAAGTTTGAAATGAGTGCTATGGGCGAATTACAGTTCTTTCTAGGTTTGCAAATCAAACAAAGGGATGATGGAATCTTTATCCATCAGTCCAAATACACCAAGAGTTGTTGAATAAGTTTGATTTACAAACCTGTAAGCCCTGTTCTACTCCCATGAGCAGCATCACACAACTGGATATAGATCAGAAAGGTAAAGCGGTTGATGAAACCCTTTACAGATGTATGATTGGGTCCTTGATGTACCTTACAGCTTCTAGACCAGACATCATGTTTGCAACATGTGCCTGTGCTAGATTTCAGGCTGCACCTAAAGAATCCCATTTGATTGCAGTCAAAAGGATCTTTAGATATCTGCAAGGTACCCAATCACTAGGTCTTTGGTATTCAACTGGGCATTCTTGCAAATTAGTTGCTTTCTCTGATAGTGACTATGCAGGATGCAAAGTCACCAGAAAATCCACTTCTGGTGGTTGCCAATTCCTAGGCAATTGTTTAGTTTCTTGGCAGAGTAAGAAACAAACATCAATTGCTACATCCACTGCTGAAGCTGAGTACATTGCTGCTGCAAGTTGTACATCTCAGGTACTTTGGCTTCAGAACCAACTTTTGGATTATGGCATTACAGAGACTAAGACTCCATTGTTAATGGATAGTGCTTCAGCTCTTTGCATTGTTAAAAATCCAGTCCAGCACTCTAGGACCAAACATATAGAGATCAGACATCATTTTATTAGGGATTGCTATGAAAAAGGTCTGATTGATCCAAAGTTTGTGCCTAGTGCTGATGAGCTTGCAGATATATTTACTAAGCCTTTAGATAGTGCCACATTTCAAAACTTGGTACTAAGGCTTGGTATGCTGCAGCTAGAATAATTTGACCAATACTGATGCTCTCAGTTCATAAATACTGATGAGCATTAGTATGCAAAGGTCAAATATAAGTACTGATGAGTAATTGAGTCTTCAGTATTTTCACAACTACTGAAGACCAAAATGCTTCAAAGTACTGATGTACTATTTGTTGAAAACACTGATGTAGTGAGGTGGATTACAACTACTGATGTACAATTTTCAAACAAATAAGTACTGAAGAACAAATTTTGTTCACAACTACTGATGTGTAATCTTACACAAGTACTGAAAGACAATTTGTTCACCAGCTCTGAAGAATTTATCAGCACTTGTGAACATCTGATCACAAGAGCTGAGGAATAAAATATTCACAAGAGCTGAAGGGCCAATGAAACATCTGAAAGTCAGCCAAAGAGCTGATGAGTAAATGTGAAGGTCAGAATGAAACAACTGAATTGACGGAAACAGCTGATGAGTAACTTTACTCTTCAGCTGATACCTACATCTGTTGTTTCATACCCAAACAACTGAAGGACAAAACCATGTCTTCAGTAGTTTCACAACTACTGATGATTAACACCAAGTCCTCAGTTGTTTACAACAACTGAAGCAATACCATGTCTTCAGTAGTTCATAACTACTGATGTCAGTAGTTTACAACTACTGAAGGCTAACACCAAGTCTTCAGTTGTTACAACGTCTGAAGATGAAAACCATGTCTTCAGTAGTTTATAACTACTGATGACTAACAACAAGTCTTCAGCCGTTTACAACATCTGAAGGACAAAACCAACGTTTCAGTAGTTTCAACTACTGATGACTAATACCAAGTCCTCAGATGTTAAACTACTGAAGGTTCAAACCACGTCATCAGTCGTTTCAACAACTGATGATTAACACCAAAACCTTCAGTCGTTTTCTTTCAGCCTTTGCCATACCCTATAAATACCCAACCTTCAGAGCTTTTCATTCTCACTTGACCTAACTTTCAAAAACCTCTGAAACTTCCCATACACCATTAATGGCGGCCATGCAAATCAAACCTCGACACAACTGTGTCGCACATCTCACTAAATCGCCATTCTGGTCCAAATTCCACAATGCCGTCGATCTGATGAACGACTCACCATACCAAACGGCTTCTTACTCAACCCCACCATATACACCGCCTCCCTATCTGAGTTCTGGACGAACATTACCTTTCAAACCGGAGAGAACGATGGCGAGGTCTCTCTCCGGTCGTCCGTGAACAACCATCCGGTGGTTATCACTCCAGCTACTATTCGACAAACCCTAAAGCTGGAGGATGCCACCTTCCCTACCAACTACCCCAAAGGCGCCCTTGATCTCTGTTTCACTGCCAATGACTATCAGGGTGACCTCTCTGCCTCAACCTTGTTGAAGAAACATTTTCCAGATCCCCAACGACTCATCTTCCATATGGTGAATGTGTGTCTGGCCCCCAAAACATCCTCATGGGACCAGATGTCGACAAGGTGGCAACAGGTATTGTATTCCATCCTTGAAAAACAACCTTTGAACTTCACTGAAATAATATTTTTGGAAATCAAGGATATGGCCACAAAACCTATTTCTAACCGTTGGATCTTGTATCCTCGGTTCATTATGGCCATCATCGAGAACCAGCTTAATGCTGAGGGACTTGTTGGCACTGGGGTCCCTGCCATGGCTGTTTTAGCTGAGGTATACTCCAGGCACAACACCGACCAAACCCTAAAACAGGCTGCTAAGCTGCGAAAACCCACGCAGCTGGAACCCACAGCCTCCTCCTCACAATCCAAAGTCCCCACCAAACCCAAACCCAAAAGAAAACCCAAAAAGGCTACTCAGGGAGATGAGTCCCCTGAGGATGCCCCTGCAACACAAATGCAGGAAGTGACTGCTGGTCCGATTCTCCCAGCAGTCACCACGACTCCACCTACCACAACCGCACATGTTTCCTCTCAACAGGAGCCTGATGCAACCACTTCAGGGGCTGCCACACATCTGGAGTCTTTCTCACTTGAGGAGACTGCCATTGAAATGCACACTCCTCCCCATGTGCACACTGCTTCAAGCCCATCTCCCACTGAAACGCCCCACAAAGCCCTACCCTCATAATCGCCAAAGTGTTGACCCATCTAAACACTCCACCCTCTCCCCAGAAACCAATCACAACTGGGGTATCTCCAACCGAAGAGAGGGTGGAACCAAGTGTTGATGGGAGCCCACAACACAGAGAATCACATGTCATATCTCCAAGTGTGGCCAAGGAGATAAGGCAATCTGGTGAGGCTGCCACTTCCCCTGCATCAGCATATGAGCAGGAAGAAGCTGGTACAAGCAATAAGACCTCACCAGAGGCAACTGCCGATGATGGATCCAATCCGGAGGCTGGAAGTCCCCAGAACCAAGAAAAAGGGGCACATGCAACTACTGAGCCACACTCAGTGCATGTACATCCTGACACTGTCAGGAGGTCAGGTGATTCAGTGCAAACTGATGATGACCTGAGCTTCTTCTATGATGTAGTTGCTCAAAAACTATCCTAGAGGATGAGGTAAGCAGACTCAAAGAGCTGCTTGCCAAAATGTCTCAGGATAGAAGTCCATCTGCACCATTGACCCACAGATGGCACCTTCACCTGAAGGTCTCATATACACTCAACCACTCCCACAAACTCAGCCACCTGCCTCTGCTTCTAGCACTAGTTCTCACGAACAGAACCCTCCTGAGCAACTAGTTGCTATCTTCCAACAATCCCTGCCTCTCATCACACCAATAATCACAGACATTGTGATGATAACCATTGATGAGAGGCTTCCCTCACAAATACAACCCATGGTGGAGGTTGCTGTTGCTAAGGCGCTTGCTGATAGTCAAACCCCAACCAATGCACCCAAAAAGGGGGAGACATCAGTGCAAGCTAAGAGGAAGAGGGTAGAGGAGGAGAAAGAAGTGAGGAAAGAGGTGGAAAATGAGAGGGTGTTGGTAGAGGAGATTGAGAGGGTAAAGGAGAAGGAGAAGGTGAGGGAGGAGAGAGCTGAACCGATTAGTGGCTGAATCCAAAAGGATTTTCATGTCACTTACACAAAGAAGAGAGGAGAAAAGGAGGGAGAGAAGGTAGAGAAGGTAGAGGTGGATACTGATCTAGCAGTCCTTGTCAAGGAGGCTGATGCTGAGCATAACCGATCAATGGACTCTGTCATTGATCAGCTGTTCAGACAAGGCTTTGACAAGGACACTGCCATGCAAGATCAGGAGATTAGGAATATGGAGAGAAAAGAGATTGAATACCGATGGACCACTTATAGCCAAGAGGAAAGAAAGAGACTTGAGGCTATGAGTAGGTTCATTTCGAAGTATCTGGGGAGACCAGTCCTTGATGTGAAGGCTTGGACCAGGGATAGACTCTTGGCTATAGCCACCAAGATCTGTTCAGCTGGTGATTTTACCAAGGGGCTGGTCGCTGAAGCCCTTTCTGAATCCGGTGCTGGGAACAGGACTTTGCTAGTCAAACAGACTAAACATGCACTTATCTCTAGGTTGCTAGCAAAGCCTGCCCACATTCCCACACCAACAACCCAAACACAACCCACAAAACCAACCCCTTCACCATCAAAACCTACAGCCGATGATCCACCCTTGCAGAAGAAGAGAAGGGTGTTGAGGCTGCAAGAAGAAGAAGAAGAGGAGGATGAGGAGGATAGACTGCCTCTTTCTGCAGTCATTCCTCTACCTAAAGCCAAATCTAAAACCATCACTCCCACCTCATAGATGGATACTGTGAGGGTTAAGATAGAAGAAGAGGAGCAGCAGAGATTACATGATGAAGAGATGCTGAAAAGCATTGACAAAGCTTATACTGCTACTTCTTCTATACTTAACATGAAGAAGGAAGCTCTGAGACTCTTCACTCTCAAACAAACCTTCCAATATGATAAAGAGAGAGTGAAGACTTGGCCTGATCCTAGGTGGCATACAGGATCACTAAGAAAGACATTCCTGTGAGATACAAGAGCCAGATGAAGAGGATTGTAGATGAAGTGATCACAGTGGCTCTTGTAATAACACCCTGGGAGATTGTAGAAGTGTTCGAGAAAGCCTATAAGACTAAGCAATCACCCGAAACGATGTTGGAGAATAGGGTGGTCAGGAAAGGCTTAGTCTATAAGAGGCTTGAGAACTTCAGAAAGGATGAGCTCAACCTGCTTCTAGAAGGCAGACATCCAGATGAATTCGCCTATAGGCAGATCACAGCTGTTGAGCTCAAAAATGGCAAACAGGCCAAGTTTGTCTCAGAGCTGTACGGCCGTGAAGGATTATTCGAAGGTGCGGCTGAGGACCTATCCAAAGAAGAACAAATCACATTCCTCAGAGCCTACACCAGAGAATCCTACCGGCTCGTACGAGGGAGGTAAGTCTCATGGATGGGACAACAGCCCTGTGTCCAGTTCCCCAAGATAGGGCTCCTATCCATACTTAGCCAAACAAATATCAGAGACCTCCTCCCAGGCCAGTGCTTATCAGGGTCAACTTCTGATCAGATCCAGAAGGAAATAGACCAATATTTCTGCCAACAATAAGTGGGACAATAAATAACTTAGAGGTTTTGGCTGCATTGGTTCAGGGGAGTTTGTTGGACCAAAAGAACCAATGAGCCTAGATCAGGAAAACCTCTAAGTCCCACATGACATCACAACAACTGCTGAAGGCTTCATCAGCAGTCTGACAAAGACTGAAGACTCAACAGCTGAAGATCAAGATCTGAAGAACAACAGCTGAAGATCCCAAGTACTGAAGATAAGTACTGAAGTCCGAAGTACTGATGATACAAGTACTGAAGACTTCAAGTACTGAAGACAAGTGCTGAAGATCAACAACTGAAGAACTGAAGAGCTGATCAACAACTGATGCACAAAGTCTGAAGACAATGACTGAAGACATCAGCTAATGACAACTACTGAAGTCATCAGCTGATGAATCATCTGAAGATCAGTCTGAAGACCAAAGTGCTAAGCTTCAGACTTTGTCACAACAGCTGAAGAAGTCTTCTTCAGTTGTTGTGATGGTTTTACTTTTCAGTTGTTTTATATTTTTCCTTTTCAGTAGTTTGTACAACAGCTGAAGAGTTTGTTCTTCAGCTGTTATAGTTCAGTAGTTGTAAACGACTTAAGAGTTTGTTCTTCAGTCGTTGTAGCTTTTCAGTAGTTTCCTTTTCAGTACTTGTAATAGGTAGAACACTTGGTAATTTTGTAAGAAGATGTCAGCTGTTGTGACATCTTCGGTAGTTTAGTTAGTTCTCAGTATTTTTTAATAACCGTTTAATGTCACTATCAAGTGACATCAGCATACGTCATTTTGCCTATAAAAGGTAGATGACCTAATTGTATTCGGTGCCAAAACGTGTGAGCAAATAGAATATTACCTTTTTGGCAGAATTGTTCTCTCTCTCTATATTTACTGTTACATGCAAAATCCTTTATGTTCTTGCTGTAATTGCTAATTCTCGTGCTAAATCCGCTGCGAATACAACCTAATTGATCAAACTAGAGGCTGAGATCCTGTCAAATGAAAGGGATCAAACTAAATCCGCTCCACAAGCTGACGTATCAGTGCAGACTTCTCCTCATCAGTAGCCAACAGCTTCAGCACCATACGGTTCAGTGCTGAAAGCTGTTCCTCCGCTGCGAATACAACCTAATTGATCAAACTAAATCCGCTCCACAAGCTGATGTATCTGTGCAGATTCTCCTCATCAGTAGCCAACAGCTTCAGCACCATACGGTTCAGTGCTGAAAGCTGTTCCTCCACTCCAATGGAAGGAAGGGATGATCCTATAGGGAATATAGGATGGGATGATGGTCCGGCTTGGTGGCTGGGGTGGTACTTGTGGCTGGGGTGAATATTGGTGGTGGTGAATGAATGGGTGGTGAAGTATGGGCTGTAGAAGTGGAAGGTGGAGGTGTGGTAGTAGTAGTGGGTGTGGTGGTAGTAGTGGGTGTGGTGGTAGTAGTAGGTGGTGTGGTAGTAGTGGTGGTGGCTGTAGTGGTAGAAGTGGTGGTAATCAAGGTAAATCTGGGCCTCTTCCCCTTCTTCCCGTAGGGTTGAGCCATCCTCTTTTTCTGTTTTCCCTTGGACATAGAGGCTCCCCTTGGCTACTAGGTTCATCTAAGGTGTATGATGGATCAGTAACAGTCTCCCCAGACTCACCCTGGCATCCACCTACCGCCCTAACACCTCTCTCAGTGGCTACGACCCAGCTTCCCACCGTTCACACCAGAGGTTCTTCATCAGACTCCTCCTCCTCATCAGGTTGGAACTCCTGATGGAATCCGGCAATCTCAGCACCTCCTTGGGTGGATGGTGGAGATGTCATATCAGTAGCAGTGGCCCTAGATTGGGTGGGGCCAGTATCTCCACCATCACCACTGTCATCATCATCGGAGTCATCAGCAGGGAGCACAATGTTCTCGGTGTCCGAGTCGCTGTCATCGTGGCACCTCTTTCGCCTAGCTGGCGCCACATACTCCTCCCGGGCCAGATGCCCAAACAGTCACCTTACCAGGGCTTCACCTGCTTGCCCCGGTAAACCTTCATCCGTCCTAGAGTGGTATCATCCATCACCTCTAGTACCACGGCGTCCTCCTTCTCCTTTCGCAGCGAAGGGGGCTTCTGATCGATAACCATCTGCATAAAGCGTGGGTACATGTAGAAGCTCTCTTTCACTTCGCCTCGATGTTCTCCACCAGATAGGTGAAGTTCATCCTCAAGAAGCTAAATGGTTCAGTCGTGCGATTTAGCCATTCGTCCATCTCAGTCGTGCGATTTAGCCATTCGTCCATCTCAGTCGTGCGATTGAGCCATTCGCATAGCTTAGTCGTGCGATTGAAGTTCATCAGGTTGTCCATTCGCATGACAGACTGTTTTGTTTTTTCAAATTCAAATTTTTAGCAAAACTTGATGTTAGACGTTGTGGTTTGGCTTATTAGTTTTGCAAATGTCTGACATAACACCTAATATCTTTTATTTGATCAAGATACTTAGTTTTATCAGTTTATTAGGTGACTAAGTCTCGGTTATGGTTAGGTCTCAAATTTGATCATTTTGGGCACAAATCGATTGATCTTTGGATTGTACATCATCGCGCATTACCTGGATAAACACTGCAAATCGTCAGATAACAATAATCAGTGGTCTAGACAATCAAATGAAAATCGGGTAGAGTAATGGTGGTTTCGTGCGTTTGAGAGCGATTGAGGGGAGAATGAGAATGTGCGACCGACTCCCCCTCTATTTATACTAAGGTTTCCTCCAGACGTGCGATTGAACCTAGTTGCATACTTGATTCGTGCGACTGAAGGTCAGTCGTGCGACTGGCACATTCGGTCACCTCCAATTGTGCGATTGAAGATCAGTCGTGCGACTGGCACAGTCGGTCACCTCCATTCGTGCGATTGGGCTCATACGTATGGTCCAATCGTGCGGCTGGTCCATACTTATGGTCCAGTCGTGCGAATGGCTAATACTTATGATTTTACTTTATGACCATTTAACACTTATCTCTTTTAACGATTAATAAAACATTTTGACCAGTGATCATCTCAGACATGACCATTTTAACTTAGAAAACTTTTGATCACCTCAGACGTGATCCTTTTAATCAACAAAAACAATTTGTCACCTCAGACGTGACCCTTTTAACATTTGAATACTCGTTTGGTCACCTCAGACGTGACCCCTTGTAGTGATGAAATCCCAGATAGAATTCCAATGCATAGTCCGACGTTTAATAACTAAACTAACTAGAAATTTAAACAAATTAAACAGCTAGAAGTAAAAGACAAAACTAAAACTTATTTTTGTGATTTTGGGTGAGGTTGTAATCCTAAGATAAGAGCTTTCAAAGAGATACAAAGCCTCAGGTCAGTGCCATCGCACAACAGAGAGGAGCAAGCAACAATGAATTCAAGAATATTTAGGTTATGCTTATCCTCAGGTCAGTGCCACCGCATAGCAGAGAGGCACACAACCTACCTTCTTGTTTGAGCAATTATATTCTTTTTATACAGATCACATCAACAACATAGGTTATTAGCTTGATTGCTTTTTGCATTTTTTATGTGCTTTGCTCATTTTTATGGTCATCCGCACACATTTATGGCGTTTATTTTGCTCGTCACCCCTTATTGGAACTTCGTTGATTGTGTTAACCAGGGATAAGATGATAACCCACAGCTTGTTGAACAACTTAGTTTTAGCTTGACACCAACGAGGTCTACTTATCTATTGTGTTGAATCTACCGACACATCATCTAGTGATCTAGCAACCTCTAGGTCTACTTTCTCTGTGTTACCTTACTAGTATCTAGTTTTACTATCATTTTTGCTTTTATGTTGCTTAGACTTCTCAGACTTATACTTCGAATTTTGCATTTTAATCAGTTAAATTCTTTTAAAGTCCCAAACTCTTTGTTCCTGTATGCTATCATTTTCCATAATCATTGAATCAGTATCACAAATACGATCTCATTTCTATTAACTAGACTGTCCTCCTCCCTCGTTTTTTTAGGTAATTAAATAAAGTAACTAATTTAATACTAAACTAACATATTCTCCCCCTAAAATTCTAAAACCGAAAATCTTTTTGTGTTTTTAGATTTTTAAGACAGGAAAATTAAAATAAGAAAAATAAATACTAACCGTTGTCGGACTAAGCATTTTCATCTTCTGGAATCACTTCACATTTCTTTTTCACGCCATTGACCTTTAACAGATATAAAAATCTTGGTTTATTAAAAGCTTTTGTGAAGAGGTCAGCGCGTTGAAAATCCGTATTAATTTTAACAACATCGATTAAATTCTTTTCAAAACAATCACGTATAAAGTGATATTTAATTCCGATGTGTTTGGTCTTAGGATGTTTGACCGGATTTTTAGTTACGGCTATCGCAACAGACTTATCAACAAATATAAGAGTTTTAGAGAATTTCAAACCGTAGTCCCACATTTGCTGTTGAATCCAGATGATTTGTGAACAGCAGCTTGCAGTAGCAACGTATTCAGCTTCACAAGTTGACAGAGCAACCGATGTCTGCTTCTTACACTACCACGTGACTAATCTCCTCCCAAAGAATTGACATCCTGCTAAAGTGGACTTGTAGTTCATTTTGCAACCGTCATAATCCGAATCACTATACGCTGTAAGCTCAAAGTCATCATCATGAGGATACCACAACCCAAGTGTTGGAGTACCCTTCAGATAACGAATATCCTTTTGACGCCTATGAGATGGTTGACTTTAGGTTTCACCTAATATCTGGAGCATAGACATGTCACGTACATGATATCAGGTCTTGAGGTAGTGAGGTACATGAGTGATCTGATCATTCCTTGTACATAGTGGCATCCACCAGATCACCATTTTTGTCGGGTGCGACGTCATGGTTTGTAGCAAGTGGAGTCCCAGCTGTGGAAGCATTCTCCATGTCAAAACGATTAAGAATATCGCCTACATACTTGGTCTGATGCAGAAATATCCCCTTTGGAGTCTGATCCACCTGTAATCCGAGAAAGAACTTCATCTCACCCATGGCACTCATCTCAAATTCAGCCTTCATTACTGCTTCAAATTCTTTACATAATGCTTTGTTTTTTGAACCGAAGATTAGGTCATCAACATAGATCTGAACTAGCAATAGGTCACCATCCTTTTCTTTGATGAACAGTGTACAGTCAATCACTCCTCTGCGAAAGCCATGTTTCACAAGATGAGTCGAGAGTTTCTCATACTAAGCTCTTGGGGCTTGATGGAGCCTGTAGAGAGCCTTATCTAGTTTGTAAACTCTATCCTGATGATATGGATCCTTAAATCCTTTGGGTTGACTGACGTACACTGTCTCCCGGATTTCACCATGAAGGAATGCACTCTTTACGTCTAATTGATAGACTTTGATCTTCATGTAAGATGCATAGGCTAGGAAGATATGAATTGCTTCCATTCTTACCACAGGTGCAAACACTTCAATGTAATCAATGCCCTCAACTTGTCGAAATCCTAGAACTACAAGTCGAGCCTTGTTTATTATTATGACCCCTTAGTCATCTTTCTTGCACTTCAAGACCCATTTTGTGCCAATGACTTTAGCACCTTTAGGTCTGTCCACTGGAGTCCATACTCTCAACTTCTTGAATTAAAGAAGTTCTTCTTGCATGGCACTCACCCATGCCTCATCGTTTAGGGCTTCACTAACATATTTTGGCTCAAATTGAGACACAAAACATCGATATGCACCGTCGTGAAGATATCCCTTTTCCATTACTGAGGCATAATCAGCTGAGTATAGCTGACTTGTAGTCTGGACTCCTGATGTAACATCTCCAATGACATTATCCAACAGATGATAAACATTTAGTCGAGATCCAGGAGTGGTGGGTATAACTACCTCATTATCCAGATTATGAACAGCAGGTTTAGTATCTGAGGCAGTGGGAGTGTGAGGTTCTGAAGTGTCAGAGGCATCAACAGCCGATGCTTGTGTACTTGGAGTAGCAGGAACCTGTTGCCCTTGATCCACCTGATCATTTGCTACGTCTTCATCATCAGAGGATGAGTCACTTACCTTAAGTGCTCCCTCTGAAGAACTAGAAGGCTCACCTTGTGAAGTTAAAGTCATCGGATCTAGTAAAGGTGTGTTTAATACGCCGTACATCATTCTGGTCGATAAGTCATTATCAGGAGGAGAGAGAGGGATATTGAAGGGTTTAAAGAAGCCATCATAGTCGAAAAAGAAAAAAGGGTCCTTTTCTAGTAAGGGGGTGGTGTATCTCTGTACATCAATATTGCACCACACTTCTACTTGACCCGTTGAGTTGTTTTAAACTCTCTTATTCGGTATGTTGTATCCTAAGAGAATCCCTTCTTCAGCCTTCCCGCTGAATTTCCTTGACTGTGTTTTCTTCAGCAGTGTACATGGTGCACCAAACGGTTTGAGGTACTCTAGATTAGGTAAATTTACGTCGTTGGAGTAACTCGTAACACGTCTTACCATGATGCTTGACCACCAGGACTCGATTAAGGGTGTAACATGCATTAACTGTTGCCTCGTTCCAAATTGGATAGGCAGTTTCGAGTCTGCTAGCATCGTCCGGGCTGTCTCTATTAAACTGCGATTCTGTTGGACCAAAGAACCAATGAGCCAGATCAGAAAAACCTTTAAGTCCCACATACATCACAATAACTGCTGAAGACATCAGCTGAAGACATCAGCTGATGACAACAACTGAAGTTCAAGTCTGAAGTTCAAGTACTGAAGACTTCAGAGGTTGTCACAATAGCTGAAGAAGTATTCTTCAGTTGTTGTGATGGTTTTTTTTTCAGTAGTTTCCTTTCAGTTGTTTCCTTTCAGTAGTTTCTTGTAAGTAGTTTTCTTTTATGTTTTAGTACTTTGTAAAATGTCTGAAGAGCATGTTCTTCAGACGTGGTAGTTTTAGTAGTTTCTTTTCAGTAGTTGTAGTAGTTTACACTTATCTTTTGTAAGAAGATGTCAGCTGTTAGACATCTTCAATAGTTTAGTCTACTTTCAGTAGTTTGTTGTAATAACGGTTAGATGTCACTATCATGTGACATCAGCTGACGTCACCATTCCTTATAAAAGGGAGGATGACCTAATTTTGTATTTGCCGAAGCTTGAGATTGAATGAATATTCCTTTTGTAGAAATACCTTTTCTCTCTATAACCGTACTGTTCTATTGCATTATCATTTGTGTTCTTGCTTGAATTTTCTAATTCGTGTACAATTCCGCTGCAAATCCTAATCTAATTGATCAAACGAGGTCTGAGATCCTTTCAAATGGTATCAGAGCTGGTTAATCATTGATCAATTTAACAATTGATCATTGAAACTGCTCTTT
The DNA here is from genome assembly GCA_024085815.1 of Flaveria linearis. Taxonomy (NCBI): domain Eukaryota; kingdom Viridiplantae; phylum Streptophyta; class Magnoliopsida; order Asterales; family Asteraceae; genus Flaveria; species Flaveria linearis. The sequence goes on along the minus strand of CM044004.1, from coordinate 64,206,546 downwards.
TGGTATCTACGTTTGATCGAATTAGCAAATTTGCAAGAATTGGTTATAGAGTTTGTATTTCTATTGCTTCTGGTCAATTAATCTAAGGTTCTACGTGGTTTTGAGCTAGATTTGTTGAAACTACTTTGAATTTACCTGAATTTGTGAAATGGCGACACCAACCAATGATCCTCACAATACTGGCTCCTCAACAAAGCCTCCGATGCTTGTTAGGAGTGAGTATAACATATGGAAACGATGTATGCTCCATCACTTGTCTATCAACAGCGCAGGTTGTTGGAAATCCGTGGTGCATGGACCATACAAGCCTATGGTGAGTACTCCGGAAACAAATGAGAGGGTTCCGAAGAAACCTGATCAGTATTCGGATGAAGATCTAAAGATGTTCGAAATTGATGCTAAAGCCCATGGAATTCTGGCCGTGGCACTGCCTAATGAAATCTATTCAGGGCTTATGCATCATGAAACTGCTCATGACCTCTGGGTTGCTTTGAAAGAACAATTTGGAGGAACTGATGAGGTCTTCACAAATACTAGGGAAATCCTTGCCCAGCAATATGAGACATTCTCTCATAGGAAGGGTGAGTCTCTGACTCAACAGTTTGAGCGATTTTCCTGTTTGATTTCTGAGCTGAAAATGGTCAAACAAGAATATACAAACAACCAGATAAACAACCGATTCCTCAGAGCCCTGCCTGAGAGATGGGACACATACACTATTGTCCTATGCTCTAGTGCAAATCTGAGCACTCTCTCTCTCACCCAACTTCATGGGAAACTGCTGACATTTGAAAGAGAGATAGAACAGAAAAGGAAGTTGTCTTCATCTGGAAAGCTCACTGATGACTTTATATCAGGCAATACTACACTGATAGGTCAGGAGTCAGAGTATGCTGCATCAGAAGGTTCCTATGATGAGCATATTGATTTCTCTACTAATATTGGAGAACATGCTTTTGTTGGTGTGGATGGTAGTTCAGGTGGTAGTGGTGATAACTTGTGCTTTTTGATGGAGGACTTGAAAGGAATTCCGGATGATGATATGGAAGAGATGGATATTTTGAGCCAAATGGCAATGATCAATATCAGATCTCAAAAGTTTTACAAAGAACTGGTAGGAAATTCCCAGGTCTCTCTAGCAAAACCAAAGTTGGTTTTGACAAGAGCAAGTTGAGGTGTCACAAGTGCCATAGGCTTGGACACTTTGTAAGAGAGTGTAGATCATCTGGATCAAACTCATCTGCACCCTTTGTGACCTTCCCAGGTAATAGCTCACAAAACAAAAGGCAACATTCCACCAGTTCTGGTCATCCATCACAAGCTCAATCATCACCTGCATATTTTGTTCCTCAAAGTCCTATGCCATATCCTTACCCCTGCTTCTACATGCCTCAGACAAGTCAGGTTCAATCATCCATTGCTCAATAACCACATGCCCTTCCTAAGCCTCAATCTTCTTAATCTCATCAACAATCTCAATCTCAACCACATCACAGCTTTTTCACCCCTGGTGTTGTTAACTGGAGCAGTCTACCAGATGATATGTCTGGTCATCATGAACAACTGTTCCCTGGTGCTGGTCAACATAGTGGCGACAATCCTTTTGGAAATCTTGCTCTCATGGCCCTGGAGTCAACTGATGGTTCAACTTCAAATGCTCCAACATCACAGGTATCTTCAGAGGCCAAGGCCAAATGTAGCTTTAATTAATAAAAATCTTGAGCTAGAGAACATAATTTCCAAAAGAAAAGCTGAGTTTGAGTCTGTGCTAAATGAAAAGAATGATGAGATTTACAAATTAAAATGTCAAATCACTGATGATAAGGCTAAGAAAGAGGTACTTTTAGAGAAGTATAAGGACCTCAAAAAAACTCTTGCATCTACCCAGGTAGAGTGTGAACGCTGGGTAACCTCCTGTAAGGGTTTTGAAATGCTTCTCAGCAAGCAGTCAGCTTCAAATGTGAAGTTTGGAATTGGTTATAATCACACTCCTCCTCCTACAGATTTTACTCCCAAGGTAGAGTAGAATTTGAAGGAGAAAGCAATAACCAATCCACCTCATCATGTGATTCATCTTCTGATAAAGCACCAAAGTCAGAGGATGAAGTCAGCATTAACTCCTCACAAAACTAATCAGCTAATGCTGAAACAGCTCATGGTTCAAATGCTGACAGTCATATGATCAAAGAGTTGATCACTTCAGGTGTTGTCTCATAAAGTACTGAAAGTACTGAAGCACAAGTTACAACACCTGAAGAACAAACCCAAACTACTGCAAGTAGTGAAGGGAAGAAAACTGCAAGTAGAAAAGGTTTGAAAACTATTAAAGAAGATATCAGGAAAGCAAGTACTGAAAGGAAGAAAACTGCAAGTACTGATAGAAAACGGCTGAAGAACAAATCTTCAGTAGTTTCATCTTCTTCAGTAGATGATCAACTAAAGTCTTCAGCAGTTGTTGTGATGTCTGTGGGACTTAAAGGTTTCTCTCAGCAACCCCGTTCATTTGAGGAGTGTAGGCTGATGTGAATTGGTGCACAATTCCTCTTTCTTTGCAGAATTTTTCCGTCCATTGGTTCTTGAACTCAGTGCCGTTGTCGGAGTGAACTTGCCTTACCTTCAGCTTGTAGAGTGACTCCAATGTAGTTACTAGCTCTTTGAATGATTCAAATGTCTCTGATTTTGACTTCAAAAACATCACCAAAGAAAATCTTGAGTAATCATCCGTAACTACAAAGCAGTACAAATCGCCGGCAATGCTGTTTGTACTGACTGGGCCAAACAGATCCATGTGAAGAAGTTCAAGAGGCAGGTCAATTTAATGAATGTTCTTTGCCTTGTGAGACTTCTTTGTGTATTTCGCTATCTTACATGCGACACAGAAATCCGGTAGTTGGAAGTTTTGAACATTTACTCCACGCACTAGATCATTCTTGATCAAGTGATTCATCTTCCAGGGATTGATGTGTCCCATTCTCCTATGCCAGAAGATGGAGTCTTTTTCTTTGCCTTTGACAAGAAGCATTGTACTTGATGATCGGTTGTGGAGGCCTTTGAGAGGTCCAAGACACACAAATCGTTATATCTTGAAGCTGACATTAATACTTGGTCCTCCGGAATGACATAGTCCTTTTTCAGAACATAACACTTCTTGTTGTCAAATACAACCTTGAACTCTTTGTCACATACCTGAGAAACAGAAAGTAAGTTATTTTGAAGTTGTTGAACATAGTTTACCTTGTCAAACTTCACTTTCTGGTTTCCCACTTCTCCTTGTGCAGTGATGTAACCTCCTTTATTTCCACCAAATGAAACGTGTCCTCCTTTAATTTGTTTGATGTTTGACAAGAGAGACAGGTTTCCAGTCATGTGCCTTGATGCACCACTATCAACAATCTAGGTATTCAAAGAAGCACTATAGCGGACACCCTGCACATTCAAAGGAAATGATTAGTTCAGGTTAGGGACCCAAGCCTTAACTGGCTTGGGTGACCCCGAAGAATCACACATCATAAACTCTACCCACTGTCCATTTGAGGATGAGAGTAGATCATTCTTCTTCATGTTCTCATCATCAGACACGAGACTTGATTTTCTTTCCATAAGCCAGTTTTATATAAGGCCTATTTGTGATAAACAGACGATTGGCTTATAGTTTGAACTTTAGGTTCAAAGTTCTCTTTGGTGGAGTAATTAACCTCCTTTTTGAAGAACTAGGTTTTGGATCATTAAGTTTAATCTTCTTTTTTGGTGTCTGATAATAAGAACATTTAGAAGCAATGTGTCCATACTTTCCACACGTGTAGCAACATCTGCTTTCGACATGTTGGTTAACCTGTTTCTGTTGGGAAGTATGTGACACAGGTGTGACTTTAGTTTCTTTGGGTTTTGACACTTCTTGTTTAGATGTTTCGACTTCTTTAACAAAATTCATTGTTTGAACATGTTTAACATCTTTACCCTTTTGTTTATTTGGACTTAGACATGGGGCTCTAGATTGGTTAACTTGTTTGGTCTTTTTGGGTTCTGAATTAGACATGTTTGACCTTGAATCCACCTTAACCTTTGCAAATTGTTCATCCAAGTTAACAATAGGCATCTTACCTTTCGACTTCAAAGTTGTCTCATCTGTTTAGTGATAGATTCAACAGGTTTACTTTTAGAATCTGGATCACTTACAAGAGGAGGGGACACCATATGATCCTTGTTTGGGTTGTTATTAATTGGTTTGCTTTTAGAATTCAACAAGGTCTCATGTGGTGGTGGAACCAATTTGTAACCCAACCCTTCCCCGTGATTTCGTTCTCTCACTAAGTGTTGAACTATGTGAGAAGAACTAGTCCAACTGTGCAGTTTTTGTTTTAGTGAGTTGACTTCGACTTCCAAAACTGCTTTTTCTTTCTTTGTTTCTTCTAAGGAGTTTAAATAGAACTTTATATCATTTGCTTGGTTAAAGGCCACAACTTCAGTTTCCCTTAGTTGTTTATTTAACAGTTCTATTTTCTCTTTACAAATGTGCTCATTTTCTTTTAAATTCGGTTTGCTTCTGTGCACAGTTGTAAATCATTTAGTAAGCTATCATTATGATCTAATAACCTAGCAAATTCTGAATGTATGCTATCCCTAAATTATTACATTCAGAACAAGCATGGTTATCAAAGAGTTGGTCTGTGGAACTTACCTGAGAAGGTTCGGTTAAATCAGCCATCATCGCAGAGTTTGACTGTTCGGGTGCCGGTGATTCTGAACATGTTGTGCTGGGACCTTCTTCATTTAGGTGAGTGACCACAGTAGCAGTATCTTCATGATCAGACATTACAAGTTCCACTGCTATATCACCTTCGCTTGCAGAGTCATCATCCAAACCCTTAACACATGCAATGTTGGATTCTCCTGGAGACACAAAGCGAAAGGTCCAATCTTGTCCTTCATCGTCTTATGCAGTCAAGGCCTTAGGATCCTTGCTTGATGATGTAGCTCCATTGGTGGGTTTATCCTGACGATTGAAGGTGGGGAATGGAATCCCGTTACCTGTCTTCTTTGGCTTTACACATTCACGTTTGAAATGCCCCTTTTCTCCACAGTTAAAGTAGGTATTGGTTTTGTCAAACCAAAGGTCGTATCCTTTGTGGCTATCAAGTTCTGTCCAGTCTTCATAACAAACTTCTTCGCCCTCTGGACAGCACTAGCCAATGCCCACATTATATCCATTCTCTTAAGCTCAGTTTCATCTACCTGCTCATAGTCTTCATCTGCCATATGGCAGTGTTCCAATCTTCCCCGTAACTACACCGTCATAAGAATGAACAACAGCTGCCAGAAGATCCATATGCTCCTTTTCTACCTCTATAGTCACATTACCGAGATTCTCGGTCCTCAGTTTCATAGCATTGGCTTCAGATGCTATGTATTGGGTGCATGATGACCCTGACGTGTCAGATTTTGAAGTAATGGCTTGAGACGGAGCAGCTGAACTGGAGACAAATGCTGTTTGGAGTGGGGCTCAAGATGTTTTTGGTTGAGGAGTTGAGTTGTAAAGTGACGGGTTCTGATCATATGAACTTTTCTGGGATCTGTACTTCATCCTCAACTCTTCCTCTCTCAGCTTCAGAATGAGATCGTTGATATCCAACTTTTCCAGCATATCATTCTGTCTGAGATTTGACACAAACGAAACCCACTTCTCTGGCAATCCATCTGCGAAACTCGACACCTTGTCTTCCATGGACGTGGTAACCCCATGAGTGCGAAGCTCACTCATCAAGTGGTAGAAATGATTGATAACATCATCCAGACTCTCTTTCCCGATCAAAGAGAAGTTATCAAACTCCTTCTTCAAAGCCTTTGCCTTTAATGCCTTCAACGTCGCATTCCCTTCATACCGTTTTTCCAGAGCATCCCATAACTTCTTGGCTTGTGTATTTTCAGAAAACTGATGGAATATATCCTTAGGGATTGACTGGGTTAGCAAAGCATACACCTTCTTCTCTGCATTATACTTCACCTTCTGGCTATCAGTCATGCCACCCAAGGTAAGTTTTACTCCATCAGCACCAACCGGCATGCTATACCCAAACTCAATTGATTCCCACAGATTAGGATCAACCCCATTTAAATATATCTCGAACCTTTCCTTCCATTGTGGGTAATCGTCTAACGTTATGAGCTTAGGAGGCTTATTGTGATTACCCACTTCATTTTCCAGAAGCAATAGATTCTGAATCCGTGAATCCCGACCTGCTGTGAACGCTGAGTACTGATCTTCCATTTCTATTTACTTTGACTTTTAGAATAAACTGTTTTCTGGTGCGAATGGACAGATGCGATTGGGCTAACCGTGCGATTGAACAATGTGGATGGCTCAATCGTGAGATTGAACAGATGCGGATGAATCAATCGTGCGATTGGACAGGTGCGAATGAACAATACGAATGGGGTGTTCAGTCGTACGAATGGATGAATGACTGAGTTCAATCGTGCGTATGGAAGGTGCGAATGAGTTCAGTCGTGCGATTGAGTCAATCGTGCGACTGAAGCTGTTGTTTTTGAAAATTCGATGGTTTTTGACACTTTGACATAAAATTACGAATTTTCACAAACCATAATCTGCCGTAAGCTGAAAATTGTGGACTTTTAGATCTGAAAACGTCAAAAACACTGTTTTAGCCAAAAAGATGGTGTTTTTGAATGCAAAACATGAGATTTACATCGGAAATGATTGAATCACACGCAAAATAAAGAGCCAAAGCTCTGATACCACTTGTTGGGACCGTGTACGTACAGAGTACTAACTGATTCTGCGCGTATACCACTCAAATGGTGCAAAATCCTATTTGATTGGCGATTCAATCAGTGAGAACGACAATCTGATCAATCCTTACAATGAAACAAACGTTAAGAACGAACTAGAATTGATCAGAGATGAACTATGAAGTTGGAATGGTGAACAGGGTCGCTCTGGACGACTAGGGTATGTGTATCTTCAAAGTGTTATGTTTTTCCATGAATTAAGTGGTATTTATAGGTTTGGTGTCTTCATTCGTACGACTGAACCATCAGCATGGTTCAGTCGTGCGACTGAAGCATGCGGTTGATCCATCCGCACGACTGAAGGTCCAGTCGTGCGACTGAGTCAATCTCATGTCACAATCGTGCGACTGATCCAGTCTCTTGGTTCAGTCGTGCGACTGGTCCATTAGCATGAAGTGTTCATGCGTATGGTCCATTAGCATGGTCCATTCGCATGAGAACTTCATACAATTCACAAACCTATATAAGTTCAATATGTGTTATCATACAATAAACAATGAAATATTAAACATTATAAGCATCAACCACATATTGTATTTCATTTATACCCATTCAATTACATATATGTAAGACATGAAAGACATTTTACATTAAGCTCCTAAATTAGGCACATGTGTATCAACAATATCATCCATCACATCCATCAAAAAATTAAAAACCTAAAAACATATTATCCAAAAAAGTTTCCATCACATCCAAAAAACATCCATACACATAATATCCGAAAATCTAACAATCATATCCAAAAACATATTATCCCAAAAACTAACAATCACAAAAAACCCCTAAACATATTATCTCAAAAACTAACAATCACATCCATACACATAATATCTCAAAACCTAACAAATCATCAAAATAGTCCATATTTCGCTCATGCATTTTTGACCCATATCTCGCATGTCGACGGTTGTAGTCGCAACCACGTCTTCCTTATGTTAGGACTTTCACCGAAAAGCAAAGTATAGTTTGGTATTTATCATCAAACATGCCCCATCCTAAACTTTCAAGCTTTTCCATACATGCATCCATATCTTTAGACACATTGTGTTTTTCAATCAACATCTTTGCAACTTGGGATATTTGGTCCCCAACTTCTATTAGCTTTGAGTTTAGTGTTTCCTTATCTTTTTGTTTCTCCTTTTTACCTTTAGACAGAATGGTTGACTCCTCACTAACACCGGCAGTCAGGCTTTTCCTTTTATTTTTCGACCTATCAGATGACTCTTCACTAACACCTAGATCCATCTGAGTGCATTCAATGTCATCAATACCATCTAAATTTTGATCAGACACCTCTTCAGAAGAACAAGGAAGTGTTGAAGTTGGTCCCGAACTATCAAACCCATTGGAAGTAGAACCCTCAAATAATTGAACACAAAGTTCAGGGTAAGAAAGAGGTGCACCTCTCAAAGCTTCTACATATTTGTTGGACTGTGTGAAAAAATATTATAAAAATTGTATAAGATGATTGAATATAATAGTAATTATTATTTAAATATATTTACGAAATTCCTTCATCTCTAATTGCCATTCTTCTTCCGACAAGTTAAATGTGTTTGTTATGGGATCATAAACATTGCCGGTTTGGTTTTTAGCTTTGTCCAGACAACAAATTTAGCTTTTAGATAGTCATAGCGATTCTTCATTTGTCTTTGATCCACTATGAAATTATGTTCTGTTTTTAGTTTTCCTGCTACATTCTTCCAAGATAGTTGTTTAAGACTGCTTCCCTCACGTCCATGAAGTGTCAATTCATGGACACATGATTCTAGAAGAGTTTTTTCAACCCCCTCTGCTTCCAATTAACCCTAATCTTTTTTTGAGCCATTTTCTTCAAACAATGCAAAAAGAAACAAACTTAAAAACTACCATTGATAATAAACTAAAACACTAGAACAAACAAACTTATAGTCAAAATAAATAACCAACACAGGATACTAACAGATCTTCTACCAAAAGACAAACTAATTTCACCCATAAGTCCATAACAGATCATCATACAACAAGTCTTTGTTTATCAAAGTTTAGCAAACCATAAACCAAGAATTAAACAACCTTAAAGTTCAATTATCATATTACTAGTATATCCTGCAGGGGCGAGGATAAATATGAAAATCTATCAATCTTTTCTAGGGTTTCTTGCAGTCAAGGTGATATGTATCAATGGCATGCCTAATACAACTCGTAGATCCACACAAAAAGACATTTGATAATATAAAATTCTAAACATTTGTGGAATAAGAGAATAAACACATTAATACAACTAAACAACATATGCTAAGAAAATGAAAAAAATATCCTTCTCAAGCTCATAACAATTATTCAGTAAAAGGAAACATAAAATAGTGTCTTGCCATATATTTTGCAATAGCAAAGTGACTAGCATTGTACCAAGTACACGAAAAGTAAACAAATAATCTACCACATGGATTTTTTAGCTTTTCACATTAGGCCATCTCAATCCACCTACACTAGAACCAACTACTAATGATGATTATGTGCTTCTAAAACCAGTACATAAATGGATGGCAATACTCAAATTAGTTAGCACAAACTGTTTCATTGAGTTACAACCAGAGTACATAAATGTGACAAGTATGAATAGATTTTTAAGGTTGTTTAAAGTTCAAGTTCATGAAACTCTAGAAAAGTATGAATATGAAAATCTACAACAAGATGATAGATTTTTAACCTAAAACCATACAAAACCAAGCATAAATATGAAAATCTACAACAAATTTCGAATGAAATTTGAAGAAAAAGAAAGTTTTCAAACCGATTTAAGGTGGCCGACGGCGATGAAATCTACGGGGGCGAGGTCCGATGACCGGCGACGTGCGACAGGGGTGCTGCGGGAGCGGATGACCGGCGATGCCGTTGGTGTGGCGGACGTGCGGCGGGGAGGGACTCCGGCGTCAGGGGGTCGACAGGAATGGGGGAGTAGAAGACGGGAGATGGAGATGGGGTGGGTTTTGTGAGGGTATTTGTGTCCTAATCTCATTTAGCAATATTTCATATATGAACCATTCACCGAGTGGTTCAGTTTAGAGGGTTCTTTTTCTTGAAACAAATAAACAATCCTCTTAACGGTTCAAAGGCAGCCTCTTAAATGGAACCATTAAGATGCTACCAAATAGCCCCTTAGAGAGAGAGATAGAGAGAGCTTGCAAAGATGAAAAAAGAGTAAATAACCATTTGTATCCCTGATATTTTCCTATTTTAACCGTTTGCATCCCTATAGTTTCAAATTACCATCTACCCCTTGACATTTTATGTTATCTTCATTTGAGTGTCTGTCATTTTACTTTTGTTTCAATTTGAGTCAAGATAACTAACACAGTTAGTTTTCTGTTATAATTATTGTTGAAAGGACTAAACAACCCCTTAAATTAAATAAATAAATAAAAACTTATAGGACCCATTCATCAACATCTTCATATTCATTACCAATACACCCATCACCACCTCGACAGCCTCATCACCACCTCCACAGCCTCATCACCACCTCCACAGCCTCATCACTACCTCCACAGCCTCATCACCACCTCCATAGCCCTCATTACCACCACGACAGCCACCCATCACCACCTCCATATCTCTTATCACCACCACCATAGTCCCCCTCCCCCCACACTCTTTTCCTTTTATTAGAGCCACCCATCACCATCGTCATGACTCCCATCACCACTGCCGCGACCACAATCACCACCATCGTGACCCCATCACCACCACCGCGACCCTCATCACCACCACCGCGACCCCCATCACCACCACCGCGACCCCCATCACCACCACCGCAACCCCTCATCACCACCATCATGGCCCCTATCATCACCACCACAGCCCCCATCACCACCACCGCAGCCCCCATCACCATTATCGCAGCCCCCCATCACCACCAGCGTAGCCCCCCATCACCACCAGCGTAGCCCCCCATCACCACTAGCACAGCTCCCCTATCACCACCACCAAACCCCATCTTATCTAGATCTACGATTTCACATCGATGGTGGTTGTGGACTACCGATCACACACACATATGAAAAGAGAGAAAAAGAGCGATAGAGAGATAGAGAGAGAAAGAAAGAGAAGAGATAGGGTGGCGGTGGTTGTGGTCATGGAGGTGGTGGTTGTGGTGGCGATGGCGCTTGCAGGGGCGGTGGTGACATCAGTGGTTGCGATGGTAATGGTGCTTTGGTGGTAGACTAAAAAGCATAGAAATGGATGAGAGAGAGAGAGAGATACGGAGAGAGAGAAGAGATAAGAGTAGGGGTGAGGATAAAGGGCATGTGAATTACTAAATAAGGTTAATTTTATCATTTTACAAAAGTTAACAGAAAAATCTAATGCCATTAGTATTTTGGACTCAAATGGAGATAAAAAAGAAACGTTAGGAAGCAAATCGAGACTTTAAAACTGCAGGGATACAAGTGGTTAATGAGAAAACATCAGTCGTCAGGGATGCAAATGGTAATTTACACATGAAGAAAATAAAGTTTTGAGTAAATTACTATTTGCATCCTTGATGTTTTTTCTATAATACCGTTTGCATCTCTATAGTTTTAAAGCCTTGATTAACACTATAATGTTTTATTTTTATTTTCATTTGAGTCCTAATAGTGACGTTGTTAGATTTAACCATTTGTCTTCTATACATTGATAAAAATACCCTTAATCCTTACTTTATCGAAACCCACCCCACATCTGATTTTACTAACATCATCATCAACAACAACCTTACTATTACTGATGTGTTGTAAAACACATACTCTTTTCCATGTAATTTGTATATTTACTTATAGATTTTATTATTTTCTAATATATTTTTATTAGCTTTTGCTATCTATTTGTCTATCTTTAGGTTTCTATTGGTTTTCATTCGTTTTTAGTTATATATTATTTATCTATATTTTTTATTATTTTATAGGGGTTCGTAAAGATGGAATTAAAACATGAAGATCTTATCAAGTCACAAACACTTGAAGTGGAGCATGAGATTATGAAAAATTAAAAGTATTAGTTGTTAAATAAAATAAAATTAAAAATTAAAAGAAAGAAAATGAAAAAACAAAATCAGCAGTAGCCCAAAACCAATAGCAGCAGCCCAGCAGCACAACAGAAGCCCAGCAGCACAGAAGAAGCTCAACGCAAAAGGCCCAGTGTGGCCCAAAACAATCGGAACAGGCCCAGGCACCTGCTTGGGCTCCTCAAGACATGCAGTAGCGGCCCAAAATGCAGAATAGGGCCATTTCGGCTGAGAACAAGCCAAGTTCACTGATTTGTTGGTTTTTTGTAGTTTAAAATGATTTTTGATCGGGAGGAGACCTAGTTAGCCACCAGAAGACTTCAAACAACCTAGAGAACAAAATGGTTCAGTACTTGAGCTCTAGCTAGAGAGAGGTTGTGAAGATGGAATTAAAACATGAAGATCTTATCAAGTCACAAACACTTGAAGCGGAGCATGAGATTATGAAAAATTAAAAGTATTAGTTGTTAAATAAAATAAAAGTATTAGTTGTTAAATAAAATAAAATAAAATAAAAAATTAAAAGAAAGAAAATGAAAAAACAAAATCAGCAGTAGCCCAAAACCAACAGCAGCAGCCCAGCAGCACAACAGAAGCCCAGCAGCACAAAAGAAGCCCAACGCAAAAGGCCCAGTGTGGCCCAAAACAATCGGAACAGGCCCAGGCACCTGCTTGGGCTCCTCAAGACATGCAGTAGCGGCCCAAAATGCAGAATAGGGCCATTTCGGCTGAGAACAAGCCAAGTTCACTGATTTGTTGGTTTTTTGTAGTTTAAAATGATTTTTGATCGGGGGGAGACCTAGTTAGCCACCAGAAGACTTTAAACAACCTAGAGAACAAAATGGTTTAGCACTTGAGCTCTAGCTAGAGAGAGGTTATGAAACACCTTCACTAGCCGGTGCATCACTGAGGGTAATGGGTGCTGAAGCAGTTCCTATCTTAAGGTTCACAGGCTCAACTACTTGGCCTTCAGCCAAGGTTTCCCCTTCGAAGTTAATCTTGGGGTCCACCTCAGCATCCAGTTGACCTACAGTCTTGCCTGCTAGCCTCTGTTTATATAATTTGGTTCTTATTTGAACTCTTCCAGTACCTTGTCTTGAATCCTAGTAGTTAACCTTGCAGCTTGCCTATTTTGACTTGGGTTGGCAAGTGGAATGTCAACTAGATAGGTGCTCTCATATAATCTCAAGTTGGAAGAGTTAATAATTTCCTGTTGTCCCTAAGACCTAGAGATTACCAGGGCTCTTCTATCATAGTCATACCTCTATCCCATAATTGGATTCTTGGTAGGATGAGATGGGGTAGGCATAGCCCTTGGAATACCATCCTCAAACAAACTTTGTATGAGTAAGTCCACATCAATATGGACTTGAGGAGGTTGCTGAGTATGGACAAGTGCAAGTAAGGGTGGTGAATCCTCTATATTATACTGAGAAGAACTCCTAGGTTCTATGATTGTAAGTAGGACTTTCTCCTCCTTTTTGGTAGCATCACCTCTTGCATAGGTGAGCTATAGGTTAGGTCCACCACATCTACAGGTTCTTGTGGCCCTGGTTAAGTCCTACTAAGTGGTCTCTCAGCTAACTTGCCCTTGAGATCGGTGATCTCAAGTTGTAGGTCATTGACCCTCTTTTGCAAGGTAGTCACCTGAGATTCCATATGACTAACCTTGAGACTAAATAGGTGCAAGTTTTAGTCAATTTATGCACCTTTAGTTCCAGATTCCCCTCCTCTTTATCAGAAGAATCACGAGGGGATGAGAGAATAGGACCAAAGTCTTCTTCCTCATCACCAACACTAAGTTCTTGGCTGCTGGATTTCCCCTGCACCATGACAACTTCAGTTGAAGTGTTAATGGGCTAGGTTTCCATGGTTAAGGTCTTAAAGATGTAATCATTAGTAGAAGTGAGAGCCTCTTCTATATGGACCTCCTAAACTGGTTCAGGGAAATCCACCTTAGTTATAGGTGGATGATATAGGGTAGACATGGGTGAGTCAAGTGCACTCATCTCTCCTTAAGTAGGGATGGAGAAAAGAGACTCATGGTACTCATTGAATCCCATGTCTTCATCATCATATAATTCAAGGTTGGGTATGGGTTGATTGAGGTCTAGAGACTAGGGATGGTAGCTTTCCCCTGAAGGTTGTTCACTAGAGTTTTGAGACTCTTAGTTAAGGCTTAAGGCTGGTGTTAGTGTAGTGAGCTCATCAGGCTAAGCATGAGGAACCTTATCACTGATCCTTGAAGTAATATGAGTGGTTTGCTCCTCAGGAGAAATAGAAGCTCTAGTGTCCATTTCCTCCTGCATGGGTGAGGATATGGGGGCCTGCAAAACTTGAGTAGCTTATGCAGGGGTTTGTTTGGATCTTCAAGATTAGGTGATGATTATTTGAGGCTGTGTGGGTGGTTTAGAAGTAGAAGGTGTGGGCTCAATACTAGCTAGTGCTGCTAGGTTGTCACCTTGAGCAATGAGCTCTAACATTTTTAGAGATAGGGCTGTTTCTACCCGTGAGAAGCCCACAATAGGTTTTCTCATTGTCTTAAAGATGTCAGGCTTCATCTGTTCCATTTTAAAAACATTACCTGTTCCCCTTAACTGTGAGCCAAGTTCATAGTTAAGAATACGTTGAACATATCTAGGGAACATGTAATATTCTAAGGAGTCTACTTTAGCAAGAAAATTTGTATATACAAATTAAGAGTATCAGAACTTGACACCTTGAACCATGCCATGGACTATATAGGAAAGGTCTTCTGGAATTTGATCCCAACCTCCATGTTTGTTTGATAGACAATGAATGACCACATGGTGGAGGTACTTCCACTGGGAAGAGACCTTCCCTTTCCTGAAGGTTGTTACTGAGTAATCACCTTGATAGCCTATCTGCCTAAAGGACTGGTTCACATTAGATTTTGGGAAGGACAAGTCACCATCTTTCTCATTTAGCCAGAGATGTGTGTTAATTATGGCTGGTGTGATGAAAATTGTCCTGCCCTACACTGTGGCAAATAGTGCCTTCTCTCTATCCATAATGACCTCTTACAGGTCCTCCAAAACTCCAGAAGTTGATCTTCATGTAGTGGAGGATTTATGGTAAGGGAGGTGAAGTAGTTTGAAAGAGTTAAGAATCAGCAAACATCTAAGAAACTAGGATGTTTTTCAGATGATAACAGAGCAACTTGATTGTGTTGCTTGTGCAAATGCATGGAAAAATCTAGTTGGTTTCATGGATTAGGTTTGGCCATTTGTAAGTAGCTTTGTGATGAAGAAAGGTAAGAAAAAAGGTGGTTTATGGGTGAATTTAAGCCAGAGAGATTTGTAGATGAAGATGAAAGTGAAGGAGGGGGAATCGTTGAATATATATATATATATACATATATATATATATATACATACATATATATATATATATATATGTGTATATGTATATATATATATATGTTTATATGAAATGGATTTGAGACAAAGTTAATGCAAAAAGATAAACTTTGAAATCCGGATGTCAGTTCCACCTCTAAAAAACAGCCAAAAAGATAGTTTTCTTGGAAGTCGAAAATCTTCCGAAGGTAATTTGTCTTCAAAAGTTTTATAAAAGCTTCCTAAGCCAATTTGACTTTAGAAGATATTCCTGAGCTTTTGGAAATTTTGGTTCAAAAGAAAAATACTTAGAGTATTTTTACTTTAGAGACATATTTGGTTTTAGAAGAGATTAAAACTAAGAAGTTTTATTCATAAGAGAATAACTTTTCCGACGCTTAATTGCTTTCTGAAGGAAATTTTCCTTCAAAAACATATATGTACTTAGAAGCACATTTAAACTTCGGAAGATATATCAGAATTTCTTCCGAAAGTAAATGTCTTATAAGTAGTTATTAGTTTTGAAGACATATTGTTCTTCCGAAAACAACTTAATGTCTTCCGAGAGAAAATATGCCTAACATTTTCAAAATTCTAATTAGTATCGTTTGAAAAGTTTTCTTCCAAAGTATACGTAGGTGATAATATAGACAACTTAGGACATGCAGATTTTAAAAATAATCTTGAGTATAGTTTAAGAAAAATCTACTCAAAAAATCTCTATTCATCAAAAGCCTTTGTGAATAAATCAACATATTAGTTATTTGTGTTAACTTTGACTAGTTTTATCAATCCTTTCAAAATTATCTCTAATCAAATGATACATGATGTTGATGTATTTTGTCCTTGAGTGCTTCATAGGGTTCTGTTTGATAGAGATAGCACTGTTCTTGTCTATTTGGATGGGATGCTCTTTGAAGTTGAATCCATAGTCAGCATCTGATTCTGAATCTAAAGTACTTGAGCATAACAGCTAGCAGCAACAATGTATTCAGCTTCAGCTGTTGATGCAGACACACATGATTGTTTCTTGCATTGCCATGAGACTATCCTGCCACCAAGAAATTGACATCCCCTAGATGTAGAATTTGCAGTCATATTGCATCCGCCATAGTCACTATCTGTATATGCATACAGATCGAAGTCAGAATTCTTTACATACCAAAGACCTAGTTTTAGAGAACATTTAAGATATTTAAGAATCCTCTTGATAGAAACTAGGTGGGACATCTTGGGGTTGGCTTGATATCTTGCATAAATGCATATGGAAAACATGATATCAGGCTTGCTGGCTATGAGGTATAGAAGAGACCCAATCATAGCCCTGTAGAGATGGTCATCCACACACTCCCCCTTAAGATTAGGTCCAAGGGAGTGGTTTTTTGCTATGGGTGTCTTTGCAACCTTACATTCAATCATGTTGAATCTTGTGAATATTTCTTGTACATACTTTGACTGACTTATGAAGATGCCATTGTCAACCTGATTCATTTGAATTTCTAAAAAAATTGAGTTCCCCCATGTCACTCATTTCAATTCTATTCTTCATCAGCTTCTCAAAGTCTTTGCAGAGCTTTGGATTAGGTGACCTAGAAATAATGTCATCTATATAAACTTGAACCAACATTATGTCATTTCATATTCCTTTGATGAAGAGTGTTCCATCTATTGTACCCCTCTTGTAGCCATGCTGACAGATATTGTCTCATACCACTTCTTTGGAGCTTGGTGCAGTTAGAGGTGGTCAAAAAACCGGTTTGTGAACCGGTTAGTTTAAAAAAACCAAAACCGAATTTGGGCCCAAACTAGTTTCAACCCGGCCCAAACCACCAGTTCAACTCTGGTTTGTAGGTTCCATTGTACAAACCGGTTTCTAAACCGGTCCGTTTTAAAACTGGTTCCCAAACCGATAGCCAAAATTGGTTTTCAACCCGGTTTTAAAAAATAATCGTTGGATAACGACTATATAGTCATTTTCTAGCCGTTTGATGTCCTTTTGACCTTTTTGGTGGTTTTTTACCATTATACCCCCATTAGGTTAGTATATATATGTATTGGATGTTTTGGTTGAATCACAACAACTTAAAACACTCTCTACTCTCAAAATTGAAAAAACGCTCAATACTTTTGTTCTCTTATAAAAAAACTCTCTCAAAACTCTCTTAAATGGCTTTATCAAGGGCTCAATCTTCCATTGGTTGTGATGCGTCTTCAAGCAACGTGGTGGTAGCAATTCTTCCTACAAATAGGAATCCTGAAATATGGTACAATTTCGATTTATGTCAAATGGCTAGCGGTCCGAACAAGGCTCGTTGCAAGTTTTGCTATAAGTTTTTCAAAAAAGATGCAAACACAACGTTGAAAAACCACATTTGAAATAAATATTATAAGGCGTTGAAAGGTGAACCGTCTCAAGGTCAAGCTTCGATCACAAACTAAGGAAATGTTTGGGCTTATACTGTTGATGTGGAAAAAATTAAAAATGAATTAATATCTTATTTGTAAAATTTACAAACCGGTGTTAACTTAACTAGTGGTGTTTGGTCGACTCCTCACAGTTCACCGGACTCGTACATTTGTGTCACCGTCCATTGGGTTGAACCTGGTTCGTGGCAAATGATGAACGTACAATTGCATTTGAATTGCTTGATTATCCTCACACCGGCCAAAATATTTTTTATCTTATTGATAAAGTTATTAAAACGTATAAATTAGAAAACAAAATATCTTTTATATATTTTGATAATGCGTCAAATAACACGCTTACGATAGATCATTTAAAATTAAAATATAAACCAATGTGTGACGATGTGTTTTTTCATAGTCCATATGTTGCACACATCATACACTTATCCATTCAAGACGGTTTAAGAACGATTGAAACAGTGAAAGATAGTTTTAAAAAGAATGTTACGTGATATTTTTCCCAATAACCAAAGATATAGTAGATATCGCAAGTTTTGTAAAGACGCAAATTTCAAATTATTAGGTCCGAATTGGGATGTACCAATACAATGGAATTCCAGTTGTAATATGTTTGAAAAAGCTATTAAACAAAAAGAAAGTTTAATAGACTTTCATAATAGTTTGGTAAGTCGTGAAAAGGCAAGTAGTTACCATCTATCGGATTGGTTCACTGTTCATTACTGAAGAAATAAGCAAATTGCTTCAAATTTTTAAATACGTAACTACTTGTCTTTCCGGAGTTTATTATCCAACGAGTCCGTTAGTACTACATCAAATTTATTTAATGACTTCAAAACTAAATGAGATGTCGTTTAGGGGTAGACTTTATTCAGATATGGTAACCCCAATGAAAAAAACTTAAAAAGTATTTTAAAGAAATGCTTCCGGTTATTACATGTGCTGCTGCATTAAACCCTTGTTTAAATTTGTCAGGAGTTGAAACTTTACTTGATAAAGTTACTTCTAATTTGGATTTAGAAGATGATAACACATTTATGGTAAAACTTTAAAAGCTAATTTCAACGATCAATTAGGAAAAATGTATAATGTTTATTTATTTAAATATGGTGAAACATCATAAATCCATGAGTCATTAAGCCATGCGAGAAATGCCAAAAATTCAAATGATCAAATGTTTGATTTATATAATACTTTAAGGGATGAATTTAATAAACATCAACGTGGTAACACTCCAAGTAGTGAACTTGGGCGGTATGGTGGAACAAACTTTTTATCCACCATGTATCCACAAGATTTTAAAATTTTTGACTTTTTGGCTTGGTGGAAAGGTAAGGAAGATCAATTTCCCATCCTATCGACCATGGCCCGAGATTTACTAACCGTCCAAGCTCCACGATAGCTTCGGAATCTGCTTTTTCTGTTAGTGGCAGAGTTATATCGATAAGACGAACTCGGCTCACTTCCCAAGCGATTGAAATGTTAATTTGTTTGAAGGATTATTTGGATGTCGTGGAAAGAGTACAAGACAAATGCTCATTTGAATGAGAATTGGAATACAAAGCAGAATTATACGAGGACGAGGTAGAGAGCGGATTGACGCCCGGAATGGCCGATGAGGAAGCAACATATGATGAGTACCTTCGTAACAGCTGTGGTTCTGGTGGCGAAGAATAAACGTACAAGTATGCAACGAATGAACGAACGGAGAACGACTAGTCGACTAGGCTAAATGTTTAGTTTTCAAAAAACTATTATTAAACTTCTATGTTGTTTAAATTGTTTATATGTTTATATATTATATATTTCACTTTCATTATATGATATTAATAATAATATTAATAACAAAAATTTTAGATTAATATAAATATGATTTAATTAATATAAATATGATTATATATTTTAACAAAAACTTGAAATTTCTTTAATTAATATAAATACGATTATATATTTTAACAAAAATTAATATAAATATGATTATATATCTTTCATATCTTATTAATATTATATTATGAATAAAAAAACCGAACCGGTTTGGGCCCGAACTAGTTTCCAAACCAGCCCAAACTGGTTTAATAGGGTTGTGATTTTGGGTCCTGAAACTATTTATGACCCGAACGGGTTTGGGGCCATACCAGTTTTGACTTTCGTTGACCAAACCAGTTTCGGTTCGAACCCCAAACCGGTTTGGAAATAAACCCGGTTTGTACACCACTAGGTGCAACCCATATAGAGCTTTATCAAGCTTACATGTATAATCAGTATGACATGGGTCTGCAAATCCAGATGGTTGTTTGACATACACCTGATTTCACTATATTTCTTCCCAGGAACAGGGCCTATGACAAGAATATTTTTTGATTGGGGCGATAGCTCTGAAAAGACAAATTACCCACTTTTCTTTTATCTCGGGGAAATACGATCGGGAGGGGCTAATTGAAAACCCTCTGGTATATTTTCCACGTTTATAGGAGTGCATCTATGTTTCTGCTTTACAAATATGATATTTTTAGGCATTTCTGATAATATCAAGTCTTATTCCTATTTTGGTATTTTTCATTTCTGGTAGCAAAGGACCGGAGAAACTTCTAGTTATGAATCATGTATTCATCTTATCAATATATCAAATCAATGACGGGGTCTGTTTGGCACCTAACTGATCCTTTTTCAAACCTGCTCCCATTTCGAGTCAAGAGATAGATAAATAGACACATCCCATTTGATTTCAGCTTTCTCCAGACCTCGGGGAAAAGCATGAAAAAAAAGGCTCGAATGGTATGATCCCTCCGTCACCCCAGAATGAAAGGGGTGATCTCGTAGTTCTTGGTCTGTGAAGATGCGTTGTTAGGGAAATATGCCACTGGCGTGAGTAAAGCCAAGCAACAGTAGTATTTATATTATTCGTGGGTGCGGCTAACTCCCCATGAGGTAATTGTATGATTTTCCAAAGTAAAAGGGCGCCTGACCACTTAGAAACAAAAATAAATAGAAACATAGTTCCAATAAAAGGAACCCAAGGACCATATTCTTCTTCAATTTGAGCTTTACTCACATCTCGAATAAATTCAAGGACATATTCGAAGAAATTCTGACCGCCGGTCGGAATGGTTTGTGGGTTCCGAACGGCTAGAGTGGCTGATTATTCTTTTTTTTTCTTACGACACGAGAATTCAATCCGGATTCTTGGATTTTTCCAACAAAATCTCAATCCACGTTTGAGTTTGGATGGGGGTTTGAATTCAAGTGAATAAAGAGTAAACCTATCTTTTTCTAGCTCTAAGACTAGGAGTTCCTTTGCACAGAATAAAAAGTCGTGGTTGAATTTCAGAAATTTCATCATAAATCTAAAATGCTTATACAAAAAATACGGGAGAGATAAAAAAGATGCAGGGTAATTTGTCTGCTTGGCTAGTTAAGCATCCTTCTTGTTCCTAAATACCCATTTGGTACCTATTGTGGTCTTTCCTAGAGGAAGAGAACATAAGTTCCAAACCTTTTGCCTTTTGAATTGAAGCAACTCCTCCGACATTGCTTCAATCCAACTACATCCTTTAAAGCTTCATCAGCTTTCTTGGGCTCTATCTGAGACGAGAAACAAGAGCATAGACAAACAATTTTGTCATGGGTTTGTCCTCTTGTTCTTACCCTGTGTCAACATCTCCAATGATGTTTGTAGTGGGGTGTAACTTGTGGATCCTAAGTTAAAGAATCATAGCAAGTTGATTGGACGAATCTAAATCTATGAAATTCAGATCTGGCAATAAAGTGTCACCCACCACATCATCATACTCATCAAGAGAAGCTTGATCCAATGAGTGTATGACATTGTTGATGTTGTTTTCTATGGAGTGGTTATAAACATCAAGAAATTCTTAAACACTATCACCGCCTCCATTCCCTCCTACATTGGAAGTTCCTTTACTTGAGTTTGGTGCCTCTGTGTTGGAATTTGTAGGCACCTCAGATGCATTAGCTGAATTTGTCATGGTTGTGCTTATAAGAACCCCATCTACAGGGTTAGTTACCACTGGAGCTGAATTAGCTTTCTTACTTGGTCTTCTCAGCTCAAATCTTGGGTTAGGATCTCCTATTGATAAGTTACCTGTAGATCCTGAAACATCTTCACAAGATTTGTTAACCAGTTGGTAACTAAATTAAGATCAAACAGCCAATCAGGACCATACTCTTTTAGTTTGTTAAACTAGTTGGTAACTAAATCAAGATCAAATAACCAATTAGGGCTAGACTCTTTCATACTAGGTGTGTGCTCATTGAAGGTCATATTGGCTGACTCCTTAGCTACACTAGTTCTAAGATTGTATACTCTATAAGCCTTAGCTTGGGAAGAGTATCCAATGAAGTGTCCATCATCTGATTCTCAGCAAACTTGGCTATCTAATCTTTGGTACTCAAGATGGTGCAAGGACATCCAAATTATCCGAGGAAACCAATAAAGTTCTCCTTTTGTGCCACAGCTCATAAGAAGTCTTACCATGAGTCTTAACTACTAAAACTCTATTCTTATAGCAGGCAGTGTTGACTGCCTCTGCCTACAAAGTGTTGGGCAGTTTAGAGTCAGATAACATGCTTTTTGCAGCTTCAATAACTGTCATGTTTCTCCTCTTAGTAACACTATTTTACTAAGGAGTCATGGGAGCACTATATTGTCTTGTAATACCTTTTTCATCATAAAATGTGTCAAGAATTTGGTTTTTAAATTCAATTCCTAGATCATATCTTATGGTTTTGACCCTGTGATCACATTGATTCTTAATTTTTAGAATGAAGTTCTTCAAGATCTCAGGAGTCTCATCCTTAGTTCTAAGAAAGAAGACCCAAGTGAATGTTATGAAATCACATGTGATCACCAAACAATATGAGGTTCCTAGACTCCTTACAACTGTGGGGCAATGAGATCCATGTGTAATAAATGTAGGCTTGTGAGACACTTTGTGTTGCTTGCCTTTCAAACATGCAACATAATGGTCATCAAGTGTAAACTATTTCTCTAGCATTCTAGTTATCAAATCAATCTTAATTAATTTATTCAAATTATTATATTTTACATGGAACATTCTTTTATGCCAGAGGAAAGACTCCTCACTATTGGTTTTAGATAGAAAGCAAAAAACTTATCCTGAAGGGGATGTTTCCTACAAATCCATCTTGTAGATGTTCCATTTCCTAGGGGCTCAGAGCAAGATATGCTCTTGAGGAATGACCACCCCGGGTTTAAGAACAATGCACTCATGCTTAGTGAGGGCATGTTGTGTCTTTGATCACAAAATTAGTATATACTCAGTAGATTTTATCCATGCTCCATGACAAACTTTACCTTATCACTGCAGAGCTTACCATTTGTGACCCTGCCCCTTCCAGTGATGTAACCACCTGGATCTCCACCAAAAGCAACTGGCCCTCCATTAATTTTCTCAAAGTTTTGAAGCAAAGAGCCATTGCCTGTCATGTGCCTTGAATAACCACTATCAATGATCCATACATTTCTCTTGGTCTTTAGTTGTTCCTGTATAAAAGGAGATAATAAGTCACAGTTGGAAACCCAAGCCTTATTGGTCTTGGGCTTGTTAAAGTGAATTGAAGATAATGCAACAGTGATTGATCCTATGTTCAGGCTTTGAGGATCATTTACTGTTGTTGATGAAGAACTTTCAATCACATTTGGAGACTAGACCTTCGGAAGGGTGGTTTGCTGTCACTATAGCAGACTTCAGTGCTTCAGAAGCATTCCTTGTTTCTGAGACCAAATTTTCTTCCAAAGGCAAGTTTTCACTTGTCTTCTTTTTTATTTTAGAGCTTCCGAAAGGAAAATACTTTCCTTCCGAAGCTATCTTCTTCTTCTTCTCAGAAGTTTCTTCTTGGTCATGGGGATAGTACTTTTGGGATTGTAGAGACAATCCTTGGCAAGATGAGAAGCACTACATATACATGATGTAATTAACTGGCTTCCTTTTGAGAGTCTTATTTTGAGTAGAAGGCTAAGTTTGATCACTTTCCACTTCCATCTTCATCTTCACAGATGATGCAAGAAGCTTCTGAGGGTAAGGCTTGCTCTTAGAACTGTATGGTTTAGGTTGTGTAACAGTGGTGTACAGCTGATCAGCTTTCTTTTTTCAAAAGGATGAGTTTAACATGAATTAGAACTCCTGCTACTAGAGTCCATAGTAAATTTTCAACCTTTATCACTTCAATTCCTGTAGAGATAAAGACTTGTTTTTGCTTAGAGTTGAAGGTGGCCTTGATCTCTTGAGCCTTCTTTGATTTTCTCTTGGTTGCTCTGATCAAGTTCTTCCTTTTGGACTTGGTCATCCCTGATTCTTTCCTCTTCTCAGGAGAATAGTCACCTTTCTTAGTATGATATTCTTCACTCATCTTAGATCCATCCTTCAATATCTTGTCCTCATCTTCATCATCTTCTTAAATGGGTTCTATAAGGGGAAGCTCATCTTGACAAGTTTCTCACCATGGAGATCTTATAGATAGTAGAGTGTGTGGATGAGCTATCTCTGTAGATCCCAGTCCCTGCTTCTTCTGATAACAAATCTTTGCATGCAAAGATGAGGGTATAATGTTCTTGAAGGTCATTTCTTCAAGAACATATTTTTCTACCATGGCTTTGTCGATCACAAGCTCAGCCTGGTATTCAATTAACTTGGTAATGAGATCTTTGATTTGAGTCCAATAGTTGTTATGTTCATGCATAAGAGTTAAAATGGTTTTCTCTAGATCTTCTATCTTAAGTTTGTAATCATTTTCAACTCTTTTAAAATAAGCTTTTAAGATGTTTAAGGACTCAAGGTCGGATCTTATCTCCAAGTTATAGGACCTGTATTTATTATCTTTAGCAATACTTTCAGGAGTACAAATATGTTCCAATACCTTTGTATTTTCATGATCAGCCATTAGTGCATGGTTTGGAGATGCATCTTCAACCTGAAGCTCCAGTTAAAGCCTCCATCTTCAACGGCAACTGCTACTTACTGCTTGGGCTTCTCAGTATGTGGAGCTCCATCAATGTAGTTTGTTCTGGATTGTGCTTAGCCACCATTTTTCCTTGGTTCCTTGCACTCCCTAGCAAAGTGTCCCATTTGGTTACAGTTGTAACACTTCACCTTGCTTTTATCCAGCCCAAACTTTCTATCGGTTGCATTGTTTGGGAACTTTCTGCTAGTCTTCTTGTAGAAATTCTTGGCTTTATGAGTGAGAAGAACCATCTGCTGAACTATCTCCATGTACTACAAATCATCTGGATGGGTACAGTCCAAGTCTTCAAGAGTGAAGAGAAAGTTGCCACTACTTTCATCAGCAAACACAAAGGCTTAAGAGTTTGTCTCTTGGAATATGCTTCCTTGGATGTAGCTCTCCCTTGGTATCTCCGGGAAGGTGATGAAAGGACCTTTTAATAAGTTTTTAGGGTAGCAGATGAGATGATGATGTGGTTCTCTGCAATCTTTTTCAACCATATGAAGGGCTGAACTCTGCTAATTGTTGGAGTTGCCAGATGGATTTTGCATGTTCATCTCCATCTGGTATCCACTGAGGATACTATACCAATTAGTGAGAGTAAGGATCTTGAGGTTTTCAATCCTTTTAATAACCACATAATAGTGTGTCTATTATCTGGGAAGAGAAGATATGAACTTCCTCATAATCTTGTTGTTCTCAAGAGTTACTCCAAAATCCATTAGAGTATCACAATCTCAACATACCTGAAATATTGTTGAGTCATGGTTTCACCTATCTTGTAGGTGAAGTTTTCAAACTACTACTTTAAGAGGTCTTTCTTGTTCTATTTTGCTTTATTAGAACCCTTATACATAAGATTCAGTGCATCCCATAGTTGCTTAGTAGTTTTGCACTTCTTGAAGCCTCTATAGATGGAGTTTAGAAGAGCAGTTTGGAGGGCGATCATAGATTTCTAATCTACATCAATTTTCTTCCAGTCTTCTTCTGAGTAGGCAACTACTTCCTTTGGTATCATGCCTCCACCTACAATAGCTGAAGTGGTGCATGGTACATGAGGTCATGAGACAACGGATCCCCACATCCTGCTATCTTAAGACTTGATGAAGCCTTCCATTCTTTGGCACCACGTATCAAAGTCATCAAGAGAGATCAGTGGAGATTTTTTCATTGTACCGGTTACATATCAGCCTTGGTAAGAGCTATCATTTGAGTTGTAAAGTGTTTTATGAATCTAAAGGGATTTAAGATGGTAAGATCTTACAATCAAGAGCCTAAAATGCTCTGATACCAATTGCAAGACCGTTAAAGGGGGTCAATTCAACAGTTTCACATCAAGGAGAGACTTAAAACACTTAAATTATCAAATCAAAAACCAGGTTTATGTTGATGACACTATGAACACAAGTAAATATGGGATAAAACAAGAACAAGAATAAGAACATGAAAGTATTGGTTTTCAAGAATGTTGTATATTACTCTCAAGATCTATTACAAATGTTACAAAGCATAAAAATAAATACAAGTACTTGAGACACTTGATACTACATCGTACAACCGGCTATACTTTGAAAGCCAGCTGGAAACACTAATCTAGACAACAAGATCAATGTATAGTCTAAAGGCAGATTGCCTTTTGACTTGTGACTATGACATGCCATAGCTCACGTCCTACTATATTACAAAAAGATAAAAGGTGCAAAAGTAGAGAGTTACAGACCAATGACCTTAATCTATAGTTAACAAAAGTATAGACCTATTCACCAACTTCTCTAAGTTAGTGAGTCTTCAGAGGTGGCATCAAAAAGCTGTTTAGGTTTTATCAAAATGTGATCAGAGAAAGCATGTCTTTTCTATCTTTGGAAAAAATCAGTCTTTGGCTTCGAAAGACTTTGTCTCTGAAGCTTCGGAAGACTTCATCTTTGTATTTGAAAGATTTGGTCATTTGGCTTCGAAAGATTTTACACTTAGCATATTTTCTTTAAGTTGTGTAAAACTTCTGAAGTAACTTTACTCTGTACTTCATGCATGCATGCTGAGAGCTCTTTGGTTGCTTTGGTTGCATAAGCCTTTAAGTATTAACCTTACAATCTGTTAGGAGCTTCTTAGATCACGTATGACTTTATCGTCATTTTATTCATGATATCTCTAAGATAGCTAGATCTATGACCTAGTTGTTAGAGAAGGATAGGCCATTCGAGT
The DNA here is from genome assembly GCA_024085815.1 of Flaveria linearis. NCBI lineage: Eukaryota > Viridiplantae > Streptophyta > Magnoliopsida > Asterales > Asteraceae > Flaveria > Flaveria linearis. Next base: position 64,179,744 of record CM044004.1, on the reverse strand, counting down.
TTACTGATGAATGAAATAGGGCCTTCGAGTTGTTAAAAGAGAGGTTTGTTACTGCTCCCATTCTTGTGGTTCCTGATTGGAGCCTTCTATTTGAGGTCATGAGTGACGCAAGTGATTCTACTGTTGTGGTCATTTTAAGGTAGTGTGGGGAGAAGCATTTTCATCCCATCTATTACGCTAGCAAGACCCTAAACAACGCCTAAGAGAATTACACTACGACTGAGAAGGAGTTACTAGCAGTTGTATTCGCATGTGATAAGTTTTGGTCCTACCTTATGCTTTCTAAGACCATTATTTTTACTGATCATGATGCCAGCATTACTTGTTTATAAAGAAGGGTGTGAGACCGAGATTGATTAGGTGGACTCTCTTGCTCTAGGAGTTTGACATAGAGATTAAGGATAAGAAAGGAGTAGAGAATGTGGTGGCTGACTACCTATCTAGACTAGAGAGTCAGAGAGTGAGGGGTCTAGAGGAGGAAAGATAGGTGATTCCTTTCCCCGTGAGATGCTACTGTTCATGAGACCTCAGGAGGAGGGCTATCCATGGTTTGTCGATATTGCGAACTACCTTTCCACAGGAGAGCTCCCTAACGAGATGTCATACCAGCAAAGGAAAATTTTTTTGTTGATCTTAAGTTTTATATTTGGGAGGATCCTTATTTATTTAGGATAAGTGCGGATCAGATGGTTAGGAGGTGCGTGTTTAGACCTGAGGCTCATAGTATTCTTGAGCATTGTCATTCGGGGCCGACTGGCGGCTACTACGAGGGGACTTACACCGCTAAACGGGTTTTGATAAGTGATTTTATTGGCCTACCATTTTTAAAGATGCCCATGAGCTTGTTTATAGTTGTGATGCCTGCCAGCGAGCCGGTAACCTCTCATCCCGTAATGAGATGCCCCAAAACCCCACAGGTGGTTGAGATTTCCGATATCTAGGGTATTGATTTCATGGGACCATTCCCCATGTCATGCGGGAGTCATTATATTCTTGTAGCTATCGAGTATATGTCTAAGTAGGTGGAGGCGAAAGCCTTGTCCACTAACAGTGCTAGGGTTGTGAAGTTTATGAGAGAGTTATGTGCTAGGTTTAGCACTCCTAAGGCCATCATTAGTGATCGTGGCACCCACATATGTAATGCATAGATGGAAAAGGTGTTGAAATGCTACGGGGTCACCCATCGGCTTTCAACTGCCTATCATCCACAAACCAGTGGACAAGTGGAGAATGCCAATCATGGTATTAAGAGAATCTTGGAGAAGACTGTCGGACATAGCTACATAGACTACGCCGACAATCTGGGTGATGCACTTTGGGCCTTCCGTACAACGTACAAAAATCCTTTTGGGACAACTCCCTTAAGGCTAGTTTATGGGAAAAAGTTCCATCTGCCGGTTGAGTTAGAGCACCACCCATATTAGGCTTTGAGAAATGTCAATCTAGACATGGCTCACGTGGGGAAGATCCGGTTTCTCCAGATTCATGAGTTAGAGGAGTTATGGGACGAGGCATATGAGAAGTCGTGGGTGTATAAGGAGAAGATGAAGCACCAACACGATCGTCATTTGAGTAGTGTTAAGGAATTCAAGTGTAAGGATCGTGTTTTGATTTATAGTTCGTGAATTAGGTTATTTCGAGACAAGTTGAAGTCCCGATGGTCCGGTACGTTTGTGGTGAGAGAGATATTCCCCTATGGGGTAGTGGAGATTGAGGCGGACGATGGACATGCTTGGAAAGTAAATGGGCACCATCTTAAACAGTATTTGGAAGGACGGTTGATCATCGAGAGGATGAGGTAATTTATCTTGATTGGACCAATGGAACTGAGGAGACACGCGGGAAGGCACATGACCCCTCGTTGGATAGTAAATTAGTAGTAGACATATTTAATGTTGTAGAGTTTGTTTCATCTTAGCCTAGGTAAGTTTTTCTTTTATTTTATTTTATTTTATTTTATTTTATTTTATTTTATTTTATTTTATTTTATTTTATTTTATTTTATTTTATTTTATTTTATTTATTTTATTTTATTTTATTTTATTTTATTTTATTTTATTTTATTTATTTTATTTTATTTTATTTATTTTATTTTATTTTATTTTATTTTATTTTATTTTATTTTATTTTATTTTATTTTATTTTATTTATGTTATTTTATTTTATTTTACTTTACTTTATTTTATTTTATTTTAAGTCGTTATCGAGTCTTGTAGGATTGCCATGGCCATTTTTATTGATTAATTTTCCCTGTCCGTACTCAATCTCCAGTCTGATGGGCTCAATCTAAAAAGTTATTTTTGTACAAGGGCATCACGCTTACCTGGTATTTTTACTTTCTTTTCCTTTTTAGTTTTACCATTATAGGTTTTGCATTACAGCCGCGACCGAAATGCTAAACGGTTGTGCCTGTGGGATAGACAAGACATGCTTTTGCGCGCTTTCACCATATATACTAGGGGAATCTGTTTCATTACTTGTAATTATTGTATATTTTATTTTCTTTTTAGTCTTAGTTTTTCGGTTTGTCTAGTTCTTAGATTTTTAGGTAAAGGTGAGTCTGGGAGGAGATCCTCACTTAGTACCTATTTTTTCTAGCAAATTTGAGTTATGTCAACAACCTTTGATTATTCCTTCATACTTTGGGTGTGTTGTGATAAGCGAGATCGGGAGGTGAGTGATTCATTTGATTACCTTAGCTGTAACACCCGTAAGTTCTTATTAAAGGAAATAAAAGAAAAAAGAAAGAAAAGGAAAGGAAATAAAAAGTCAACTAAAGAGGAGGGGCCAAAAGTGCCAAATGGGCAAAGATTATATTTATTTTGTGCAAAAGGGAGGCATGGCCGCCCATATTGCCTGCATTTCCTATCATTTGATATTTTGAGAGAGAGAAACAGCAGGGACTTCGATTCTTAGAGAGAGAAAGAAGAAGAAATCGGATTCAAGGTAAGAATTGGTGTTTTTAAGTTGTGTTTTGGCTAAGAAACCGAGAATGCATGTTCTTATATGTGTGTGTTTGTGTTCGGGTTGCACTGTGTGTGTGTGTTTTAGGTGTAGAAACGACTGGGAAGTTAAGAAAGGGTATCCAAAACCCGAAGACAAACTAAGGTGAGTTTCTAGACCCCTTTTTACCTGTTTAAATGTTTTGGGGCTGGAAAATGCATGTAAGTATGTTTTTATAAAATTTGGGTTTTATACCCGTATGATTTGAATGTACGAATGTATGTGTTTATGTTAAGTTTTGCCTAGAATCATGTGAGCATGTTTAGAAACTAGGCATTATGATGTTTGGGACTTGGACTATGAATTAGACTCATGAACAGGTTACTAATACGTCTGAAATTTTGCCTTAGAAATATGTCTGAAATTTGGACTTAGAATAAATAAGTATAAGTTGATGAGTCCAATAGTGTTTATACGTCCAACAGGACTCATGAGTCCCACAGTACCCATGAGTCTGAAAACTAAGTAAAAAGGTGAAAAGTCTGAATTCTGGTCGTATGACCAGAAAATATTTCTAAGTATGGGATGGTACGACCAATAGTGCTCATACGCCCAACAGGGTGGTCGTATGACCAGATGATTATTCTAAGTATAGGATGAAAAGTCCAATAGGGTTCATACGCCCAGCAGTGCTCTTACGCCTAACAGGGCTCATACGCCCAAGGGGCTTATACGCCCAACAGGGCTCAAACGTCCAGAACACTTAGAATTTTTACAGAAATTTCCTGCAAATCCGAAGTTCGAGGTTTTGACCAGGGTTGACTAGGGTTAATAAATGATGATGTTTTATGCATGTAATGATGATTAATGATTAACCCTTATTAAGGTTACTGATATTATTATCAGTATTCTATTATTGCTAACAATTATTATTTAATATTGTTAAGTATGAGATGACGCCCAAAATACTTAGACTTTTTAACATATTTCCTTGGAGTTTGTGCAGTAGGGTTTCACCTGACTGTTGACTAGGACGTTATTGAATGTGAGTGATGATGCTATGTATGATTACGTATGTATGATGCTATGTATGATGATGAATGTATGATGATGAATGTATGATGAGTATGTATGTTCCTTGTAATTGTGTATGCTTATCTTTCCAAAACTTTACGAATAACGAGAATGAACTAATGAAGTATTATTTAACGTAAAGTGAAAGATAATGAAAGAGGAACATGATGATAAATGCATGTATTAACGAATGAACGAAAAGAAGAATGATGATGAATACATGCATTAATGAACGAACGAATTATGTCTTGCAAGCATTGAATAACGCGATTGGTCCTTCTCTGTGATTGACCATGGTCATGGTACCTCTACCGCTTACCTCTAGTACCGTGGCATACGTTTTGTTGTTCATATGTTGACTTCGGCCCGGTAGCTAATAACGATCGGGGTGTAGCATATGGTATTGGTACAATTCACCTTTCAATGTGCAAGTAAGTATGAACGGGATTCTTGTCATTCGACCACAGTAATCATAGCCAAGTGCTATGAAGTGGGTAAAGCCTGACAGAATCCATACGAGAAGTTAAAGATAACGATGAATAACGAATGATGAAGATAATAACGAATATTATCTCTGTGTACGTATGATGTATGAACGCATGCACGAAAGAATACTTATAAATAAGTAAAAGTATGTTTTATTATAAAACTAGAACTCACTCAGCAACGCTGACTTTTATGTGTTTTCCAGTTGGCAGGTAGTGTTGCTGAGGATGGCACGAGGCGGCTACTCAGCTCTTTTGGGATGGCATTCTTTTGTTAATGTTTTTGTATTGTAATGCAAACAAACGATATTTTGTAATGAGTGTTGTATTACTTTGCAAAAGCATTTACAGTAAATTTCAAAGTTTCCGCTGCATGGTTTTATTAAGTTATATTAAAAGTATGTTTTATGGGTGATGACGACCAACTGTGAGGTGCCCGGGAACGGGGCCTTACAAGTTGGTATCAGAGCCAAAGTTTAAGTGAAATGGGTAAATTTTTTTTTTAAAATAACCTAAACTTAAACTGAAAATGGGACAGAAAGGAAGAGGATGTCATCTGAGTAGTTGCGTGCCATCAGGTATTTTTATTAAAGTTAATCATGATGTCGTGCGCATGATATGTGTTTATGTGTACTGTTAGACTTAGATACTAACGTAGTCAGGACAGGTAATGCTCGGGGTACGAAGAGTAGAGTAAGTGGCTAATCACAACTGGCCACTGTAATTAGAGACTTACTATACTTGACATAAACTGAGTTATTTCCTTGAATGACCGTGTTGGTGTTTAAATCTTTCAGTGTGATAGAGGACTGTACCATAGAATTAGAAGGTCATAGGTTTGCTGCTAGATTACATGTGATGCCCTAGGTGGATTTGATGTAGTACTAGGGATGGATTGGTTGGCAACCTATGAAGCGAATATCGTATGTCGAATGAAGATGATTAGATTGACGGCATCTGACGGAAGTCTGGTGACAATATACGGTGATCGGGTAACGGTGATCCGAAGATGATTTCGATGGCGGTGGCGGGGAAGTGCATGAGGCGTGGGTGCAACGCCTACCTATGTTATGCGAAGGATGTGGAAACGCCAACACCACAACTATCCGACGTTCTGGTTGTGTGCGAGATTCCAGATGTGTTCCCGGAAGACTTATCGGGATTGCCACCTGACCGAGAAATTGAATTTCAAATCGACTTAATACCCGGTGCCCAACCTGTCGCCAAGGCACCGTATCGATTAGCTCCTACGGAGATGAAAGAATTGATGGAGCAACTGCAAGAGTTGCTTGACAAGGGCTTTATTAGACCGAGTATCTCTCCTTGGGGTGCTCCGGTCTTGTTTGTGAAGAAGAAGGACGGTAGCATGAGAATGTGTATCGACTACCGTGAATTGAACAAATTGACAATAAAGAATCGGTATCCGTTACCGAGGATCCATGACTTGTTCGACCAGCTCCAGGGTGCCAGTTGGTTCTCGAGGATAGATCTTCGATCTGGCTACCACCAGTTGAAGGTGAAGGAGCAGGACATTCCTAAAACAGCTTTTCGTACACGTTATGGGCACTATGAGTTTCTCGTTATGTCATTTGGTTTGACCAACGCGCCAGCTGCTTTTATGGATTTGATGAACCGAGTGTGCCGGCCAATGTTAGATAAATCAGTGATTGTGTTCATCGATGATATCCTGATTTATTCGAGGAGCGAAGAAGAACATGCAGGTCACATTCGGGAAGTGTTGGAGACCTTGAGAAGGGAGAAACTGTATGCTAAGTTCTCCAAATGTGCTTTCTGGCTACGCGAGGTGCAATTTCTGGGTCACGTGGTAAATGCAGAGGGAATCATGGTGGACCCAGCAAAGGTTGAGGCTGTGATGCAATGGAAATCACCAAAGACGTCATCCGAAATTCGTAGCTTCTTGGGATTGGCGGGCTATTATAGGAGATTTATTCAAGACTTTTCAAAGATAGCCTCACCTTTGACAAAATTGACTCGTAAGGACGTGAAATTTGTGTGGGGTCGAGAGCAGGAGATGGCTTTTGAGGAGTTGAAGGCAAGACTAACACAAGCTCCTGTTTGACTTTGCCCGAGGGAAATGAGACTTAGTGGTCTATTCGGCACTATCTATACGGGACGAAGTGCACTATCTTCACAGACCGCAAAAGCTTGAAGTACTTCTTCGAGCAAAAAGATCTGAATATGAGGCAACGGCGATGGTTGGAGCTTATAAAGGACTATGATTGTGAGATCCATTACCACCCGGGCAAAGCCAATGTGGTGGCTGATGCCCTTAGTCGAAAAGAACGACCTGAGCCGATTCGGGTGAAGGCTTATCAGCTGATATGACCCCCGATGTGATGACATAGGTTAAGGAGTTCCAAGACGAGGCTTTGAAAGAAGATCGTCTTAACTCCGAAAGGATGAGAGGCCTAGTTACGGAATTGGGTGAGAACACTCTTGGTGTTAAGACCCGGTTTGGGCGAATGTGGATTCCTCGATACGGGGATCTACGTGGTAGAATTATGGACGAGGCCCATAAGACCCGATACTCCATTCACCCGGTGCTACCAAAATGTACCACGATAAGAAAGACTATTGGTGGCCGGGTATGAAACGCGACGTAGTGGAGTACGTAAGTAAGTGCTTGACTTGCTTACAAGTGAAGGCGGAACACCAGAAGCCCTACGGGAAGATCCAACCGTTGGATATACTCGAGTGGAAGTAGGAACACATCACCATGGATTTCATCACGAAGTTACCACGTACCCCTAAAGGGTATGATGCCATATGGGTGATAGTGGACCGTTTGACAAAGAGTGCCCACTTCCTACCGATCCGCGAAACGTACTCATCCGAGAGATTGGCGGATCTATTCATCAAAGAAATTGTAGCTCGTCATGGTGTACCGGTGTCTATTGTGTCTGATCGTGACACCCGGTTTACCTCCAAGTTTTGGAAGAGGTTTCATGATGCAACGGGGACGAGGCTACACATTAGTACAGCATATCACCCTCAGACGGACGGATAGTCTGAGAGGACGATCAAACACTCGAGGACGTGCTTCGGGCGTGCGTGATTGATTTTAGAGGAAGTTGGGACGACCACCTACCGTTAGCAGAATTCGGTACAACAACAGTTATCATGCCAGCATTGGCATGCCACCTTACGAAATGCTATACGGTAGGAGATGTAAGACGCCCGTATGTTGGGGAGACATTGGGCAGAAAGAACTGGGAGGTGTTGAGGTGATTGAAGCAACGACTGAGAATTAGAAAAGATCAAAGCCTTCATGAAGGCGGCGAAAGATAGGCAAAAGTCGTATGCTGACAAGAGGCGAAGACCAATAGAGTTCAAGGTTGGTGACCGAGTCATGTTGAAGGTCTCACCTTGGAAGGGAATTATTAGGTTCAGGAAACGAGGTAAGCTAAGCCCGAGATATATAGGACCTTTCCGAATTGTCGCACGAGTAGGAGAGGTGGCCTATCGACTTGAGTTGCCAGATGAGTTAAGTGGAATTCATCCCACATTCCATGTATCTCATCTGAGGAAGTGCTTAGCTGATGAAGACATGGTTGTACCACTGGAAGATATCGAGGTGGATGAGCGGCTCAACTACGTGGAGCAACCAGTGGCAATCATTGATCGTAAGGAGAAGAGGTTGAGGAATAAAGTGGTTCCTCTTGTGCGTGTACAGTGGAAGCACAGGAAGGGATCCGAGTCTACGTGGGAGACTGAAGAAGAAATGAGACAACACTACCCACATATGTTTGAGGAATAACAGGTTTCGGGGACGAAACCTATATAAGGGGGGTGGACTTGTAACACCCGTAAGTTCTTATTAAAGGAAATAAAAGAAAAAGAAAGAAAAGGAAAGGAAATAAAAAGTCAACTAAAGAGGAGGGCCAAAAGTGCCAAATGGGCAAAGATTATATTATTTTTGTACAAAAGGGAGGCATGGCCGCCCATATTGCTGCATTTCCTATCATTTGATATTTTGAGAGAGAGAACAGCAGGGACTCGATTCTTAGAGAGAGAAAGAAGAAGAAATCGGATTCAAGGTAAGAATTGGTGTTTTTAAGTTGTGTTTTGGCTAAGAAACCGAGAATGCATGTCTTATATGTGTGTGTTTGTGTTCGGGTTGCACTGTGTGTGTGTTTAGGTTTTAGGTGTAGAAACGACTGGGAAGTTAAGAAAGGGTATCCAAAACCCGAAGACAAACTAAGGTGAGTTTCTAGACCCCTTTTTACTGTTTTAAATGTTTTGGGGCTGGAAAATGCATGTAAGTATGTTTTTATAAAATTTGGGTTTTTATACCCGTATGATTTAAGTAGAATGTATGTGTGTTATGTTAAGTTTTGCCTAGAATCATGTGAGCATGTTAGAACTAGGCATTATGATGTTTGGGACTTGGACTATGAATTAGACTCATGAACAGGTTACTAATACGTCTGAAAATTTGCCTTAGAAATATGTCTGAATTTGGACTTAGAATAATAAGTATAAGTTGATGAGTCCAATAGTGTTTATACGTCCAACAGGACTCATGAGTCCCACAGTACCCATGAGTCTGAAAACTAAGTAAAAAGGTGAAAAGTCTGAATTCTGGTCGTATGACCAGAAATATTTCTAAGTATGGGATGGTACGACCAATAGTGCTCATACGCCCACAGGGTGGTCGTATGACCAGATGATTATTCTAAGTATAGGATGAAAAGTCCAATAGGGCTCATACGCCCAGCAGTGCTCTTACGCCTAACAGGGCTCATACGCCCAAGGGGCTTATACGCCCAACAGGGCTCAAACGTCCAGACACTTAGAATTTTTACAGAAATTTCCTGCAAATCCGAAGTTCGAGGTTTGACCAGGGGACTAGGGTTAAAAATGATGATGTTTTATGCATGTAATGATGATTAATGATTAACCCTTATTAAGGTTACTGATATTATTATCAGTATTCTATTATTGCTAACAATATTATTATTAATATGTTAAGTATGAGATGACGCCCAAAATACTTAGACTTTTTAACATATTTCCCTTGAAGTTGTGCAGTAGGGTTTCACCTGACTGTTGACTAGGACGTTATTGAATGTGAGTGATGATGCTATGTATGATTCGTATGTATGATGCTATGTATGATGATGAATGTATGATGATGAATGTATGATAAGTATGTATGTTCCTTGTAATTGTGTATGCTTATCTTTCCGAAACTTTACGAATACGAGAATGAACTAATGAAGTATTATGTAACGTAAAGTGAAAGATAATGAAAGAGGAACATGATGATAAATGCAGTATTAACGAATGAACGAAAAGAAGAATGATGATGAATACATGCATTAATGAACGAACGAATTATGTCTGCAAGCATTGAATAACGCGATTGGTCTTCTCTGTGATTGACCATGGTCATGGTACCTCTACGCTTAACTCTAGTACCGTGGCATACGTTTTGTTGTTCATATGTTGACTTCGGCCGGTAGCTAATAACGATCGGGGTGTAGCATATGGTATTGGTACAATTCACCTTTCAATGTGCAAGTAAGTATGAACGGTGATTCTTGTCATCGACCACAGTAATCATAGCCAAGTGCTATGAAGTGGGTAAAGCCTGACAGAATCCATACGAGAAGTTAAAGATAACGATGAATAACGCATGATGAAGATAATAACGAATATTATCTCTGTTACGTATGATGTATGAACGCATGCACGAAGAGATACTTATAAATAAGTAAAAGTATGTTTTATTATAAAACTAGAACTCACTCAGCAACGCTGACTTTTATGTGTTTTCCAGTTGGCAGGTAGTGTTGCTGAGGATGGCACGAGGCGGCTACTCAGCTCTTTTGGGATGGCCTTTTGTAAGTTTTTGTATTGTAATGCAAACAAACGATATTTTGTAATGAGTGTTGTATTACTTTGCAAAAGCATTTACAGTAAATTTCAAAGTTCCGCTGCATTGGTTTATTAAGTTATATTAAAAGTATGTTTTATGGGTGATGACGACCAACTGTGAGGGGCCGGGAACGGGGCCTTACATTAGCATTCCCTAGTGAGGTGAGACAGGGAGGTGATCCGAACTAGTAACTATTGATTTACACGTCCTTAGGAACTTTTAAGAGGTGTTAGTGAGACCGTGAGGTGATCTGGCACTCTTTAGGGTTTCTTGATCCTGTCGTGTTTTAGGAAACGGGTAGCCATTCCATTGCCCAATTCTGAAATTGTGAGTTATAGATAAGATTCCTACCTAGTAGTTGCTTTCTATTCTATTGATTTCTCTCTAGTTTGTTGAGTTGTTGGTTATTTGTTCTGTTTGGCTTTTATTTAGTTGAATTGCAATAATTTATACAAACCTTTCTAAAATAAAATCTTAGGCTAGCATTCTATAGAGGTTTAGTATCCAAAGTTGCTAGATCCGTGTCCATGGCTCGATACACGGACTTACTTGTTTTACTACTTCCGACCGGTACACTTGCGGTAGTGTGTGTTTACCAATTTTTTCATTTTTTAAACTTGTTGAATTTAATTAATACACTTTTCACACATCAACTACCCACTATCTTTCTCTCCTTCATCTCTCTCTGTCTCTCTTATCTTTTCCTGTAATCCACAGCCACCGGCACTGACACCGCCACCACCGGATCATTAACCACCATTATTGTTACTCGCAATGTAATCACTGACCACCATTGTCTCTCTTGCGCTCTTCTCTCTTCTCTATCACTTTCATGGTATTCCTCCTCCATCATCGCCACCACCGCTAGGCTACAACTACACTACCACCATGCATCATCGCTCACCATGTAACCACCACCCACCACCATTGTCGTTCTCTTCCTCTCTCTTCTCTCCCGCAGATCTAGAGAAAGGGGGCTGAGATGGCGGTGGTGGTTGAAGTAACACATGAAACACTCACCGTCGGGTCGCTCTCTCTCTCCTCTCCTCTCTCCGGTAGATCTGGAGAAAAGGGCTAGGATGACAGTGATGGTTGAAGAAACACATGAAAACCACTCACCACCACCCTCGTCCGCTCTCTCTCTCTTCTCCTCTCTCTCGTAGATATAGAGAAAGTGGGTTGAGATGGCGGTAGTGGTTGGATGTGGTGGTTGTTGGTGTCAAAATGGGTGGTGGGTTGTGATTGTAGTAGTAGGATGACGGTGGTTGGTTGGTTATGATTATAGTTGGGAGTTTGGTGGCCAGTAGGGATGGTTGGCGGTGATGGTCAGGCTGGTGGGTGTAGAAGTCGATGGTGGTGATGGTTCAGATGATGATTGTGAAAGGTAAATGGGAATGGAAGGAATTATGAAAATCAAAAAATAGGATTGAAAGAAAATGATAAAAATACCCTTAGATAAGATAAATGATATAGTTGTCAGTAGTGGTGATGGTTCAATAATGATAGTGAATGATGTTAAGATAATGGTAACGGGAATAGAAGAAATATGAAAATAAAAAAATAGGATTAAAAGAAAATGACAAAACTACCCTTAGAAAAAACAAAAATGTGGGGCTGTTAACATAATTGACTATCACCGTTAGTCCTTTAAATTCAAATGGTTACATAATATAAACATTAGTGATGCAAATGATAAAAATATAAATGTCAGGTATGTAAATGAGGCTTTGAAACTATAGGGATACAAATGGTTAAAATGAACAAACGTTAGAGATGGAAATGATAATTTACTCTAAAGTTTTTACCTTTGTTTTCACATATCTAAACTTGTTATATTCTAGACGTGGTGTTAAAAAGATAATTAAATAAACTAGAATTTTACCCCGCGCGATGTCGCGGGTTTGCTAATTTCATTCTGCGTGTTGCAGAAGAAACATATGAAGTTGTAGTGATTCGGTTCTGAAAGCGGTTATCTAGTGATCTGATGTTTTTTGTTCGCTAACCGGTTTTATTTATACGATACTAACATGTTACCCGTCAGTCGATTTAACTTACAATGCCAACAAATACCATATTTTGATATTGAATACAATTTGTTTTAAAAAAACTATGTCAGAACATCAAGAAAAAGCTAAACCACACCATAGGAAAGGTTTAAAAAAAAAATCAATTAGTAATAAAATAGTAGATTAAAAGCATATATCATTTACACAATAAGGGTAAAGTTAAAACCTTAAAAATAAAAAAACAAAGTAAAACTTTAGAGCTATATTTTTAAATTTAAAAAAGCCAAAGGCCAAATTAAAAAAAAATGCGGTCACCTCAAAACGGTGTTGCCGTTGGCGTAAATAACTTAAATTCAACTCCAAAAAAAATCAACTCTAAAAACAATCATACATGAATCACGCTTATATTCTAGTCCTCTAAAAAACTTGAAACCACTTTGACCAAAATGGCCCTAATCCCTTCCCGTATTCCACCCATGTCTCCCAAATCTCCCGATACCAGATCCCCGTCGCCTACCATTGGCAACACCACCGCTCCTCTGCCATGTCTTCCACCGCCACTTTACGTGCGTTCGTAGCTGACTCACTAAGTCCACCACACGTGTCATCGTCGAACCGAAATTGCTCACCGACGCTACATCTCGCATCGGCAAAAAACTACAACTTCTTTCGCGTGAACTACATGAATACTATCATGTTACTCCCTTGTGCTCGCGATTTCACTCGTTTCACAGCCATTCTCTCTCATCACCATCATCTATGTTGTCACGAAGCACCAACGCAACCTTCGGTTCCCCATTCGAAGGAAATGGGGAGAGAAATGTCCTAAGATAGACGACCACCAAAGAGTCTTCGTTGACCCCGCCGCTGGACTTACCACTGCCACGACCGCCGATCTAACCCCCGAGGCTTCAACAGCGAAGAAAGTGTTCAGATATGGTTCCTGCATCACTCACTTATACCAGATGCATTACGGGTGGTCGGTGGCACTGTAGCCACCGACATCTTCGATTAATATGTATTAATAATTGGTTAGCAAACTTTGTTACGATTGAGTAACCAGCTAATGGTAATATAATAGTCGAAGCAGAAGCATTTTTTCTGCTAGTTCTTAATTTATAAACTTTTCAAGTTAAAACTCAAAACTAAAATAATTTATAATTGACTTAAAGCTTCGAATATAGTAAGCAATACACAATATATTACTAAGCTTATGTCTTTTGATTAACAAAACTAAAATATGTTGTTTTTTAACCAAACCAGCGCTGAAAATGTTGTTTTTAATTTGAAAACGATGTTTAAATGTATTTTTTTAATTAAAATGGTGCTGAAAATGTTGTTTTATAACCTACACAGTAAATTATTATTTGCATCACTGAATTTTTAAAACTAACTAGTTGCGTCATCTAAGTTTAAAAACACTATTATGTCTCTTCACTTTTTATTTTTTTCATATATTTGAATCCCGAAAACTACAAATTAGTTTTTCTGTTAAATATTAATGAAAAACTAATAGTCCTAAAAATTTAAAAAATAATAAAACAATCTTGTGGCATCACCATCCACCCACCTCCATCTTATTACCAATCAATTTAGGATGGTGGGGGTGCACGCGAGCACACGACGGGGTCCGCGCCACGTGACACACATCGTTGTTTGTCCCCATGCCGTGAAAAACCCTCTCCGCGCTAAATGGTGTCGCCGTGCCAGAGCCCCAACCACCCCTTGACCGTTTAACGGTTACTTTATTGGCATGCTTATTTTGATATAGCCGGTTCTAACAACTACATTATTTCTCAATCAATATTCAATCTTACACTAGAATTTAATGGAACCGCCCCGATATGTCCGTTTGATGTTAATGGACATCGATATAAAGTGGTTACTATCTAGCTCATGGTATATATCCTTCTTAGTCAACTTTTGTGAAGTCATATTTTATCCAGTTGAATCAAAGAAAGAAAATTAAAAGGTGCAAGAGTCCGCAAAAAAGATGTCGAAGAGCTTTCGGTGTTTTAAAGAATGATGCCAAATAATTGCTCGACCGCTTAGAGCGGTGAAGGTCGAGAGGATGAGAAGTCAAATGTAGATGTGCGTTATATTTCACGAGATGATTATAAATAATGAGGACAATGCTATTTCTCTCGTGATATTCGAGATCCACCAACGAATCCAGGTGAGAACGAAAATACAAATTTGAAGTTGCGCGATGACAACACACATTTTAACTTAGATTCGATCTTGTGGAACACGTTGCAGATAATGCGGATATCATGATTTCGGATGACGAATAATAATTTGTTTTACTATTGTTGTTATTTTGTTGTATAATTTTTAAAACTAATTTTATTTTAATATAATTTTTAATTTAATGAAGCATTTTAAAAAACAAAACAAAATAAAACGATATGATGTGAGTGCCCTAAATTAGTGTGGGTGGTGGTGTGGTGTGATAGGTACGTTTTGATTGGTGGGTGTGTGGTGTGATAGGTACGTTTTGATTGGTGGGTGTGTGGTGGAGTGTGGTGGAGTGTGGTGGAGTGTGGTGGGGGTGGCGTGAACACCCTACGACCCTTATCTACAAAAAATTTTCTTTATCATTTCACAGACACACAAACCTAATTTTATCTCTTCCCTAATCTCCACCACCACCGGTACCCACTACCACAACCTCCTATCACCGTCACCGCTACTCCCAGCCGCTACATCGCAGCCCCCGTCGCCACCATCGCGGCCCCTCGTCATCACCATCGTGGCCCCTCGTCATCACCACCGTAGCCCCGTCGCTCATCGCAGCCCCACGCCCCCAACGCAACCCCCATCACCACAATCACAGCCCTTGCTGCACCACAACCCCCTATCGCCACCTCCACAGCTAACGCCACCACCACAACCGACAATCACCCACCACCACAACCGTGTCGCTACCACCAAGCCTCATCGACACCACCACCACCCCCTCACCACCACCACAACCCCCATTACCACAACACAACCCCAACAACATCATCACAGCTGACTATACCGACCACCTGACTACCAAACACTAGACCATGTTTTTCTTCATCTAGAGAGAGAGAGGACGATGACGTAGTTGAGAGAGATTTATCTAGAGAGAGTGAGAGATGGAGTAGGTGAGAGGAGGAAGATAGAAAGATAAGAAGATGAAGTAAGGAGTTAGGGTTGTGTTGTTTTTAAATTTATTCAAAGGTAAATAGGGAGAAAGATGAAAATGCGCTTAATGGAGAGGAACAAGTAGGTGGCAGGTAACAAAGGCTAATGCTTTAGCCTTCCAGATTCAAATTCAAATAGATGAAAATATAAAAAATCAGTGACCATAATGATATTTTTAAACTTTAAGGATGTAATTAATTAATTTTGAGAAAAGTCAGGAATAAAATAATGATTTACTCTAACCTAATAAGAAGTATAATGTGTAGTTTATAGTAAAATGGTGCAGACTTTTATAATAAAACAATGCAGAATTTTTCATGTTTGTAATCTAATCTGTTTTGAAAAACAAAGTCTTCATTTGAATCAACACAGGAAAAAAAATGTTTTAAAACACAATACGAACTGTGTTTTTAAATTTAGTTTTAGATTGTAGGAATTGTTCACCCATAATTAAATAAAAACACTTCTATTAATCATTACAACTCATACCAAATTACAAGTACTCTTACAATTATATAAAAGAAAATAAAAGAAGATGATGACGAACTAGTGTTTGGGTGAGGACACGTATAGGACAGGGTTTCTCAAAACAAATTATGACTCGCCCAAAAGAACTCCTCTATTTTCTTGAGTATAACAGTCAAAGCAAATTGTACTGTTGGGCTAAACACGAGAACCTAAATTGTAACTCAACAAAATATAGTAGAAGGACGAAGGTTGCCCTAGTCAGTTTGTGTATATTGGTGTATCTTGAACACAGGCTCACACTGTATTATATTGAAACATGAGTTGAAACTTCTACCCAAAATTAAAATTGCAATATAAAATTGGGTCTTCAATGCACTTTTAATTGCTTTAATGATGACAAAAGTATCAAATTTTATGTTTCAAATCACAGAACTAAAATTGTTATGCCAACTAGTTGTATAGATCATCTGATGACATCATAATAGAGGAACCATAAGCACCAGTGAAACTTATCATCCACTAATAGGCATCGTACCAAAGGAACTTGTGAGCTCTTATCAAAGAAAAGATGGTCTGTTTGGCTCGCACTAAAGGATCCTCTAATGAGAAGAAGGTTCATCGCATTGGCGAAGCTTTTAAGGGGCCGGGAGCCCCTATTTTTTCGTCCGTAGTGTTATATTTTAGCCTGATAGTGTAAATTTTTTGCCCGGTAGTGTAAATTTCTATATAAATATCTAGTTCGCCCCCCTGAAAAAATCATTTCGCCCCCGCCCCCTACAAAGTTGGTTAAGCTCCGCTACTGGTTCATCGACGCACCAAAAATAGTAAGGGGATCGTCGTGATGTGAGCGGAAAAAGTGTAAATCGCGCGAAGTGCGTGTTAGGTGCTTAGCACACTTAGGATCCCATTTGTGTCTCATATCAAATAAAAAACAATCATTAATGAGTGTCCTTCTTATATGCCACTTTAAGTTTTGTCCCTCTCCTATAGAGACAATTTTCTACCTTTTAGATTTCAATTTACGAGGTTTGATAGATTTGTTATTTAAACATTCAACATTAAGCATTAGTATCTCATATTCTTAAACCCAATTTGGATGTGTTTTGGTTATGTGATCCTTTCACGTAGTAGAACCCAAACATAATAAATAAAACGTTTACTAAAAACAAAAATTATATTATATTTATTTGCGTCCAAACTTAGGAAAAACTCATTTTTCTATTTTGATAAACTTATTTTAACAAATTTCCAACAATCACACTTCATTTAACAAATTATGTAGAGGCACGTTGTAAAGGTGGGTGATTTTGAAGGTGAAATGAGCACCTAATCGATTTTCCATCACGGTAGTTAGTTTAGGAGAACATATATAGTACATTACGAAACACAACAAATTTTTTCAAATCATAGATAACTCATTGCCATCTCTGAAACGAAGTTCCTAGTCAAAATTTAAGATTCATAAACGAAGTTCTCAGTGAGGAGATAAGAAATGGATGTTTTGAAGAGTTGGGGGTTTTATGTTTTATGGTTTTTTTTTCTTATTTTTTGTTTTTTAATTTCTTTTCTAACAAGAGGTAAAGTAATCATTTAACAAACAAGTAACAAATAATTTTATTGTACATTAGGCTAAAGACTTATATGTTACAAACCTATAGTTTCTTAACTACTAAAGATAATAGCTCAAACCGTAAGTATGCTATATAGTATATATTTATATTATTATAAAATATTTGAAAAGGACAAAAATTTTAATTTTACTTAAATTTAAGTCAATAAAATAACATGTTAAAGATGAGGTATAAGTGATTATACAATATTCCTAATTTACCCCTATGTAATAGCATTTTATAATTAATACATTATTGAATATCCACATCAGATTATTAAAATAACTACATTAAGTGTTATCTTTTTATAATATTTTTATAATACTTTAAATTAATATTTTACACTTATGTTTATAATTCTATAACTAAACACTGTTTAAATTAAGTATTAAAACAACAAAAATAATAATAAAAACAGCAACAAAAAGATCCAAAGATAATAAGTTTTCTAAGACAATATGTGAAAGTAGTCGCATCATCATGCGTGTCAACTTATTATTACATATAATATATAAAAAAGATGAAGAATAGTGAAGTTGTTGGTTTTTTTCTTAATGGGTTATCATAATAAATTTTATTTGGTAAAGTAATAAAACCTACTTTGTTTTTATAATTTTATACTTAATTTAAAACCTTAGTGATTTTCTAAAACTAACCACAATACATTACTTTATTTTCTTATTTATTAACTACTTATTTTGTATCATTATATTAATTTCAAATCATTAATTACAAGCAACGTTTTCAGAACCGGATCGGACGTCGAACCGGACGCTTATGGTTTGGTGGTTGGACCGGTAGGACCAGATTTAAGAACCGGATGACCCCATAATTATATATATATATATATATATATATATAATCAAATATAAGTAATTTATATATGATTTATATATGTAATTATAGTTAATATAAAAATTAACTATATTTGTAGATCTAACACACTAATTTATGGTTCAACACCCCCGTTTTTACCCAAAAAATCAAAAAACAAAAAAACAAAACCGGTCCGGTTTCCCGGTCCGACCACCGGTTCGGTACGAACCGCCGCGGTTCGACTAGACAAAACGATCTGTAGCTGACCGGACCGGCCACCGGACCGGCCACGGACCGATCCCCGGTCGAACCGGTCAGACCGGCCGGTCCGATCCGGTCGTGAAAACCATTTTACAAGCTAAAGAAATAGTAATCTTTAGGCATCGGATTTCGGCCACAAAAGTTTGGGTATTAGTTCAGGCGCTAGATGATTCATAGTCTTGTTTTGTTTCATCATGTTTGCCCAATAGATTTAATAATTTATAATCGGCTTACACTTTGCTTTTATGGCTTCTAAGAGTTCGTCATCAAACTATTTATTATGACAATTTATTTTTCCTGACTTTGAAAGTTTAGTATTTTAGAGTTTTGATATCAAACTTTGCTTTTTTGGCTTCTAACGAGCTGGAACGATCACAAGCGAAGTATTGTAGTATTGCGAGTTGGAAAAATGATCGGCCTCTTGCCGCGTATTTTTCGAGTATGACCGCTAAAGTTTACTATTAACGCAGTATTGTTTCCGATAACAACCAAACTAATGTAACATTGCGGTCTAGAAAAAATTTAGGCCACTGAATCTCAACTCTTCCCTTTTAGGCGCTTCCTCCAGTTAAAGAGCGGAGTCAAGGCATGCCTTAAGAGTTTTTTTAATCATTAATCAAAAGTCAGTCAACTCACATCATGTCTTCGTCTTCTCTTTTCTTTAGATGTTTAACACTGTCCTCTGCTTTAACGTCAAACATCTTCAGCTAAATTCCTCTAAAGATTTTCTTGCTTTGAGAACATCTCACAGGTATATACTTTTCTAGCAATAAAGAAATTTTATCTTATTTTATGCCTTTAGCGTAGTTACCTTCTTATAACTGGAAACTATACACAATCTGCGATACATTTTTAGTGTAGAAAATTGATAGGTAAGTATCCATTGGTAGATACTTTTGAACCCGTGATCTGGTGTTTTGCGATTTACCTCTTTCACCCACAAACACAATCATCTCTAAAATGAAAAAAATATAATGATCTAATAGCATTGATGATTAAATAAAATTAGAAGAAACTTTATCATAAATGGATAAATTCACACAATAATATTTAGTTTCTTAGGTGTTACATTAGAATCACTCAAACTTCTCTTTTACTCTAAATTTACTTAATGAATGTTCAATGTGTGAAATGATTTTTTCTAATAATTGACGTTAAATAAAGCACATATGAAATCTGATTACTATTTGCTTATTAATTTTTTTAGAATTAACTTGAATTATGAAATTAAATATTTCACTAAATTATAATTAAGTTTCGGAATTGTATTATTAAGTCAAATGTCAAAAATTAATAAACATTACTTTTTAGAAGGGCGACTCGTACACCCATCACACCTACTTTGAAACTACACCAAATACTAATCTAAGTCATAACAGAATTAGGTAAAGTTTGCTATTAGACCTCAAGATGAGCATCACCCGCCAACTCATGTGACTTTGCTATGAGACCCTACCCCCCACTTGGTTGATATCAGTAAAGTTTTCCATCATGATGATAAAAAAATTTGGGCATGCATAACGTCCTCCTTGTAACAAGAACAAAGATACAACCGGTTGGAGGTGGTTTTAAGCTACAAAGTTATTATCATGTCATATCATAGACTCCACACAAATTATCACCTTTTGTTTTTTATCTTTGACTAAACATGCTTGCACATTATATAGGCTTTTAATGGAGTGGAAACAAGTTGTTGAAGCAGCAGTGCCAAAAGCTGTTGAAACAGCATGGGATAGTGCCGAGGCATCAATATGTATGGATACAAACCATTCAAACTTTAAGGCAAAACAAAGACCCTGTGTGCAGTAAGGGACGACCTGAAAGATCGAGCAACCTTGTATAGGTCAACGATGAAGCGGACCATGGACGATTGGTTTCAAAGGTGAACAAAGTTGAAAAGCGATCACAAGAACTTGACAGCTGTTTCTCAGCGATAAAAGGCACATCAGCATGGATTAATGTATTTTCGCGAACAAACTTAAGCAGAAAAATGACAAGCATGTGCTCAGATATAGACCAACTTGTAACGGAAAGCAGTCAGTTGTGGGATACTTTGGTCCATAAAGCTTCTGAGCGCGTTTTGAAGATGACAGCACCTGATATCTCTTATATTCCGAGCCAACAAGACGTATTGAACCATATACTACAACGTCTACCAGATGAAGAATATAGAGCAATCAGGGTGCTCGGAATGTCAGGAGCAGGGAAAACAACGATATTGAAGAATTTGAATAACCATGAAGAGGTTGTTCGTATGTACGAAAGAGTAATTTGGGTGACAGTATCAGGTGAAGAGAATCACAGGGAGAATTTGAGCATTGAAACGCTGCAAAACGTGATTGCAGAAAGACTAATAGTTGACATGGAAGGCATAACAGATACTGCGAGAGTTGCAAGAAAAATAAAGGAAGAACTTGAGGGAGAAAAGTTTTTGCTTCTCTTGGATGATGTCAAGGAAGAACCAGATTTAGAATTGATTGGTATCCCTGAGGGTGCGAAAGGCAGCAAAATTGTAATGACAACAAAATTTCGACATGTTAAGCTCCCTTTGTGTTACAACCTTGAAGTGAAGACGTTACCTCCACTTGATTCATGGAACATGTTCCATAAGCTATTGTCTGTTCAAAATGATGTCAAAGAGAGGCCACAGCTAGATCGCACAGCTCGCAAAGCTTTAGAAATCTGTGATGGTCTTCATTGATGATAAAAATGGCAGCATGTGTTTTTAAAGCAATAGAGAAGCGTGAGAACAGCGAGATCAGTTGGAGTGACGGATTACAAACGTTTAAAAGATGGCCAGAAAAGAGGGAGAATAATATAAGGAAAAACCTGCTAAAGTTCTGTTGTGATCACTTGGATCATGAACAAAAGCCTTGCTTTCTATACAGCGCCTTGCATCCAGAGGATTTCGAGATTTCAATGGATGGCTTGTTGGAATGTTGGGCAGCCGAAAATTTTCTCAAGAGTGGTGGTGATGCCAAAAGTGTTGGGCGAAATATATTGAGTCACCTCAAAAATGTAATTTTACTCGAGGAAGGTGCAACAGGAGAATTTGTAAGGATGCATAAAGTGATCCGAGCTATAGCGTTAAATATTATGTCAGAGGACATGAAAGATGAATGTTTGGTGAGAACCAGTGAATCCCTACAACGACGCAATGTTCCAAAGCGTCAGTGTGTGGACTTATGGACAGATAAAAATGGATCTCTTTGGCCAATAACTCACTGAATATATCAACTGATGCACCCCGGTCTTCCCAACTTACCACACTTTTTGTTCAGAAATATTCAAAGCAGAAACAAATTCCTGACTCATTCTTTGAGCATATGAATAGCCTTCTGGTCTTAAATCTTTACAAGACAGAGATCATGGTGATGCCATCGTCGATAGACAAGCTGTCAAATCTTAAAGTTCTCTATCTGAATGGTTGTAATGTATTAACGGAGCTTCCTGGTTCAATAGAACAACTTAAGTCTCTTGAAGTACTTGATATGCGTGGCAGTGGAGTTTGTGAATTACCGCATCAAGTTGAAGGCTTACCTCTATTGAGGCGTTTGTTAGTATCCTTCACCCTTTCAACTCGAGACAACTATGACGTGATTTTTAAGTTGTCAGGACTTGAAGAATGATCATTGAGATTGACGCAGAAGTGCAGCAGTGCAGTAAATGATTGAAGATCTTGTTGAAAAGGTTAACACACTGCCATGTGTGCTTACTTTTCAATTATGTCTTCTCGACCAAGTTATAGATGTGATACAAGTTGTTGACGATACTGTGAAAATCTACATGCCCACAGAACAACATCTGTCAAGTTTTCTTGAGCGAAGGCAAGATCTTGAAACGCAATCTTTTCAAGTCTTCATTGGATGCTTTATTTCTCTTGGCATTGAAATTCCTGAATTCTATCGTTATGATAGGTATGCAAAATATTATAATGGGAGAGGCTACAATAATGTTATCAATAAAGTACTAAGCAAAGTACAGGCGTTTGAGTTGATAAACCACAATGATATTGAACACCTATCTAGCAAAGTTGTTGAAAGCATGGACAATGTCAAAGGTTGTTTGATTGAAAGTTGCCACAACATGAAGGCAATTGTGGTGAATGATGGGACACTCCACAGGTCATTACTGCACAACATGGAAAGGCTGGATGCAAAGAACTTGCCGAAACTGGAAAGTATTTGGGAGGGCCATATGCAACTTGGCAGTCTCTCGAAACTGAAGACTCTGGTTCTGGTTGAATGCACGAAGTTGACTACTGTATTTTCCAATGTTATATTTCAGCAACTCCCAGAGCTCGAACATCTAGAAATTCAAGACTGCCGCAGTGTTGAAGAGATTGTTATGTGTTCTGAAGATCTTAGTCCATCTGATATCCCTAAACTAACAACTCTAATTCTTAGTAAAATGCCAGGTCTAAGAAAAATATGCTCCACACTAGTTTCGCCTTCCTTAAGGACTTTAAAGATACATGATTGTCCCGCGTTGAGAGCATTCCCTTTTGATAACATCAATGCCATGACACTTCAGAAGATCGAGATAGAGAAGAAATGGTGGGAGGCATTGAGATGGCCAGATTCTGAGTTCAAAGTACAGCTTGAATCATATTGTGTCTTTAGGTAGAGTTTTTACCCCTCTCAAATAAGCTGCATTTCTTCCATTATGTGTTGTCTTGATATTCTTTTACACGAGGACAGTGAGTCCTATGTTATCATCCTGTTTTCTTTGATCTTATAGGGGATATGTTTATGGTAACTCGGTATGTTTTGTACTCCACATATGTATCAATGTATAATCTGTTCATATTCTCATTTCAGGCAGCCAGCATAACAAGTTGGCTACGGAGTATGCAACATGTTATTTCTACATCTTTCCAAGGGTAAGTACTAAGTAGCATTCGTTCTGAAACTGGTTGCTAAGATGCGGTGGTAGGTTTCTGTTTATGTACTTGATTCTAGATTTCATTGTAACTTAATTACGTACCTAATCAGGGACGGTTTAACCACTTTGGGGCCCCGCAAGCAAACTATAAATGTGGGCCTTCTCTAAATTTTTTGGGTTTGTAATTTTGATTTATACTTGACATGAAAATTACTCTTCCTTTTTAATCATATTTACTTCTCATATTTGTAAATTATAGCTAAAAAAACGAGAAACAATACAAAATTCTAAGTAATCCTTTAAGCCAGACACAAGAAAATAGAAGCAAGATACAAGAAAGTATCAGTATACTCACTTGGGCACAAATCATTAGCTAGATCTGAAATGACAAAAGCTGGAAATTCCCGAGCAATATAAAACCATGTATATGAATCAGCAAGAAAACCTACTTAAAGAAAAATATGTCAATAGTTGCAAACACAAAAACATTGAAATTTAGTAATTGACTACAATAAATCGTTAATAAACTTAATAGTAATTTTTAAGAAAGTGAATGATAGTGACATACAATCACCAGAAAGGCTAAAGTTCGACACACAAACAATTGTCATAACAAAACAAAGACTTCTGTTACTACCATAACAAAACAAAACAAAAGAAACACAAAGAAAGCAATTGCCAACCACTCTACCAACTAACATAATCAAAAATAATCAAAATAAGAAAACTGTGTTATAATATCACAATAATTAATACAAGATTAATGTTATAATCTTAAGAACTTTAAAAAGAATTGCAAGAGCAAAAAGAGAGAAATGTATAACTTATGAAAGTGTATACAAGAGGTGCATCTTCTCCTCTACATTGAGGTTGTATTTATACTACAATATCAATAATTTTGTAGACAAGTAAAACTATTTAGTAGATAAGTAGCATAGTAAACTTATCTACAAGTTGGACAAAGAGTTCATCCACTTGCTATGGTAATAATTCATAATACTCCCTATTGGATGACACTTTTTAAACTTAAAGAGTTTAAGTATTGCCTTATTAAAAACCTTGCTAAAAAATCCCAGTGGAAAAAAATCTTAGCTAACGAAAAAAAAATGCAGCTTATAACTCCCCCTCAAATTGTCTTCTGTAGATCATCACATTGTGTGTACGTGCCGCATGCCAATATCATAAACATGGTTTTTGAAAGTTGTTTTAGGAAGTGCCTTTGTGAAAAGATCAACTGAATTGTTGCTACATTGAACGTATCTCATTTTAACTTGTTTATCTTTAATAAGATTTTGAGTGCATGAAAAGAATCTTGGTGATATATGTTTAGTTTTGTCATTTTGATATACCTTTTTTTTATTTGTGAGACACAAGCTGCATTATCTTCATAGATTGGTGTTGCATTTCCATCTATATTCAATCCACAAGAAGTTGATATAAGTTGTGTCATAGATCTTAATCACACACATTCTCTTAAAGCTTCATGTAGTGCAAACCGTGTACGTACGGAGTACTAACTGATTCTTCGTTATACCAGATCAAATAGTGCGGAATCCTATTTGATTGGCGATCCAATCAGGGAGAACGTAATCAAGATCAATCCTAACGATTAGAAAACGTTAAGAATGGACTAAGAATGATCTGAGACGTTCTATGAAGTTGGAATGGACGAACAGGACGCTCTGGGTCGGCTAGGGTTGCAAGTATTCGAAGTCCTTCGTTTTTTCACGAATTAAGTGGTATTTATAGGTAAGGGTTTCTCATTCGTGCGACTGAACCATTCGCATGGTTCGGTCGTGCGATTGAGTTATGCGTTTGATCCATACGCACGACTGAGCATTCAGTCGTATGACTGGTTTAATCTCATGCTTCAGTCTTACGACTGATCCAGTCTCCTGGTTCAATCGTGCGACTGAGCTATTCGCATGAAGTTATTCATGCGTATGGTCCATTGGCATGACCCATTCGCATGATAACTTCATAATGTTAAGTTTGAATGTGTTAATTATCATAACATTAAGCATATCAATTCAAACAACCATCTACCTATATGTAAACTATCAACCATTCATTGCACAACCCATTAATGAAACATTTAAACATTTTAAGCATTCACCACCACTTGCATTTCATTAATCAATTTTTAATTACATATAAGTAAGACATTACAAAGATATTACATTTAGCTCAGAATCTAGGTACACATGTATCAACAAACTCTCCCTTGGACCTAGATTCCTCTAATGTCTTGCTTTACCCATTATCTCCTCGTACTTCTTGAACTTCTCCTCTCTGGTTACACCTGCATGTATTTCAAATACAAAACAGATGCGTATAACATTCTGGAACTGGAGAGCTTGTACGATATCTTGCAAGTCATAGAACAGTGGCCACTTGTAGAGAGTATAAACATCATTCTCTGACAAGTTCGTGAGCCACATTGGGTCAAATACCCTGATGACATCCATCTGTCCATCTCTGTTCAGAACTATGACTGCTTCTGCTGTTGCCAATCGTAGTACCACCACTTGAAGTGTGAAGTGATGTCCTGAGGCATTTCCCTAAGAGGAATCTTCGACATAGTACGCGGAGGACGCCACTTCAACACAATCTTTGGCTTTCCGGTTCGTGAATCCACTTCAGACCTTCGAATGTACCTCGTAGGTTGCTGAGGCCTGAAGATTACCCACCGGGTGTGGTACTCTTTCTTTAACGCAGCTTCGAACCAACCTGACATCTTTCTGGGATCAGCATAAAGAAGCTTTAGCTTTGCCAGTTGGTTGAGCTCAAAACCAGGTAGAGTTTTTAGATCGTGTGGGAATCTAAAATACTAGATACCTTTCTCTCTCTTAACCGCATAAACGTTAAGGTCATCAAAATACACCCACGATATAATTTTGCCAGACACCTTTTGATGTTTCTTTACTCTGTAGAGCTTGGTGTATGCATCAGACATTGGAGCACTTCGTTGGGCACGAAGATCCGCAAAACAAGCAGCCCATTCAGCCTTTCTCTCTTTGACTTCCTCCTCAGTGGCTCTGGCTGTATCTTCTTGTTTGTCGGACTCTTCTTCCATCTTATCCAGAGTATCAAACGTCTCGCTGACCAGATTGTCATCCAGATTTGGAATGACATGACCTTCAGTGTCAGTGTACTCTGGATAGCATTGGTCTGTTATATCCTCTATCTCAATCTCATCTACATCGTGTAGTTCTTCTTCACTATCAACTTGAACTTCGGGAGCGTCTTTCACTATGTCGTCGGCGTTGAGTTTGAACATTTCTGCCAACTGTTCCTTAGTGAAGCTGTGAATAATCTCTCCCTCTTCTGGGGTATACTCAACCGATCTCCTTACGATCCCCTGTAGATCAAGAATCATTGTTAATTGACTCTTGACCTGTTGTAGGGGTTCGATATCATATTCATCTCTTTGAAAGTTTGGATCTGCTTGATTTAAACATGCAACACAATATTTGTTAGTAAGTAATCAAACACAATCATTATTAAGAAAAAAGATATAAACATTAATTACACAAGTGTTATACAATTTTCCAAGTACAAAAGCCTTTTAAATACAGAAACATAAATAACTAATCAGTACTTTTGTCTTGAATTTCAGGAGTATCTTTAGGTAGGGCAGATGTAGAGGTTCCTTGGTCTTGACGTTGTTTAGTACGCCTCTCGTCTGCTGCTTCATCACTTTGTTCTCCTGCAGCCTCTCCTCCTTCATCATCATCATCATCATCTTTCTTGTCATCACTATCACTACCTTCATTACTTTCATCATCCTCATCATCGTCATCTTCATCATCATCGTCCTCCTCTTCATCGTCCCCTTCACCAATCTTGAGGGGCTCAACCTGAGTTCCTTTCAGCTTTAGCAGGATAGACTTGTTTGCAGCCTTTAGCTCCTCCAACTTCCTATCCGTCTCAATCTCGTGCTCTAATAAAACAGTGATCTGATCAGTCTGTGCAGCGATCAGCTGAACTTGAGATGAAGTCAACTCCCTTAACTGATGAATCTCAACTGTCTGGGGGGAACACTGCTATTTTAACTACTGAATCTGAGCAGTCTTGGCCTCATCAGAGGCTAGCAGCTTGACCACCATGCTGTTGAGCACCGCAAGCTGATCTACCACTGAGACAGGTGGTATGAATGAGCTAGTTGGAACAGATGAGGGTCTGGTTTGGTGAGTAGTGGTGGTTGTGGTGGATGTGGTGAATATGGGAGAGGATGGGAATGATGTAGTAGGCGGTACAGTGGTGGTAGAGGTTGTATGGTGGTGGTGAGATGTATGGGGTGACTGGTGGTGGAATAGGTGTATGAGATGTAGGAATAGTGGTGGTGGCTTGAGGTGTTTGGGATGGAGTGGATGTGGTGGCTGTGGTAGTGATGGAGGTGGTGAAACGTATTCTTTTACTCTTCTTACCATGCGGTCTTGCCATGGTCTTCTTCCTTTTCCCAGTAGACACCGGGGTACCTACTCTGGTGCTTGGTTCATCAGGGGCATAAGCCGGATCAGACTCTGAGTGTGGATCCCCTGATGTGCCAGACTGACCACCCACAACTCTCAGTCCTCTCTCTATGGCAACCACTTTGCTGCCAACTCTTCGGGTCAGACCTTCTTCCTCGCTCTCTTCCTCATCATCGTCTGGCGGGCAGAAATCAGGTACAAACCCGGCAGCAGCCGTGTCTGTATGTGGTGATGCCTGAGCTGTGTGAGTGGAGGGGCCCTCAGAAATAACTGGCCCACCACTGCCATCATGGTTATCATCGTCATCTGAGTCATCAGATGATATCGCAATCACCTCAGTATCAGATTCGCTGTCATCATGACGCCATTTGCGTCTCCTTGGTGCAACATAATCATCCCGGGCCAGATGCCCTATCAACCTCTTCATCACGGGCTTGACCTACTTGCCCCTATACACCTTCATTCTCCCAAGAGTGATGTCATCCATGATCTCTAATTCCACCGAATCACTCTTTTCCTTGGGCAGATCAGGCAACTTCTCATCAAAAATCAGATGTAGGAATCGGGGGTACATGCAGAAGCCTTCCTTCCTTTGCCTCTAAATTCTCTATCAGATACGTGAAGATCATGTTGGAGAAGCTGAAGGGGTGGTTAAGGACCAATGCAACATAGGCATTCTGGATTTGGTTCGACAGATCATCAAACCCACCCCTCCTGGATGCTATGCATTTCAGTATGACGTGTGCTAGGTACTTGTACTGGAGGCTCAAGTTGCTTTTGTTCAGCACACCCGAGTTGATGTCCCCGCAGTACCCGATCCTCATAAAGCAACCTCGAACTGTCAGAGGATGCAGCTTAACAGGATGAGTCGCATCATCTCCAAATCCCAATACCCTCCTGATATCTGCCGCTGTAATCTCGATCTCCCTACCAAAGATAGTACTTCGGATGCGGTAGGGTTCCACAGATCTATCTACCGAAGCTCCCTCCCAAAATGATTGGTGAATGGACTGGTAGGGAGTACAGGGTGTGGAGATGATTCTGTATATCCGTGATCTCCTCAAAAAATCGATGATCCCAGCAAATTCACCACCATTCCTCGAGGTGGAATCCAAGTGAGCACAAATGTTGTGCTTTGGATTAATGGTCCAACGATTAGCCATATTCTTGTAACAAATAGCAAACGCACGTGAGAACACATGAAAAACAGAGTTTGACTAAATCAGAGAAACAGTTCAGTTCATTTGTGCGATTGAACTCATTCGCATGATTCATTCGGCCGATTGAATGAATCGTCCCTTTCAATCGTGCGATTGAAAATCATTCTGGAGTCTAGTCATATGACACACTCAACTCATTCGCATTATTCATTCGGCCGATTAAATGAGTCGCCTCTTTCAATCGGGCGATTGAAGTTCATTCTGGGGGAACAGTCGCATGACTCACTGTTCGATTCCATTAAGACTCAGATCAATCCATATTGCGAGTTAGACGTTAAACTTAGGTTCTTTAGACTCGCAATCATGTATCTGAACCACCTAATCCACTGATTTTAGCATTGTATGTGATGAAGGTAGTTTATTGTTCAAAACTTATAGTCGGATCAAAACTAGGTCAATTACGTTCGGATTAACGCAACATTCGACTGTAACCATCATCAATCATACGCATAATACCTGTATAAAAGTGCCAAAATGGTAGAAATCTAGTACAATCGATGTTGGAGTTCAAATCAAATTTGAGCAGAGTAACGGTGCGTTTTTGCGATTTAGGGCGAATGGGGTCTGCGATCGACTGAGTTCCCTATTTATACTGAAACTCATCTCAGTCGGGCGACTGAACCCATTCTCTCGACTCATTCGGCTGACTCAATCTCCGGTCGTACGAGCGAGTCTAATCGCATGACTTAGTCGTGCGATTGAAACTGGGTCGTACGATTCACTCAATCGACCAGTTCCATTCGCTCAATTGACCTCCATTCGCACATTTGACCTAGTCGGTCACTTTCAGTCGGCCGATTGAGCTCATTCACATGGCCCATTCGTACGATTGTCTTCAATCGTATATCCCATTCGTACGACTGGATCATACTCATCATGAAGTCGTGCGATTGGGCTATACTTGTGCCATTTTAGTCATTTCCTTTATCTACACTTAGTTTTCTTAAACAATTGATAAAACGTTATGTGCAATTGATCATCTTAGACATGACCATGTTAACAAAACAGTTTGATCACCTCAGACGTGATCCATTTATCCACCCGATCATCTCAGACATGACCCATTTATCCACCCGATCATCTCAGACATGATCCTTTTATCCACCTGATCATCTCATACATGATCCTTTTAAACTTTCAGAAACAATTTGTTAAATAAACATTAAGCTCATTTAGTGATGTTAACAGAGAACAATATACACAGTCCGACAAAGACACACTTATACTAATAACAAAAAATCTTAAACTACAAACAAAACGAACATCCTTTTGTGATTTTTGTTAGGGTAGGTTTGTGTAGCCCATTAGCATTTACATCATATCAAGGACAGACTTATATGGAATCAGACAGGCATAAACAACATTACTTGGAACCTTTGATTAGTATAACTTTAAACACTTGCATATCACAGCTTTCTCACTTATCTAAGACTTCTAAGATCTAACTGGGAATCATGCTTGATATGATACGTAACATACTTTGATTATCAACTTCAGTTAATGCATACACGACGATTGTCAGTATATTTGTCCACTTAAATCCATACATAGACTTTTGACATGCACTGGTAAAGAATTAAGTTATATTATTTCAACTAACATTTGTGGATCCCAAGCTTATATGGTAATCAGTATTCCTTAGAGGACTTTCGAGCGGTCTATAGGTATTTTGACAAAAAGAAACTATTCTTAGAGCTTTCAAAGAGAAGCCAAGCCTCAGGTCAGTGCCATCGCACAGCAGAGAAGCGGCAAACAACAATGAACTCTAGAATATGTAGGTTATGCTTATCCTCAGGTCAGTGCCATCGCACAGCAGAGAGGCACACAACCTATCTCCTTGTTAGAGCATTTCTTATTTTTCTTTTTCACATAGCGCACCAACAACATTTTGTTATCAGCATGATTGCGCTTGTATTCATTCATTTTTTTTGTAGTCACACGCACACCTTTGGTGGCGTTTATTTGCTCGTTATTCCTTATCGGAAATGGCTGATTGTGTTAACCAGTGATAAGATGGGAACCCAAAGTTGATTGAACCATTTAGTTTAGATTGAGTTTACCAATGACGTCTACTCGTCTAATCTGATGAATCTACCGACACATCGTATAGTGAACTAGCACCTCCCTAGATCAACTTTCTCCGTGTAGTTACAATACCAACCAAGCGTACTATCATCTTCCCATTTTGTTAGACTTAGACTTCTCGGATTTATAATTTTTCTGTGACTTAATTAACTTTGCAGAACCAAAAATCCTTTTGGTGTTCCAAGTAACTCGATGCCTGTGTACTATCACTTTCCATTTTGTTGAGTCACATTTCCTGTCTTTTTGTCTATGCCTTTTCAGCTTTACTTACCTCCCCCCCATTTTTTTTGAGTAAATGAATACTGAAATAATAAATCTCCTCCTAAAATTCTAAAATAGAAAATCTTTTTGTGTTTTGGATTTTTATAACGCAAGGAAATTTAAAAATTAAAACAAAAGAAATACTAAAGAATTTAAAAGACGGTGTCGGACTAGGTATCTGTTTCTTTTAATATAACATCACTTTTCTTTTTAACACCGTTGACCTCTAACAGATAGAAAAATCTTGGCTTATCAAACGGTTTGGTGTAGAGGTCAGCGCGTTGAAAATCCGTGTTTATTTTAACCACATCAATTAAGTGTTTTTCATAGCAGTCGCGTATGAAGTGATACTTTATGCCTATGTGTTTGGTCTTAGGATGTTGAACCGGATTTTTAGTTACTGCAATCGCAGCAGAATTATCAACATATATAGGAGTAGAAGTGAAATGCAAACCGTAGTCCCGCATTTGCTGTTGTATCCAAATGATTTGAGAGCAGCAGCTGGCGGCGGCAACATATTCAGCTTCACAGGTAGATAGAGCAACAGATGTCTGCTTCTTGCACTGTCAAGTGACCAATCTCCTCCCGAAAAATTAAAATCCTGCTGACGTAGACTTGTAATTCATTTTGCAGCCTTCATAATCCGAGTCACTATACGCCGTTAGCTCAAAGTCATCATCATGAGGATACTACAACCCCAGTGTTGGTGTACCCTTCAGATAACGAAAAATCCTCTTGACTCCAATTAGATGATTGACTTTAGGTTTCGCTTGATATCGGGAACATAAACATGTGGCATACATGATATCTGGATGCGAAGCAGTGAGATACATGAGAGATCCAATCATCCCATGATACATAGTGGCATCCACCAAATCCCTATTCTCATCAGGAGCCACATCATGATTTGTGGCGAGTGGGGTACCGGCTGCAGTGACATTTTCCATATCAAAGCGACTAAGAATGTCACCGACATACTTAGTTTGATGCAAAAAGATGCCGGTAGGAGTTTGATCCACCTGTAATCCTAGGAAGAACTTCATTTCTCCCATGGCACTCATCTCAAACTCAGCTTTCATCACAGATTCAAACTCTTTATATAACTCTTCATTTCATGAACCAAAGATTATGTCATCCCCATATATTTGCACCAAAAGCAAATCACCATCCTTTTCTTTGATGAACAAGGTACAGTCAATCACACCCCTGCGAAAGCCGTGTTTCAACAGATGGGTGGAGAGCTTTTCATACCAAGCTCGAGGAGCCTGATGTAGCCCATACAGAGCCTTGTCTAACTTGTAGACTCTGTCCTGCTGATAAGGATCTTCAAATCCTTTGGGTTGACTGACATATACCTCTTCACGGATTTCCCCATGCAAGAATGCACTCTTAACATCTAGTTGATAGACTTTGATCTTCATGTAAGAGGCGTAGGCTAGAAAGATGCGAATAGCTTCCATTCTAGCTACAGGAGCAAAGACTTCATTGTAGTCGATTCCTTCGACTTGTCTGAAGCCCTGAACAACCAACCGTGCCTTGTTTCTGATAACAACACCCTGGTCATCCTTCTTGCCCTTAAGTACCCATTTCGTACCAATTATTTTGACTCGTTTGGGTCTGTCAACAAGAGTCCACACTCCAAGTTTCTTGAACTGTAGCAATTCCTCTTGCATAGCATTTACCCAGGCTTCATCCTTAAGGGCATCACTTACGTGTTTGGGTTCAATTTGAGAGACAAAACATCTGTAAGCTCCATCATTCACGTAGCCCTTTTCCCTTACTTCAGCGTAATCAGCAGTGTACAATCGACTTCTAGTCTACACGCCTGAGTGGAGATCACCAATGATAGCATCTGGTGGATGACTCGTACTGATCCTAGTCAAGGGGGTTGTAGGAATAACGACTTCAGAGTCCATAGTTGTGACTGGAGGTTCAGTATCTGTATTTTCAGATGCGGGAGAAGCAGCTGAAGAACTTCCTTCATGATCAACATTAGGTGACTGTACTGGTTCAGGTGCTTCTTCATCCTTTGATGAGTCCTCACTTTTATCCTGATCAGCTGAGGCAGATTCTGATGAACCACTTGCAGGAGTTGTATCGCTAGAATCCAGATTCGGTGAATTTAGAACATCGTGCATCATCTGAGTAGCAATATCATCATCTGAATCTATCTGAGGAAGATTGAATGATTTGAAAAAGCCATCGTAGTCAAAGAATGACGATGGACCTTTTCCAGCAGGGGGAATAGTGAAACGTTGAACATCAACATTGCACCATACTTCTACCTGACCAGTAGAGTTGTTGTAAACTCGTTTGTCTGGTATACTGTATCCCAGAAAGATTCCCTGATCTGCCTTTTCATTAAACTTGCCTTCTTGAGTTTTCTTCAGAAGTGTACAAGGAGCACCGAAAGGTTCCAAATACTCCAAGTTTGGTTTACGCTTCTGTAGTAACTCATAGCAAGTCTTTCCGTGCCTCTTCACTACTGACACACGATTGAGTGTGTAGCAGGCATTGGCGACAGCTTCGTTCCAGAATTGCACTAGCAGTTTTGAGTCTGCCAACATAGTCCCGGCGGTCTCGATCAGACTCCTGTTCTTTCGCTCAGCAACTCCATTCATCTGTAGTGTGTATGCAGAGGTGAATTGATGAACAATTCCCTTTTCTTTGTAGAAAGCATCCATACACTGATTCTTAAACTCGGTTCCATTATCTAAGCGAATCTTTCTCACCTTCAGTTTGTACAGTGATTCCAGAGTGGTGACCAGCACTTTGAATGACTCAAAGGTTTCTGACTTTGCTTTCAGAAACATCACCCACGAGAATCATGAGTAGTCATCAGTGACTACGAAGCAGTACCAATCTCCTGCAATACTTTTCGTGCTAACTGGACCGAAGAGATCAATGTGAAGTAGCTCCAGGGGCATCTCGATAGAATTGACGTTCTTGGTCTTGTGAGATTTCCTGGTTTGCTTTCCTTTCTTGCATGAGACACAGAAATCAGGAAGCTTGAAGTTCTTGACAGGAACTCCATCAACTAAGTTGTTATGAATCGGATGATTCATCTTCCTATGATTAATGTGTCCCATTCTTCTGTGCCACGTAATGGAGTCCTTCTCTGTAGCTTTGGATAAGAAACACTGAACTGTAGAATCAGAGGAAGAAGCATTAGACATATCCAGTACATATAGATCATTGTACCTGGATGCTGACATTAAGACCTGCTCCTCCGGAATCTCCATCTCTTTCTTCAGAATGTAACATTTGCGATTGTCAAACATGACTTTGAAGCCCTTGTCATAAATCTGAGACACAGAAAGCAGATTGTTTTCTAATTATTGAACAAAGTTGACTTTGTCGAACCTTACCTTTTCATTACCTACTTCTCCCTGAGCGGTAATGTATCCTCCTTTGTTTCCAACAAAGGAAACATGTCCCCCTTTAATTTATTTGACGTTGAAAAGGAGAGACTTATTTCCTGTCATGTGCCTGGAAGCTCCGCTATCAACGATCCATGTATTTGTAGACGCACTATAGCGGACAACCTGCACATAAGAGAAAATAATCAGTTAAGGAGGGGGACCCAAGCCTTGACTGGCTTGGGTTTCCTAGAGGAATCAACCATCATGAATTCGACCCACTGTCCTTTATCAGTGGGTGGAATCTCAACATTTAACTTGTCCTTGCTTTCAGACTCATCAGTCGTTTTGGCTGTCCACAGACCATTCCTGTGAAAGGATTGTTTGTGGTAAACCTTAGACTGATTAACAGGTTGAGCATATGGTTTAGATTCAGAAACAGGTTTCGCCGCTGGCATCACAGACTTGTCAGTGACTTGTCTATGTTGCCTTTGGCGTGGAGGAGATGAGAACGACCTAGAAGGTGTTTTAGACGAATAGGTGTTTTTGATCTAACAGGAGTCTGAGATCGTTGTTTTGAATCTAAATTAACTTTGTTGTGCAGCTCAACCTTAATTCTTGGAGTCTGGTAGCGAGGACAATTTGTCGAAATATGACCGCGCTGTCCACAAGTATAGTAGGATCTCCATTCATCGGGGCTAGGAGATCTCTTGTGGGGCGGTGAGTAAACTTCTGGTTCTTTCTTCTTGTTCTCACTTTTAATGCTTTCACCTCCCTTGACAAATTTAACGTGTTTAACATTATGTGTGTTTTGTCTTGGGAGATGATGGGATTCTTGTTTCACTGATTTAGATTGAGTGGTTTTAGAATTCTTAGGTTGTGTGGTAGTAGAATTTTGACCCAACCCAAGAGAAGCTTGAACATTCTCGTCCACCCGGTTTTCAGTGACTTGTGTGGCAGTTGTGCCAGATGATGATGCTCTTTGGTCAGTAGCTGGAGGAGCAGTTTTAACTGCTGTGTCTGGATCGCTGACCAGAGGAGTTGTCACCACATGATCCTTTATTGGGTTATTATTAATTGGATGTTGTTTGGTGTTCAAAAGGATCTCATGTGATGGAGGCACAACCTTATATCCCAAACCTTCCCCGTTGTTGCGTTCTTTAACCAAGTTTTTCAAAATATGTGAGGAACTAGCTAGACTGTGGAGTTTTTGTTTCAAGGACTCGTTTTCAACTTGTAAAACCGCTCGTTCCTTTTTAGTTTCTTCGATTGTTTTTAAGTAAAACTTGATATCATTTTCTTGGTTAAATGCAACAACCTCAGTTTCTTTTAACTGTTTCTTTAATGATTCAACCTTTTCTTTAAAGCTGTTTTTATTTTGTTTTAAGATTCTGTTAGCCTCAGTGCACAACTTTAAAACATTTACTAAGTTATCATTCTGATCTAATAACCTAGCAAATTTCAGGTCAATGCTTTCTCTAAACTTTTCACATTCAACACATGCATGTTTAATAAATAAATCATCCTTAGATTCTACCTATGCCGATGTAGACGTTCCAGCCATGAAAGCATTTTGGGGTTCAGAATGTGCTTCAGATTCAGCATTCAGTTCATCCTCAACAATTTGATCAACAGTAGATATGTCATCATCCAATTCAACAGTATCAGGGTCAGCTGAGTTCTCCCCCTCACTCGCCGAGTCTTCATTTAGATCATCAACGGATGCTATGTTGGCTTCACTATCAGATAAGAATCGAAAGGACCAGTCCTGTCCTTCATCACCTTGCGCCACCATAGCTTTTGAGTCACTGCTGGTTGAAGCTGGCTTCTTATCCTTATCTTGTCTGTTGAACGAGGAGAATGGATTTCCGTTCCCAGTTTTCTTGGGCTTTACACATTCCCTCTTGAAGTGTCCTTTCTCCCCACAGTTGAAACAGGTGACTTTTGACTTGTCAAAACCAAAAGTAGTATCTTTTGTAGCCACCAAATTTTGACCTGTTTTCTTCAAAATTTCTTAGCTCGTCGCATAGCACTTGCGAGAGCCCACATAATATCCATCCTCTCCAACTCATTCTCATCCACCTGCTCGTAATCTTCATCAGCCAAGTGGCAGTTTCCTATCTTCCCAGCAACCAAACCATCATAGGAATGGACCACAGCAGCAAGCAGGTCCATGTGTTCCTTGGCCACTTCCACAGTTACCTTACCCAAGTTCTCTGTTACTAACTTTGTCGAATGAGCTTCAGTAACACTGTGTTGAACCCCTGATGAGACCGTTGACTCACCAACAGATGATGAGCTTTGTCCAGATGCAGATGTATTAGTAACAAAAGTAGTTTGCAGAGGAGCATTTGAAGACTTGGCAATAGGAGTTGGAGTCACATTATAGAGTGTCGGATCCTTAGCATAAGAACCCTTCTTTGCCTTGTACTTGTGTCTGACTTCTTCTTCTCGTAGTTTCAGGATAAAGTCATTTATATCCAATGTCTCAAGAACTGAATTGTGTCTCAAGGTGGAAATAAATGAATCCCACTTTTCAGGAAGTCCATCAGCCAAACTGGAGATCTTTTCTTCTTTAGACGTGGTTACCCCATGAGTGTGAAGTTCACTCATCAGATGATAGAATCGGTCAATTATGTCGTCCAGACCCTCATTCCCAATAGCTAAAAAATTATCAAATTCTTTCTTGAGTGCTTTGGCTTTCAAAGACTTCAGAGTTGAGCTACCTTCATATCTTTTCTCGAGAGCTTTCCAGAATCTCTTGCTTTGTTTATGATCAGAATACTGATGGAAGATCTCTTTAGGAATAGACTGGGTGAGCATCGCGTAAGCTTTCTTTTCAACATTGTAAGCAGTCTTTTGAGCATCAGTCATTCCACTCAACGTTAAGGGCAAACCATCAGCACCAACTGGTATGGTATAACCAGTTTCAATAGAATTCCAAAGATTA
Organism: Flaveria linearis; assembly: GCA_024085815.1. Taxonomy (NCBI): domain Eukaryota; kingdom Viridiplantae; phylum Streptophyta; class Magnoliopsida; order Asterales; family Asteraceae; genus Flaveria; species Flaveria linearis. The sequence continues at coordinate 64,141,771 of CM044004.1, read as the reverse complement.
GTGTCCACACCATTGAGATGAATCTCAAACCTCTGCTTCCACTGCGGGAACTCATCAATAGACAGAAGCTTAGGTGGCTTATTGTGGTTACCAATCTCATTCTCCAGAAGCAGTAAGTTCTGGATCCTTGAGTCTTTCCCTGCTGAGAACGCGAAATTTTCGGAGTCCATAATGAATGTTGACTTAAACTTGAAAACAAAACTGTTAATGCGATTGGGGAGTACGACTGGGATGCGATTGACACTAACAGTATGCGATTGAACTCAAACGTGCGATTGAACATGCGACTGAGAGAGTCGGGCGACTGAACAGACCGACTGACTCAACTGGGCGACTGAACTGTGCGACTGACTCAATCGGTCGATTGGACTAGGCGATTGACTCCATCGGGCGAATAAACAGGCGACTGGACTTCAGTCGTACGATTGAGATAATCGTGCGACTAAGACTGCTGAAATCGAGGTTTTCCGCAACTTTTGACCTAAAACACAAGTTTTGACATCTTAGACGGCTGAAAATCGAAAAAAATTGATTTTTCAGAACATGCAAACGTAAAGACTCGATTTTTAGCAGAAAGATTGGATCTTTTCGCGTAAAAACGTCGACTTTACTAAAAACTCGATTGAATCCACGAAGAATCAAGAGCCTATGGCTCTGATACCACTTGTTAGGACTGTGTACGTGCGGAGTACTAACTGATTCTTCGTTATACCGGATCAAATAGTGCGGAATCCTATTTGATTGGCGATCCAATCAGGGAGAACGTAATCAAGATCAATCCTAACGATTAGAAAACGTTAAGAATGGACTAGGAATGATCTGAGACGTTCTATGAAGTTGGAATGGACGAACAGGACGCTCTGGGTCGGCTAGGGTTGCAAGTATTCGAAGTCCTTCGTTTTTCCACGAATTAAGTGGTATTTATAGGTAAGGGTTTCTCATTCGTGCGACTGAACCATTCGCATGGTTCGGTCGTGCGATTGAGCTATGCGTTTGATCCATACGCACGACTGAGCATTCATTCGTATGACTGATTCAATCTCATGCTTCAGTCTTACGACTGATCCAGTCTCCTGGTTCAATCGTGCGACTGAGCTATTCGCATAAAGTTATTCATGCGTATGGTCCATTGGCATGACCCATTCGCATGATAACTTCATAATGTTAAGTTTGAATGTGTTAATTATCATAACATTAAGCATATCAATTCAAACAACCATCTACCTATATGTAAACTATCAACCATTCATTGCACAACCCATTAATGAAACATTTAAACATTTTAAGCATTCACCACCACTTGCATTTCATTAATCAACTTTTAATTACATATAAGTAAGACATTACAAAGATATTACATTTAGCTCAGAATCTAGGTACACATGTATCAACACTTCAGTATAGTTTGAAGATGTCGCAACGATTGTTTATTTCTGAGAACGCCATGAAATCGCAGTTCCTCTATTCTTAAATACGTATCTAGTTTGAGATCTTGCTTTATGGGGATCAGATAAATAACTTGCATCTACATAACCAACCAACCTTTCTTTTGAATTATTAGGGTAAAACAAGCTTAAATCAATGGTACCTCGAAGATATCGAAAAATATGTTTAATCCCATTCTAGTGCCTTTTAGTAGGGGTTAAGCTAAATCTTGCTAACAAATTAACTGCAAAAGAAATCTCAGGTCTCGTACAGTTAGTAAGATACATAAGAGCTCCAATTGCACTGAGATGTGCTATCTCTGAACCAAGAACCTCTTCATTATCTTCACAAGGACAAAATGGATCATTATCAACATTGAGTGATCTAAAACTATCGGTGTGCTTAAAGGATTTGCTTTGTCCATATTGAAACACTTTAAGAGTTTCTCAGTATCAGTTGACTGATGTACAAGTATTCCATTATGCATATGCTCAATCTGCAAACCAAGACCATATTTGGTTTTTCCAAGGTCTTTCATTTCAAATTCTTTCTATAAAAGAGCAATTGCTTCATTAATTTCCTTTTGCGTCCCAATTATATTTAGATCATCAACATACACAGCTATGATCGCATATCCTGATGTTGTCTTCTTAATGAAGACGCATGGACAAATGAGGTTACTTGTGTATCCTTTACTTGTCATATAATTACTCAAACGATTGTATCACATCCTTTCAGATTGTCTGAGTCCATACAAGGATCTTTGTAATTTAATGGAATACATTTCATTAGGCTTTGAGCTTAATGCTTCGGGAAATTTAAAACCTTCAGGAATTTTCATCTAGATGTCACGATCTAGTGATCCATACAAGTAAACTGTGACAACATCCATAAGACGCATCTCTAAATTTCTAGAGACTGCTAAGCTGATTAAGTATCTAAAGGTTATTGCATCTATAATAGGGGAGTATGTTTCCTCATAATCAATCCCTGGCCTTTGTGAAAAACCTTGATCTACAAGTCTAGCTTTATACGTTGTAACTTCATTTTTCTCATTTCGTTTTCGTACAAAAACCCATTTATACCCTACAGGATTTACGTCCATCAAAGTAATAACAATAGGTCCAAAGACCTTTCGTTTGTTAAGTGTTCTAATTCAGCTTGCATAGCCCCTTTCTATTTATCCCAATCATGTCTATTTTGACAATCACTAGCTGATTTTGATTCTGGATCATCATCGCCACTCATGATGTCACTTGCTACGGAATAAGAAAATATTTCATCAATACTTTCCATTTCATCTCGATTCCATAAAATATGTGTGTGACTATAGTTAATTGACATTTCTTTGTTATTTTCATCCAAATCCTCATGAGAGTTTTTGGTATTTAACGTTGCATCAAGATTATTCACTTTATGTTCAACTTCCTTTTCATGAGTTTTTCTTTTTTGAGGATTTTTATCCTTGGAACCGATTGGTTTTCCTTGTTTCAAGCGTCTCTGAGATTCATGAGCCATTGTGTTATCTATTTGCTTATTTGTAATCTCAACTCGAGCTGGAGCATTAGCAACTGGTATATGAGATTTAGTAACTCAGTTTGTATCAGTAAATGCATCAGGTAATTGATTTGCAATTTCTTACAGGTGTATTATCTTTTGAACCTCTGTCTCAAGTTGTTTAGTTATTGGATCAAGACACAATAATAAAGGAACATACCATGAGACGTCATTATCTTGTTTTTTCTTTTCTCCCCCTAATTCCGGGAAAACTGACTTGTTAAAGTGACAATCAGCAAAACATGTTGTAAATACATCACCCATTAAAGGTTCAAGATATCATATGATGGAAGCTAATTCATATCCAACATATATTCCCAACCTTCTTTGAGAACCCATTTTTATGCATTGTGGTGGTGTAATAGGGACATACACAACACATCCGAAAATTCTAAGGTGGGAAATGTTTGGATCATTGCTAGAAACAAGTTGTAATGGAGAATATTTAAGATTTGCACTTGGTCTCACATGAATTAGTGATCCAGCATGAAGAATTGCATGACCCCAAATAGACACGGGGAGTTTTTGTCCTCATTATTAATGGTCTAGCTATTAGTTGTAGACGTTTGATTAACAACTCAGCTAAGCCATTCTGTGTGTGTACATGAGCAACATGGTGTTCAATAATAATTCCTACATACATGCAATAATCATTAAAAATATGTGATGTGAATTCACTAGCATTATCAAGTCTCACCTTTTTAATAGTATAATCAGGAAAATGTGCTCGTAGTTTGATAATTTGTGTAAGAAATTTCGCAAATGCTACATTACGAGTTAATAACAAAGAGGCATGAGACCATATACTTGATGCATCTATCAAAACCATAAAGTATCTATATGGTCCACATGGTGGATGAAGTAGCCCACATATATCTCCTTGAATTCTTTCAAGAAACAGAGGTAATTCTTTTTTAATTTTCACAGGCGAAGGCCTTGTAACTAATTTCCCAAGAGAACAAGATGTACACAAAGGAATTTTTTTCGATTATGGGATCTTTTGATATTTTAATGGATGCCCATAAGTGTTTTCAATTATTCTTTTCATCATTGTAGATCCTGAATGGCCTAATCTGTCATGCCATAAGTTAAGTGTTTGAGGATCATAAAATTTTTCTTTGGCTGCCATATATGCCTGAGGCACATTAATGTGTGTATAATGTAAACCAGAGTGGAACATTGGAAGTTTTTCTAATATTTGATCTTTGCATATGATATGAAAATATTTTTCATTATCAATAGTCCTTGACTGAGTATCATATCCGTTATGATATATGTTTTTTAGACTTGCAAGGCCCCATTCCCAGACACCTCACAGTTGGTCATTCATTGCACATAAAACATATTAATATACTTTTCATTGAATAAACAACAAAATTATGTTAGCAAAAGCCATCCTCTTTTATTAAAAGATATTGTTGTTAAGCAATACAGTAGTGTTCAAGTTACAAAAGATCATTTAATTGCATTACAAAACAACAATATCATAGCATAGGAATGGATGTCAGTCTTTCCCTGCCGAGTAGCTTCACCCTCGTGCCATCCTCAGCAACTATTACCTGCCAACTGAAAATGTATAAAAGTCAGCGTTGCTTAGTGAGTTCTAGTTTTAAAAGTATTAAAATACCTTGTGTAATGTGTGTATATATATATATATATATATATATATATATATATATATATATATATATATGAAAATACTCTTTTTATAAAAATGCATCTCTTACTCTTGCATGTGAGCACGCATTAACTATACAACAAGGTAATGCTTTCTTTCTTTACTGTAGGCCTTGTTCATTTTGTACTCTTTTAACTTTATCTTTCACTGTCTATGTGGACCAATGAGCAATACCCTAAACTATATGCGGGGGGAAACTGGTGCTGGGCCTCTGGTCTCTCAATGGGCTATGATCTCTGTACACAAGGCTAGCCCAGTTACCTAGGGTATGCTGCAAAGGTCCGCCAATCTCAATTGATTGGCCCTGTGTGCATCCTTTGGGGTAGCTAACCCGCATCACAGTTGAGCTAACGACAACATGGTTGTCACCTCCTATATGCTTGCAAGACTTGTTAACATTTTTATTAAGTTCCACATCTCTTTATCATTACTCTTTCACTTTGTTGAGGATAATATTTGCATTTATAATCATAGGCACACCACATAAGTCACACAATAATAATTACTATGACTATAGGAACAACTTATAATAATAAAAATATAATAGTAATTAAAAACCCCAAGTCAACCTTGGATCAAACTCTAATGATTCTGTTTTACTCAAAATTTTAGAAAATATTCTAAGTGTTCTAGGCGCATGAGCACTATGCAGGCGCATGAGGCCTGTTTAGGTGCATGGCACTATTTGGGCGGTTCAACACTTAGGCGTTTGGACCATCTCAGACGCATGGGCACTATTTGGACATTTGGTCCACACTTAGGCGTCTGAGTCAAAAACTTAGACGCATGGGCTACTGTTCAGGCGGTTGGGCTTACACTTGGATTTTCCAAGGCATATTCTAGACGGTTGGGGCACTGTTCGGGCGGTTGGACCCTGTTTAGACGTATGGGCTTACTTAAAACTTTCTAAGGCAAATTTTAGGCGGTTTTTCTAAGGCAAATTTGGGCATATGAGTCCTATTTGGACGCATGGCCAACTTGTTGAACACATTTCTAAATTATTTCCAGTCCCAAACATCATAACATCCTAATCTAAGTTTATTAACACTTGTCCTACATGCTTATCACTTAAACAACCATAAATCATCACTATACATGCACAATTACATACGGGTACACATATAGAAACTATAAAAATCATTTTTATTATATTTTCAGCCCCAAAAGAGTTAAAACAAGTAAAAATACGGGGTCTAGAACTCACCTTTGTAACCCACAAGTGTATCTTCTTCCAAACTTGTTGTTCACAAAAGTTTAAACTCCTAAAGCAAGCAACACATCACCAAAACACAAATAACACTTAGAAATCGGTTACCTATAGTGGAGAACCTCCAAGAACCTAACCAATTAACACAAAATACTTACCTTCAAACTTCTTCTTCTTTTCTCTCTAGAACCCGAAGCTTTCTGCTCTTTCTCTCTCTACAATCCGAATGAAAAGGTGAAAAGTAACATGACATGGGCGGCCATGCTACTCTTGTACAAAATTATAAAATATTTTGTACTTTGGACATGTTTAACCCCTCAACTTGGGTCAACTTACTTTTCCTTCTTTTTATTCTTCTTTTACCTCTTTTAAAATATCCGGGTGTTACAAAACTCAACAGATTTCTTGTTGATTTTGGGGAAAATAAAGCATTTTCTATTATAAGCTTTGTACCATTTGGTAATGCTAAATTAGCTTTTCCCACTACTTTTATCAGGTCTGTTGTGCCTGATATTGTATTAACGATTCCTTTTATTGGTTTAAGTTCATAAAATATTTCTTAGCCACTGTCTGTTATATATATATCTGCTTCATTTGTTTGATCCTGTGCTCCAGTGATGTTCATTTTAATCTTGAAAGTATAAAGAAAAATAATAAATGAATAACGAGGATATTGTTATATTTTAACAAGAACTTTATTTAATCGAAAGAAAACATTACATGAAGAAAAATACATAATTAAAGATAGGAAAATATTTAATTGTTGCATATAACTATTTTGGTCAAAGCAACATGTGTTTTAGAGTTCTATGTCAAAATCTGCAGTGTTTAACTCAAAGTTGAGATCATTAAAACTATCAACATGGTTCACTTTCTTCTCTTTCCTTTTAAGAGAGGCTCAGTATAGTTCAAATAAATATGGAGCTGTGCGATAAGTCTTCGACCAGTGGTTTGTGCTACACATCTAAAACAGGAAGGGTCGTTGTTTTCAAACCTACCAGCTTCATTCCCTTTGTACAGGTCGGAATTGTTATTTTGTGGGGCGTGGTAATTGACTGTTCTTTGATTTCTACCACGGCCATATCCATGGCCACGACCATGTCCACGACTATAAAAGTTACCTCGGTAATTATTATTACTCTTAAAAGAATGATTGCGACTATTAGGGTAACTTTTATCAAAAGAAATACAACCATGACCTCGTCCCCACTTTCTTCAAGAGTTTTTAGTAGCAATACTTATTTATGGAATTGCTAACGATCCCGTGGGATGAGCTTGATGATTTTTCATCAAAAGTTTTTTATTTTTTTCTGCTACGAGGAGAAATGAATTTAAATCAGAATATCTTTTAAACTTTTACAACCTACATTGTTGTGCAAGTTTATATTTGATGCATGAAATGTGGAGAAAGTTTTCTCCAACATATCTTCCTCGGTTACATTTTGTCCGCAGAATCTGAGGGTCGAGCATATTCTAAACAAAGCAGAGGTGTACTCGTTTACCTTTTTAAAATCTTGGAACCTAAGATTGTTTCATTTATCTCTAGCAGTGGGAAGTAGCACTTCCATTCAGTGATCAAATCTTCTTTGTAAATCTTTCCATAAAATGTACGAATCTTCACAATTTGAATATTCAAACTGTATCATTTCATAAATATGTTTATGCAAAAAGACATCGGCTTTCGCTTTGTCTTGTTCCGAGCAAGCATTCCCCTCTTGTATAGTTTCTAAGACACCCATGGATTTAAGATGTCTTTTTACATGAGCCGTCCATGGCATATAGTTTTCTCCATTGAGATCTGTGAATTTGCTTTTCGCAATGTTCGACATGTTGTTTGCTAAACAAGATTAAGAAATAGTAAATAATTATTAGAGTCCATATATATCAATAAACATTGCGATAAAATAAAGTAGTAGAGCTATAAACAAATACAGAAATAAGAAAAGTTTAAATTCTTTGGGTGGTAGTTTAGTAATGGGGATAAGAATTAAAATAAGTATTATAGTTGCCAATACTAAAACCGGGTGTACCATCTTTGAAAGATTGTCTTGGATAAACTTGAGAAAAGAGATAATCTGTTTATTGTAAATGAAATAGATTGTATAAATAAAGATTGAGTAATATAACACCCGAAAACTTTGTCAAATAAAAGAAAAGAAAAGTAATAAGAAGAGAGAATAGAAGTATCTTGCAAAAAGGGAAAAGGAGTCAAAGTGGAGGGGGCCAAAGTGTAAAAAGTATAAAACTTGTTATTTTATTATTTAGATGAGTATGACCGCCCATAACACCTTTTTCTACACCTGCCAATCAACTGAAAAAGAGAAGAAGAAGAAGATAAGTTGCTCTCGCGGTTTTGCAAGAAGAAAAGGCTGAAATTCGCAAATTGGAGAGTGTTTTATGTGTTTTTGGTTCGGTTTTGTTGGGTTTTCATCCTTAAAACCGATTTTTATGTGTTTTAAGTGTTTAGTTGCTTGTTGTGGTTTGTTTTAGGTGTTTGAACTCTTGGTACCTTCAAGTTCGGTGGAGTTTTACTTGTTGGCTGCACAGTTGAGTTCTAGACCCCGGTTTTATGTGTTTTTAAGCTTCTTTGGGCTAAAAATGCATGTAAGATGTTTTTTTAAAGATGTTATGTATGTAACCATATGTATATGTGTATAAATTCATGGGTTTTGTGGTTATATGCTTGTTTTAGATGCCTAGAATGATAGATTCATGTTAAGAACATGTTAAGATAATGATTGGGTCTGGAAATGATTTAGAAATATGTGTAATTGTTGGCCATGCGCCCAAATAGGGTCCATGCGCCTAAAGATTTGACTTAGAAAACTTAAGTGTATCTCATGCGCCCAAATAGTATCCATGCGCCTATGATGTTTTGCCAAAATACACTAAGTACCAGCCCATGCGCCCAAACAGTACCTCATGCGCTCAAAGTTTGTGCGAAGAAGCCTAAGTGTAGGTCATACGCCCAAATAGTGCCCCTGCGCTCAGAGTTGCTTATGCGCCTAAGTGTTGATGCGCCTAAGCAAGGCTCATGTGCCTGTATAGTGGAAATGCGCCTAAGGAGGCTCATGCGCCTACATAGTGATAATGTGCCCAGACTGTTTTACACTTAGAATTTTTATGCTCATGCGCCTGAAATGTTCCATGTGCCTCATTTTGGACTTAGGATTTGCTAAGGGGTTTTAAGAGGTAGATGGTTGAGATAGATTCTGTTATGATATGATGGTTTATGTTTGATGTATGCATAATGATGTGAGGTTTATGACGTGTATGTGTGTATGATGTGTTATCTTTCTTCATTTAATGGTTTTCAAAACATATGTATTATGTTATATTATACTTTACGTATTATGTTATGACTTTACCTGGCATGATGTATGAGTGTGCATACGTAAAGTATTATGTAACGAAGTGAAAGATAATGCTAATGAAAAGTGACTTGCAAGCAAATTGAATAGAGGTGCACGACCATGTTATCATTAGCTCAACTGTGTGCAGTTTAGCTAATCTGAATGATGCACACAGAGTCAATAATTAAGATTGATGGGACCCTTGTGGCATGCCCTAGGTACTGGGCCACTCTTCATGCACTATGTTAGGGGTCTATTATAGACTTCGGCCTAGTATCAGGTTCATGCACAATGTTCGGGGTATTGCATATTGGTCTGGATGAAAGTGAAAGATAATGAAAAGGTACGAAACGAATGAATACGTATGATAATGAAAGATAATAATAAAAGGAAGAATGAGAAAGATAATGGTGATGATAATGAATATTATCTGGATGTAGAAAATATGTGTGCTCGCATATGAAAGTAAAGGAAGTATTTGATTGAAAAGGGTATTTTCATATATAAACCATACAAGTTATTTTAATTCTTTTAAAACTAGAACTTACTCAACAACCCTAAATTTTATGCATTTTCAGTTGGTAGGTAATTATTGTTGAGGACGGCATGCGGGGAAAGTTACTCGCCGGGGCAAGACTGGCATCCGTTCATGATTAATGATTTTGTTGTAATGTAATGCAACTAATTGTTTATTTTGTAACCCTAACTTACAAGGATGTATTATTTTGCAACATTAATTATATGCATGGATGGTTTTTGTTAATTTAATTCCGCTACAACATTTTATGAAATGTATAATGTTATATATGTATAATGCTATGATTGACCAACTGTGAGGTACCCGAGAACGGGGCCTTACAAGTTGGTATCAGAGCCAAAGTTTAAGAAAAATGGGTAAATATTTTCAAAAACCTAAACTTAAACTGAGAATAGGACGAATGGAGGGATGCCAGCCCGAGTAACTACGTGCCATCAGGTATTTCTTTTCTTAGCGTTAACCGGTATTATGTGCACATGTTATGTGGCTTGTGTGCTTTTGTGTAGATTTAGATACTGATGTAGTCGAGATAGGGAATGCTTGGGGAATATAGAGTAAAGTATGTTGCTAATCACAACTGGCCACTGTAATTAGGGACTTACTATAATTGACATAATCTGAGCTATTACCTTGAATGATCGTGTTAGTGTTTGAATCTTACAGTGTTTAGAGGATGGATGGAGGTAGATCGTCTAAGGCTTCTAGAGGAGGAGTACGTCGTCGACGTGGTGCGGGAACACGTGCCACGAGGAAGGGGGTTAGGATTGCTGAAACGACCCCTGCAGATCCTAAGATTCAGCATGACGGTGTTGATGAGAGTGCCAATCTGAGGGCCTCAGTGAAAGAGGTAGTGGTTGAGGAGGTTCTTCAACTCATGTAGATGATCCTACCATCTGTAGTGACTGAAGTCATCCATGCTGTGAGGGAGGATGAGAGAAAGGAGAAGGAGGAGGAGAGAAGGACTACGGAGGGAAAAAGGGGAAATGAGAGGGGTCATGATGAAGAGGAGGAACTGAATGCGGAGAAGGCGGCCTCCAGTGATGAGGAGGAGGTAGTAGTGCGGGAAACCATGAAGGGGTGCAATTACAGGGCATTCCAACGGTGTAAACCCCCGACTTTTGATGGCAATGGTAATACTGCCGTTGCTCACTGCTGGATAAGAAATATGGAGGTGGTGTTAGAGATTAGTGAGTGCAGGGAGGACCAAAAGGTGAAGTTCGCCACTCACTTATTCGTTGACTCGGCTTTGTGTTGGTAGGACAATATTGTCCAAGCTGAGGGCGGCGGGGCCATCAGGAGGATGAGATGGGAAGAGTTGAAGATGATGGTGATTGAGGAATTTTGTCCTTACCGAGAACTTGATAAGATTGAGAGGGAGTTCTTTCAACTAGAGGCGGGCACCATGACACACCAACAATACACCACCAAGTTTAATGAGATGACAAGGCTCGTGCCAGATCAGGTGACGCCGTTGTCAAGTAAGATCAAGAGGTATATCCAAGGATTACCGGCTGACATCCGCAGGCATTGGTTGCTGCCCGGCCTGGTACCTTTCGGTTGGTGGTAAACCTGGAGGGTAGATTGTATGATGAAAGGGTGGAGGTTGTGGTAGAGGTGAAGACGATGGGTGGTAGTGAAAAGAACTGGAGCGGGAAACGGTTTGGGCGTGGTAGTTTCACCCCAAACAATAAGAAGTCGAGGGTGGATGATCGATGTGTGGTTACAGTAGGCTTGCGGACAAAGAGGTGTGGTAAGTATGGGAAGGAGTATACTTGTGAGTGCAGAATGGGGTTAAATGTTTGCTTCAAGTTTAGGAAGCCTGGTCATATTGCTAAGGATTGTAGGGTGGCAAGGTGCTATAACTGTGGTGAAGCAGGTCACATGAGTCGGCAGTGCAAGAAGTCAAGGGTTGAGAGTTTTGAGGTGAAGAAGAGGACGGAGGATGGAGGACAGAGGGCAACTGTTAGATCATTCACGATGACCGGGGAGGATGCCGGAGCGAACCTCGATGTCGTGTCAGGTATGTTTCTAGTAAACCAATCTTATGCTTCTGTATTATTTGATTCTGGTGCTAGTAGGAGTTTCATTTCTGCTGCTTTCTGTGCTAAGTTGCCTGTTAGTAGTAGAAGTATTGATGAGCCATTTGATGTAGAAACTGCTATTGGTAAGTCTACAAAATTTCTGATATGATAGAATACTGCGACATAGAACTAGAAGGCCATGGGTTTTCTGCTAAACTATTTGTGATGACCTTAGGCAGATTTGATGTACTACTAGGGATGGATTGGTTAGTAGCCTATGAGACAAACATTGTGTGTTGCAAGAAGATGATTTGATTAATTGCGCCTGATGGAAGTTCGGTGACGGTCTACGGCGATCGCGTCACTACGGTTTCGAAGGTGCTTTCGATGGCGGTAGCAGAGAAATGCATGAAACATGGATGTAATGCCTACCTAGCTTATGTGAAGGATGTGTACACGTCAGTACCACAATTGTCTGATGTACCAGTGGTATGCGATTTTCCAGACGTGTTTCCAGAAGATTTACCGGGTGTGCCACCGGACCGCGAGATCGAGTTTCAAATTGATTTGATACCTGATGCTCAACCCGTTACCAAGGCATCGTATCGATTAGCTCCGACCGAGATGAAGAAACTAATGGTTCAACTGTAGGAGTTGATGGAAAAGGGTTCATCCGACCAAGCATCTCTCCTTGGGGTGCTCCGGTCTTGTTTGTTAAGAAGAAAGATGGTAGTATGAGGATGTGCATAGACTACCGGGAGTTAAACAAGTTAGCGGTGAAGAACCAATTTCCCTTACCGAGAATATATGACTTGTTTGGCCAGCTCCAAGGTGACAGCTGGTTCTCAAGGATAGATCTCCCAGGATTTGTTGACTGGAGCAGTTTACCAGATGATATGTCTTGTCATGAACAACTGTTCCAAGGTGCTGGTCAACATGGTGGTGATCATCCTTTTGGGAACCTTGCTCTCATGGCCCTGGAGTCTGCTGATGGTTCATCATCCAATGCTTCATCACAGGTATCTTCTGAGGCTAAAGCCAAGCTTTGTTCTGAATCATGCATAGCCACATTTGCATCTATTAGAGAAGTAAATGTAGCTTTAATTGATAAAAATCTTGAGCTAGAGCAAACCATTTCCAAAAGAAAAGCTGAATATGAGACTGTGCTTAATGACAAAAATGATGAGATTTATAAACTTAAATGCCAAATCAAAGATGATAAGGCTAGGAAGAGGTACTTCTAGAGAAGTACAGAGACCTCAAGGAAACACTTGCAGCTACCCAGGTAGAGTGTGATCGCTGGGTACAATCTTGCAAGGGTTTTGAAATGCTTCTAGTAAGCAATCTGATTCCAATGTGAAGTTTGGCATTGGTTATAATCACACTGCTCTTCCTACAGATTTTACTTCCAGAGCAGAAGTAGAATCTGATGGAGAGAGTAATAACCAATCCTTCTCATCATATGACCTACTATCTGATACATCATCATCAGAGGTAGAAGTCAGCATTAAATCCCAAAACCAATCAGCTGATGCTACAATAGCTGATGGGTCAAATGCTGACAGTCACATGATCAAAGAGTTGATCAACTCAGGTGTTGTCTCTAGAAGTATTGAAAGCACTGGAGAGCAAGTGATAACACCTGAAGTTCAAACCCCAACTACTCATGTACTGAAGGGAAGAAAACTGCAAGTAGAAAGGGTTTGAAGACTACTGAAGAGGATGTCAGGAAAGCAAGTACTGCAAGGAAGAAAACTGCAAGTACTGACATCAAACAGCTGAAGAACAAGTCTTCAGCAGTTTCATCTTCTTCAGTAGATAATTAACAAAAGATGAAGAAGAAGCCATGTGAAATATGTGGTTTTTTCAATTATCTTACTGATGATTGCTGGTACAAAAAGGGCTCCAAACTCAAACAAAAGGAGAAAATTAAAGAGAAAATGAATGTAATGAAAACTGAGTTTGAAACCAAGTTTGTAACAGCAACATCAAAACCTGAAACCCCTAAGTCCAAAAAGAAATCCAAAAAGAAGGAAGGGGTAAATCAGGCAACAGCTGAGGTTGCTCAAAAGAAGATGGTGCAACACAGGAATCCATCACAAGCAAGCACTAATGTGTCTGATGAGCTGAAGGCTTTATCACAAACTCAGACACAACTTGTTATGATGGTTCAACATCTAATGGGAAGAGTCAACCAATTAGATGCTCCTGTGTTAAAACCACATAAAAGGAAATCCAAGCCAAAGGATTCCTCTTCTACACCATCTCCTTCACCTCAGGCTGTCACACATAACAAACCTGTTAGTATCACATCTGTTGATGAGAACAGACCCAAAACCAAAAAGGTTTGGGTCTCAAAAACTAACTAATCTGTTGTGATGAATGCAGGGTTCTTCAACATGCCAAAGAAGCATCTGGTATGTAGACAGTGGAGGATCCATGCATATGACAGGAAGCAGCTCACTTCTTAATGACTACTCTCAAGGAAAGAAGGGGTTTGTTTCCTTTGGCAATGATGCAAAAGGTTACATCATCGGCAAAGGCTTTGTTTCCAATGGGGAAATAAGGTTTGATGATGTTAACCATGTGGAGAATCTCAAGTACAATCTCTTGAGTGTCAGTCAAATGTGTGATAAGGCCATGTTGCCCCTTTCACCAGCCAGAACTGTCGGATTCTGTCATCCAAAGTTCTGAGTTTGATTGACAAGGTGTTGGATGAATATACTCTCCTGAAGGCCAACAGGATAGGAAGAGTATATGCCTTAGATCTTTCAAAGAAAATTGATCTAAACGGCCATGCTTGCCTATTCTCCAAGGCTTCTCCTCAAGAATCTACTCTATGGCATAGAAGGTTGGGTCATGTGAATTTTAAAAACATGAATCAGCTGATACTGCATGGGTTGTAAGAGGTTTGCCTTTGAAGGAGTTCAAATGTGAAGACAACTGCACTGCTTGTTTCAAGGGAAAACAACACAAAGTGTCATTCCCTCCAATAGAAGAACCCAAGTCCAATGCCTGCTTGCAACTTTTGCACATAGATCTTTTTGGTCCTGTCAGAGTGATTAGCATGGCAAAGAAGAAATATTGTCTGGTAATTGTAGATGATTACTCCAGATTTGTATGGACTTTCTTCTTGCACTCCAATGATGAAGCTGCAAAAGCTATAATGAACTTTATGTTATATATGGAGAAGCAGTATTCCCTTCCAGTCAAGTGTGTGAGAAGTGATAATGGCATAGAGTTTAGAAATCACACACTTGATGACTTCTATCTATCAAAGGGAATCAAAAGGCAGTTCAGCATTCCAAGAACTCCTGAACAAAATGGAGTGGTGGAGAGAAAGAACAGGACCCTCATTGAAGCTGCAAGGTCCATGCTGGCTGACTCAGGATTGCCACTGACCTTTTGGGCTGAAGCTGTCAACACAACTTGCTATGTGCAGAATAGAGTATTAGTGAATCAGAGGTTGATGAAGACTCCTTATGAAGTACTTCATCATTTGGCTCCTTTGATTTCCTTCTTCAGAGCCTTTGGGTGTCCTTGCTTCATTCTTAACACAAGCAATCCACTCCAAAAGTTTGCATCAAAGGTGGATGCAGGGTATTTTGTTGGTTATTCATCAACTTGCAAGGCATACAGAGTTTTCAACTGCAGAACAAAGATGGTTGAAGAAACTTTGCATGTGAAGTTTAATGAATCTCTAAAGGAAAAGATTCCACAAAACCTTATGGAGTTATTTGATCTGGACATACTGCAATATGTTCCTTATCAACCTCCAGCTGTTGTTCCTATCAACAGTTCTCCACCTAATGGTACTGATGATGATGTAGTCAGTACTCACCTTTTCAGGTTTAGTGACCACCTGCCTGAGTCAACTAAACTTTATGCTCCGGTAGCTTCAGCAACTACATCCACAACAAATGCTGATGAGATTTCTGAATCCTCTACTTCATTTGAGCTACCATCTCCTACTTGGTTCCAAGAATCTACATCACCATCTGTTGCTGCTGAAGGTCTTACAAACACTTGCACTGATCTTATTATCTATCAAGAGCTGAAGAATCACCCAATGTCTCAAATCATTGGTGATATCAATGCTGGAGTTTTAACTAGGAGTCAATTGTCCAATTTCTGCTTCTATGCTCTCTTCATCAGTCAGCAAGAGCCAAAGAATTATCATGTTGCTCTAAGAGACAATGGATGGGTTGAAGCAATGCAGCTTGAGCTTCTTCAGTTCAAAAAACAGCAAGTGTGGGAGCTTGTTCCTTTACCCCAAGGTAAGTGTGCAATTGGCACTAAATGGGTGTTTAGGAATAAAACTGATTAAAAGGGCCAAATTGTCAAGAACAAGGCCAGGCTTGTTGTACAGGGGTTTGCACAAGAGGAAGGCATCGATTATGATGAAACCTTTGGCCCTGTAGCCAGACTGGAGGCAATTAGATTGTTTTTAGCCTATGCTGCCTTTCACAATCTTAAAGTTTATCAAATGGATGTCAAAAGTGCCTTTTTATATGGTAAAATAAAAAAGGAAGTTTATGTGTGTCAACCACCAGGTTTTGAGGACAATAAACATCCTGATTGGGTGTATAAGCTTGATAAGGCTCTTTATAGGCTGAAACAAGCTCCTAGAGCCTGGTATGAAACATTATCAACTTTTCTTCTATAAAATAATTTCACTAGAGGCTCCATTGATAAAATTTTATTTATAAAGAATGTGGGACAGCATAAGCTCCTTGTTCAAATTTATGTTGATGATATAATTTTTGCATCCTCTGATCCACAGTTGTGTGATGAATTCACTAAGCTTATGAAGCAAAAATTTGAAATGAGTGCCATGGGGGAATTACAGTTCTTTCTGGGTTTACAAATCAAATAAAGGGCTGATGGAATCTTTATTCATCAGTCCAAATATACAAAAGATCTGTTGAATAAGTTTGATTTACAAAACTGTAAGCCCTGTTCTATTCCCATGAGCAGCACCACACAAATGGATGCTGATCAGAAAGGTAAAGCGGTTGATGAAACCCTTTACAGATGTATGATTGGGTCCTTGATGTACCTTACTACTTCTAGACCAGACATTATGTTTGCAACATGTGCCTGTGCTAGATTTCAGGCTGCACCTAAAGAATCCCATTTGATTGTAGTCAAAAGGATCTTTAAATATTTGCAAGGTAACCAATCACTAGGTCTTTAGTATTCTACTGGGCATTCTTGCAAATTAGTTGCTTTCTCTGATAGTTACTATGTAGGATGCAAAGTCACCAGAAAATACGCTTCTGGTGGTTGCCAATTCCTAGGCTATTGTTTAGTTTCTTGGCAGAGTAAGAAACAAACTTCAATTGCTACATCCACTGCTGAAGCTGAGTACATTGCTGCTGCAAGTTGTACATCCCAGGTACTCTGGCTTCAAAATCAACTTTTGGATTATGGCATTACAGAGACTAAGACACCATTACTAATGGATAGTGCTTCAGCTCTTTGTATTGTTAAAAATCCAGTCCAGCAGTCTAGGACCAAGCATATTGAGATCAGACATTATTTTATTAGAGATTGCTATGAAAAAGGTCTGATTGATCCAAAGTTTGTGCCTAGTGCTGATGAGCTTGCAGACATATTTACTAAGCCTTTAGATAGTGCCATATTTCAAAATTTGGTACTAAGGCTTGGTATGCTGCAGCTAGAATAATTTGACTAATACTGATGTTCTCAGTTCACAAGTACTGATGAGCATTAGTATGCAAAGGTCAAAAATAAGTACTGATGGGTAATTTAGTTTTCAGCATTTTCATAACTACTGAAGACTAAAATGCTTCAAAGTACTGAAGTACTTTATTTGTTGAAAACAACTGTTGTAGTTACAACTACTGATGTGGTTATAACTATTGATGTCTAATTTTCAAACAAATAAATACTGAAGAACAAATTTTGTTCACAAGTACTGCTGTGTAATATTACACAAGTACTAAAGGCAAAATTTGTTCACAAGCTCTGAAGAATAATTTATTTCATCAGCACTTATGAACATCTGATCACAAGAGTTGAGGAATAAATATTCACAAGAGCTGAAGGCCAATGAAACATCTGAAAGTCAACCAAAGAGCTGATGAGTAAAATGTTGAGGTCAGAATGAAACAATTGAATTGATGGCAACAGCTGATGAGTAACTTTACTCTTCAGCTGATTCCAACATCTGCTGTTTCATATCCAAACAACTGAAGGACAAAACCATGTCTTTAGTAGTTTTATAACTACTGATGACTAACACCAAGTCCTCAGTTGTTTCAACAACTGAAGCCACAACCATGTCTTCAGTAGTTTACAACTACTGATGTCAGTAGTTTACAACTACTGATGACAGTCGTTTACAACTACTGATGATTAACACCAAGTCTTCAGTTGTTTACAACGTCTGAAGATGAAAACCATGTCTTCAGTAGTTAATAACTACTGATGACTAACAACAAGTCTTCAGTCATTTGCAACATCTGATGGACAAAACCAAGGTCTCAGTAGTTACAACTACTAATGACTAACACCAAATACTCAGATGTTTACAACCTCTGAAGGTTAAACCAAGTCCTTTGAAGGTGGTTATCAATCCAGAAATCATCCGACAAACCCTAAAATTGGACGATGCCACCTTCCCAACCGACTACCCAAAAGGCACCACTGATCTTTCTTTTGCACATCATGACTATCAGGGTGACCTATCTGCCTCTACCCTGCTCAAGAAACATTTCCATGATCCAGAACGCCTCATTTTTCACATGGTAAATGTATGCTTAGCCCCGAAGACTTCACCATGGGATCAAATGTCTACAAGGTGGCAGCAGGTATTATTCTCTATCCTTGAGAAACAACCACTAAACTTTTCTGAAATACTATTTTTGGAACTTAGGGATATGGCCACAAAACCTTTTGCAAACCGTTGGATTTTATATCCATGGTTCATAATGGCCATAATAGAGAACCAGCTTCATACTGAAGGACTAGTTGGCTCTGGAGTCCCTGCCATGGCTGTATTGCTTGAGGTATACTCCAGGCACAACACAGACCAAATGTTGAAAAAGGCTGTCAAACTGCAAAAACCCACGCAGCTGGAACCCACAGCCTCCACCTCGAAGTCCAAAGTCCCCACCAAACCCAAGAAAAAGAAGCCCAACACGGCTACTCAGGGAGATGAGTCCCCTGAGGATGCCCCTGCACAACAAAGGCAGGAAGTAATTGCTGGTACGATTCTCCCAGCAATTACAATGACTCCACCAACCACAACCGCTCAGACATCCTCTCTACAGGAGCCTAAAGCAACCACTTTTGGGGAACCACACATCTGGGGCCTTTCTCACTTGAGGAGGCTGCCATTGAAATGCAACAATCTCCCCTGGTGCATACTGCTTCTACCCCATCTCCCACTGTAACCGCCCCTAAAAGCCTTACATTAATAATTACAGAAGTGTTGACTCATCTTAACACTCCACCCTCTCCCCAGGAACCAATCACAACTGGGAAAACTCCAACCATAGAGAGGGTGGATACAAGTGTTGATGGGAGCCCATAACACAGAGAATCACTTGTCTCATCTCCAAGTGTGGCAAAAGAGATAGGACAATCTGGTGAGGCTGCCACTTCCCCTATATCAGCAAATGAACAGGAAGAAGCTGGTACCATCTCTAAGTCCTCACTAGAGGCAACTGCAGATGATGGATCCAATCCGGAGGCTGGAAGTCTCCAGAACCAAGAACAAGGGGCACATGTGAACACTGAGCCACACTCAGTGCATGTACATCCTGACTTAGTCAGGAGGTCAGGTGATTCAGTTCAAACTGATGATGACCTGAGCTTCTTATTTGATGTAGTTGCTCAAAACACTATTCTTGAGGATGAGGTTAGTAGACTCAAAGAGCTACTAGCCAAAATGCCTCAAGAACAAAGTCCATCTGCCACTATTAACCAACAGATGGCACCTTCACCTGAAGGTCTCACATACACACAGCCACTCCCACAAACTCAGCCACCTGCCCCTACTTCTGGCACTAGTTCTCAGGGACAACACCCCCCTGAGCAATTAGCTGCTATCTTTCAAAATTCCTTACCTCTCATCACACCCATAATCACTGATATTGTGATCAAATCCCTGGATGAAAGGCTTTCCTCTACAATACAGCCCTTGGTGGAAGCTGTTGTGGCCAAGACACTTTTTGATAGTCAAACCCTTGCAACCAATGCAACCAAAAAGGGGGAGACATAAGTGAAAGTTACTAAAAGGAAGAGAGTGGAGGAGGAAGTGAAAGAGAAAGAAGTGGAGGTAGAGGTGGAAAAAGAGAGGGAGTTAGTTGTGGAGACCGAGAAGGAGAGGGAGAAGGAGAAGGAGGGAGCTGAATTGGTAAAAGTAACTGAAAGTCAAAAAGACTTTCATGTTACATACAAGAAGAAGAAGGGAGAGAAGGAGAAAGATCTAGCTGTCCTTGTCAAGGAGGCTGATGCTGAACATAGCAGGTCAATGGATAACTTCATTGATCAGCTGTTCAGGCAAGGCTTTGACACTGACACTGCTGAGCTAGATCAAGAGATTAGGAAGTTGGAGGTAAAAGAGATTGTGTACCGATGGTCTTGTTATAGCCAATAGGAAAAAGAGAGACTTGAGGCTATAACAAGATTCATTTCGAAGTATCTAGGGAGAGCAGTCCTAGAGATAAAATCATGGACCAGGGACAGCATCTTGGCAATAACCACCAAGATCTGTTCGTCTGAAGAATTTACAAAAGGGCTGATCATAGAAGCCCTCAGTGAAGCAGGTGCTGGGAACAGGACCGAGTTAGCCAAACAAACCAAATCCTCTCTCATATCTAAACTACTAGCTCAGCCTGCCCAAATTCCCATACCAAAAACTAAACCACCACCCACAAAACCAACCCCCTCACCATCAAAACCCATAGCCGATGATGCACCCTTAAAGAAGAAGAGAAGGGTGTTGAGGCTACAAGAAGAAGAAGAAGAGGATGATGAGGAAGAAGATACGCTACCTCTCTCTGCAGTCCTAACCTTGCCTAAGGCCAAACCTATGCCCATCACTCCCACCTCACAGATGGAAAATGTGAGGGTAAAGCTTGAAGAAGAACAGCAGCAAAAACTACATGATGATGAGATCTTAAAGAGTGTAGATAAAGTTTATGCTACTTCCTCATCCATAGTTAACATGAGGAAAGAAGCGCTGAGACTATACACTCTCATGCATACCTTTCAATATCAAAGAGATAAAGTGAGAACTTGGCCTGATCTCAGGGTGGCTCATAGGATCATCAAGAAAGACATTCCATTGAGATACAAGGGCCAAGTGAAGAAGATTGTAGATGAAGTGATCACCTTATCCATTGTAGTATCACCCTAGGAAATCATTGAAGATTTCAAGAAAGCCTATGAGGCTAACCTGCCACCCTAAAAGATGTTGGAGAATAGGGTGGTCAGAAAGGCGTTAGTCTACAAGAGGCTTGAGAACTTCAGGAAAGATGAGCTCAATCTGTTGCTTGAGGGCAAACACCCGGATGAATTTGCCTATAGACAGATAACCACAGTTGAGCTCAAAAATGGTAAACAGACCAAGTATGTCTCAAAGCTGTATGGGCGTGAAGGATTGTTTGATGGTGAGGCTGAGGAGCTTACCATGGAGGAGCAAATTGTATTTCTTGAAGCCTACACCAGAGAATCCTACAAGCTCATACATGGGAAGTAGGTCTCATGGATGGGACAACAACCTTGTGTCCAGTTCCCCAAGACAGGGTTCCCATCCATACTATGCCAACCAAATCTCAGAGACCTCTTCCCAGGCCAGTGCTTATATGGGTCAACTTCTGATCTGATCCAGAAGGAAATAGACCAATATTTCTGCCATCAATAAATGGGACAACAATAAGCTTAGAGGTTTTGGCTGCATTGGTTCAAGGGAGTTTGTTGGACCAAAAGAACCAATGGGCAAAGATCAGGAAAACCTCTGAGTCCCACGAGACATCACAATAACTGCTGAAAGCTTCATCAGCAGTTTGACAAAGACTGAAGCCTTCAACAGCTGAAGATCAAAGAACTGAAGAACAACAGCTGAAGACCTCAAGTACTGAAGACACAAGTACTGAAGACTTCAAGTACTGAAGACACAAGTACTGAAGTCTCAAGTACTGAAGACTCAAGTACTGAAGATCAACAGCTGAAGAACTGAAGTACTAAAGATCAACAACTGAGGCACAAAGACTGAAGACAAAGACTGAAAACATCAGCTAATGACAACTACTGAAGTCATCAGTTGATGACAACTACTGAAGTCATCAGTTGATGAATCATCTGAAGTTAAAGTCTGAAGACAAGTACTGAAGCTTCAGAGTTTTTCACAACAGCTGATGAAGCATTCTTCAGTTATGATGGTTTACCTTTCAGTCTTTTCTATTTCAGTAGTTTGTAAAACGACTGAAGAGTTTGTTCTTCAGTCGTTGTAGTAGTTCAGTAGTTTGTAAAACAACTGAAGAGTTTGTTCTTCAGTCGTTGTAGTTTTTCAGTAGTTTCTTTTCATTACTTGTAATGACTTAACACTTAGGCTTTTTGTAAGAAGATGTCAGCTGTTTGATATCTTCAGTAGTTGTGTTAACTCTTCAGTAGTTAAGTTAGTTTTAGTAGTTTGTTAAAATAACGGTTTGATGTCACTGTCAAGTGACATCAGCTGACGTCATTTCTCCTATAAAAGGAAGATGACCTAATTGTAATCCTTACCGAAGCGTGTGATCTAATAGAAAACACCTTTTTGTAGAATTCTCTCTCTCTCTCTCTATAACTTACTGTTACATGCAAAATTTCTTGTGTTCTTGCTTTAATTTCTAATTCTTGTGCTAAATCCGCTGCGAATCAAACCTAATTGATCAAACTAGAGGCTGAGATCCTTTCAGCTTATGATTTACCCGTTCCTCGTCCTATGAGTTTATGGATAACAAAATCTAGTGGACACAAAAAATATGATGCTTTGTAGCACTATTAAGTATTCTTGGAGACCATGGGTGTTATGGTTGTAGATATTAGAATATATAATTATTATGATTTTATTAGTATGTGTACACGAGTCAAGTTAAGTTTTTAGGGTTTCTTGTAATCTGTTATATTATAAAGATCACAAGAAACCTTAGACATTTAACCGGACTAATGGGCTCATAGTAATAAAACCCCTAATAATTATACATTTACTGGTTCTATCTTGGATTGATTATGTAAAAGCTATTAATAATCGATTATGTAGATAATTGATATATCAAACTATAAATTTAAATAGGTCAAAATGACCCGCATCAACTTAATGATAACATACTAAATCATACAAATCAAAGCTTTTCCTTACCCAATCCTCTTTTCATACCGTAATCTTGGAATGCATTGTCTCCAACCCTCAATATAACTTGTCTGATCGGTTGTTTGCAACTGTAAACAACATTAATGGTACTATTGAGATTTGAAAGAACTATTAATAGATATTTGGATAATACTAACATAAAGTCATACCTCCATGCGTCATCTATACGCTTAGGATTAACTGCCATGAGAACTTGCACAAGGTTGTTTTGCTATGTTTCGTTTATTTGTCAGATACATGTTCATGTACTTATCAGTTTTAAATAGCATAACACACCATTTTGATTCGTTTAAACTTATAGTTTAATATATAAATGTATTAAAGTTGATTCGGGTCAATTTGACCCATTTAACCTATTAGTTTAATATATTAAATATATTAAAGTCAGTTCTGGTCATTTTGATCTGTTTAAACTTACAGTTTGATATATCAAGTGTACTAAAGTTGATTTAGGTCATTCTGACTCATTTAAACTATTAGTTTGATATGTTAAAGTGGATTTGGGTCACTAAACTATTTAAATATTGTTACTATTGGTGTCATTACTATTGAACAAGTTGTTATCCATTTTATAGCACTTACATTGTTAAATTTTAGTAAAAAGCTTTATGTCTTGTTTAATTTTATATGTTGGGAAAAATACAACAAGAGTATCAGGGAATACAAAAAGAGTTCGAGAGATATTTTTGAGCACAACTTTTTCTGGTCCAAGTGAATTCATTATCAACTCATGAGTTAGAATGCCTCCGATGCGTCTTAGGTGAAAGACGTGCCCATACGCGAGGTGTTGGTGGAAAGTTGAAAAATATATTAACCAGTGTCAAGTACATACCCTCATGACCAACAATTACAACAAGAAGTGCAATAACAGTTGCAACAACATCTCCTACCTCTTCAAGAACAACAAAAAGCAATACAATGTCAAATTGAACAACTCCATGCTCAAAACAATATGAAAAATGGGAGTGAAATCAAGGAAAGTGAAGATGATTGGTTTTTGAATTGTTATGGTGGTACTTTATGTTACAGTTTTAGTTTTTTTATTGTTATATGATGATACATCTAAAATGTCTCGGTGGTACTTTATTTGAATTGTTATTGTAGTTGCATTTTTGGGTTGTAAAATAAGTGCAATGATTTATTTATATATTGTTCGTGATATAAACAAGAAAAAAAATAATGAAAACCCTATTGGGTTGACATGTCGACTCCAAATGGTGGATAATTTAGTTTTATTTTAATTTTTTAGTTAAATTAAATTTTTTATTTTTCTGAAAAAGAAAACAACTATGACATTTATGGCGACAACATGTCGACATTAGAAGGGTAATTTATGGAATCAACATTTATTGCGTCAACTTTTTGAACCTTCTGTAAAAAAGCAATAGTGGCGACATGTTTGGCGTTAACATGTCAATGCGAAAACCTTTAACGGTGGCATGTTGACGTGAGAGATTAACAAAATTTAGACGCCAATTGTATTTTCTTGTGGTGAGCACTCAAAAATAACCACAAGACTCTACGACATCAAACAAACTTTCATGATTGTCACTAATGCCTCTCCATTTACTTTTCTTTCTGAATACAGGCCCTCAAGTCACTAAAGTAGCTCTTGATACCTAATGTATTGCTCTTGTTGCCCAATACCTTATGGATGATCTTGTTTGGTAATCTTCGAAAGGAGATTTACCTTTATAACGTATTACTTATGACCGGAGGAGTGAATGGAGAGGTGGCAACTGTTGGAAGTAATCTTATCATCAATTATAATTAAGAATTATGTACATAAGTAATCAAGTCTAAACAAAAATGTAATTATGTTGTGTCTGGGTCAAAAGAGATAAGTTAGTTAAAAGGGTAGTTATTGGCAGCAACAAACCGCCACATAAACTGTCATGTAACTGCCATAATAGGCAGGTATAAATACCATGTAATCTGACATTTAAAAGTGTGCAATGCGAGTTCAGTTGTATATTTTCTTTCTGCATATTCGAGGGCGTGCGGTGTGTATTCTTGGTAGAACCAATTAAAGAGATCTTTTTAGATCCTTCCATTGGTATCAGAGCGCTGCACTCTGAGGAAAGGAATCTGTGGTGAATTACTCTCTGTCAAGAGTCGAAGGGATGGAAGATCAATATGTGTTTGGGGGTGTTGATCGCGTGGACTTTTCAGTGATGAATCAAGGGTTTCGATTTGGCCAGGAGGACCAGGATGAATCGAACAGTTGCGGTCGATAGGACAGTGGGGATTCAAATGTGGAAACTCTACGCATCAAGGTAAATGATTTCACAATTAATCACGCGATTTAAGTGGAAGACGGACTTAATTCGGCAACAAGAAGATTCAAAAACTTGGCAAAGGGAAGACATGGAAGAAGATCAATCCGAAATCATACATGTCCCTATGGCAATCGGCCTGGTAAGTTCAAACAAATTTGCAAGAACATAATCCAATTCTTGGAGTTCTTGGTGAAAGGAACAGAAAACAGGAACCGGAATGACATGTGGTATGTCAGCCTATATCGTAAAAATATACCCGAGGAAATAGAAAGATTTTTTAAAGATTAAAGAAGTCTTTGGAATTGATACTTACTTGCCGGATTTTACCAAAGGTTACTTCCGAGGGAAAAGCCAAATTGAATTAAATTGTTGTGGGAATACACAACTCACTGAATCTGTTTATTACATTCCCACAATGAAAAAGAATGTTCGTAGCCTTGAACACTTGGCTTGTCAAGGATTCGAAGTAACATTCAAAGGAACCATGTGTTATATATATCTAAAACATTTGAAGAAAAGATTAATAGGAAATCTGAAATCAACATACAAAATCAGATGATGGTAATGATTCCACTGTGAAATGGGAAAATATTAAATACTTAGAAGAAACAAAAGTGATGTTGGATCACTTGACAAACTAGATTTAAAAAGATCAGAAAACAAAGTAAAATTTCAAGATGGTAAAGGAAAAGGACCTGTTGTTGAACAAGAAGAAAAGATGACAAGCATTGAAGAGATGCATAATTCTTAGATCTTTTTAAAAACCATGAACATGGGTGTTGTTCAAAAGCAAACCAATAAGGAGAATTTCAAAGGACTGGTTAAATGGCTTGTGAAATATGTGTTAAAGCAACAAAGTATATTCCCACCTAAAATCGATGAACAAATTATGGACTATATAATCTCTATTTGGGAGTCCAATTTAATGGTGGAATGGCAAAGGTAAACGAAATATAGATCTGGCCTTTGATACCAACAGATTTGGGAATAAATTCACAAAATTATATAAAACTTTTTATGGTCTACAATGAATATTTGGATATTACGGAATGGTATCATAAAGTCTCAAAGGAAAGACAAAGCAAGGTGATGATTGAAGAAAGAGAAAGTAGTAGTGAGAAAAGAGACCGAGACATAACGGAACCATTTGAAAAGTTGCTGCCAATAAAGAAAAGAAGAATGGATGCAGTTCGAGATCGGCCATCACCAGGGCGGCTCGATTTTTTCGGGGGCCTCAAGCGAACTCAAAAAATGGGGCTTTTATGAATTTGCTGTCGTTGACGTACCCTACAAGTTTTACATGTTTCGATTATAATAGTTATTTATTTTGACCAATTATTCAACCCGTCTAATATGCAATATTCTATTATCATTCATATATCCAAACACCTCCTAATAAGCTAGCCAAAACATACGTTTAATGCATATTATTTTAACAAATACATCAACTTACTTTATATCCCCTCTTATCAATTAACTCATTCACCATACTATACATTGTAAAATAAAAGATCATCAGTACACTAATATGGTTTAAAATCTTACCAAAGCCAAACTCAAGATTTCATCACCTACTAAGTATATGAATTCAGATTAGTAAGATATTTAAGCAAGTACAACTATATGCAAATTGGTTACGGAAACAAAATGAAACTTTTTGGTGGAAGATAAAAGCAAAAGCAACGACCCCTTCTAGCTACTACTCTAACATCTTATGTCGACTTATCTAGACACGATACATATTTGTTAGCTTGGATCCACATGGCAGCTACTCTTGAGACCACTAATTGCAGAAGCCATATTTAAAACAAAACCTTAAATCGAATTTCGGGGCCCCTTGAACGTGGGGGCCTGAAGCAAGTTGCTTCACTTCAATAAAGCAAAGGCCGGCCATGGCCATCACACAGTGGTTCGACCAAGTAAAAGGGATAGCTGAACACATTTAATGATCAAGATTAGGGGAGGCATTGTTGGAAGTAATCTTAATATCTTATCATCATATATAATTAAGAACTAGGTTATTTACCCGTGTAATACACGGGTTTAACAGTTAAAAAACGTACATACTGTAATCATAAATCACTAATAACATAACGGATAATATCTATAAACCATATTACGTAATAAAGAATGAGTATAATATAATAAAACATAAAATTGTTTCACATTCAAAAACTTAATTATTTAAAATGGTGGGAAAGTTGATAAAATAAAAACCATGTACAGATCCGACGAAGTTAAGAATTTTGTTAACATTGTGTTATTATTGAAACAAACCTTTTGCTTACTATTGACATATTTGTATTTGAACAATTTTAATTTTTTGAATGTTTTCGAAATGTACATTTTATAACAATGCCTTGAAACTTTGTATACTGTATTGGAAAAATAAAAAAAACATAAGTTTAATTATGTAAAATTTGTACATATAGAAAGCGGGTTTTAGAAAAAAAAAATACCTTAATAAACTTTATAGAATAAAAATCATTTAAATCCTTGAAACTGGTTACTTACTAAAAATTTACATTTTCAAATTTATTAATGAAGATTTTCAAAAATCAATTGCTTACCCATTTAAAGCGGATTCTTACTGCATACATAAAATAAACATGGTAGATATTTAGGCGGGAAATTGATGGGTCAAAAGGATTAGGAGGCTGCCACATCAACAAAATATTTTTATTTATTAGAAGTAGGATTATTGTACATAAGTAATCGAGTCTAAATATAAATGTAAATTATGTTGTGTTTCGGTCAAAACAGATAAGTTGGTTAAAAGGGTAGTTATTGGCGCCAACAAATCGCCATATAAGCTGTCGTGTAACTGCCGTTATAGGCAGATATAAATACCATCTAATCTGACATTTGAAAATGGAGTTTTAAGCGATCACGGCAGCATGAAAAATGGATGTGGGGTAGGATTATAATTAATTTAGGAAAGAATTTTATATGAAGAGTATACCTTAAAAACCCATCATGGTATAATTTATATTTAAAAAAAAATTCTATTTTGAATTTTCAATTATATAACTCTAGTAATGCTATTCATAACCAAAATCCATAAGTTGATTATTTTCTACCTAAAGAATTTAAGGAATGAAGTGGTAGAAATTTTCTACATAAAACTAAGAAATGAATATGGAATTTTGTTTACGAAAAGAGGAAGTGAATCACAATAAATAAAATGATACTCTTATTTAATTTAAACACAACATGCTTATTCACTACAAGAAAGTGGGTATATAGCAACGAAAGTTTGACACCTTATAGCAACGACATGTCGTCGCCTGTTTTTGTCTATAGCGATGAAAAGTCGTCGCTATAAGCTTAGTTCCATAAATTAGTCGTAATAGGCTGAAATGTCGCCGGGATAGATATCGTCTGCACAATTTTGTCTATAGGAACGACAAATCGTCCGTATAAGTGTCGTGGTTTCTGATTTTACCGAATATAAAAAAGAGAAAAAGAAAAACTTAACCTATAACAACGATATGTCATCGCTATAAGTCTGTTTTCATATTTTTTTAATTTTCTAAAATTCTTTTTGTGGCGACGACATGACGTCGCTATTGATCTCATTTTATTTAATTTTTTTCATTTTATGCAAGAACCTAATTTTTTACAAATTTAACAAACATATAATCAATAAAAATCCAATGCAAGTTTAACATATAAATAATTCATACAACTTCAAATTTGAGTTTAACAAACAAATAATTCATACAATTAGTTTAAAATTCAACAAAATATAACAAAAATAAAAACGCTATTGACCACCTTTTGGTCGTTGCTGTCAGTAGCCTTGGTTTTAAAAAGCTCGAAGCGCACATAAGCGACATAGTCTAAAACAGAGGCGCAAAGCGCAAAGCGCAAAAGCGCGTCGCTTTTCGTACGCGAGGCGCAAGATGTGTATATAAATATTTTAATATATATAAACTAATAGATACAATTTAATAATATAATTAACATTTATGTACAACCTAAAACATTATAAATACAACTTAAAAAAGCACATAATATGTTGATACACTCATTGTACAACAAACAAAGCATGATGTACAAGAAACAAGAAAAGAAAAACAAATTAGAAAAGGTTGTGGGGAAACTTTAATAATAATTATTCTTTAAGGGTAACAAATGTAATTAATTTGAACTAAAAAAAGAAGTCCAGTGATTGATATTAGCTTTTAGGAGACTCCAGCCGTCAACCACATTCCTTCTTCATCTAAAGAACCTGGACTCCTCCATTGACAAGGTCTCCTCCATCAACCGTATCCCTTTTTATCACCCATTTGCAGGTAAATCTTCAACCCCATTTCATCTCCATTGCTAAGTCGTGTTCCCGTACAAGAAGCGCGACATCGACATCGATTTTTTGCCTCAGAAACGCGCTTCACCTGCGCTTCACGTACACTGCTCGCCTTAGGTTCACAAAAGCGAAAGGGGTCGCTCCTGAGGCCGCTTTGCGCCTAGGCGCGCTTTTTAAAACCAAGTCAGTAGCGCATCATTTTCATCTGCTCTTGAAGCAATCGTTACATTTCTTGTATTCGTTGTTGTTGTTGGATTTGTTGTTATTGTTGTTGATTTTGTTGTTGTGGTTGTCTAAGTTCTTTAACTTCATCTTGCAAATGTTATGTTGGAGGAGGTTGCGAGCTAGAAAAATCAGGGGTGGGACGTCTTGCCACCTTACCAACACCTCATATATGTTCTCGCCTTTGGCCTAAGGCACGCTCAATGCATTGAATCTTATCAACAGAAGAAGAGTCTCCATCGATCTCGCTAGAGGATCTCACATACTCGTCTTGAATTCTTTCCTGCATTAAACATATTGAAATTATTAGTTCAAATGGGTCAGTTTGACCCAAACACATATAAACATACTAGAATCAATCAAAAGTTAGTTCAAATGGGTCATTTTGACCCAATCACACTTAAACATACTAGAATCAATCAAAAGTTAGTTCAGATGGGTCATTTTGACCCAAACACACTTAAACATACAGAATTAATTAAAAGTTGTTCAAGTAGGTCATTTTTACTCAAACATACTTCAACATACTAGAATCAATCAAAAGTTAGTTCAAATGAGTTATTTTGACCTAAGCACACTTAAACATACTAGAAGCAATAAAAGTTAGTTCAAGTGGGTGATTTTGACCCTAACACATTTAAACATACTATAATCAATCAAAAGATAGTTGAAATAGGTCATTTTGACCCTAACACAGTTAAACATACTAGAATCTATCAAAAGTTAGTTCAAATGGGTCATTTTATTACACTTAAACATACTAGCAGCAATAAAAGTTAGTTCAAATGGGTCATTTTGACCCTAACACACTTAAACATACTAAAATCAATCAAAAGTTAGTTCAAATGGGTCATTTTGACCCTAACACACTTAAACATACTAGAATCAATCAAAAGATAGCTGAAATGTGTCATTTTGACCCTAACACACTTAAACATACTAGAATCAATCAAAAGTTAGTTCAAATGGGTTATTGCAGGATCGATTATGGGTGGTTTTTTTCTCAACTCACTGTGAATAACACTCAGCAAGTAGTCTATGAAGAGTTGATCATAATATAACAAGTAAGAAGCAGTAAGAAAATTAACACATGAAGTAAATTTTCAAGGTACTTTCATATATTGCTTCTCAACTCAAAGGATTACAAGACTCTTGGACTCAAATCACTTATCTAAAGAGTCACAAGGAGAAGATATATATAATACTACCTACAGCCGGGTATACTTTGATACCAGCTGGACACCTCCAACCTTATATATATTTTCTACAAGACTCTAGGTGAGGTCTTTCAGACATTTTGCCTGAGAGTTGGTAGTCAGGACATGTCCCTGACTTACCTTTTGTCACTAACTAAAGTGGTAACATGTACTAACATAAAAAGGTGAACAGTAGAATAAAGTATGGTCAACAACATGGCTCTTTAGGAAGGTGCCATGTTGTATCAGAGGTCTGCAGCGGACTGTCAGGGACCATACTTTTATCTGCTGGACATAGCATTGTCTTCCGAAGGATAAAGTGCTTCGGAAGTATAACTTCTTCCGAAGGCACTTATACTTCGGAAGACTGCTTCTTCCGAGGCTTGGAGTCTTCTTTGTCTTCGGAAGCAGACTTTGTCTTCAGCTCTTTCATCAGACTTTGTCTTCGGAAGCACAGACTTTGGCTTCAGCTCTTTCATCAGACTTTGTCTTCGGAAGCTCAGACTTTGTCTTCGGAAGCTCAGACTTTGTCTTCAGCTCTTTCATCAGACTTTGTCTTCGGAAGCTCAGACTTTGTCTTCGGAAGATAGTCTTCAGCTGTTGGCTTCAGCTGTTGTCTTCAGCTGTTGGCTTCAGCTGTTGTCTTCAGCAGCTGACTTCAGCTTTTGCCTTCAGTTGATATCTTCAGCTATTGTTCTTCATACTCTTGGAAGATCTCATGCTCAGCTTCGGAAGCCTTTGAATGTAGTACCAAAAAATGACTATGTGAAGTGGTTTTGGTTGCACCAGCCTCATCATGATCCAATAAACATGATCCAACAGTTATTTTGACCCAAGCACACTTAAACATACTAGAAGCAATAAAAGTTAGTTCAAGTGGGTCATTTTGACCCTAACCCATTTAAACATACTATAATCAATCAAAAGATAGTTGAAATAGGTAATTTTGACCCTAACACACTTAAACATACTAGAATCTATCAAACGTTAGTTCAAATGGGTCATTTTGTTACACTTAAACATACTAGAAGCATTAAAAGTTAGTTCAAATGGGTCATTTTGACCCTAACACACTTAAACATACTAGAATCAATCAAAAGTTAGTTCAAATGGGTCATTTTGATCCAAACACACAAAAACATACTAGAAGCAATCAAAAGTTAGTTCAAATGGGTCATTTTGACCCTAACACACTTAAACATACTAGAATCAATCAAAAGATAGTTGAAATGGGTCATTTTGACCCTAACACACTTAAACATACTAGAATCAATCAAAAGTTAGTTCAAATGGGTTATTTTGACCCAAGCACACTTAAACATACTAGAAGCAATAAAAGTTAGTTCAAGTGGGTCATATTGACCCTAACACATGTAAACATACTAGAATCAATCATAAGATAGTTGAAATAGGTCATTTTGACCCCAACACACTTAAACATACTAGAATCTATCAAAAGTTAGTTCAAATGGGTCATTTTGTTACACTTAAACATACTAGAAGCAATAAAAGTTAGTTCAAATGGGTCATTTTGACCCTAACACACTTAAATATACTAGAATCAATCAAAGTTAGTTCAAATGGGTCATTTTGACCCAAACACACTTAAACATACTAGAATCAGTCAAAAGTTAGTTTAAATGAATCATTTTGACCCAAACACACCTAAACATACTAGAATCACATAAAAAGTTAGTTCAAATGGGTCATTTTAACCCAAACACACTTAAACATACTAGAATCAATCAAAAGTTAGTTCAAATGGGTCATTTTGACCCAAACATACTAATATCACTCAAAAGTTAGTTCAAACATACCCAATCCGATTCTGCAGTTGCATTCACCCATCCCGTGCCTTGTTTTAAAATGCGTTGAATTTTTGACTTTTAGCTTTACCGAGGACATGTCGTCGTCATAGAGCATTCCTTACCAACAACATATGTCGTCGCTACAGCCTTTGTCAGTATAGGGTTAAATTGTTGTGGTGTAGCAGGGTTGGGTGATTTGTTAGTTATTAGTTTATTTATAAGAGACAAGCTTGTTATAATTTTAGAGCAAGCAATTTGAAGTATTCAATAATTTAATTAGTATATATTCATTTTAATTACTCTAGCCTGATGGACATGTAAAATCTTGTTAAATACAAAATAATTTGACACGAGTAGAGCTAGAGGATCTAAAGGGATTGTTGATTCTCTATCTGATTAAACTTTAATATTTTGTTTGGTTTGATGATGAAAACTACAGAAGAAATTAAATGATGATGTTAAAATAAGAATGCTTGATGCAACTTCATTGATGCAGAAGACATTTTACATATCAATCCATTCATTAGAGGTAAACTAATAGTTAGTTTAATCTTGTATCGGCCCGCCAATCTTAAACACTTTAAGTGTTAAAATTCTTTGTCTGCAAGTAATTTTATTCATGAAAAATATAAAAAAGATTACTAAAAAGTTACTTTAAAAAGATTAGCAATAAATAAAAATATAGATATCAACCTTGATTTTTTTGCTTTACATGTTTTATCTACATATGTTCCTTTGTTGTGATCAGGTAGTAAGTATGTTATATCATCAGTGTCATTGTCATTTATATGTAAGTGAATACCAATAGAAAATTATGGTAGCTCGTCAAACTGGTGTGTTGTATTCCTTCTTATCGACAACATGACCAACACCAAGAATACGTTATTTACCTTACAATACTATGTGGTATCTTTATGTACTCGGGTCATTGCAAAAAAAAAAACTTATGTGACTTGACTTGTGAGAATAAATGGTTCTGATTTATATCCATTTGTTTTAAGATCGAAAAGTGTAAAACCATGTTCGTCAACTGTAACAAGCAAACAAACAAACATACCCAGTATAACCCACTAAAAAGCAGGAGATAGAGACCGATTCCAAAGAGATCCCTGGTTCGTCAACTTTAACACTTGTAGGATTATTCACCCACCAACATTCAGAAAGAAAAGGAAAAAGTCTGCAGATGAAGATATGATAAGAGACGGGAGGTTGTCAAAGAGAACACTGTTACTTGTGGTAAGTGTAAGCATGGACATAATAGCATAACTTGAACATGGCAGACATAGGATTAAGGTGCTTGTTTGGACAGGTTGGGAATAAAGCTTTAGGTCTACTTTGGGAACTTTATTATTTAGATGTTTATTTTGAACAATTATATATGCATGGTTTGTAATGCTTTGGTATTTTGGGAACTTTATTTAGATGCTATGGACAATTACGTGTGGTATGTGTTGTTTTAAACAATTAATGTGTGGTCTCAGGATTGGTGTTTTACATGTTACTTGGTTTCACATTTTGCATATTGCATTTTCATCTGGTTGCAGTAAGGTATGTGTGATTGTATTTCATTTCCACATTCACATATATATAACCAAATATTCATTTAAGACCACCAATTCATTATGTAGTGAGGTATGTGTGAATTGTGATTGCATATTTCATTTTCATTTCATTTGATTGCAAACTATAGTTTCCACATTCACATAAAACCAGTTAACCATTTTCACATTCACATTTGTCAACTTCTTTTTTTTTTACCAAAGTATACTAAGAATATTCTCCATCAATCATGGATAGATCTTACGGTCATACCAATCGAACAATTCACATTACTTGAACCCTGAATCAAACAAGAGCAATAACCCTTGGCGAATCTAACATTGCCTAAAATACCTTCTTTAACATAAAATAGGCAATACCTTCAATGGACAACAATAGAATCGACGGTCGGGATTTCGCATAGTCCAGGAAGTTTTTAACGTTGCTTGTTTCCCACAAGAGCAACAAACCATGGTTGGTTAGAAGTTCTTCAATGGAATAGAAGGAAAAAAGATGAAGAAGATGGTTAATGGCGATTACCAAAATGAGGAAAAATAAAAGGATTAAAGATTTTGAACTTTTGATAAAGAAAGAATGTGAAAATAACTTTTTGCCCTAGGACTCACATGTTAAGTTGCATATTTTTACTCTCACATAGGAC
The DNA here is from genome assembly GCA_024085815.1 of Flaveria linearis. Taxonomy (NCBI): domain Eukaryota; kingdom Viridiplantae; phylum Streptophyta; class Magnoliopsida; order Asterales; family Asteraceae; genus Flaveria; species Flaveria linearis. The sequence goes on along the minus strand of CM044004.1, from coordinate 64,106,592 downwards.
TCACGTGACAAAACTTAAGAGTGAAAATAAGCGGAAAATAGCTTAAACGATGTAATCTGCAACAATTTGTTTGCATAGAAAATGCAAAAAGTGATTTTTGAAGATAAATGATAGAATCATACAACGTTTAATAAACCTAAAGGATGTTTTTTTTTGTAATTTTATCTTTTGTAAATGACATTCAACGTAAATGATAATTTAAAATCGATTAATATTTTTTAATTAATTGTTACAACGCTTTTATCTTAAACGCCTTTAAATTGTGTAATTTGCCGCTGTGAGGTTTGTGGTCCGGGTAAGAGTTAGGCTTAGATGAGAGTTTCATGGCCTCACATTGAGCCATATGTGTTAATTGGAGGCATATCATTAGAGGGTGAAGTGATACGCAAATTGTGAACATACATTCATTTAGCGAAAGATAATTTGTTATATACATATACTTTCGGGTGACATGCATATAAGCAAGAAGTACAATATGTATCAAGGCTTGGGTGTGATGAATCGAACACATGGTCATGATAAATGTTATAAATAAGCACCCTTGTAATCCTTATATATATAATAAAAGAAAGTTTTAAAGATTTTGATTCCCGTGTGTAAATTCGGATACTTGTTGGTTAGATTATTAAAGGAGAATGTGGGTGTTACACATGTTTGTATCAGCTGTAATTGGGTTTTCCGGAGTAAATTTAAAATAAAAGGTTTTATTGATAAGTACAGAGCTTGTCTTATGGCAAAGGATTTTTTTTAACATGGCAAAGATTTCTTTGAAGCCTTTAGTTTGGTTACCAAACCCGTCACTACTCCCATGATTCTTTCTCTTGTACTCTTTAAAAATTGATCTCTACTATGTCACTACATGTCAATAATGTTTTTCTACTAGGCACACTGCATGATGATGTCTATATGATGTAACGCCCGGCCTACATACACCACCCTCAATATCCTAGTCACATTTGTAAACACAAGAAGTCTCTCCATGGTCTCAAATAGGTTTCACATATACATGTCACCAGCTTTATACTTAAAATATACAAATATCGCATCAAACCCGCCATTAGCTTCATAGATGCACCAACATGGGCAACATTTCTCCCAATTCACACACAAGTAAACACACTATAAATCTGGGATACATCCAAATTCTGATTTTAGATGTGTGATTCTGATTTGCAGTAAGATCTTTGAAAAATAGTGTGAAATGCTAAAGTTGATGTCTTGACTAAATCATGAAGAAAAGCAATAAAAATTAAATATAGAAAACATAAATAATCATTTTTTTAAACTAAATTCGCACAAGTTATTATATAAAAACTAATATGTGTTTTTAGAGAAAACTAAGTGTTATCTTTCTTAAACAATTATAAACGTAAATAACGTACCACTGTTTTCAATCTTGGCTCTTCTACTTAGTTCAGCCAAGTGGAGACCGCTGATATGATTTCTGATATGTGCAGCAGTCTCAGAGTTGGAGGGATTGGAGAATGGCTTCTCTACAAGCTCAGTAAGGTCAAATCTACTGAGATGCACTAGAGAAGTGGCATTAAGCCTGTTGGTTTCTCCATTCTCCCTTTCCATAATAAAGTTGTGAGAAGGTTCATCGAACCTCCACTGGATTATAGCATTCCTAGGTCCAGGAGATTGACTAGAAATCCTGTCCTCTTTCCTGGTATCCAGCAGAGTCACCAGTCTCCTTCTTAGTCTCTTCTCCTCAGCATTGAGGGTATCGGAGTTGAGACCAAGAAGTCTTACAGCCTGGCCCAAGGTGTCTCTAGGCAACTCAAGAAATTGTCCTAGGGTGAGGGAGCTTGAAGAGTTATCAACATAGGTGATGTTGATAAGGTCTCCCTCACAGGAGATGCTGCTCAAGGTGGTGCAGTTGATGAGCCTTGTCTTGAACTCCTTTATTTCCTCAAAGGAGAGATGTTGAGGAGGCTGAGGGGATGGTCTTGGTTTTGTTAGGTAGGCTTAGGTTTAGTGGTTTTGGGTTGTGTTTTAGGTTTTAGGATGGTAGTTTGGGTGGTTGAGGTGATGTGGTAGGTTTGGTAGAGTTGTGGGTTCAGGGGTGAAGGTTTCATCAGTGGGTTCGGTTTTAATGGGAAATGGGATTGGTTCTTTTGGTGTGGGTTGTGGTTTAGTGGTTGGGGTGAACACCATTCCCTGTACCCTTCTGTACATCTCCTTCCTTTTCCCCAAACGGATGTCAGCTTTTATTTCACTGACTATCCGCAGGAGTGTCCTTTCGGACATAGGTCCCACCTGCCTACCAGAGAAGCCATGGGTCCGGAGATAGTCTTTCATCCAGGCTTTGTCGTTGGACTTCTTGGTGGCAGTGACCCCCTTCTCTTCCTCCCTCCTCTTCTTCTCCTTCAACTTCTCCCTAGCAGCATTCTTCCTTTCCTTCTCCATTTGATCCTGCTCGTGTTGTGGAGCAGCAGGATCATGTCATCATCATATGGAGACAGTTCAGGAAGACTGAAGCCTCTTGAGAGTAGGAATTTGATCCTATCCTCTCTCAGCTTCAGGGCTGCCTCCCTTCTCTCTTCTTCTTCCCTCTTCAAGGCCAACCTGGTTTCTTCTTGTTGTTTTAGCCTGGTTGACCTTTCCAAAGTCACCAACTCCTCTAGTGGTAGCAGGAGTATCTCCTCATTGGCAGCTCCTAGACTGATGAGCTGGTCAATGAGTGCTGTCATTCTCTTTTGGTTGATCTCTTCCTGATTAGTTGCAGCTGCCTTAGAACTAGCAGCTAGCAGCTTTTCAGTAGGATACCTACCTTTCTTTTTGAGCTTCTCAATCCTCTCCTCCTCCTGAAGTTCTTCCGTAGTCAATTTTCTTTTTCCTTTGTCTTTGGTAGTGCTTGACTGTGGTGGTTCTTGGATGGAGGGTTGTGATTGAGAGAGAGGTTCAGTTGGTGTTTGGGTTGGAGGAATGTCAGAAATGTCCTCCCTGCTCACCTCAGATGCTATTTCAGCAATAACATCTGTGATGGTCAGTTCCTCGGACATCTGGAATAAGCCTTCCGCAGCTTCTATTTCGGCCTCGGAAGACTTTTCTTGTTCTTCCGAGGCTTCCATGTCAGCTTCGGAAGCTTCAGCTTGAGCTTCGAAAGATAAGACTGCTGCAAGTTCTGTCCCAACTGTTTCAGTTGCTGGGCCATCAGTCCCTATTTCCCATCGAAGTTAATCTTAGGTTCCATGTGGACCTTAGGTTGACCAACTTCTTCCACAGTGGTAGAAGGTGCAGTCAGTCTTTGAAGCTCCTCAGCCCCAAAATATATGAGTGTGGTGTCAGGCTGGGCTGTTCTAGGGAGGATCTCAATACAAACTTTGTGAAAAGTCTGTAGAGATCTTGAAGCATTTTTGAGTCAATCTCTAGAAAAGATTGAGATGACTCAGGTAGTGTGATGAGTTGGGAAGTAAGGGATTGGGTCTGTGGTTCCTCAATTGTTTGTCTCTGAACTTTCTCCCCCTTTTTGGTAGCATCATCTTAAGAGCTAGATGAGCTAGAGGAAGAAGTCATTGAGACCTGAATGGGTACATGCCTAACAGACCTCTCCGTCTGTTTCTCAGCTAGTTGAGCCTTGAGATTGTTAATCTCAAGTTGCTGAGTGGCAGTCCTTGATTCTAAGATCCTCACCTGTGATTTCAGGTTGGAGACCTTAGAAAGCAAGTACTGAAGTGTTAGTTGCATACTTCCCTCATCTTCATGAGAAGAATCACGGGAGATGAGATAACATACCTAGTATGCTCAGTCTCACCACCAGATGTGGCTTCTTGGCACCCTGGATACCTTTGCTCAGAGTCATCTCTTTCAGAGATGTCAATGGGCAAAGTTGCCGTAGACTCAGTCCTAATGATGTTACCACTGTCCTGAGAGCTCAATGAGAGACTCTGAGTAGTGGCAGCTGAGCCTACATGAGTCCCCTCCACATCAGTGGGACTCACCTCAGTAATTGGCTGCTGATGGGGGCTAGAGACAAGGGATCCCTCTTGGCTCTGTTGATCTTTCAGAGGGTGTTGTAGATCAACTTCATGGCCATGGAGAGATATAATCTCTTCATCAGTGCGGAGTTAAAGGTCAGTGAAAGATAAGGAAGTTAAACCTACTGACCCGGGACCTAAATCAATGTCTACAGGCATTAAGCCTATGGTGAGGCTGTCCCTAGAAGGCTGCACAGGGGAGTGTAGAGACTCACCCTGTGGGCTTAAGGCTTGAGGTTCAGGCTCAGGGGTTTGAGACTGAGGAGGCTCAAAACCCACATTGAGGTTGAATGTGAAGGATGGTGTGACCTCGGACTGAGTGGGAGCCTATGATTCCACTCTAGCCCTTTGGGTGTGAACAGAAGGAGCTTGTTCAATCAGAGTAGATTGAACAAGGGTTTTCGTCTCTGGTATGTAACTTTGATGGGAAAGAAGGTTTTCATGCTGGTGTGGGATAACAGGGATGGCACCAGGAGCTTTGCGCTCAGTCATCTCTAGAGGTAATGGAGTGTACCTTCCAGTGAAGTTGATGGAAACCTTCTTCAGTATTTTGAAGATGTGTTGGTCCAATTGATCGGTTTTCAGTGCAGAAGAATGCTTGAATCGCTCAATACCAAACACACACAACCAACGCTAAGAGAAGGATGATCAAAATAACACCAAAAAGCTTTCAAACATGGTTTTAATGATGAACAAAGTGAATGAATTGAAATAAGCTCAATGTATTCAGAACAGCTTACAATAGCCTCTTGCAACAATAATACACGATTAGGGTTTCTTGCAAGGATGATAACAATTAGACAAAAGAAATCTATATATAGCTGTCATAGTTTCGCATATAGTTTCGCTGTAGGCGAAACTATATAGGCGAAACTATAATTTCGCCCGGTAGAAACTAACAGTTTCACCGGGTAAACATGATCTGAGCTCAATAGTTTCGTCTGGCGAAACTAACAGTTTCGCCAGGCCGAAACTATAGTTTCGCCCGACAGCTAACATATAGATTTGCACTAAACAAACTTACAAAAGGAAACTAACAAAGATCCTATTACAACGAAAGATAAACAAAAACTAATCCAATGGTGAGTCCAACCTATCTTGATCTTCAATACTCCCCCTAGGTTGGATCTCACCCATTCTTCTTGGCTTTATGTCTTCATTCAGCTCCAGCCTTCTCGGTACCTGCACATGATGTTTCCGGATCAGCTCCTGCAGCTTTACTCTGTTGAGCCTCAGCACTTGATCTTCTTTGGTTGCCTCCTGCCTCATTGGCTCCATCAGGATGAGCACTAGCTTGTGCAAATTGTTTTGCTAAATCCTGAATGTCCATGTGTAAATCATCCTCAGCTCTAACTTTCTCTGCCAGCGCTTTCACTTCAGCTCTCACTCCTCTAACTTTGTTCACTACAATCATGAACAAGCTAGCTTCCCTTCTCGTTTCTTCTCCTGCCCCTGCCTTAATATGGTTCTCACACAGAACCAGTAGATCATCATCTGAAAAACCAAACAACTCCATCGGGTCAAAGATTCGGTATTCAATTCCACCCTTAACTCTGATAACAGCCTCCCCCGTCTGATTGTCATAAAACCACTTCTCAAACTCTTTCAGACGCGAGGGGGACGGATCTGCCAATCTAACCCTTTGAACCGTCTTAGGAGGCTTCACGCTCAACACAATCCTTCCCTTCCCAGTAGCCCAATCTTTATCTTTCTTTGATCTTTTTCTTTCTGCTTTCATAAAACCGAAAGCCTCAAAGTTATCATTGAGCCCATGTTGGATTTCTTTTTCTAGAAATCTGGCTCTTTCACTCAAGTGTGCTCCAAGTAAAGGCAAAGATGCCAACCTTCTCAAATCCCATTTTGGCAAGGTCTTGAATGCCTTCCTCTTGTGAAGATAAGTGATTCCACCCCCTCGCCTTTTTATCATAAACATTTTCAAGTCGGGGTTGAACTTCCAGCTCACTATCTTCTTATCAGCCTCTTTCTTCTTCAGACTCTCCATATTCTGAAACAGTGGAGTTAACTCTTCAGGTTCCTTCTCTCTTATAAACCAATCACTCTTTTCCATCTCAAAAATATCATTTTCATTTTCACCCTTCTGTATCACATATGTCAAAGGCCGTTCATCAACCTCATAGAACTCAGGCTCTGAGTCGTAATCTACCAACTGCTCCTCATCAACTTCCTCATCCACCAGACCCTCCTGAATGGGTTGTTTTCCCATTTGCTCTTCACCGGTAAAATCTCCAAGGTTTATTCCCAAATCTACAAAGCCAGCATCAACCACATCATCGTCAGTTTGTAAATTCTCCATCTCAGGATCTCCAATTCCTTTACCAGACCCTCCAGCTTCTTCTGTTGCTGCTCCCGAGGTGCCCTCTCCTGCCTTCGAAGAAGTACCCACAGACAGGAACGGGTACTTAGATGTGTCAGTTAAATCATCTAACTCATATTGAGTTAGCTGATTCGGCAGGCCGGCGGCAGCTTTCAACTCGTTTACTTCCTTCAATAACCTTTGATCAAATTGTTTTGATCAACCAGCATTTTCTTCATACCATCCAGCAATTCATCCTTTTGTCTCTCCCTCATCTCCTGATTTGTCAGCTTGGTCTTTATCATACTTAGTTCGTTAGAGAGAGAGGTATTGAGATTTCGGATCACATCCTCGTCTAAACTAGTGTGTCTCTCAGATTGTGGAGGCTCAGAAAATGTCTGATGTTTCTGTTTTGTCCTCCTCTCTTCCTCCCCGGTATCAACCGTCCTTTTGACCTCTTTTCTTTCTCCATTTTTGCTTTAGCTGCCATCTCTGCCACTTCTTTCTCAAAGTTGTAATCCTTCTCCTTGGCATATCTCTTTCTCTTCTTTACTGCCTCCGACTCAGTTGGTCTAACTTCCTCTGTTCGTCTCGCTTCAGACTGGATCACCTTCCTGATATAATCCCATCGATCAGGAGTATACATGTTTTCCCATAGATGAGTGATCCGACCACTGAAGTCGTGCCTTATGGCACAGCAGTCGGCAAAAATTCTGGTATTCATAGACACTAGATGCTTGACCTCTCCATGCCTCGGAATGTTGGGAACTTGATCGTCGATGATCATTTGAAGAAATCGGGGATAGAGCACCATTTGTCCTTCTTCAAGCCATTACATTTTCGGCCATGCAGCTAAATATGAGATTAGAAATGTTAGCCTTCTCACCTCGGCAACATATAACCATGGCTTTTGCCCAGTCTAAGTTTAACCCATCTGATCCACCTTTTCGGTGATCTAAGCACATTATGAAGACATGGGCAATGTACCTCCACTCCTTGGACAGAAAGGATTTCTTGATTTCCTTTCTAGTCCCAAAAGGAGGACCTTCATATCCCATAGTTAAGAAGGCATCAAACACCTCCTGATCAGACAAATCAATATCACCTCCTGTGTCTTCTTCTAATCTCAACACCCTGGAAATAACTTCTTCTGTGATGTTCACTTGGTGGTCCAGAACCTTGGCTACAATACTCTCCGAATCTCCCCTTGTGATATACTCAGCAGTTCTCCAGAAGTCTCGAATGTGTAGATCATAAATAGTCGTGGAATGAGATATGGCGAATGCTATAGGGATCTTTGTAGCCACCTAATGCAGTCTCTGAATCCCGCTGCTTTAGGATGTGAGTCGTCTAGAATAGCAGTGATATTGTTTCGAACATCAAACTTGAGGTTTGCCATTTTTATCTGACAAACAAACACAACCGGTTAGGAATTATATTAGAATTCAAATATTTACAAACGTAATGTAAATAAACAAATTGTGATAAACGTAAGAATACAGATATATACATGTATATTTAGAATGAATTTACAGTTATATATATATATATATATATGTATATATATATATATATATATATATATATATATATATATATATATATATATATATTTTTTTTTTTTTTTTTTTTTTTTTTTTTGTTGTAGTTTCGCAATGACGAAACTCTAATTTCGCAAGATATGATAATGGATTGAACTGGGCGAAACTGATTTTTGTTGACGAAAATGTTAGGTTCGCTCGGGCAGCATAACCACACAGTTTCGCAGTATCTAATGAACTTTCGTTCAGTTTCGCTGGAGGATGGTGTAGTTTCGCAGAACGAACTGCGAGACTACCCAAACGACACATTTCAATCCAGCCTAATGTACGATAGATTAGTCTATGAAAACTCATGGTCTGAGTTCGAAACTCACATGAGAACTTCAAAATCAGGTGACAATGCAATAAAACAAGACAACGACGGAGATTTGTGTCACGAGTCTCAAAAACCCTAACAGTGCACAGTTTCGACGAAAGTGACTAATTTTTGCGAAAGTGAGTATCTTGATTCGAAACTATGTTTATATACATAGGAATTTCGCAGAGAACTTAAGATATAATTTCGGCAAAGCGAAACTATACTTTCTGCAATAAGAATGTAGTTTCGACACTGTGAAACTATAGATTCGGCGTAGCGAACTTATAGTTTCTGCGGCACGAAACTATAGTTTCGGCGCGCGAAAATCATAGTTTCCCGAGCGAAACTGCAGTTTCGCTAAAACTTATTAAAAACAGAAACAAATAAAAAAAATAAAGTAAAATAAAATAAAATAAAATAAAATAAAATAAAATAAAATAGTTAAAGGAATAGTATCATGTTTTTCTTGAAGTGTTTTAAGAGGATCATGACTTAGCGAGATTGCTGATATGTTTGTCCGCTTAAACCCATTCCCATCTCTTTTCAACTCATGATCTGCAGCTGTTTATCATGTTCTGAATTGCTTAGAAACTCAGCAACTTGGTCCCCACTGATATTTGATAAAGACCTAGTCTCGTCATCAAGGTTTATTGAGCATAATCATTGATATTGCCTGATCATTATACTGATGTACAATCACACTGACTGACACAATGCAGATGGGACTCTATAATGTACAGATGTAGACACACATATATGTGAGATCCAGACACAACCTATAACTAATTGATGAGAGCTTCAGGTCAATGTTTTCACATAGCAGAGAAGATCATCTAGGCGTGTTGATGAGAGCTTCAGGTCAATGCTTTCGCATAGCAGAGAAGATCATCACTCCAGGTCAATGCTTTCGCATAGCAGAGGAGATAAACACACATCTTTTCTTATTAACATATATGTGTATGCAAGAGTGGACTATTTGAGATATGAATGTTTGTCTTAGAGGGCGTTATCACCGAGTCACCATCCCAGTGAGAAACGCCATAAGATTCACATCGATAATCTATATGTACAATAATAGGCTATTTGAGATTATTTAACGTTTGTCTTAGAGGGCGTTATCACCGAGTCACCATCCCAGTGAGAAACGCCATAAGATTCACATCGATAATCTATATGTACAATAATAGGCTATTTGAGATTATTTAACGTTTGACTTAGAGGGTGTTATCACCGAGTCACCATCCCAGTGAGAAACACCATAAGTTTCACATCGATAATCCTTTGATATCAATTAGCAACTCTCAACCAAGTTGTACACAAGACTTGTATCTTTGTGCAGACCAAAATATCATGAGGATAATCCTTATTACTGAGTTATGATCTTTATGTTTGCTGCATGATCACTTGTTTACTTTGTTTTCGGGATGAGTCTATCATGCATATCCCAACATAAGATGTCCCCTTGTTCTAACTTCATTTTCTTGAATTCCTGAGAGAATGGAAAATTAAGACTTATTATCAGTATGAATCTCCCCCGAAATTTTTATTCCAAAGCCTACTAAAAGAAAAATTTCTTAAGAAACAATCAAAACAAAAGATTAAAAGAAAAAGATCTATGTGACACAAGTTAGAGAACAATCAAGACAAAAAGAAAATATGTACTTATGTACAGGTGAAACAATTGTTTTGCTCAGAAAAGTTTGTCAGAATGATATTAATCCTAGCATAGAAATCAATTCGTAAAAACGTGGTTTATCAAATGTTTTTGTGAAAAGATCTGCTTTTTGATGTTTTGTATCAATAGGAATGATATCAATGAAACCCTTTTCTTGAGCATCACGGATGGCATGAATTCGTGTCTCAATGTGCTTGGTCCGGGAATGATGAATTGGATTCTTGGCAATTCCAATGGCCGCTTCGTTATCACAAAACAAAGGAGTATGAAGAAAGTTAATCCCATAGTCCATCATTTGATGCTGAATCCATAACACTTGCGAACAGCAGCTTGAGGCTGCAATATATTCAGCTTCTCCTGTTGAGAGAGAAACTGTAGTCTGTTTCTTGCTTTGCCAAGAAACAAGGCAGTTTCCCAAATACTGACAACCTCCAGTAACAGATTTTCTGTTTAATTTGCAGCCGTTGGAATCGCTGTCAGAATAAGCGTGCAGGTCAAAATTACCACCATAAGGATACCAAAGTCCTAAACGAGAAGATCCCTTTAAATAACGAAAAATTCGTTTGACTGCCTTGGCATGGGATTCTTTAGGAGCTGATTGGTATCGAGCACAATATCCAACAGCAAAGGTTATGTCAGGACGACTTGCTGTCAGGTACATGAGAGAGCCAATCATGGATCTGTAGAGATGAGGATCGATTGGTTTGCCGTTTTCATCCGGAGTGAGACATGTCTGAGCCGTGAAGGGAGTCATCTCAGAGCAGCATCATCCATTTTGAATTTCTTCAAAATTTCTTTAATATACTTCTCTTGATGAATAAGAATTCCATCTGGTTTTTGTTCAACTTGCAGCCCGAGAAAGAAACACATCTCTCCCATCATGCTCATCTCAAATCTGTTTCGCATGACCTCCTCAAACTCCCGACATAATTGAGGATTTGAAGAACCAAAAATAATGTCATCAACGTAAACTTGCACAATCAACATCTCGCCGTTTACCTCTCTTTTGAATAGAGTCATGTCAATGGTGCCTCGTGTAAAACCATTGCTCAAGAGATACTGTGTCAGGGTTTCATACCAAATCCGAGGAGCTTGATGAAGTCCATAAAGTGACTTATCAAGCTTATATACTTTGTCAGGAAAATCTGGATCTTCAAATCCTGGGGGTTGACACACGTATATCTCTTCATCAATGTCCCCATAGAGAAATGCGCATTTGACATCCATCTGATAGACTTTAAATTGCTTGTGAGCAGCGTGCGCTAAGAATATTCTAATGGCTTCAAGACGGGCGACAGGTGCGAAGACTTCTGTGTAGTCAATTCCTTCTTCTTGAGCAAAGCCTTGAACTACTAATCTGGATTTGTTTCGCACCACTATTCCTCGATCATCAGGCTTGTTCTTGAAAACCCATTTCGTGCCAATAGGATACTTATTTGGTGGAAGATCCACCAGGGTCCACACCCGTAGTTTTCTGAACTGTTGCAATTCCAATTGCATCGACTCTACCCAGCAGGGATCTTGGAGAGCTGCATGAACGTTCTTAGGAACAGTTTGAGATATAAACAAGAAAACAAGCAAACGTTGATCAATCCAGATTGACTCCGTGTTCGAACTCCATCAGTAATGGAACCAATTATGTTGTCGTGTGGATGATCTTTCAAAGTTTTGAAATCCACAGTCATGGAAGGGATATCAGTAGATGGTTGGTTAAATGATGAGCTGAGTGGGAAGAAGAGTTCGGTAAAGGAGATGAAGAAGGTGATGTTGATATGGGTGGAGGAGGAAGATCAAATGAAGATGAGGAAGAATCAACACTGACTGAAGTATCATTAACAGATGTGGTGACAGGAGGCACAATAGGCTCAGTTGGTACGGGGGCAGGTGGAATGAAGTTTGTTGTTGAATTGGAGAAGGGCACATCATCATCGAAAATTGGAAGATTGAATGATTTGAACACCGTATCTGAGTCAAAGAACCAAGCTGGTTCTGTGGGAACATTAGATGAATTAGATTCCTGCCAATCGACATAGAATGACTCCTGAACTATACGTGTCCTCTTGTTATATACCCGATAAGCCTTCTGGGAAGAAGAATATCCTACGAAATAACATTCATCAGAAACAGCACCAAATTTTGTCTTCTGTGCTTGAGTATTCAGAAGAGTACACGAGCAGCCGAATGGGCGAAAGAAATCAATCAAGGGCTTTCGTTTGTGAAATAGTTCATACGGGTTTTCATCTTATCTTTGACTATCAGCACCCTGTTGAGAACATAAGAAGCACAATTCACAGCCTCAGCCCAAAATATGATGGGTAAGGAGGATTCTATTAACATTGTACGTGCGGCTTCAATTAGGGTGCGATTCTTTCGTTCCGCGACACCATTCTGCTGAGGAGTTCTCGCAGCACTGAACTGTCTTAATATCCCTTTAGTGGCACAGAAGGAATCAAAAATTTGATTTTTGAATTCAGTACCGTTGTCACTTCGAATAGCCATAACCTTTCTCTTGCTTATCGATTCAATCGAGAGAATTAACTTTTGCAACTCCTCAGTCGTCTCTCCCTTTTGAGTAAGAAATCTTACCCATGAATATCTGGAGTAGTCATCTGTAACCACAAGACAAAAGATTTCTTAGCAATAGATTTAACACTTATTGGGCCAAACAAATCAGTATGTAACAACTCTAGGGGATTTAAGATGCTATTTTCAATTTTAGGTTTGTGTGGTTTCTTATGTTGCTTTCCTTTAGCACATGCCATACATTTCTCGCCACAGAAAAATCTTTTAAAGGTAATCCCCGAACGAGATTGTTTTTAACTAGTTTGTTTATTATTTTGAAATTAACATGGCCCAATCTACGATGCCATAAGAAGGACTCAGAGGTGGAAGCTTTTGACAAGAGGCATGTGACTGCAGATGATGAGCTCTTTGAATTCATGTCAAGGAGATATGTATCATTCTTTCTGGGAGCCCGCATGAGAACTAGATTATCTGGAATATCAAACTCAGACTTCAAAAAGATACATTCATCAGACTTGAATAAGACTGGAATGCTTTTATCACAAATCTGAGAGACGCTCAATAGGTTAAATGCAAGCTCGGGAACATAATTGACTTTTTCCAAGGTGAGCGAACCATTACAAACTTCTCCTTGACCTATCATTTTTCCTCCTTTCTTGTCTCCTGCGAAGGCAACATAGCCACCATCGATTATGCGGTAGTTGGTCAATAAATCTTTGAGCCCCGTCATGTGTCTCGAGCATCCACTATCAACATGCCATACACTATTTACAGACTTAGTGGACGACTCCTGCAATCATATCAAAAGAGAATTAACCAGGTGTAATGGCCACCCAAGTTTGAATAACTTTAGGTTTTTCCGAAGTGGATTTCTTGCAAAAGAACTTATTAACTAACTGATTTAGTTTACTTCCAAAAGAACGTCTATGAACATATCTGTGATGTAGTTGAGGACAATGCTTAACTACATGATCGTCTTTACCACATTGAAACAATTTGATTTTAATTTAGATGTATTATGTTCTCCATTACATTTGGATAAACTTGAATCAGTAAGTGTTAAATCATTATCACTGTATGCCTCATTTGCATTGACAGAGTTGATTTTATTTTGAAAAGAATGATTGTGTGCTGATGATACTGAAGTGTTATCTGAAATACATGAGGTACTAGTGTCACTAGTACTTGCCTCAGATGAAGATACAATCCTGTCATTAAGCACAGCAAATTTTGCAGGTATAAATGATGGAATGGGATGAGAGAAGAATTTTTCAAAAGAGTTAGTTTTTGTTTCTTCATTGCTATTCGTGGCATTATCAGACAATGAATCAGCAACATCAATAGATAAATCAGAATCACGGTCCATAGCATTTAATAAGCAAACAGAAACATTACTAGAACTGAATGAAACAGAGTCTTTTACAGCATTACTAGAAACAAAAACAGAATTTAAACTAGAGTTATGATCTAAAACAGAAAGCTTGGGTTCAGGTGTACTAAGACTAGAGCATCCAAGACCTCTAGTTGGTCCATAATCGTAGTCCTCACGAACATGCATAGGATTCACACCTTCCAAACCTGCAGACATACTGTTAGAATCTTCTTTGATTAAATCATTAGAAGGATGTGGAATGGGCATCGGAGAGTAACAGTATGTACTAGGTGGAGGATAAACCTTAGCATTTTCATATCCCAAACCTGTTTTAATCCTAGCCCCACGTTGAGATTTACATAAATCATCATGTTTCATTCCTGATATGGTCCATTTATCAAGTTTTGACTGAAGTTTGCTTGTTTCAAACTCAGCTAGGGCAACCCTTTCAGTCAAACTGTTCACCTCAACGTTTCTTTCTAAAACAATTCTTTTTAAATGATCAATTTCTTTTAGCGCTTCATTTAATTTAACAAAGTATTTTGACTCATTCACTTTAAGTTCTTCATTAATTCTTTTCAAGTCCTTTTCATTATCAATTAATAAACGATTAGCCTTATAAACCCCAAATAATCTGATTTTACATGCAGATGAACACATATCTTGAATTACCTCATATGGAAGTCCCATCACCACCTTCTCTGCTGCAAGGGCTTTATCACATTGACACACAGGAGTATACGACTTGTTTTCCTTCACAGTGGTAGCAGTATTGACATCATTTCTTTCAAGCACTGTAGATTGAGTTTCTGACTTTCCATATTCCTTCATATTTTCATCTTTCTCAGACTCATTCTCTGCAACTCCATCCTTAAACTCCTTAAATGGATCAAACTCGTCGTCACAGTTCATCTTCATTTTCTCCTTCTGAATCTCAGCTACTAAAGCTTGATTAATTTCTTCTTTTGTCTCTTCAGCCTCTGCACTCCAGTCAAAGTTAGAAATTAGAGCGGTTTCTTTCTTATGGCTTGACTCATCTTTACTCCCACCAGCAGTCAATCTTGGAACTCCAGAGTTGTTAGGATCAGTGACAATTGGCAATGGACATTCTCGTTTGAAGTGTCCCAATTGCTTGCAATTGAAACATCTAAGTTTAGACTTATCGTAACCCAGTTTAGAGTTGGAACCTTGACCGCCAAAGTTCTTTCTACCAGTCCTTTCCATAAATCTCCGAGCTCTAAGCGTCAGCATTGCCATTTGCCATTGAATATCAGTTTCTTCAAGATCATCTGGATCCACTTGATACATGTCCTCCATAGTCATTCCTTTTCCTTTCAGATCACCAGCAACAAGTGCTTCATAACTTTGAACAAACATCCCAAAAAGTGCCATAGTCTCAGCTGGAACAGTAGATTCATTAGATGCCTTTAAATTCCCTTGCTCTTTCCCGGGGTTAATGCCACTTCCAGAAAAATCACACACAGTCACTGCTCCTTGACGCGATGCCTGCATTGGAGAGCTTGCAGCGGACGATAGTAATGCAGCATTCTGTGAATAACCGGATGTTGGCATGATTGATTGATTAAACTCCCTCCTTTTTAGATCCAAATCAAAAGACTTCAGCTTGTTAATCACATCCATTAGTTTATAGTCAGCAAAGTTTCTTTCTTGTTTCAACATTCTTACTTGTAAACTCCACTGAGGTGGAAGAGAGTCTAGGAGTTTATTCACTTGCTCATGATTTCCTAGCTGATCATCATACTTCTTTAGAGTACTTGAAACAGACAAAAAACGATTAGTAATGTCAGTAAGATCTTCATTCTTGTGTCCCACAAATGAATTGAACTCCTTTTCAGCTTGAGCCTTCCTATCTTTCCTTAGATCCTCGTTTCCATCGTAAAATTCACACAAGGCATCGTATAGAGATTTTGCATCTTTGAATTCTGCAAAGCGATTGTAATATCAGGTGCAAGACATAAAGTCAAGGCTCCGAATGCTTTCTGATCTCTGTCAATTAACTTTTGATCCTTTTCGGTGAATGTGGAGGAGTCCGAGTTTGGAGAGACAGTTCCACCGACAGTAACGGTTGGCTTGTGTGGTCCAGTGATGATTGACTCCCATTGGTTGTGATCGGTGTAGAAGAAGAAAGCCTTAAGACACCTTTTCCAATCTTCAAAGTTATCTCCATTGATGAGTCTAGGGGGTCGGTTTGGTGCAACACTCTCTAAATCAGCCAAGGTGAGAGTAGTCATTTTGGACATAACAATTTCGCTGAAGAAGAAGTAGATTCGCTGAAAGGTAGTTTCGCTAAGGCGAAAGTGTAATTTCGGCAGCACTTTCGCTAGCCAAAGACTATCAGTAGCTTAGTTTCGCTGTAAATTTCGCAGGAAACAAGCTTGAACTTTCGTTCGAATGAATTTCAGCAGCAGTTTCGCACAAATATCACTCAATCTGAATGAACTTTCGTTCAAGGAACACAGTTTCGCACCGAATATCAAAGAAGAAAAAGTATTAGTTTCGCTGAACGAAGTTACAGTTTCGCTGGAAGGAACTGTAATTTCGCTGGAAGAACAGAAAACCCTTTTAAACCCCAAAAACAATCGAAAATCACCCAAATCTCAATGAAATTTGAATAGAAGTGATTCACGAAGCTTCCTCAATCAGAAACGCACACTATCCAATCAATTTCCATGACAAAAACACTCTGTTTTGAAGTAAAATTTGAAAAAGTTGGTATTGAACAAAAATAACCAAAAACCTCAAACAATCAAGAGCACTAAGGCTCTGATACCATATTGTTGGTCCATTTGATCGGTTTTCAGTGCAGAAGAATGCTTGAATTGCTCAATACCAAACACACACAACCAACACTAAGAGAAGGATGATCAAAATAACACCAAAAAGCTTTCAAACATGGTTTTAATGATGAACAAAGTGAATGAATTGAAATAAGCTCAATGTATTCAGAAATCACCAGCTTACAATAGCCTCTTGCAACAATAATACACGATTAGGGTTTCTTGCAAGGATGTCTAACAATTAGACAAAAGAAATCTATATATAGCTGTCATAGTTTCGCATATAGTTTCGCTGTAGGCGAAACTATACAGGCGAAACTATAATTTCGCCCGGTAGAAACTAACAGTTTCACCGGGTAAACATGATCTGAGCTCAATAGTTTCGTCTGGCGAAACCAACAGTTTCGCCAGGCCGAAACTATAGTTTCGCCCACAGCTAACATATAGATTTGCACTAAACAAACTTACAAAAGGAAACTAACAAAGATCCTATTACAACGAAAGATAAACAAAAACTAATCCAATGGTGAGTCCAACCTATCTTGATCTTCAGTTTTTCCATAATCCTTAACAAAGGAATAGTTTTCTTACGCATAATGCGTTCTTGTCGGTCAAGGATAGCTTCTGGTTCTTCCTCGAATGATAAATCCTCACGAATCAAATGAAGTGGATAGTTAACCACGTGAATAGGATGATAATTGTATCCCCTTAAAGAGATACATGGAAGACGTTGTGCACATGTGACAGTTGAGGTGGTAAAGCCAAACGATAGGAGACTTCACCAACTCTCTAGGATTTTAAATGGTCCTATAAACCGTGGACTAAGTTTCCCTTTAAGACCAAAACGTCGTACGCCTTTGCAAGGCGAAACCTTCAGGAACACTTTGTCACCGATCTTAAGCTCCAAAAGTCGACGGTGTCGGTCTACATAACTTTTCTGTCTACTTTGAGCTTCCTTTAACCTTTCTCTAGCAATAGCAACTTTCTCATTCATGATCTGAACTAGCTCGGGTCCTTCGATGACTCTTTCACCGACCTCTTCCAAAAATAGGTGCTCTACATTACGACCATACAATAATTCGAAAGGTGCCATGCCAATGCTAGCTTACCAACTATTGTTGTAAGCAAACTCGACCAAACACAAGTATTCATCCCAGTTCCCAGTCCACTCTAAGGCACAAGCTCGAAGCATGTCCTCAAGTGTCTGAATAGTACGCTCCGACTGACCGTCAGTCTGAGGGTGAAATGTCGTACTAAACCTCAACTTGGTACCCCATGCAGCTTGCAAACCTTTCCAAAAACGAGAAGTGAACCTCGGGTCTCGATCAGACACGATAGACACCGGAGTGCCATGAAGTCTAACAATCTCTTGTGTGAACACTTCAGATAGTTTGCTAACCGAAAATCCTTGCTGAATTGGGAGAAAGTGAGCCGACTTTGACAATCTGTCAACTACAACCCATATTGCATCATTCTTCTTAAATGTCCTTGGCAACCCTGTCACAAAATCCATGGAAATATCATCCCATTTCCATACAGGAATAGGTAGTGGCTGAAGCAAACCACTAGCTCTCTGATGCTCAATCTTGACCTGCTGACAAGTAAGGCAACGGCTAACATACTTAGCCACGTCTTCTTTCATACCATTCCACCAGAAATTCTGACGAAGATCACGATACATCTTAGTAGATCCAGGATGGATAGAGAACGGAGAACTATGTGCCTCAGCTAATAACGATTCTCGAAGAGAAGAATCATTAGGCACACATAAACGTTTACCACACCAGATTACTCCATACTCATCTACTCTGAATTCTGATTGCTTACCAATCTCCACATTCTGTAAGATTGCCCAGAGTTCACCATCGCTTTCTGTGCGTTCTTAATCCGGACTATTAAGTCTGATTCAATCTGAAGACTAGCGATATATCCGTCACTCTTGCCAATATGTAAGCCAATACCCAATCTATCAAGATCGGTAATGTTCTGAGGCTGTAGCTGTAGGGAGGCTACTGTTCCTGAGCTTTTCCTGCTAAGAGTATCGGCTACCACATTGGCCTTTCCCGGATGATATTGAATATCGGCATCATAATCTTTTAAACAACTCTAACCATCTTCTCTGCCTCATGTTTAGTTCTTTTTGTGTGAAGATGTATTTCAAGCTCTTGTGATCAGTAAAAATATCACAAGTCTCTCCGTAAAGATAGTGACGCCATATTTTCAGCGCGAAAATAACAGCAGCGAGTTCAAGATCATGCGTAGGATAATTAACCTTATAAGGTTTCAACTGCCGCGAAACATAAGCAATGACCTTACCATGCTGCATTAGCACACATCCGAGTCCCTTTTTAGAGGCATCGCTGTAAATCTGATATCCACCCGTGCCCGATGGAAGTGTAAGAATCGGGGCAGACACCAATCTCTTCTTAAGCTCTTCGAAGCTTTTCTCCCGCTCATCATTCCAAGAGTACTTAACCCCTTTCCTTAGAAGTTGCGTAAGGGGTAAATCAATAACAGAGAACCCTTCGACAAATCTACGATAGTAACCAGCAAGACCAAGAAAACTCCGGACTTCTGTGGTTGAAGTAGGTCTTGGCCATTTAGTGATTGCCTCTATCTTTGCTGGATCTACCATAATACCATCTGCAGAGACCACATGACCCAGAAAGGCTACTTGACTCAACCAAAATTCACATTTTGAAAACTTAGCATAAAGCTTCTTTTTACACAGAGTTTCAAGCACGATACGAAGATGGTATGTTCCTTCTTACTCTTAGAATAGATAAGAATGTCATCTATAAACACGATGACGAACTTATCCAGATAGTCATGGAAAACTCGGTTCATTAGGTCCATGAAAACAGCTGGGCATTCGTTAACCCGAACGGCATAACCAAGAATTCATAGTGACCATATCGCGTACGGAAGGCAAATTTAGGGACATCAGAATCTTTGATCTTTAGATGATGGTAACCAGACCTCAGATCGATTTTAGAGAAACACTTGCACCCTGAAGCTGATCAAATAAATCATCAATACGAGGCAGAGGGTAACGATTACGGATAGTGATCTTGTTGAGTTCTCTGTAGTCAATGCAGAGTCTCAAAGAACCATCTTTCTTCTTCACGAATAGGACCGGTGCACCCCAGGGTGAGACACTTGGTCTAATAAATCCAAGATCTAATAACTCCTGTAATTGCTCCTTCAGTTCTTTGAGCTCAAGTGGTGCCATACGGTAAGGTGCCTTGGAAATCGGCTCAGCACCAGGAATAAGATCAATAGTGAATTCCACCTCGCGGTCTGGTGGAAGTCCAGGTAACTCCTTAGGAAACACATCGGGAAAATCACAAAAACACTGGATAATCAGAAATACTAGGCTCTTCAGGAGATAAAATTTTAACTGAAGCAAGGAATCCTGCAGCGACGTGCAGTAGGGATTTACGAGCCTTAAGTGCTGAAATTATTTGAAGAGTTTTTGAGGTTTAGTCCCCTGATAAATGAGTTCAGGATGATGGGATCTCCAAACAGAATGCGACGAGTCTGACACTCAATTGTAACATGATGCCGAGTTAACCAGTCCATTTCCAAGATGATATCAAAATCTTCCATTTGCATGGGCAACAGATCCGCTGTAAGAATGAGCGATTCAACTCGGATCGGACAATCCTCATACACATGAGAGATTGTAACAGAGTTTCCCATAGGAGTCATAATATTCAAAGTATTTTCTAATAATGTTGGGCTCATCGTTAGATGTTTAAGAAAAGATTGAGAAATTATGGAGTGTGTTGCTCCAGTATCAAATAAGACTTGAACTTCACAGTTCCTAACATGAGAGTACCAGAAACAGTACCTAAAGAATTTATGTTACCATGGCACACTTAGTAATAGTAACAAGCATAATTTACATGGTAAGACTACTAGATTATTCAGATACGACAGATTCACATATGGGAGGAATATCAAGAGTCATACCTGGTGTGTTTGCTGCATCCTTTGCGTTCAGAGCAAACACTCGTCCTCCATTAGTAGGCTGTTTTGCACTATTTCCAGCCTTCCCTTTGTTATCAAGATACGGACAGTCTTTCAGTACATGGCCAGTCTTTCCACATCTAAAACAGGCTCCTGAAGCTCGCCGACAAACACCAAAATGACGTTTTCCACATGTAGTGCATACCGGGACTTGCTCTTGACCTTGGTTTTCGGCAGGTTTAGGATTCTGCTGTTTTTGTTTCCATTGATTACCTTGGCGGTTATTATTTCTGTTGAATTGGGCTTTTCGATCACCTGTATGGTGTTTCTCGCTTGAAGATTGCCCAGAAGGTGCGGTATGGTGTCCTTCACGATTTCTCTTTCGACTCTCCTCAGCTTTAGCTAACCTCTTCTTGTTTTCCATGTCAAGTGTTTTCACGGCATCAGCTACTTCATTGATATTGTTAAACCTTTGAGTCACTATCCACCTCCGAGTCCTCTCATGAACAGCCCATTTCAACTTTTCTGCTTGGGCCTCTGGGCTACCTGCAGCTTCCCCAAGAAAACTAGCCAACCTACAGAATCTTGCCATGAATTCTTGCCAAGGTTCACCATCGCCTTGCTCAATAGATGCATATTCCCGTGCATACTCACTTCGTTCCACTTCAGAGAAATACTTTCGGAAGAATATTGTGCGGAAATCGGCCCAAGTAAGGGTAGCAGCATAACCTTCTCCACCATGTGCAAGTTTTACCCCTTCCCACCAAACTAGAGCATCATCCTCCAGTTTGTAAGAAGCCAACCTAGTTTTAAATAGGTCATCGACTCCTAGCACTTCGAATATCTTTTCCACATGGGCTATCCAGTTCCGAGCATCCATCGGTGTAGCAGCATCACTAAAAGATCTTGGTCTTTGCTTCATAAAGCGCTCAAGCCAAACATGAATCTCAGCCACAGGTGGTGTTGCATTTCCACTGGAAGATGGTCCAGTGTGGTTCCCGCCAGAAGGTGGCTCTGAGTTATTTCCACCGGGTGGAGGTCCTGTGTTGTTTCCCTCCGAATTTGCCTGTTGCATCTGCTGGATGACTGTTTGAGCAGTCTGAGTCATCAGATTAGGGAGTATTCCAGAAATGACAGCGTTTACAGCATTAGCAACGAGGGTTTCAAGAGGAGTATCAGATGAGGGGACACTCGATTTATTGCGGTTGTTCACACGTCTCTTAGGGGCCATCTGAAATGAAAACATACGTGTGAACACTGGAATTTAGATTGGAATAGAAATTAGATCCTAACCCAACGTCCACCCATTACCTCACAAGTTTATTATTAATGTTTAAGTTTTCTACAGGAAAGAGCCTTTGCTCTGATACCACAACTGTAACACCCCAGCCTGACAAGGCTGACGTGTCACTATCACGGTAATCAAAATCCAAACGCATTCCCATTATTAAAACGATTACAAGTTCAAATTCCAAAACCTAATTAAGATGTTCAATACATCAATTAAAATAACAAATAATTTTGGTCTTCAATTCACTCTTCACTTGTTTCCCGGATTACCCTGCTGACCTGACGTGCATGAAAACAAAAGCAAGCCTGAGCATAACGCTCAGTGAACGGAATAGCGGATAACAAAAATAAACAGACATGTTGATAAACAAAGAATCGGCAAAATTCAAAAATAAACAGACATGGTAATAATCAAGGAACCGACAGATATCAAAAATAAACAGACATGTGATAATCAAGGAATTAGCAGATATCAAAAATAAACAGACATGTGATAATCAAGGAATTGGCAGATATAAAAAATAAACAGACATGTGATAATCAAGGAATTGGCAGATATCAAAAATAAACAAACATGGTGATAACAGAGAATCAAAGATCATACGATATATATATCAATAGAACATACGTCATAAGACATATATCAGATAGAACATACCCCGAGCTAATAATCATATCATATAATAACTGAACAGGGGAACACAGGTAGCGAGCCCGTGAACCAATGTGAAATGGAGTATGGGCAGACATACAAACCATTCACCAGAGTCCTGAATGGAATGGTGTGTAACCATCCATCAGGAAATAACAGAACTAGCCTAGGATCGATCCATACGCCTCTGAGGAAATAATAATATAACCAGACATAATTTCAGAGTCCTCTTTAGAGACGCCGTGATCTCAGCTCACCGCCACGGTTGGTGCCACGTTATCGATGCCGCAATAACGCGTCTTGGTCACCCCAAGATAGGGAGAGCTCGGGTAACAAATTCAGAAATATATAGTAGTCAAACTACTTATAACAGAACCAAAAGCAAATTATCTATGTATGACAGGAATCAAAACTAGAAATGAACGGAAATCAAATACGAGACAGAAATCAGGAATCTGTACTGCAAAGTAACGGAACCAAAAGTAAATACTTATGATACAAGGAAACAGAATCCGTACTACAAGGTAACGGAAACAAAGTGAATACTATGATAATCAAAGGAACAGAATCCGTACCTTATCCACGAATGACAATAATCAGAAACAAGGTCTAGGCTCGGTTAACACCGCGAGAACCTACGATAACGTAACGCAAATTATAGTTTGGATTTTCCTATTTTAGATTGGAAAAATTCCAGTTCTGCCCTTGTCTTTTCGCACTCGTTAAAAATACTAAACGACATTTAAAATTTCTGAAAATCTCCATTTTACTAGATTAGTGATTTCTAAACAACTTTCATTTAGAAAAGTTTCTGATTTGGACTACCAAAATATGAGAAAAACATGGATCTTTACAGCTGCGCAGAACTGCTAGCTGTTACGCAAACGACTGTTTAGAGGTCTAAACGAACGAGTTTTTCGATGTTTTATATATCAACAGATTCGTCTTTCGACGAACTTCGTCATGGACACAAGGTTTAACTGATTTGAATCTGTTATGAAAAGTTATGGCCTCTGTAATTTGGTTGTAAAATACGTACGCCTAAATCAACTATTTACAGTTTATTTTTAAACAAAATAAACTATTTATAACGTTTGTTAATAATTTATAAAATTGCAAAATCTTTATAATTTCCACAATTATCATCTTGTAATAATTTTAAGATATTATTATTTTAAATCCATAACAAGACACATAATTGTATTTAAACTATTTATTATAGAACTATTTATAAAAATTATTAAGGTGTTTTGAATAAATAAATTTATAGAAAATTAATTGGGTACCTTTAAAATAACCAGAGTTTATAAAATTTGTTTTTATAATTTTTAGAAATTTTTACATATTTTTACAAGCTGAAAAAGGCATTTAAAAAAATAATGGAGGGGGCACGGTTCGAACCCGTGACCTCCAGAAATGCAAGTGAACCAGAAACCAGCGAACCAAGGCCGCAGCCGCGGTTATAACCTGGTTCTAACTGTTTATAAGCCGTGTAACCAATTCCCCCAATTCCATTACAAGCCCTAGGTTCGAATCCCATTC
This sequence comes from Flaveria linearis, assembly GCA_024085815.1. NCBI lineage: Eukaryota > Viridiplantae > Streptophyta > Magnoliopsida > Asterales > Asteraceae > Flaveria > Flaveria linearis. The sequence continues at coordinate 64,082,575 of CM044004.1, read as the reverse complement.
AATTGACCACTAATTCGATTTGTTAATGCTTAAATTCATAGGGCTTTTAATCCCCACCTAAAATCGAGCTAATAGGTGTGTTCAATTACTTGTTAACCAATCCCGAATCCAAAATCCCCAAATTTCAAAACGTATAAACCCTAGAAACAATTTTGATTCAATTGAACATCAAATTGATGTTAATAGCCAATCAAGGTTGGGGCTTTCATTCCTATACTAAAATCGAGTATGTGTATAGTTTTAATTTACCAGAATGAAGTCGATTCGATGATGACCCACGAAGAACAGGTCGCGGTTGAGGAGGATTCGGTTCGATGCCCAAATCACGATGATAATCTAATTAAACTCGAGGTTAGCTTCGTATTATGATCTGGAAGCAAAGCCCTATGCCAATTTTGGTTAAATTCGATTGGAGATTGGGTTTAAAGGGTGTTGCAGGTCCGCGACTTCAAGGTTCAATTGGTGGTGTTTTTGGACGATTTTTGATGAAATCAATCTTAAAGACAGGTTATAAATGACTAATAATTCGTTAGTGTTGTATTAATTTAATTGTTAGTGGGATTTTGGTGCCCAATTTTGCTGAACTTTGGTCGATTATGGAGGAAAAGAGACGGGACACAGCGCAGGGAATTGGGGGGTGGGTTGGGTACTTTTCACAAATTACAGAAATGGTCCCCGTGGTTTGATTGCTTTGGCTTTTTTTTTGTGGTTATTATAGTGACAGTTCAGATGATACAGATGGATTTAATGAACAAAGTTTTAGAAACATTCAAATATTCCCAAATCAGAAAGGAAACCTAAGATTCTTCTTGTTGAAGATCATGTGGTGAATGCGATGGTGTGCAGCATCTGTCACCAATAGACCATCAAATCGGCATTAAGCTCGTTAACTCATCGTGTGTATTAACTAGCCTCACGTATGTCTTATAATCTAATTATTGTTTTAACCGAATTATCTACGTGTACATGTTCCGTGTGTGTTAACTATCTCCACGTATTTATTATCTTGTATATTTATCGTTTTAACCAAAACCTTCGTATATTCGTTCATATAAAAAAAATAATAATAATACTAATAACATAATAATAATAATAATAATAATAATAATAACAATAATAATAATACTAATAATAATAATAATAACAATAATAATAATACTAATAATAATAAATAAGTTAGGGGAGTTGTTTTGCCAAATTTGAAACTTAAAAAGAAATTAATAACATAAAATAACAAAACATAAATCTCAGGGACCAAATCTGTAACTTTCCAAATTTCAAATTCAACCCCCGCCCCTACCCGTTTTTCCGGCGCCGGTTCCGGCCAAACTCCGGCCAACCGCCAGCGACACCAAAAACCGCCTAAAAACTCGATTTTAATAGCTTAAATTACACAGAATCGCTTCGTAGACAAGACTCGAACTCAATGAACACACAAAACGCGTTTAACGGTCGATTAAACGGCTAAAACCTTTTCCACTTTATTACCCGAATGTTCAACGGCTAAATAACCCACTCACACACCACTTTAATCGAATTAATACCGTTGAATCAAACTTTAATTCACTATAAATCGAATGCTACTGGCCATTTCATCAGAACACACAAAATTAAACCAATTCGATCACCACCTCTGTTTCGACCTGCAACTCATTCGAACTCCATCATATAAG